>CM053575.1:90460787-90609392 GCA_028646485.1 Cryptoprocta ferox | reverse complement strand
GCCCAGAAGCTGCAGCTCTTGTTTCCATTCATTCATTTGAATTAGGAGCAGTGAAGATTGCTCTAGAGAATGACCCTCGAGTCTGAGCTGCCTGAGGGTCTGTGCCCCAGCTGGGACTGGATTCAGCTACCAGTGACCAAAATAACAGCGGCTCATCTAAGGTTGGAGCTGATTTTTCTCGCACATGAAATTCTGAAGGCAGCCAGGGAATGTCAGGGATGGAAACGTTGACCCATATATCTCTCGGAACCCCCATGATCCTTCCAACTCACTCTTTTGCTACCCCGATGGGGCGTCCCTTGTCTTTGGTGGTCAAGATGGCCACCATCATGACCATGTTCCAGGTGGCTTCCTGGAGAAAAGGACAAATACTATAAGGGCAAAGGGGTTACACGCAGCTATAATTTATGGAAGATTCTTGGAGGCTTCCAGATGAAACTATTGCCATTGGGCAGAACTTAGATGCACGGTCATGCTTAGGTGTGAGGGAGGCTAGGTTATGTAGTCTTCCCTCTGGGTGGACCTGTGTCTAGAAAAATTCTACTGCCTTAAAATGAGAGGAAAATGAATCTTGGAAGGAAAACTAGCATCTCTGCCATGGGATGGAGGGGGATTGGACGAGGAAAGAGGCTGTTCAAGAATCACATTTTCCTGTTGGACTCCAAAGCCCTTTATTACCATGTACGTTTCTTTGTGCCAAGGACCTGAAGAGAAGGTGACGGTGTAGACACTGGTATTGACCCCTTCAGTTGTCCTCTCCATTCCCACCGACCAAGCAGCCACCTGGATGACCCAAATTTCCGGGCTGATTGTTTGGATGCTGTTAGCTGCTCCTTTCTTCTGAAAACTTTATCCATCCAGGTTAGATTTGGGAGGTCTTAACCCAACCAAGGATGAGACACAGGTAGTTGGATTGGCAAGGGTGGAGTTCAGGGAGGACTTGGGGCTGGAGGAGGTGTCACTCCCTGCCGAAAACCCCCTCATGGCTGCCCTTTGCCCTAAGGCCAGAGTCTACCCTGGGAGGGGCAGGAAGAGGGGTCCTCTCAGCCCAGGCTGGGGAAGTTGGAAAAGTCGGGGGATCAAGCACACACAAAGCCTGGGGCCAAGTAGGAAGTAAAATCCAAACTCAAAGAAAGGAGTTCAAAGAGCTTATTAACATCCAAGGGGCCAAAAGCAAGCGACATTAATCCTTATCTGTCCAGTTGTTTTCAACTCAGTCTTTAGTACTGCTGAAACCTTTCCCACCTCTCTGAGTAGTTAGTCTCTGTGACAAGCCCCTGTAACACCAGGCAGGGAGCTCCCCTTTGTAGCTATCCTAATTGATATTTGATATTTACATTTCATATCTGTAATTTAAACAAGTCACTGATATTACATTTGATAGTTATGATTGACACTGATGCGCCTGACTGTAAGATCGATGTTTGTCTCTTAGACTAAAACCTACATGAGGGCAAGTGTGGTTTCTGTCTGGCTTTCTGCCGTGATGAGAGAATGGAAGATTAATGAGTGTCCGGGGCAAATCCCAGAGGCAGAGGGAGAAAAGGACAGAGTGGTTGAGGTCAAGGGCAATTGTCTGGAATATACGTTGTTGTCTAAGACTGGTTTCTGTGGGTGGGGCCCCGGGTGTGCTGATTTCAGGATATTTGCTGGCCTGGCTCCTTCCTGCCTTGGAGCCTCATTTCTCCCAACCTCTTCCTCCATCTTTGTCTCCATCTTTACAGTTCTAAGGCACTGCTTGCGGCTCCCATATATTTGCAATTTCATACCCTGAACCTATCTTTATTCATGTTCTTCCCTCTTAATCTTCTGTTCTTAGCCACGGCAAATTATTGTTTATCTTCCAAAACTAAACTCAGATGTCTCCTTCTTCAGATGGGCTTTCAAAACCTCCCAGACTTTCACGCTTTCTTGGGCTCCACACTGTTTGGGGTCATTATGTGTAAACTAACTAGCAGCTCTATGAAGACAGGAGCCCTCATGTCCCCATCTTCACTATGCCCCCAGCGCCTAGCACATAGTAGGCGCCTCATGAGCGAGCAATTGTGTGAGTGAATGAATGGCAATCTAACCCAGATTTTTGGAAACTGTATGGAGTACAACAGCCTGTCTCACTACTCACAGTTGTTACACTGTAGGTCCTGATTTTTCTCCTGAAAATTGCGCTTTCTGTAAAAATCACGCGCTATTTCCCAACCTAAGGTCTTTGCACCCCCAGGGACAGTCATAATAAAAGATTCTGAGAGCTTCTGTCAATGTCTCAAATAGCCCAACAGAAATCATACTGTTATCTGCACTCTGGCCGCACAGACTACCTAAAACATCGGGTTGCTCTGCTTTTAACTGGGATTGTGTCAACTCTGTGTGCTAACAGTGGTTATCTCCTGCTACTCGGGAGTTTCGATTGGCTGGGGATGACATCATAGGAGTCCCTGGGGTCTGTGGAAGGAAAAACAATAAAAGAGATCCTGGGAAGTTAAAAGGTTGGAACCGCGGCAGGGAGGATGGGGCTCTGGGCTCACAGAATTAGGAGACATGGGAGCCGGTCATGGTTCTGGGTGAATAAGCCACCCCTTTTCTCTGTGTCCCCCGTCTCCCCATCTGGAAAGTGGGAACACTCATATCTGCCTTGATGGTCAAATAAGGGCAAAAGGGCCTCCAAAAGGAAGAGAGATAGAGAAAGAGCAGGATTATGCCCAGCCTAGGAGGTCCCCAGGAGACCGCAGGCAGAGGGAGAAGGAGAAGCACTTCTTGGGGTACAGAGAAGGGTGGGGTGCGTGTCATGCTGGGGGATCAGGCAGGCGTCAGATGGTAAAGGGCTGTGAAGCCAGGCTTGGGGGATGGACCGTGTGGTGCTTCGCAGAAAATTCCAGAATTGGCATTGGCCCTCAATTATGACGGATGTTGTGGGCCCCAATGCTTCCCTCTGCTTCTCAGGGAGTAGTCCGGACTCAGAATCCACCCCAACCCACCTCTGTCGGTGTTGACTTCAGCCCATAGCACTGAAGGTTTCAACCCAGCTGTGGTTGCCAGCATGTGGGGCTCCTGAGTCCCGGGTGCTGGGGAGCACAAGTGTTTCTTGGGGTGGTGCTCATGGCACCCGGCCAGGTCGCTGGGACCAGACACTGGCACCTTGGCAATGAGGATCAGAGCCAACGGAAGCTCTGGTGGATGATGGAGACCCTTGGTGAGAGGTGCCACTGTGTCCTGCTGAGCTCTTCTGTGCAGAACGGGGCAGAGGGGCCACTCAGTCCTGCCACCTCCCCCCCGCCTAGTTGTCTTCTGAAAACCCTTCCTTCCTGGAGACCAACGAACATGCTGCCTTCTGGGGGAAATTTCACCTTCCCGGAGTCCCAGCTCAGAATGAATTCATTCATTCTCTGTGCTCATATACACATTTTGGACACCTCTACTTACTACTTATTTTGCTCTTTCTCGTGTTTGGATGACTTCTTTTCTTGCCTGTCTCCTTCCCAGACCGAGCAAGATCGCACCCCATCTGCACTTGAATCTCTAGCCCTGGAGGCTGAGCCTGGCAGCCACGGCAGAGGCCCATTACATGGTGTTGACCACGGGAGAAAAGGTCTTTTTGTGGCCAAATCTGATGCCCGATTTGATCCTGGCCTGGTATTACTATGCATGCACGGAGTGCCATGCCCGTCTCCCGGGCCCCATTCTTCCTTCATGTGCTCTCAGTGTCTACAGTGAGAGAAGTTGAAACAGTGCCCACAGGGCTCCTTGGAGAAGGTTTCCATGAAAACGTCAAAAGGTATTTCCAGTGAGGACAACACGGAAGCCACCCCAGAGAAATTAATGTTCCACCACTAAAATTTCCCAAGATGATGGTGTCAGAGTTACCCTTCAGCCCCATTTTGTAGCTAGCAGACTCCCAGAAATAGAAAATCCTTCTGGAGGTCCCCCTCCTGCTCTCTGAGCCCTCGTCCTACTAGAGGCCCCCAAATTGCTCTCCTCTCTCCACCTGGATTGGAGGGAAGCCCACGGAGACATAGCTGGGTCCTTTGCAGGGGCAGAGTCAACTGAAGGAGTTTGTTTGCTGGTGACCTCAGGACATTGGGACCCGCCTTAGGACTGTCTGATGGTGGCAGTGCCACACTCACCTTTAGGGCCAAGGGAGCACCCAATAGCTACTTTTTTCTCCCATGGCCCCTCCAAGTCACTACGCCAGAAAAAATGCTTGCCTCTGTCACTAGGCTGCACCTGTAAATAAATCGGAAGATAAAAGACGCCTTTGCTTTTCAAACTGTGACAGGCACATCCTGGTAAATTGCCTCCATGCTTTTTTAATAGAAGTAAAAGGGTTTGGGCGGATTGCGTCGCCTAATACAGAAGCACTTTTCTTTCATCTGAGCGGCCGCGGAGGGGATAATGAACACATTTTTATCTCTGTCTCTAAACAAAATGCAAAGAACCAGGAGTTAGACAAATTTTCCTTAATGGCATTTCGAGGAAAAAGCTGGGAGTGGGTAGGAACCTCTTGGTGAAAAATCCCACAGGAATTAGAAGCTCAAGTTTAGGGATTGGTTCCCCCAAATAGCAGGCAGCCTTCTCTTGGGCTGAAAGTGTCTGCTTCCTGGGTGCGGAGACATACTTCCATATTTCCCCCTCAGTTTACTTATCTACAAGATAGAAGTAAGGGTCCCGATTTCCAGATTTGTCAGGAGAGCATGGGCCCAGTTCAGCCACATGGGAAGTGTTTTGTCAGCACCAGTTAGAGCGCATCCTGGTTTTGTATTAGAACGTCCACACCACCCAGGCACATGTTCCTACGGAGAAGCAGCGATTCAAGGGCACCCTGTCCGTAAGGAGGAAGGCGGGGTGAATGGTCTCTGCGGCCTTGCTGGACGCCAGCCATGTCGTCTGGCCACTGGGGTGCCAGTGCAGTCCTTCCAGGAATGTGGACTTGCCGGCAGCAATCTCCATCAACTCCTCCCCTGGGCCATTGCTTTGCAGTTTCCATACTTAACCTAGACATCGGTCTTTCCTCCAAAAGTGGGAGAAAGAGAGCAAGCCTCAAGCTGCGGATGCTCTTATCCTCAGTGCCCAGGTGAGAGTTTCTGGCTGGCTGGGCCTGTGGATGCTGGGCAGAGAGGGACACGGTGGCCTCAACCTGCTTCCTCCCAGAGGCTGGTGGCGCCCAGAGAGAGACCCCACTTCCTCTGGGCCAGTGTCGGCCATGTGGAGGGATGCTGGGAACTTTGAAGCCTTAG
This sequence comes from Cryptoprocta ferox, assembly GCA_028646485.1. NCBI lineage: Eukaryota > Metazoa > Chordata > Mammalia > Carnivora > Eupleridae > Cryptoprocta > Cryptoprocta ferox. Next base: position 90,604,164 of record CM053575.1, on the reverse strand, counting down.
CACCTTTGATGCTGGGGTGTGCCCTCAGCTGCAGGACTGGAGGAGGTGGGGGCCAGAAGCCACCAGCAGACAAGGTGTCATCCACATCAAGGGACTGACGAGAGAAAGCCTTGGCATTTGGAATGTGCTGTGTCCAGAGGGTGTGGACGACGAGGTATTACCATCCTACAGGTCAAGTGAGACCTTCCCTGACCTTTCCTCCTCCTCCCCCACTGCCCCATCTGCACCCTAGCTGACGTTGAGGGGATTCCCAACAGCAGACACGAGTGGAGGAAGAGCAGAGTGAGAACATAGTGATAAAACTGGCTACCCCGTGCCCCCCACCTTCAGATTTCCTACTTGAGCTGGGCAAGCTTGTGGATGGGAGTTTCAGGTAGGATACAAACAGGAGGCTCTGATATTAGATTGACCTGGCCTTTTTTTTTTTTTTTTAAATTGAGAGTGTACTCCAGAAACTATGAGGTTTTTCTAAGAGGTCCTCCAGTGGTCTGGAAAGATTGAGCTTGAAGGGGCTGTGGAGAAATAACAGAAGGAAGTTGCTTTCTGGTGACACCTAGCAAATCCAGTCGTACCCCCCCTCCACCGCCCCCCGTGTCCTGGGTATGGATTATATTGTGTTCTGCCTGGAGGTGCACCCTGAGTGCTGTGGCCTGCAAACACCGACAGTGCCTTCTCAGGCCTAACTCAGAGTTCAGCAAGAGAGGGCAGGGGGGCCTCCGAGATTTCTTCCCAATCAAGACACAGCACATTTTTAACCTGCTTAGGAGAGAAGTTAGACCCACCAAGAGAGTTTAGAGGAAGCGAGGGCGCATTCATGTAGGCTGTTTGTTTACATGATCCTTTGCCTGGGGTCCCAGCATGAAGTGGGTCCAAATAAGGGGACACAGAAAGGAGATTGGGAGATTAGTCTCTGAGTTATGACTTTATTGTTTTATTTTTTAATTCTCAATGTTCATGTCAATTTTTTTTCCCCAATGCTCATCATTCCCGGACCATCCAGACACACGATTGTCTTTCCATATGAAAATGGAAAGACCCCCCCGCCCCAACTCAGCCCAAACTCAAAAGAAATTACCTTTGAATTAGTCATAGTTTCTAGGTTCCGTGTGTGGCTCGCCTCTTGAAATTGAGAACGTGCAAGATTTATTTACTGGGTCAGTTTAACCCCTTCCAGGCCACCCCTCCCAGTAATCCTTCCCTGTGCTGAGGACCCTCTTGGAGAGGCAAGGCAAATAAACACAGGGAGAGCTCTGGCAGCAGACTGGCTGTGCACTGGAATGGAAATGTGTTTACGGTGTGAGGAACAAAAACGATTCTGGGCAGTGAGGTTGGCAAAAAGAGATAAAGGGGATTTGGTTAGAAGCGAGAGTTAAATGATGGTAAAGGTCTAGAGACTCTGTGATCAATAAATATGAAGTTCAACCTCATTGCTTTTTTGCAGCTGAGAAGGGCCGAGCCCCGCCTGCCTCCTGCCACCAGGCTTCTGGCTACACGCCGTCCTGGTGGATTCAGTTGATGAGGGCCTCTGACTCTGAACTTGAAATTCACAACGTCAGGGCAGAGATCTCGGTGAGGCCAAGGAGAGCAGACACTGCCTTCCGGCCCTTCCGGCTGGGGTGCATACGAGATGGGTACCTCTGCCGCGTTCCGGGGCTGCCTGGGGCCGGCCCGGGGCTTCCTATGGGGGACGATATCCAGAGAATCCTAAGTTCCATCGGACATACTGTTTTCAGGACAGAGCAGTGTGGCCCAAAGGAGAGACTTGCTTATTGTCAACATAAAATTCAGAGCCCCCATCCACTTGCTTCATGAGCGATGGGTATGTATACGCTTTGGAGAAAAATGAAGTGAGGGATTCTCCGGAATTAACTTCAGGCTGTTGAGAGTCAATAGACCGGATGCCTACCCATTTCCCACCATTTGATGAGTCCAAGGTCATATACGCAGGATAAAAGTATTAGTCTCCGTCTAGATCATCAAGATAGGATTCTGCACCTGGGTGCCTGGATGCCTAGACGACCCCAGAGGTACTTTTCAAGGGTGCCTGCAAGCCTCTTCCTGAGAAAATGGTGCATTTATAACATTTTTCTGAAGTTCATTTTCTTTTGACCCTCAAAGAGGCTTGGGCTCCCCCAAACACTATTGTTTTGAATTCATCACTAAAGTATTAAATAAAGGAGACTCTCCAAAATGCATACTTTAAAATGTTTCAAGACTGGGAAGAACTGTTTTTCATTTGTGAGTTATTTTTAATAAATAAGTGATTATTATGAGATCTGTGAGCTTTTCTTACTTCCATCACTATTTCACTTCACCCAAGTCATTTATTCCTTGGTCAGTTTCATCATCTATAAAACGGAGAAATTTTTCCCTCTCCCAAAGGGAGAAAACCACTGGCCTATCAAGTTCTGTAATATCTACGAAGATACTCTGTTCTATATGACTCTATAGACCAACAGAGCTTTGAACGTTGAGGGAGTGAGAAACAGGAGGGAGTTTTGATATATTACTTCTGAAAAGTGGGGGAGAATGCTCTGGGGAGGCTTTCCTTCCATCCATCTGTCTGTCCATCCATCCAGCCCCCATCAATGAGGGTCTAACATGTACCACCACTGTGTTAAGTATAGAGGTTTTAAACACAAATGGCACAATGCAGAGGGGAGCTAGGTAGACGGCATAAAATGAAATACTGTGAAGTACATTCTAGAACTGCTGCCTTTCGTGGTACAAGTGGAGGGATATTGTGGGGAAGCAGAGAGGGGGCTCTGGGGGGCCTCATAGAGGCTGTGATGCTTGAGCCAGGCCTGAAAGGATAAGTCAAGGTGATAGACTCTTTTATCTTGGGTGTCGTTAAGTAAAGGTGCCCTCCTGGCCAAAGGCAGGAGCCAGAGAGCAGGACTTTAGTCCAGCAGACGGTGCGGGGGGTGCCTGGGGATGTGTGCATGCTTCTTTGCACACGCTGCTGGCTGTGTGTTTTGTGTGCCTCTTGGGGAGCAGGCAGGGGAGGATGGATGGAGAAAACGGAGGGGCTCTGTGCTCAGTATTGTCTGGCTTCCTGTTTTGCTTGGTCCCAGGCAGAGAGAGAGGAGAGCATGGGGCTCACTGGTGATTGACATGTCTTTTGGAGGAGAAAGACAGGCTAATAAATGGAGTGGAGAAGAGCAGTAGACCATCTGGGCAGGACACTGCTTCTGCATCTCCCTCCATAGCTGCATCTTGAGAGACAGGGGGTGGTGACCAGGCTGGCCAATAGACTGGAAGAGGCCAGAAGTGATTTTTCTCTCCCTCTCCCTCTCTGTCTGCCCTCCCAGAAGGACCAGGAGTAGAGGAGGGGCATCTGGGTAGTTGGATCCTCCTTGAGGACCAGGTATGAATGAAGGCCTGGGGCCAAGGAGGAGTGAGGGGCAGAGCGTTACCAAAAGGCTGCTCTCTTTGGTTTGGTTTGGAAGGCTTTTCACAGCTGGCCTCTAGGAAGCCCATAGAGAGGGGAAAGACCAACTCATCCCATACCAGGCTTGGGGCCATGGGAACTGCTGGCCGCCCAGAGGCAGGCGGTTTGCTAACAGGTTTATGGATGAGAACTGGAGACCACAAAGACTTACTCACAGAGATTAGACCAGGGGCCATGTTCCCCATGCCTCCCTCCCCCCAGTGTCCAGCTCTGGTGAGCACACATAGCGGGTGAGAAGGCAGGAGGAGGGAATTAAGACCCAGCTCTGTTCCTCATGCTAATGGAGGGGAGAAACAGGTGTTTGGAAAGAACAGGCAACCCCTAAACCTGGAGCTAGAGTAGTGTTTTCACACTTAAAAATATTTTTTAGGGGTGCTTGGGTGGCTCAGTCGGTTAAGTGTCTGACTTCGACTCAGGTCATGATCTCGTGGTTCGTGGGTTCGAACCCCGTGTCAGGCTCTGCGCTGACAGCTCAGAGCCTAGAGCCTGGTTAAGTTTCTGTGTCTCCCTCTGCCCCAGTCCCGCTCACGCGAGCTCTCTCTCTCCCTCTCTCTCTCAAAAATAAATAAACATTAAAAAATATATTTTTGTAACATCCAGTAGTCTTCATTTCCACTTAATCCTACCAAAGCCCTATGAGGGAGGCATTTATATTAGTTCGCCCTCTCTCCAGATGGAAACACTGAGGCACAGAGAGCAGTTTGACTTTGGTTGTGTAGCTAGCAAGAAGTGAGACAGACTTGGAAGTCTTCTGGCTGCAACGCCCATGTGCTTTGCAACCAAACCTGCCCGGCCCTTCTGGGAATTCATTCACAGTCTTCCCCAGTTTCCCCAGAACCCTTGGTAGAGAGGAGCTGGAAACCTGTTCTTCCTTCATCTGAGGGGCAGAATAAGAGCGAGCGAGCCAGGATACGCGTATAGCATGCCCTCAGCAAATGCAGGGAGGAACAATTAAATGTTCACAGTTCTTTTTAATTATGCAGTGATATATGTAGTTACATTAAAAAATCCACATAGTGTGGATAAAACCTAAGTTCCCCCACCACTCGCAGGTCTTTGCTAGCTGTCATTGGGAGACTGGTATCCATCCTTATAGACAGGCTCCTGTATATTTCACATATATGCACAAAAAAACCATGTTGGGTCTTCTGTTTTTTGCATAAATGGTAAAATGTGGTATTATGGCTTGCAATTTGCTCTTTACACTTTTTTGCTTAACCATATGCCTTGGACAGATTTCAATTTCACTACCTATAGAACTAGTCATTTTGTAATAGCTGAATAAGATTACATTATACATGCATACATTGTATGTACATATAGATGTATACATACGTATAGATGTGTATTTAACTATCTTCCTCTCTTGAACATTTGGGTCACATGTTTTTTCACTGTTAGAAACAACGTAACAACAACAACAACAGGAAACAACATAACAAAGGACATCTTTATCCATGCTCTTCCATATATATAAATGAGGAATTCTCTAGGAGAGACACCTACAAGTAAAATTCCTGGTAGAAAGGTAAGTGCATATTTAATTTGAATAAATACTCTTTGCCAATTTATACTCCTGACAGCCATGTGTCAGACTTCCCATCTCCCCACACCCCCTTGAACGCTCGGTATTATTAATATTATATTTCTTTGCCAAAATAAAATATTTGATTTTATTTGATTTGAATTTCCCTGATTTCTAATAAACATTTTTCATAAGTTCCCTGCTTATTTATCTTTCCTTTTCTATGCATTACTTGTTCTTATTTTTTGCTTATTCTTATTGTTTCTGTGGAAGCTCTTTATACATCCTGGATATTAATTCACATCTGTTATGCATATTTCACATATTTCTCCCAGTCTGTCAATTACCTTTTAACTTTGTTTATGTTTTTCTTTTCATCAGACAGAAAAAATTAGTTCTGACACAATTTATCAATCCTTTTCTTTTATGGTTTTGGTTTTATTGTGTCTTCCCTAAGAAGGTCTTCTGTACCCCTAAGGTTCTATTTTTTCTAATTTTCTTCTAATATTTGTATAGTGCTCCCCTTGCTTATGAAGCCTGGTCAACTTGAAATGTATTGGTTTGTTATGGCAGAACGTAGGCTCTAACTTTATTTCTTCCAAATCGATAGCTTCCATGGCCATTATTTCCACTTCTGCTAGATTTTCATTTTGGCATCTATCCCATCCCTGTCTGTCCACTGGGCTCTGGTGCTGGGGCTCATTAGTTTAGGTGTAATCCCAGACACCTTGCCTATACATCAGACCACGGGACCACGTCGGTCATGGTGATTAATTCAGGATCAGCAGTATCACTCGCTTAAGGTGAAGGAAGTTTATTGAGTGCACCTGGGCAAAATATTTTGCTCACTTCTAAAAGTGATAGCCCTGGAAGGAAAAACAAACAAGCAAACAACTTTTCTTCCTTTGGACATCATGGTTTGTGACTATGGATCGAGGAGTTGCTATGACTCTTTTGCTATCAGGAGACACACCAGCCTGAGGGTGAGGCCACCTGCAGAAATGGGCCTGGCTGTGAACTATGAACAAAGCCTAAAGAATGGAGTCAGAGCCAGTGGCTTGGGCCAACCTCAAAGCCAGCTACCAACGTATCTACCTCTGGGCTTCTCTAGGCAAGCAATATGTTTCCTTATTATTGAGGACTAGTTGAGTCAAGTTCTGTGTTAAGGGCAGCAGGCACTCGCTTGATACAATAAGCCATTGTTCCAGTGCTACCTGTGACTTCTCAGTCCACCCTCTAATCATTAGTTATGTCATCCTACACTCCTGTGCACGTGTGAACGGTGTACTATCTGTCCATTCTCAGGGTGACATCTTGTTGTTCTCAGGACTGTGGCTGATGTGATTACCATGTATTTTGTACGGGTAGGGGAGATCCCTCTAGCTCATACTTCGTTTTCAACAACTGCCTGGCTATTCTGGTTCTCCTCTTCCAGATGAATTGAAAGTAAGCTGATCAAGTTCTGTAGAATTCTATTGGGATTTCGACAAGAGTGGCTTTGAATTTGGGGAGGAACATCATCTAGACAAAGCTGAGACGTCCCAGCCAGGAACTGTAGACTTCCCAGCCATTTCTGTAGATGCTTTTCTCTGACACTCAGTAGAGTTTTATAGTTTTTCCAAGGGTCATATCTTACTGGATTCATTCCTTGGAACCTTAGAGACATTTGTTTTTGTTGTTGTTGTTGTTTGCTTTGAGTTTTTATTTCGCATATCTTTTTTTTTTCTTTTATGTGGTGGCCTGGAAGGAAGCTTTGGGTTTTAGTGGCTGTTCAGAGACTCAGCCATTGTGCTGGAATCTTATTATCTAACAGTGTGCCATTTCATTCTTTTGGATTTCCTAGGTAGATAATCACGTATCTGAAAATAACATTTTCCTTTCATCCTTCTTTTGTTAATTCTCTATCCTTCTTGTTCTGCCCTTGATGCACCTCCAGAATCTTGTTGGAACAAAATAGGCACCTATGTTTTCTTTCCAGGCAGAGTGGAGATGTTTCTAATGGTTTGAGAAAGTTCTCGAATTAAGGAAGCTTAATTTTCTTCCTGCTTGCGGCTTTTGTTTTTAATGAATAAAATATATAGAATTGTATCAAATGCTGTTTTGGTGTGCACCAAGACAACCACACAGATTTCCCTTTACCATACAGTGAACTGTGTATACAAAATTGTGTATATATTGACACATTTTATAATGTTGAATCAGCCTATATTACTAGGATACACCCCAATTGGTTATGAAGTATCAATCTTTTACTCATTGCTCAAAATATTTTATTTGGGATCAGGATAGCCATAATCAAAAGTGAGATATGAGTCCTTAGTTTTTCCTTGTTGGTTGTTGTGCTTTCCTTATCTGGTTCTAATACATCATGGGACACTGCTTCTCAGTCCCTTCTGCTGGACCCTAACCTGGCAATGCTCCGGGGCTCAGGCTTTGGTCCACCTTCCTTCTCCCTTCACTCCCGCTCCTGGGTGATCTCCCCCAGACCTGTGGCTTTAATATCATCTATATGCTGGCAGCTCCCAGATGTACAATTTTGGCCCAGTCTTGCCCACTTCCAGACCCATATATATAACATTTGTACCCACTTAACATGTCCAGAACAGAATCCCGAATTCCCCCTCTGAAAGAAAGATGCTCATTCACAACCCCTCCCCAACTGCAAATGGCAACACCATCCTCTGGTTTCTCATACCCCAAACTTTGGAATCAATCTCAGCTTCTCTTTGTCTCTCATACCTCACATCCAATCCCTCAATAAACCCTTTGGCTCTGCCACTCCCTGACTGCTCCCCGTTGCCTCCAGCCAGTCCAAATGATCATCTCACGTCTAGATTATTGCAGTAGCTTCTAACAGTTCTCCCTACATCCCCCTTGCTCTCCTTCTGTCTATGACATGGCACGGTGGTCCCTAACCTCTCCATCCTGGTCACTCTTCCATCCATGCTGACCTTCATGCTTTTTCTCCACCATGCCCAATGTTCTTTAGCCCCAGGGCTTTTGCGCCTGCTGCTTCCTCTCCCTGGATCACCATATGTCTTTCTTCCTTACTTCCTTCAGGCCTCTGTTCAAATGATTCCTTATCCTGAGGATTTCCACAACCACTCTACAAATCATAGCAACCCTCCCTTCCGGCACTCCCTACATGCCTCATCCTGCTTATTTTTGCCCCACGGCACTTACCTCCATTTGGCATACCATGTATCCATTTGTTTGTCCATTGTCTGTCTCCCCCACATGGAATGTAATCTCTGAGAAAGCAGAGACTCGGCTGTTTTGTTTGCTGCTATGTCTCCAGCACCAGGAATAATACCTGCACATAATAGTTTGTCTCATAAACATTGGTTGTAGTAGAGAATGATTTTCCTTTTGCATTTGCAGGTCAGCTTTAATGCCAGAGAATTCTACACATATATCTCACTTTTATCCTTGAAATATATTTGTAATGGAAGCAGAGACAGAATCATAGAATCATGCTTTTCTTTTCTTACTTTCTTTTTCTTTTTTAAACTGAAGCCCAGAGAGCCTAAGGGATTTCTCAAGGCCAGGAGCCAGTTGATGGTCGATTTGGGGTTGAATCTGTACCTCGTGTAGACCTGAGAGACTCCCAGAGTATCAGGAGCTGGGGAGCTGTCGGGAGCTGGAAGCATGGATCAGGTGAGATGAGAAGACTGTGATCCATTCTCCCTTAACTGCTGTCCTACTTTCCTAGAGATAAGACATTAGACAAGCCATTAGAGAGAGCATGGGGGTAGGCTCTGGCTGTAATCAGTTGTTGACTTTGGCTGCTTGTAAATGGGCATGTTCCTATCTCGTGTATGCTGACCACCTGCTGTTGGCCTCCCTGGGCCCCTCTCCACCCTTCCTCACCCTGCTCTGGCCCACCCCAACCCCACTTGCACAGCACCAGTGAGCTTCCTTGCTCCCAGGCCCCTGGTTTCTTTCTGATGGGTGGTAACTGCATAATATCGGAGGACAGGAGAACAGTAAGGTCAGGGATTTACTCCTCCAACTCCTTCCTTGCAGGACCCCCACAGCTGGCTGTGTCCCTTGATCAATGACCACGGCTTCTATCAGGCAGCCCCCTCCCCACCGCCCTGAAAGTTTCTCTCTTCCAGGCCAGTAACTGCTCCTTCTGTTGTCCCTTGAGGCCCAGGAGAGGTGAGGGACCCTACTGTTGCCAGTCTAGGAACATGGTACTATCCTTAGTTAGTCTCCTTAACCCTGCCCGCACCTCTGTAAACAGTTCTCAACTCTCTTCATGGTATGGAGATTGAGTGAGTAACCACCCCCGGGCAGGGTTGACTGTGAGACAGTTCCTGTGGACGACAGTTCCTCCTCTTCTCCTTTAGGAGAGCTGAAAGGGACCGTTGAAAGGTATGGCATGGGAGGCGGGGCCACAGGGGCCAGATCCGGGCTGTGCATCATGGTGGAAGGACCACAGAAGAGAGATGACCACTCCTAGCACAGCGTGAGAGGTGCTCGCGTCCCCTCTTCTGCCCCACCCATGTCCCACAGTCGGGGGCAGGCTGTGCAGCTGGTCTCAGGGACAGAGGTCCATGGTGAAGGTGGTAGAGGGGAGGACAGGGGAGAGTGCAGGTGAATTCTTGCAAGCCTGTTCTTCAGCTCTTCTGTGTTATAGCAATTTACAACTCCTTGGTCCCACCGGCCTCCCCCAGGCCACCACCAGGCTGAGACACAGCTGCCCGTCCCCATCCTGCCCAGTCCCCCGCAGCAGCCTGGCAGCCTCCGTCCATGCCCCAGCCAGGCAGCAGGAGACAAGGCTGTCAGACTGCATCATATCAGTGCTCAAGCTGCAACTCCAGCTGGGCCAAGTGACCTTGTAGGTTTTGAGGAGCATGGGCGGTGGGGAAGGAGATAAATAGCCTGGCTGGATTAATGGCATCTTCCAAGCTGGAGGCAGGTAGGAACCAAGCCTCCCTTGAGCACCAGCCTCTCCATCTTGCAGTCACTCTTTGGGATCTGTACCTTCAGCGGCCTCGCAGCAGGTGGGCGTCCACCTAGACTTCAGGGTGAGTGTTCTGATTCTAAAGGCTACAAAGCATTCATTAACAAGGAAACAGTTCTCATTCAGGGTAAGGTAAGTTCAACTCCTCTTGGAGCCCACGTTCTCCAGGGAGTGGTTCAATGACCACAGTTCACTTCTGCCATGCACTTTGGTGTTTTAAATGCATGATCCCTCTGGAGATTCACAGCACACCCACAGGACAGTAATATGTCCATATTTACTACTACTGGCAGAGGAACCAGAAGCCCAGGGAAAGTTAAACGAAGTGTCCAAGAGGCAGAGAGGAGACTCAAATCCAACTTGGCTGAGTCTGTACACCAGGTGAAGACTTTCCCCGCAGGTTATTTTCAGTGAGGAGAACGTCCATCTGCCTTTCTCTTTCCCCTCCCTCCAGCTCATCGACTGTGGGTAGCATGGCAACCAAAGTGAAGTCCAGGTTTTGATTTAATCTCATCTAGATCAACTTCCTGGAAGAGGTGACAGGAAGAAGGTACAGTTGAGAATAATTCTCTCTGTAGATTGGGGATCTTTTTTTTAAGTTTATTTATTTATTTTTGAAAGAGAGAGAGAGCACGAGCAGAGGAGGGGCAGAGAAGGAGAGAGAAAGGGAGAGAGAATCCCAAGCAGGCTCCTCAATGTCAGCACAGAGCCCAGTGTGGGTCTAGAACTCACAAACCGTGAGATCGTGACCTGAGCCCAAAGCAAGAGTCAGACACCTAACCAACCGAGCCATGCAGGTGCCCTGAACTGGGGATCTCGAAAATGAACAGCCATTCTGAAGGTAGAAGGCCTGTGGTCGCTGGCCATCCTGAAGGAGCCCTTCCCCAGCTTGCCTCTCTCTTGACACAGGCATCGTTTTCCTTCCCCCTTCCCTTTGGTGTCTTGGCAGCAGAAGAGATTTCAGTTAGACTTTGAGAAGGACTTCCTTATTTTTCTATGGAGAACTCTCTTGGATGGTTTTATATCCTTCCAAGGAGATGGCGGGGTGGACCAGATTGCTGCTCCTTGCCATTGTATTTGGATCAAGCCAGTTCTACTCCCTTTGTCTTTTGTTTTTGCTTTTTTCCCTAATTGTCTATAGGCTTCCCTGATGCAGAGCAGTCACCCCATGGAGCATGGCCCCGAAGCTCAGGGCTGGAGTGAAAGCTGTGTTTGGGGGTGACGGTGACATAATCTCGAAAAAGCTCCATCTGTCATCTCTGGCCTTTTACTGTTGTAACAGCACTTATGGTCCTAGCCAACTGCTGAGGAATCTGTCTGTGGTTTAATTAGCCTATAACTCCAGCCTCCCCCGCCATGCCAGAAAGCAATAAACAGCTTCCATCGTCATAGTGGGGCTGGGCAGCCACAGCAGGGGGGAGCCACATGAGGCTCGGGGCCAGTGAGGTCTTGGAGGGCAAATGAAGGACTCCAGGACCTGCAGGGAATGACGCTTGACTTGTGCCTCCCCTCCCTGCTTGGGCCGTGGGAGACCAGTCAGTGTGCTCAAAGGAAACCTAACAATGGTAATATAACAATCCTTCGTACCCACAGTGTTTTCCATTCCATTCAGCAAGAGCTTTCTCTGACACATTCTCGTCAGGTGCCACTCTGGACCTCAGTGTCTTCTTCTATGAAACAAGGGCTTTGGGCTGAATGATTCCTGGTCTTCTCCTCAGCGGGACTTTCTATGGGTTCCATCATCCCAAAGATACCTTAGGGATGTGACTGGAGCTGGTGTCATTAGCCTCCAAGGAGCAGAGAAGGGAAGTGATTTGTCCTAGGTCACTCAGGGAACCCCTCCAAAGCCATGCCTGGCACCTGGTGCGGTGGAAAGAGGAAGGAGACATGCCTTGACTCCTTAGCTCAAAGACATAGGAGGTAGAGGTGTGGTTGGAAGCCCCAGAGCTGTTCCTGGACCACTTTGAGGAGGGGTCTGCCCTGCAAGGGAGTGGGGCTGGGGAGCTCACCTGGGGTGGTGCACTATATAACCAGGAATTTGTGCCTGAGAGCCTCCTTTAGAATGCTTGCTCCACAGGTGTGGTCTATCCTGTTCGCCACTAAATCCCTACAGCCCAGAACAGTGCCGGGCATGTGGGAGATGCTGCAAAAATGCCAGTCAGTGAATGAATGAGTGGATGGGCCCGGCCCCTGTGATCCCAGGGCCCCCGTTCACAATGCCCTGTTCTCCTTGTGCGGGGCCCACACACCAGAGCCATGTGGGCGCGATCCGCAGGAGATACTGGGCCACGGAGGATTCCAAGATCATACCCGGTTCGCACATTTTTCTGGCTGTGTGTGAGCACCCCCCGACTCTCTCCCCTCACTTTACCCCATCCCTTCAGAGCGTGTGATGGATGCGGTGCTGGGGAGGAAGGGTTCGATCTGGGTTTCCAATCTCCTCTGGATGCACCACTGCCAAAATACAATACACAATTACGGGGACACGATACATCAGTGATCACTGAGGGAAAGAAACCCCATTTAGACAGTAAAGATAATGGCTGGTATTTGAACTTATGACTATAGTCAGCTCAGAACCCCTCAGGTTCTTCTGCAGGAAGCCAGTAGTCGTCCTCGGGTAAAAACCCCCGCTCCTTCTCAAACCCCAGCCACATCCCAGACCCACCCTCCCTCCTGGCTGCTGCCACTCCATCCCTTGGGGTTCTCTGCCCTCTATCCTGACTGTTGCATGCACCAGTCCTCCTACTTGCCCCTCCTCGATGCCTTCCAAAGCCCCTTTCCTTCCAGGAGATCATCTGCTGGGTTATTTGGAGAACAGAGTAGAGATGACCCAGATCCCACAAGACTAGAGACCAGTGTGCGGGTGCCCTCCTGGATCTGAAGGCCATGGTTTCTGACCTTTACCCTGCTGGCCACTGGCTTCTCTTTCACCCAGAGACCCAGAGGCCTGAAATCACAACCAGGAAAGCACAGGAAATTAAAACAAGAGCCCACTCCAGAGCCCGCGTGTCTCAGGGGCTGGCCGGACGGCCTCCTGCCTAGGCCACATCTGCCTCAGTGGGGTGCATCCCCTTTTCTACAGGGTTCTGAAATCTGGGGTTCATGGTCAGGATGTGTGGACCCCTGAAACTGCACCACAACTTGGGTGTGTGTGTCTCTGTGTCTGTCTGTACTTTTCCTGGAAAGAGTTGTCATAGCCTTCATCAGTTTCTCACAGAACAAAAACGTCTACCCCTATGAGGGAGAGCATGAGGGTGGAGTGGACACAGAGGCTGAGCTAGCTTAAATAGTAAAGAGTTTGTATTTATTCACTTATTTTTAATTTTTTTAAACATGTATTTATTTTAGAGAGAGAAAGAGACAGAGAGCGAGCAGGAGAGGGGCAGAGGGAGAAGGAGACACAGAATCAGAAGCAGGCTCCAGGCTCCGAGCTGTCAGCACAGAGCCTGATGTGGGGCTCGAACTCACGAGCCATGAGATCATGACCTGAGCCGAAGTCAGACGCTTAACTAACCGAGCCACCCAGGCGCCCCAGTAAGTAGGAGTTTTGAAGAAGTTTATTTTATTGCCTTAGGCCTTGAGTCACATTGTCTTGGCATGTGGATGGGTCCTCTTTTCTAGTCTGACAAACAGGCTGGTCATTGGCACCCAGGTGCACGCATAGAACTAACCTGCCCCGGAGCATGCATGGGTCACGATTCAGCCCTGGCACATTGAGGACGTGAGCTAAACACCATCAAAGTGGAGCCGAAGTCCCATCATGGCCCACCGGACCTGAGCACCCAGCACACAGTTAGTAACCAGACTAGATACCCAGTGGAGGGACCTCAGTCCTAGGCCAGGGTTCCTTGGAATGCACCCTCTTTCCCCACACCTGCGGGCTTTTCGGGGAGACCTAGCTGAGCCCCACAGCTAGCCAGCCGGTGAAGACACCAGGCAAATCTGCCTGTTTGTTTATGATGAGGCCTGCAGTCTCCGGATATTCCAGAAAGACAGCGCTGAGCTCGCTTGTCTCGCTGAGAAAACAGAAAGGCCTGGAGACCAGGAAGCATCCTCGAGGTATGTTGATAAATACCACAGCTTTTCAGCCTGCTGAGACTGTATGATCTTTGTTGAATCACCTAATCTACTCGGTTAATTATGCCCATTTTCCCTTCTCTCTTTCTCTCTTTCTCTCCCTTCCTCGTCACAATGTGGCACTTCAGAAACTCTCTCTCGGAGGAATTTCAAGGAGCCGGCTGGGTCTCTGTGGAGTACACCGCATTACCTCATTACCATCTCGCCTGGTGATCGGATTCCGTTAGCTGACTCTCTTTATTAGCAGGCAAAGGCAAACTTATGAAATACCTTTAAACCTGGATTTCCTTAACAATATATCATGGGGGAACTGACAGTCCTCGCTCGCTTCCCTCTGCCAGGAAGAATTAAGATTGTTCCCAATTTAATCTCTTTCCCGCATCGGAGGCGGGCATTTGTGTTCCCGCGGAAAACTTGTAGTAGCGGTTCTGGGGAGGAGGCTTTGGATTGTCACCGAGTAGCTTTGAGAGGTGTCCTGTGTGCTGCGATGGGGCTGGCCCTGGCTTCAGGGGGCCTGGGCAAGAAGTCCCCAGTTCTACCCTTGCTAGGGGTGGCGGGCACGCGTCCCTGCTGGGAAGAGATAAGAGAACAGATTCGTGAACTCCCGTCTTTGTCGTTTCAGGGACGGGTGTTGGGGTGATGCCTAGGCTGTCACAGACACTGCTCACTGTAATGCCATCTAATTCCTCGGCCTTCTGGCTTTCTAGAGGTCAGAGTCACCAGGCTGGCTCTTGATGGGGTTCGGCTGAGCAGTGCCCTGGCAGCATCCCCCCGGGTATGGAGCCAGTGCTGCTGGTGCCCCGAGAAGACCCCGTGGCTGGCCCGGTGCACTCACCCCCCAGCTGAGTGCTGGCTGTTAGAGCTCACAGGTGTCCCCCTTCGCTAGACGAATGGGAGCCACCTGACCCCAGAGGGTAGTAACACCCTGCCCTGGTCACCTCACCTTGAGCCATGGGACAACGACTGACTGACCCTGGGGCACACAAGACCAGCCCCGCTAGCCTCAGGGTGAGTCTGATGTTGACGTGTAACGCACGCTGTTGGGGTCCCACGCTGGAGCTGATCTCAGCCCAGACCTCGGTCCCTCACCTCTTCTGCGCGTGTTTCCCCAGTAACTCACTTTCCCTAAGGCTCAGCCTCTGAGAAACAGTTGCATTTGGGCTGCTTGGGTTTTCTGGGCTCTGCTGGGCCTCCTCTGGAGTGCGACTATGCGTGGCAGGGGGTCGCCGTGGACAGTCAAGGCTGGCGGGACCATGCAGTTAAGCCGCGAGCAGTCACGGAGGCCCCATAGGCACTTCCTGAGCACCCTCCCCCGGAACAAGCAAGCATGGCTGGGAGTGCCTGGACCACCTGCCCGGCAGGGGCCGCCTAGGACGCTGTCCTCCCCCTAGCTGTGCTAGTGGAGCACATAAGCCGTCCTCCGAGGCAGCTCTGGACCATGGCCTCTTAGATCTGCACGGCCCCCCCGCCAGAGCCGTGGAGCCTGACCAGGGCGCGCCCTGCCAAGCACATCACATCCTACAGGCGCTCTGCATGGAGATGTGGAAGGCTGCAGAGGAGAGGGGAGAAGAACTGTGTTGGAAAATCCTATTATCTAGCCAGGCCCCCACTGATAGCCCATGCATGAAACCAATTTACAAAGTGTGAGTCAAATCCTCGCGGACCGCCTGTTTTCACGGGAGCCCAGCAATCACCCTGCCCACGGCCTCTGCACACAGAATGCGGGCCGTCCTCTGTTCACACGGGCTCACTCCAGAGCTGTCGGTCAACGCCCTGGGCTGACCAGTCCACCCTCGTCCCCCGGGTCCTGCTAACGTCGGGAGAATTTATTACTGTGACAGAAGAGAAACCCTTTGAGGAAAGCATGATGGTTTCCTGATCTCCACTTTGCTGGTGGCTTGAGCGAGCCCAAGTGAGATGCTTCGGGCTGTGAGGGTTTTCTGAAGGTCATACTGTCCGTCCATCTTCTGTCATGGTATGCAGTTGCAATGGCATGGAGGCCCGCGTGGCACTTGTAATCAGGGGTAAGGCTCATAACCTCTCCGAACCTTGGCTTCCTTCTCCAGAAAAGGGAATGCCCTTCTGAGCCGAGGTCAGTACCGTGCGAGACGGTGCACACAAAAGTGCCCAGCGCGTAGTAGGTACTCAGATAAACATTTATTATTATGTTTCGCCTTGGCCAAAACAGTTCATACAATGGGCCAGGGAAGGAGAGGCCACTGCTTTTCTTTGAGGAATATCTGATATGTCTGATATGTAACCGTCAAGAAGCTCTTTTATTTAATAGGGGCGCCTGGGTGACTCAGTCAGTTGAGCGTCTGATTACTGATATCAACTCAGGTCATGATCTCACAGTTGGTGGGTTCGAGCCCCGCATCAGACTCTGTGCTGACAGTGAGGAGCTTGCCTGGGATTCTGTCTCTCCTTCTCTCTGCCCCTCCCTGCGTGTGTGTGCTCTCTCTCTCTCTCCCTGTCTCAATAAGTAAATAAACTTAAAACAAAAAGAAGCTCTTTTCTTTAGCCATGGTGTCACCTGCTGAAAATTATTCTGGTCTCAAAAGAGACCACTACTACCACCAGCTAACACCAGTACAGTGCTGACTACGTGCCAGGCACTGTTCTAAGTATTCTGCGCACATTAAACTACTGAAGCCTCACGACGACATGTAGATGTAGAAAAATGTTAACAGACAGACACTGTAAGGTGCTTATCCTAAATCCATTCAATGGATTCATGAGCTTTTCGCTTTCTCTGGGATCCGGGTGGGAATGTCTCTGCTTTGCTTTACCTGGAGAAGCTGCACTTGGAGAAGTAGATCCACCAGTCCTGCAGGCTTCTCTCTACGAGGCCATGTCAGATTTGAACAGAAATTGGACCACCTCCTCTTTGACATTAACCCCTTCCTAGAATGTCCTGGTAGAGTACAGAAGGGGCTTAGAGATAGGGCTGGTCTATACATCTTGACTCTTTGCTCCGAGAGGGGGGCTCTGTCCTCTAGGCCATTTTTACCCGACAGTCAATAAGGCTCCTCTTCCCCAGTCTCCCACTCTAGGGGACCTGCTCCTCAGTGGAGAGTATCCGCCCCCCAGGGAGAGGAGCTCTGGTGCCTTCCCAGGGCAATAAGAGTGTGCCTCTGGTTTTAATGCAGAGGATTCTGGAACTTACACAGAAGAACCCACTGATGAAACATGCAGGCTCTAGATTCAAGTCAAAGCCGGGACCTCCAATTCTTCATCTGTAAAATGGGCATGAGAAAATACGAGTCCTGTTAGAGGATTAGGAGGATTTAATGTGTAAAATGCAGTATCTGGGACACGGGATAAATAAAGCTTGGCTATTACAGCGGCCAGACTCAAGATTACAAGCTGCCTTTTTCTTTGCCGTTTGGGTCATCCAATTCATCCACTGGGAAGTTCACTTTTTTTTGTTCAAATCAGTGTGAGGCCTTTCTCTCCCGACTCAGTCTACAACTCCGTGCCAAGCGAGAGAGGAGGGTGGGAGGGAGGAGGGATCTGGAGTGGGTAGGCAGGCGTGGGTAAGGACAGGGGAGATGTCCTCAGAGCTAAGATGTTTAGCGGCCTCCAGGTGACTCTGGGGAGAGCAGAGCATGCTGGAAATCTTTGCCAGCTGGCAGCAAGCCAGGCCCCGTTAGCTAACTAGGCCATCTCTGATGGGGCTTCCGGGCCCTGCGCTGCACTGTCTGAGTGAGTGGCATCTTTTAGATACAGGTACATTACCCTTGTCTTAGGTGGCAGTTTGCAGACTGTCAGTGCAGGACCCCTCCTGGCTCCTCCAGCCCCCCTCAACTACCTGGGATGGAGTAGGAGTGGAGAGCCCTCAGGGGCCCAAGAAGGAACATGGCTGTCTGCAGGTTCCCAGCACCATGACCTTGCTCCATGATCCGCAGAACCAGACCTAGCCTGGGAAAAAGACCCTCTTCTTAGAACACAGGGAACCGCATCTTCAAGGGATAGCACATTCTCCCCAAAGGGGTCCTGCATCCTTTCTGTGACCACAGGAGGTCCCCTCACCCCCTCAGCCTGCTGCTCTGCCCCGAGAGCTGGGCACCAGCCGCTTTTCTTTCTGTCACAAGGTACTCAGAGAGGACGCCCCCCGCCATTCTGTCCGAAGACTGGCATGGACCTGGCAGACCTCGTGAAAAGTTGCTGACTTGCACAGACACTGTGGGCTTCTTTGTGAATGAGCCAGTCAGGCCTGGGGGACTTCCGGGGACCACCAAGTGTCGTCAGAACCACGTGAAATGTCGATCTGCTTTGAAAGGAGCTTTTCAGGCACCCAGACAAGGAGGCAGGGCACCTGTGGAGAGCCAAAAATGCAGGCCTCCTTCCGAAGGCTAGTGTGAGTCCTTCCCGCCTCCAGGCCTCCGCTTTGAGGAATGACAAACGGCAGAGAAGTCACGGAGCCCATCTTCCCTTGGACGGTGTTGTGGCTCTTTCTGAGCTGAATTTAGAGCTGGCAGTTCACAAGGAACCTCAGAGTTTCTCTACCCGAGCGGGGCCCATGGGTGCCCAACACGCTGTCATGCGCCCTGTCAGGGCCCACGGCCCTGGTTGGAATCGCGTGGGGGCTTTAAAAAAATACTGCTGCCTGGTCCCCACCCCAGAAATTCTCATTTTAATGGGAATGGGGTGTGGCCTGGGCCCTGAGATTTTTAAAAGCTCCCTGGGCCATAGTTAATGTACAGTCAAGTCTGAGAGCCACTGGGATCCACACACATATGAAGACAACAAGGTGTCTGGATTCTGGCTTTGTAACAGAGTATCATCTATATCCTCTCAACAGTTGTCCTCAACTTCCCCAAATAATGTTAGTGTATACCTTACTTAACAAGGAAATATTTTTATAAGATTATTTTGGAGGATATTGAGAAATTAAGCAAAGACTGAATGCCTTTCATTAATAATAGAGAATTAATTGTATAATAATTAAGTGGATAATTAACTATAGTCAACAGACAACATCTATGGATGTTGATGTCTCTAGAGAGTGGGGTTAGATGTTGGGAGACAGGTGGTCAGAAGCAAATTACAAGCGCACATCCTTGAGGTCTTGAAAAAATAAGAGAGTTTAAAAAAAAACTTTCTTACATAGAAAAATTATGGGTTCACCCAGGAAGTTACAAAAAGGGGAGGTCCCATGGGCCCTTCACCTAGCTTCCCTCAACAGTCACATGTGGTATAATTCTACGCAATATAAAAACTAAGAAATTCACATTGGTAAAACCCATAGACCTTCTTAAAATCACAGATTTTTTTGTTGGCCTTTAATTTCTTGGTTTTATTCATTCATTCAAAAAACTTTTATCGAGGCTCTGGCACCGTTTTATTATTGAAGTGTGGTCTGTGGATGACATGTACTGGACTCACCAGGAAAACTCATGAAAAATGCAAATTCCTGGACTGCAGGCTCAGACCTAGTGAGTCAGATCGCATGGAAGTGGAACTGGAAAGTCATCATTTTTAGCAAGTTTCCCAAGTAGTTTTCAGAGTCACAAAAGCTGCTAACCTTCTCTATGACAGGCACTCAGCCCAGGAGATTCATTTAGGGAAGACTTCTTGCTACCTTCGTAGGATAGAGGAGACAGGTACTAACGGCAATGCCAGGGCCTGAAATAGAGCCATGGAATACAGCCATGTGCTGTTAGAGCATAGGGGAAATATCTCTTGGAAGTGGGGATGGGTAGTTGTGTAGGCTGGGCATATTTAAGTTGGGTTTTGATGGATGAGTAGGAGTTTGATGGTTGGACAAGATTACAAAATCTGAACCATTGCTTTAGCATATTGTCTCCCTTTGCCTTTGAAGCAGATTTCCTGCAATGTGAGCTCCTTAGCGGCAGGGAGGTGTGTCATTCATCTGTGTATTCCTGATGCCTGGCACAATGAAGGTGCTCAACATCAAATGTTTGATGAATGAAAGCATGAAAGCTATGGCTGGCTAGATAAATAAAGGGTGGAAAGAAGGTGGGTGATCGCTGGCTGAAGGAACGGCTGGGGGGATGGCTGGGTCCTTGCATGAGCAATAAGATTACAGCTGGAAGAGACTGTGTCCGGGCATTTCTGTCCTCTGAAGCCCTAAGGGGAAGAGCCGGAAACCACTTGAGAAGACGCAGCAGGCGTGTGTAAAACAGGCTCATCCTGTATAGTTAATCCCTGAACGCCCCAAGAACCCATGGAGACAGCTGACTTTGAGTTTGTGCTAAGTGGCCTTCACCCTGGGGAGGAAAAAAAAAAGACATTTACCCTGAAAGCACTCTCCTGCTCCTTAATAAGTATATTAATTTTAAATGCCAGAGGCAGACTCATAAACTCTTTCTTGGAGGATTATGGCCGCAGCTCAGCTTGTTGGAGAGAGCCGCACCAGCCACTCCGGCTCCCATTAAGCAGAGAGGGCGGGAATCCGCTGTTTTACAGGCAGGCTTGCAAAGGACACTCCTGCTGGGTGTTGGACGTGGAAGGAGCAGAGGAATTCGGTTTGCTCTTTATTTTCTTTGCCTCTCTTGCTAGGCCTGGGAAGCTGTGAAGGACTTGCTTCTGGGTTCCAGCATGGGATCACAAGATCCTGGGAGGAATGGGGGAGGGGCACGTCTGACTGGGGGGCGGAAGAAGGGCAGGGGGGAGCTCTCTGCTCTGCGGAACCCGGAGTGTGGTGCTTCAGCCCCTGCCCCTTAGCCGCTGAGGGCACTTCTGGAAGATGCAGATACCCAGCCCTCGTCTGCAGTGCTCCTAGATCAGATCCCCGGGTGGTGGGTGCCCCCAAACCGCTGGTCAGCCACGCCTCTCAAGTAAATGACAGGCACACTGAAGTTCGAGGAAACCTTCTCATCAAGGCTGTATCTAAACAGCCCCAGGGGCGCTGGGGTGGCTCAGTCAGGTCATGATCCCGCAGGGTGTGAGCCCCGTGTCGGGCTCTGTGCTGACAGCTCGGAGCCCGTCTCCTCTCTCTCTGCCCCTCTACCACTTGCACGCTCTCTCAAAAATAAAGAAACATTTAAAAAAATAAAGAAAGAAATAAAATAAGCAGCCCCAGATGGTAGTAGGGGGCAGCTGAGGTTTTAAAGCAAAGAATGCAGGTTTTGAAGTCAGAACCCCTCCACCTTTCTGAGACTCTATTTATTCATTAATAAAATGGGAGTAATGATCCCTACCCCAGGGCGTTGCGTGCAGATGAAAGGGAGATTCTCAGCAGAGTGTCTGGTGCACAGAGGCCTCAGTGTTAGGAGAGATCGGGCCAGGCATTGAAAAGTGTAGCTGGTTCTCGTGTCTGAAAGATATAGTATGAGTTTAAAGAAATTTATGCAGTGCCCCCTCCAAATGTATAATCTGTATTACATACATTTTTATTTTGCCACATGGGCTTTTTTTTTATGGACTTTTTCCTGTGGGCATCAACAAGAACTTAGAGACTTCAGGCCAGTTATGTCCCTCTTGACCCCAAGCTGCTCACCTGACATTTTTCCTTAAACACGTTTTACTTAACGATCTCGTGTACTTAGTCTTGTAAGGCCCTTGTCCCTACCAGTAAAGAATGCGAGGAGCTTTGTTGAAAAGTGAAAGGCTGAGGTCCTTCTCTGATGATGTACTTGGTGGGGAAGAGGGAGAAAGGAAGTTTCAACAGTTATTCAAGTCAAAAGTGCATTAACTATCATAAGCGTCTGTGTTGCTAACTTTTCAAGACAGGTTTATTGTGTAACGTATTGGGGAATGTTATCGAGATGGCTTATTGACTTCATTCTCATGCCTAGCCCATTGCTGGGTGGAGGGCACTTGTCAGAGGAGCTCACTGAAACGCTTTCTCGGCACAGAGAGGCCCACGGGGTTGGATGCCCTGTAATTCATTACTTCCCCCGCCCCGGAGGAAACCTGGACACAGAGAACTTGAAGCTGTAGGGAGTGGAGGGGGGCACCTCTGATTTATTCTAGGACGTATAGACGTTCAGACTCTATGGGGCCATGAGGATCGGGCAGATGACCGGTAGAGGAGACTGTGCTCATTCCCATCGATGAAATGCCCAGCCCCGTAGAATCTCATATTTTAGAGCATTGCTGAGCTATTTGGTGATAATAAAGCCATGGTTTCAGAAGTGATTCACAGACTTGGATGAATATGAGCTGTGCTAAAAGCACCTAAAAAGTTTGGGGAGGGTCATCCAACGGGAGGACATTCTGAAATGTCCTCGCTTGTCACTGTGACTCCTCAGTATCTCCAGAACTGTGGACCCACGTGGGCAGCCCTGAGGCCCATCTTGGGACAGTGGCAAGTTCTAGGAAAGCATCTTCTTAAACCTAGAGGCAGAAGTAAACACATTCCACTGTTCTCCTAAGAGGTTCAGGCATTAAAAAACAATATTCTCAGCCACTTGATCAAAACTGATCGATGACACGCGCTGGGCCTGTAACTGTGCACTTTGATGGGAATAAAATTAATTAAATGGGGTGTGGGGTTTTTTTCACCCTTCAACATTTGTATTGCTGCTAAAAATCTATACTTTTAAATATACTTCATTGTTATTCATTAAAACTGCGTGCAATCTGTACTTATACAGCCTCAATCACATAGGCCATGACTGAAAAAAACTAGGCGTCTCAGGCTAATGTGCTTCTAGAAAGCAGATTGCTGTGTTCCCCAAACTGAGCGGCATTTAGCTTTAGGAGACAGAATAGTCATAAGGCTTGGCTGAGCTGGCTCTTCATAAACCTGGCAGAACATGATCAACGGACCCCAGAAGACTCACCATTAAACTGGGTCTGCAGGAAAGTGGCGGGCATAGATCAGTGCCAGGGATTTAGAGAGGTCGCTTCCATATCTGGTGAGGGGCCATCACACCCTCTTCTCAGCTCCAGCTCCCTCCCTGGCTGGCGCCGCTCCTGGGTCTTGAGCCCTGGGCGAGATTCTGAGTATGTTGCTATTCCTTAGCCCCTGCTTCGGGGCCCTTCCATCCCACATCTCCCTGTCCTCATTGTGCTCCGGGTCTGTCCCCTGTACTAGCAGGCGCCCCTCTCCCCTTGGCTGACCTCCTCTAGCCTATCCTGGTTTCCTTCATCCTCCTCTCCGAGTTACTTCCAGGATAGTCACTGTCTGGGGAAAAGCGTCCTTTGATGCTCACAATTTTTCTCTGATTCTATCAAAGATGAGACAGATGGACCCAATGGATGTGGTTACAGTCGGAAGCGAAGTTCACGGGCAACGTGAGCCCCAAAGAAGCAAACCCTAGAGTGATCCATCTCAGGCAATGGGTTAATGTCGGCACTTGCTCTGTGCCCTCATATCAAGGAGAGAGAGCACATCCCTATGCACTGTGCTTGGTGGCTCAGCTGACGCACCCCCAGGGACACGGGAGCAGGAATCAGGACCTAGAGATCTGGGGGTGTGGCCAAAGAGCTGCTAGCATTAAAAGAATTGCTTTGATCGTTCCCATTTTATCCTTATAATTCATTAGGATGATATAGGTGTCCCCAGAAGGTCTTTGTTTAATATAGTCCTTTTCTCTAAAATCTTTGGGTAAAATTTATACTTTAGGAAAATATACGCCTGCCACCGTATCGCCATGTAGGCCCAGGGCCAGAGCTCCCTGTTTGAGAAACATAGACATCCATTATCACAATGAATTTCCACCAGTAATTCTGTCATGCCCATAAGGCAATTGGGGAAACTGAGACCTCCAAAGAAGGTCAAATGACTTTTTCTGAGGTCGTCTAGGGCTTGGATTAAAACTGTGGCTCCAAATCCCTATGCCTACCCCCTCCTGCTCAATTGAAGTTCTTTGCTTTCCTGTCTGGGAGGCAGCCCTTATTACTTGCAGAAGCAGCCAGGAGCTTCAAAACTGCCCAGGACATCCCCTTTTCAGAGAGTGCGGAGGGCGACCCCCACCCACCGCCCCTGTGCCGCGTGTCCCTGCAGCCACAGAGACAGCACACAGCTGACCTGTCTCTGGAGAGCAGCAGCTGGAAGTTCAGAGAGAATGGAGTGTGGGTGCCTCCCCGTGCACATAATTGGATTGTGGATTCGGCTGTTGCCTCCAGGAGCGACAATTGTCAGAGTCACTGGGGGCTGGGGAAGTTGGGTGCCCTTAGCAGAAAGGGGCTGTCTGGAGGCCCTGAGGACTCCCCTGGACCAAAGCACAGCTTCTGCTTGGCCTCCTGCTCCTGCAGGGAATGGCAGAGAGGTGACTGCTGGGGCCCTCTGTCCTTCCGGCATTAGCCCCGGCAGGGGCAGCTTGGAGGGTGAGGCAGGCGGCGGCGGCGGCGGCGGAGGTGGTAGCCTGGGGCCCCCGAGGGCTGACTCCCTGGAAACAGTCTGACGTCAGACTGCAAGGAGGGAGGCAAGGCCAGGTCTGGGGTTCTCGTCACTCAGCCCCCAGGCATCCGCCTCAGGTTCCTTGGTCAAAGTCTTGATGAAGTTCAGGACTATTTGATGACATAGACTCCTGATCACTCTTTGAGGAATCACCCTGCCCCACCACAATGCGGTGCAGATGCCTCCTTCCAGTATGTTGACTTCTTCTCTGGCTCACTTCCCCCCCGCCTTGTCCCCTCACTGACCCTTGGCCACCCAAAACCGCTACTCACTTCTGTTGGCGTTGTCAGTGTTCATTTCTGCTTCTGCCTAGAGTAATGTTCCCACTGTGACTGCCTGGCTAAGCCTCACTTCTCTGGCAAGGTTCAGCTTGAGTGCTGCCTCCTCCAGGAAGGCCTCCCTGACCATCCCAGCTTGGGCCAGGCAGTTGGACTCTGTGTACCTACAGCCTTCACCCCATATCACAGCTGTTACCTCTACTCCTCTATCTCCAGCACTGGACTTTGAGCTCCTTGAGATCTCTTTTTCTCCCTGCTGTGTGGGAGGTGCTGAGTAAATAGTTTTTGAATAAATAAACTTGCTTCCGCATGGGATTTGGCCAACGAGGAACAACAGGAGTGAGCCAACAATAAGTGTAATGGCTGCCATTTATTGACTGCAGGCTGTACGCCAGGCACCGTGATGAGCCAGCAACACGTTAGCTCATGTAATCCTTAACACAGCCCTGTGGGATTTGCCATTCCCATTTTACAGGTAGGGAAACTGAGTATTCGTTGGCCCGAGGTCACAAGGCAAGGGGGCAGCAAAGCCAAGATTTGAAGGGCGGTCTCTTTGATGGAAAAGTCTGTGCTTTAAACTAGCATTAAGCTTAGGCCCTGGATCCCTCAGGCCACTTGACTTACACAACCATTTCCGGCCACCTGGGGCAAGGCCTGGGACCCCAGAAGGCCCTCGAACATCTCCCCTGGGGAGCTGCCGCAGCAGCAGTGTCTCTGTGAATGAGTTCCCCGGTGTCCTCATAGCCTGTGTCCCCGCAAGCCCCCAGCCCCACCCCACCCCCACCTTACAGCAGAGAGGAAAAGATAAACGTGAATTATTGCATAATTCGCGATGGTTTGTGTGACGAGGAGTCGATGTGTCTGTGAGTATACCCGTCCTGGCCTGGGCGACGCTGGGCCTTGTCCTGCTGCAGGAGGGCAAGGATGAGTGAGTCTTTCAAAGTCAGTCCCCACTGTCAGAGAAGCCACATGTCCAGAGCAGTCTGGTGGTGGACACCAACCCACAGCCCTGCTTGCGAGGCTGTGCCAGCCGGACTGGACGCCACCTGAGGCAGTCCTCAGAGAAGCAGATGAGGGAGGGGATGCTGTGGGCCTCGGCCCTGTGTCCCTAAAGTCAGACTGCAATGGTGTCTCCATCTTGGGCATTTCTGTCCCAGTTGTGCCCTTTCTACTCCTAACCGCAGCCTCTCAGAGGGCTCCTCAGCCAGCAAACCTGGGCTGGCCCTTAACCATCCGGCCCCATGGGTGCTCACAATGGGGCCCTGTGGCCTGGAGAGTCTAAAATGGCAGATGGTCCAAACTCACCCCATGTCTTCTTTGCACTGTGATACGTGATTTTCAGTTGATGTCTGGACACTGGCCACCTGGGTGTTGAGAAAGCTCAGAACCAAGCCTCTCTTTGCAGAAGATGAGAGCTGTCATCTCTGCTCCCAGATCTCTCACTCCTGCTCTGCAGTCTATACTGGGGTGCGGATGCCTTAGGGGTAGTGGAGAGGAGCAGAGGAAGACGATGTGGGATGAGTTATTGGCTGACAAATGGACTTGCATTATTGTTTCATTGAGGCTCCACACTGAGGACAGTGGGTGACAAGTTCCTGCACATTGTGATGACAAGGGGTGTGTGCTGGACATTCCCCAGTGTATCCCCGGGCATGATTCTCCATCCCTGTCCTGCCAAGCTGACCTACACAGACAGCCCTTACTGGCCTCCCTTGTCCTGGGGATTCGGGCTGAATTCAGCCAATGGGAGGCACCTGCCAGAGATCTGAGGGTAGGAGGAGAGAGGCCAGGGTATTTATTCCTCTGGCTCCTCTCTGCTCCGTCATGATGTAAGAGTGGCCGAATCCTTCTAGTAAAGGCTGTGGCACCCGTGTGACAGTCTTGTCAGGTTCCAGACCTGACAGACAGACAAGTTCCAGACAGAACTTGTAAGGTTCCAGAAACATCTCCCACCCTTTGCCCATTACACTCAAGATGTTTCTCAATCCCTTGTGGTTCCCTGAACCCTGCCCACACCTTTGTAAATAATCTCTTTAATTCTCTCCAGTTACCCCTCTGAGCATGCCATCCATTTCTTGGCCAGAAATTGGCCCCATAGACATACTGGCAGACATAGCCACAGACTTACCAGGAGAGGGGGGATGGGCTCTGCAGTCCTCATCTCTTCAGCCACCCTCCTTGCAAAAAGGAGAAGGTCTGAGACCCAATTTTGGAGGGGAGCTGGTACTCTGAGTTTCTCTTCCTCTGTCTAACCCAAGCCAAATAAAGGAAGCTTCCAGAAAATCACACGTAGGAAGAGAATGTGGTCTATGAGCAGGAAAAGTGGCACCCCCCACCCCCTGGCTGGATGCTTACACTGTAGAAACTCAGAGACATGTCTCTAATTCTCCTGGAGTGGAGCTCAGAAAAGCACCTGGGAGCTGCCCGCATAGACAGAGTTTGGAGGTGCAAGGTTACCTCCTGAAGGCCAAATGGATCATTACAGGTTGGCCTGGCTTGAGCTGTCATGAAAGGCGCTGCAACACACACTGGCTGGAAGAGGAGAACAGGCAGGCTGTGTGCATGCACCCCTGAGTTGGAGACGATGGGGAGTCATGAGAGATCAGTGGGGAGCCCACTGCCCTAATCAGGGAACTATCTTATGCAGAAAGTGTCTTGTTCCCCAGAGAATATCTCAAAGAACCCACAATCCCCCCACAAAAGACAGAGCTTGCATTTGGACTTCTACCAGCTCATTTAGTAGCCAGAGAGCCAACAACAGCTTAAACCAAGTGAAAAGATCATCGTCTCCCCGTGCAGCCCGAGAAAGAGCCAGAAGCAGCACAGAGTGGGGGAGGAGGAAGAGAAAGGCCGGGAGGAAGAGTAAGCAGCAAGCGGCTTCCCTTCCCCATGGCAGGGTCTCAAGCTTGGGACAGGTGGGGGAGGTGAAAGTGGGAAGAGCTTTCAATTGGATAGGATACTGAAGATTTGATTTGGGTTGAAATGGATTTTTAAGCAACTGAAAATAAACTGTGAATACTGAAGAGGGGTGGGAAAACGATGGGATCCTATGGTAGTTCAGATTTTAATTTTTGGAGGGGCCGCCATACCACTTTCCAGAGTAGCTGTACAATTTTGTATTTCCAGGAGAGTGCACAAGGGTTCCCTTTTGTCTACATCTTCACCAACATTTCTTATCCCTTGTCTTTTTGATAACAGCCATCCTAACAGGTGTGACATGATGTCTTGTGGTTTTCATTCGCCTTTCCCTGATGATTAGCGATGTTGAGTACCTTTTCATATGCCTGTTGGCCATGTGTATGTCTTCTTTGGAAACATTCATGTCCTTTGTTCATTTTTAATTGGATTATTTGCTTTTTTTTTTTTGCTATTGAGTTGTATGAGTTCATTATATATTTTGCACATTACCCCTTCTATACAGTTTGTGAATATCTTCTCCCACTCTATAGGTTGCCTTTTCAATTTATTATTTCCTTTGCTATGCAAAAGCTCTTTGGTTCAATGAGGATATATCTGAAGCAATTGAAATCAGTATTTTGAAGAGATATCTGTACGTCCATGTTCACAGCCACAGTAGTCACAATAGCCAAGATATGGAAACAACCTAAATGGCCTTCAGTGGATGAGTGGATAAAGAAAACATGATATTCATATATAATGGAATATTATTCAGCCACGAGAAAGAAGGAAATTCTTTTGCAACAACATCGATGAAACTGAAGGGCATTATGCTAAGTGAAATAAACCAGAAAAAGAAAAAAAAACACTGTTTGGTATCATTTATATATGGAATCTTAAAAAAAAAAGCCAATTTCCTAGAAACAGAGAATAGAATGGTGGTTGCTAGGGGCTGGGGTGGTGGTGGAAGATTGGGGTGCTATAGGTCAAAAGGTACAAATTTTCAGTTAGAAGAAGTTTTGAGGATCTAATGTACAGCTTGTGACAATAGTTAATAATGTGGTATTAAACCCTTGAAAGTTACTGTGAGTAGATCTTAAGTATTCTTACCACATACACCCGTGTATACACACACACACACACACACACACACACACAAAGAGTTAATTATGTTAACTATAGTCGGTGAGGGATGTGTTAATTATCTTGATCTTGGCAATCACTCTACAATGTAATGCATATCAAATCATCACATTCTATACTTTAAATACATACAGTTATATTTGTCCATAAAAGAAAAAAGAACATTTCTAGAGTCTGCTTCCTGTGGGGTGGGTGGGTGTGTGGGTGGAGAGGGACATCTGAGGGAGCAGGTCTGAATGCAGTAGTGAGGGGAAAGGCTGTGTCCTGATTTTCCCACTGAGACTGGTCATTCAATAAATTGGCTTTAAAGTCATTTAAGTCTTTGGGATTCTGTAGGACTACAGGCTAAATAAAAATATAAAAGGAGAGTAGTTACCCAACCCAGGACTGAAACAATTAGAGCAGGTGGTGAGGTTAAAAAAAAGTTGAAGGCAGAGTGACGAGTCACTACCTGTCCCCTAGGTCACAACTGAAGACAAAATGCAGGCAGAATCTGTATTCATCGCAATGGCTCTTACCACCTTTACTGAGCAGGGGCTATGCTGGGCATTCACTTGGGCATGTGTGGGCCTCAGGCAGAGATGCAGACATGACTGCCGCCCTGACCACTAGGAGCTTACAGTCCAGTGGGATATTTGATTAATCTGGTCCTTGATTGTTCTATAATTGTTCCCTTCATTCCCCTCAAAGGAGTCAACTCCTGAGAACAGAATCCACAGCAGACAATCGCTTACACATTGGCTGAACATCTAGCACAGGCCACGCTCTGTACTGACCACGGCAGGAACCAAGACGTCCTGTCACATGGCTCTTAGCCCATGCTGAGCTCATGGCAGACACACCACCAAAACTTCAATTTAACTGCATAGATATGACGGGCAGCAAGCAAACCCCTCTATGCAGGGGTCTGGGTGGGTCCCTGGTTTGCCCTGGGCTGGCTTCACTCCTCTCCCTTAATGTTTGTTTTCCAAACAATGCTCAAATTCCTATTCTACACTAGGTATAGGGGAATGTAGCCATGAATAAGACCCAGTTTCTGCCTTCAAAGACCTTGACATCCAGGAAGAGAGATGATAAGTAAGCCACTAAGAGCAATCACACATGTGAGGCACCATGTAGAGGAAAACTGGGGTGCGGTGGAGACCGGCAAGGGCAGGGGTGGTTTGGACGGGGTCTAGGGAGGCCAGGAAAGGCTTCATATGGAGACAATGTTTAAGCTGCAAGTGAGAGAAGAGAAGAGCACTCCAGGCCGAAGGAGGCGTTTAGGGAAATTGCAGTGTGCACTTGGGAAAGAAACCGTGGGCGTGAGGAGCGAGGCCAGGGGTACGCTTGGAGTGGAGCAGTAAGAAACGGCTGGGTCCTGCTAGTCTTACAGGCTGTGCTAAGGGGTTTGCATGTTCCTCTTTTTTTTTTTTTTTTTTAATTTTTAAGGGTGTTTTTTTTTTTTGTTTGTTTTTTTGTTTTTGAGAGAGAGAGAGACAGACAGAGTGTGAACTGGGGAGGAGCAGAGAGAGAGGGGGACACAGAATGTGAAGCAGGCTCCGGGCTCTGAGGTATCAGCACAGAGCCCGATGTAGGGCTCGAACTCATGAACTGTTTGATCATGACCTGAGCCGAAGTCAGACAATTAACTGACTGAACCACCCAGGAGCCCCTGCATGTTCCTCTTCAGGAAGCATTTTAATTTAGGGAGGCCCTGGCATCGGATTTGCATTTTGGGAAGATACCCTTTTGTGGCCAAGCATAGCATAGGTTGTCAACCGTAGGACTGCTTAGAAAGCTGTGGGGAAACTGGTTAGGAAGCTGGGGTAATAATCCCATCAAGACTCAGGATGCAGAGGTAGGCCAGAGTCCAGAACCTTCAGGAGAAAGAATTGACCAGAACTAAGGGGTGAGGTGGGGGAAATGAAGAGGAGGCCAAGTGGCTGGCAGACAGGTGGGAAGCCTCATTCTAGCTGGTTCTGATCTGGCAACATTACTGGCCAGTAATCAACCCTAGGGCGCAGGTGGGGAAGGCCAGGACCCAGCCTCTGTGCTCAGAACCAGCCAGGCCGAGGCCCCCGGGGCCCAGGCCGGGCATCTGTGCCCCGAGCAGGCATCCTACAGGTCCTCTGCCCGGCTTAGCTCCATCTCCAGGCCTAGAGGCTGCAGCAGCGTTCCACAAAATTACATTTTCCTCTTTGAAGGCAGCCTTTGCAAACAGAGCATTACTTAATCGAGAAGATATTTAGATCTGTGTATCTCTTGTAAGGTACACGCTCCCCACGGTGACATCTTAATGGCCAGGGGCATGGAGAGGAAGGTAAATAATCTTTACCTTTGCTGCAGCCTGGGAATTCTCCTCGTTTGTCAGATATGATTAGCTGTTACCCTTCTGGTCCCCGCTTGTTATTCAGGTCCCCGCTTGTCACAGTCACACCCCTTTGGATGCTCACGCCTTGCTTTCTTTCCAACTCTCTCTCCCTCTGGTGGCACCCTGACTGGCTAGTAATTTATGTATGACAATATGAGACTAATTCGGTTATTATGTCAAAGGGAAATTGAATCTAGGGTTTTAGTGCCGCATCTGGGAGAAATCTTCAAATGAATCTGGAGTGGAGAAAAAAGCCTCAGAGTTCGATTCATCCGCTTGTCACCCTGTCGGCAAGATTAAGTCATTATAGAGGGCTAAGCCAGGGCCAGAAATGGGAAAGGAGAGGAAGGAGATAAAGGGAATGAGAAGGGGGTGGGGGAGCCTGAGCATGCCTGGAGGAGGAGGCAGAGGCAGGGCTGTGGGAGGGAAGCCTGGAGGCAGCCGGCCCTGGAGGAGGAGGGCTTCCTGTCTCTCTGGGGACTCCCTTATTTACCCACAAAGGCGGTCCTAGCTGTGTGAGAGCCAGGGGACAGATGGACAGGGAGGAGGTTCAGTGGGAGGGCATTTATGCAAACATTAGCTTGTCTCTGCTCCTGGGTGTCTTAAACATTGTCTGAGTTAAAATCTGCCTTCCCTGCCTTCTGGGATTAGAACGCTTTGCTCTGAGGCAAGTGGGATGGTAGCATTTCTGCAGGCATCTAAGCTCAGGGGACGGATGGACGGATGGACGGATGGACGAGGGGTTCCCCAGCCTCCGCACACAGTGGCGGGGCCCAGGTGTACGCCACAGGCTGGCACGTCTAGGAGACTGTGTGTATAATCACTCTTAGTCTGGCGAGAGAGGAGGAGGCGGATGGGGTGGGTGCCTGGGAGCCTGGGTGGGAACCAGTCAATGTGCCTGCAACTTGAGTATAAAGGGATCAATTTTCAGCAATTATGAAAATCTTTTATAAGGTTATCCTACCCTCGAAGGATAGCTCAAACCCTGCTGACACTGGTCCAGTTGTGAGATTTGTTTTCTCTGCCATGATGGTAATCTCCACTCTTGACCTCGTGGAAATGTTTAGGTTCACTCATACTGGGGGGTATGTTTCCTTTCTCTCTTCCATCCTATGGCTCTTGGTGTACGTGGGTCTCTAAGTAGCTTCTTCTTGCTGCTGCTCCTTCCTTCCCCCAGAGGAGGGTCATGGGGGATTTGGCAAAAGGAACCACCGTCACACCAAGACCATGAGCTGCTATGTCAGTTTCCTGTGGAAACTGTGGTGCCCAGATTTGAGTGTCTCCTTCAGATTTGGATTCTCATACACTGGGACCACCTACTCACATGGGGAAACTGAACTGCATTGTTACCGTGACTACAGGTCTCCCCTCCAGCCTCATAGGTATGACTCTTGCCTCTTAGAATGTCCCAGCCAGGATGCCCCTGGTCCCAGGAAGGGATGCCAGAAGGTCATCTTGACCATGCCACTGCCTCCAGGCAGGATTTTAGGGGAATAACCAGGCTGGGAGTGAATCGAGGCTCATTCTTCCATTTGTCCTTCTCTAACCAGCCCCTCTTCTTTCCACTTTGCTGGCCTATCCATGGAAAAACAACTCCCCCCCCCCAAAGAAAAAGGAAGAAGCTCAAATTAAAAAAGAAAGAAAGAATTCAAAATAACCCTCAGTTCTTAACTCACGTCAATTTGACTGTTTCTTCCACCACCCACACATCGGCTTCGACCAGACACCCACCTAACAGTACTTATGCAAAAGATATTGGCAGCTGCTACTTCTCAGTGGCTTCGTTACCATCCATCTCTTGGGCCTTTGTGTGTCAGGGGCTTTTTCCATTCTAATGAGGGTCCCTGTCCCCTCAGATTGACCCTGGGCTGCCACAATCTTGTACCCTTGCCTCCTGAGTAAACAAGATGGGTAACAATCTGCCCCATCTCCAACACCCACCACCGTGCTGCTTAATACCAAGCTTCTGTTAATTGGACTGTGTGATCTCAGGGATGGTTATTTATTAATAGATTATTCAGAGCCCTGGAGGGGTTCATCATTACAACCAGAGGATTTGAGAGAGGCCAAGGAAGAGATGGGTATTGCTGAAGTCAGGGGAGGGGTCTATTTGAATTCCAGGCAGACCCTACCATGAGAGTGGTGAACAAAGCCCATCATAATTCTTGGGGTGGAGGGGAAGCTGTCTCTGTACTAAAGCAAGCTATCCATTAGGTAGGCCTGCCCGACCCCATGGAGGGACAGGTATCTCCTTAGGTTCATGGACATCCCCAGAGCCCTCAGGCCCACATTCCTGATAAGCTGGGTGTTCCTAGAAGGGCAAGTTCTAGGGAAGAACAGCCTTGTGGCAACCACTTTGTTCCCAGTCTGCTGGGTCCTGGCATGGGCTTCTCATCAGGGGCCGTTTAGTTCATTCTCCTGCCTCTGGGCCCAACTACCGATAAAATAGTTGGACAAGCTAGTTGGGGGGAGGAACTCTCCTCCTTCTTGAGTCTTCTGGGGAAAGGGATGACACAGCTCCCTACAGTCGTGCATGACAATGCTGGCAGACCCACTCCTGAAATCCTCCCCAAAGCCTCATGCTGCAGATTTAGCCAGAAGAACCAGATGGTCAGAATACTCTGAGTAGACAGGTAGGGGGTGGCAAAGCCCAGCAAGGGACCTCATGCTGACTCCCACCCCTGCTGCTCGTTAGCTCACGGGAGACTGAAACCAAGAGCTACCTGTCAGTTTAGACCCTCCGGAGCCCATGCAGGTCATTGGAGAGTTAGACCCAAGCAGAACCCACACGCCCTTCCCACTGTTCCTGGGATGGGGCCACCAGTCTAAGCTACCACTCAGGGCCGTTGTGCCAGTGGGGCCAGTGTGGGGGATACAGCTCCAGGAGTAGGTCCCAAAGTAGTCAGCAAAACCTGAGGGGACATCAGGAGAGGCACTTGGAAGAGATCCAGGTAGAGAGACTTTGGCTGGACCCCATGGACACTGGCAGTGGGACACAGTTCCAGGACCCAGTCTGGGGACCCTGCATTCTCCCTGCACTCTCCCTGGCTTTGAGACTGGGGTGAGGCCGGTGGGTGAGGCTGGGCCTACAGGTGAAATCAAGGACCTTCAGCCGAGGAGGGAGGAGGGGCTCTGAGGGAGGGGCAAGGAGCCACACAGGCCATTTCTGGGCAGGACTGATGCTCAGCCGGAGAGAAAAGCAAATAAACCAAGGCGGTAAGATTTAGGGCTGCAGTGCTTTCTATTCTGTAAGTGGATCATTCTCTCTAGCTTCACTTTCCTTGAGAATGTACTTAATTTTTAATATTATAAGTAATACATGAATACATTCTTGTAAAAATTCAAAGGATATAAATGAAGCAAAAGTCCTCGTTACCTCCCTCCACCCTTCTCTCCCCTCCTTGACGGAAATCACTATTTTCAGTTCACTGTTTAGACAGATGGACAGGTAGGTAGATAACAGACAGAGATAGGGACATAGATGGGTGGATGTTTATGAGGCTTGTCTTTTTCACTTGACAATTTCCTTGGTATGATTTCCATGCCAGCGAAGAGATCCATTTCATTCACTTAATTGTTGCGTGGTGTTCCGTCAGTAAGTGGTACCAAAGTTTGACTGTAACCCTATCGATGAATATCCATTCTGTTGCTGTTCTCTTATTATTTACAATAAGCATCTTTTTACATGGCTTTGGCAGATTTTAAAATGGGTTTAGGAGTGATGGATACGAATGGGAGTCCCTTGGGATCCTGCGGGGCGGGGGGGCGCGGTATTGAAGCAGGCCACTGAATGCTCTCTGGACCACTCCTGTGCCTTGGCCAACTTCTCAGAGTAACTGCGTTCAACAGGGCTTGAGTGGCTCATGGGGTTGGGTCCCCTTGCTATCCCTCAATGGCTACCTTGAGACCCAGACTACAGCTGGTACAAGAGGCCACGTTCCACCACGACTGCCTGGTGGCCCAGCCCGTTCTGGGCAGGTGAGAGCCGGACACTGGTGTGAGAGCCAGATAATCTCTTCTCACTGCCCTGATTTCCAACAGACTTGCTCTTTCTCGAAAAGGATCACAGACCATATTCCTGCAGCAGCCCCAGCTGAGGGACAGGTGCTATTTTGAGCTGTTTTCAGTAATTGGTTAATGCAGGGATGAGTGGGAAGGAAGGAACAAGGGCCATTCTGGATGCAGGGCTGACGTCATGGGTGAGTTTACAGAGACGTGGTTTCCTGTGTGGCTTGGGGAACAGTTTCTCCCTCTGATCACGTGTCTCTGGGACAGTTGGGGAGGACGTGACTCCTTTGTTCTCAAACCTTCCACGCAGCCTCAGGCCACCTTGGCCTTTGGTCTTGGTGTGCTGTCTCAGTCAGAGTTGGGTGAAAGACACAGGCAGCCTGCCGGGGGACCCAGAGAAGAGCAG
This sequence comes from Cryptoprocta ferox, assembly GCA_028646485.1. Lineage (NCBI taxonomy): Eukaryota > Metazoa > Chordata > Mammalia > Carnivora > Eupleridae > Cryptoprocta > Cryptoprocta ferox. Next base: position 90,568,738 of record CM053575.1, on the reverse strand, counting down.
TGAAGGGCAGGGTATCTCTTTGTTTGCATACTCTGAAAAGAAATCTGCTGCAAGCTCTTGTCTTCCTTCTGCTCTCCCATCCACTTGCCTATTGATGGGCCTCCTCCATGGCTAAGGCCTAAGGCAAGATATTGTCCATACTGAAGGCTGACCTTGGAGAGGGAGGTATCTGGTAAGAGCAAGGGCTCTGGAGATGGACATCAACTGAGTTTATATCTTGCCTCACGTTCTTGACACCTAACCTCTCTGTACCTTGGTTTTTCCATCTGGAAAATGGGAACAATTATTAATATACTTCTTCTCAGAGGCTTATGGTCAAGGCTTGGTGAGAGGAAGCAAATGCATCACTAAGCACAGCGCCCAGCAAATGGCAAATGTGTAAGAGCCGGCGGCCATGATGATGGTGTATTACACTGGGTTATGATGCTCTCTTTAGCTTTGTGTTTCTTCTGCAGATTTTGAGTCCTTTCCAGGGATCAGAATCATCTCCCTTGTCTCCTCACCGCAGGCCCTCAAAATAGGTTTCATGAAAAGAAGTGCGGTAGGTGAAAAATGGCCTCACTGTCTTTGTAATTCCTTCCATCAAAGTTCTATTTCCCTGCCCCGATCTGGGCTGGCCATGCGACCTGCTTTGACCAGTAGGGTCCAGCAGAAGTGATGTCACCTGACCTCCAAGCCCAGGCTTTAAGAGCACTTACAGCTAGTACACCTTGGTGGCTCAGTCGGTTAAACATCCGACTTCAGCTCAGGACCATGATCTCACAGTTTGTGAGTTTGAGCCCCACATCGGGCTTGCTGCTATCAGTGTAGCGTCTGCTTGGGGTCTTCTGTCCCCCTCTTTCTCTGCCCCTCCCCCACTCGCTCATGCTCTCTCTCTCTCAAAAATAAATAAACATTAAAATAAAAAGAATACTTACAGCTTCTATTCTTTGACTCTTGCTGCTCTGAGCCTGGCCCCCAGCCATGCATCCGATGGCAGCCGCAAAGGAAAGCCCTGGTGAGACCAGCAAAAATCTAGCCCAAATTGCAAAATCAGGAGCAAATAGATGGTTGCCATTTTAAGCCACTGAATACTGGGGTGTTTTGCTTTTTTTTTTTTTTTTTAACACAGCAGTAGATAAATGATACATGAAGCTTGGGGCAAATCCTTCCTAGAGTTCATAAGAGACAAGAGGGAAAGCTAGGCATATCAGAGTGAACCATAGTATTTCAGAAGGTAGAATTGCCCAGGTTCAGAGAAAACAGGTATAGTCTCAAGGGCAGAGGCTCTAAAAGGGAAGACGGCTCAGGAGGGCTGAGAGGCTCTCAAACACAGAGTCCTGATGCTGTAATCACAAATGAGGCTGATGAGGAAAACGAAGGCAGCATCTAGGGTGACGCCGCGGTACAGGAGGAACTCCATGGTGAGCACAGACTGTAAGTGGGGGGGAGGCCGAGGGGGGAGCATACACATCCCAGGCAAGCAGGACCCTTTGGGAGGGTACCAGTGACACCACCACAGTGCGGGATGACCTGGGAACGCCAGGGACAGCGGTACATTAAAGACGTTTGAAGCAATTACAAGTGAAGGAGCCCCATTCTGTAGGGAGGATGTTATAACGTTGAGAGAGGCCCAGGTGAAACAACATTCCCACTCTGCTCGTTTCCAATCAAGGAAAGCATTCAGCCTTTGCAGCGAGCCATTGTTGAGGCAGTGCGCACCTCCAGCAGTGAGTGGCGCCGCCCACTTCCTTCCCTGGGAACTACACTCAGCATCTCAGCCTCAAGCTGCCATAGTCTGGAACTGTCTGTGAGCATCTGTGCTTTATCTTGATTTATTTTGTGCATCCATTAGCAAGCTGTGTCCTCAGGTATCAGACAAGCCTAAGAGAGGCTGTTATTTTTTTTGGGGGGGGGGTGTCTGGGAACACCTAAAAATTTGCCATCTAAATTAACGGTAATGGTTTCTTCACTTTGCACCATTTCGGCTTACAAAAGTTCTCACGAGAACACTACTTTTGGACAGCAGAGGAAAACCTGTATTTGCTTGGGATTTTCATTCCTGGGCTAACATGCATTTATTTCATTCCCATGCTCAGGAAAAGCTTCACGCAGGATGGACACATTGTCATCACCTCAGAGTAGTTGATCCTGGTGTCAGAATCCACTGAGACACTCCTGTTGAGAACAGATTCCTGCCCACAGCCTCCCTTCACCCAGCCTGACTCATCAGTCTCTAAGGTTGGGGACGGGGAACATATATTTATTTAGCCAACACATGCGTACTGCTTACAGCACCGTTCTACACAATTTATACGTACCTCTCCCTTAATCTTCATAACGATTCCACGTGGGAGATCCTCTTGTTACTTCTATTTTAGAGATAAGAAAATGGAGGCCTGGAGAGATTGAGTGACTCACAGTAAGTGACAGGGCCGAGTTTGGAGCATGGGCAATCTTGCTCCTGACTCCACCATGCTGTTAACCACTATGCTATGCGGCCACTTGTAGATTTTAAACAACACTTCACAGGTATCCCCCGGCACACTTACATTTGCAAACCACTGCTCTAAAGGATCCTGGGAGAGGTGTCTGGGTGGCTCAGTCAGTTGGGCATCCGACTCTTGGTTTTGGCTCAGGTCATGCTCTCATGGTTTGTGGGTTCAAGCCCCATATCAGGCTCCACACTGACAGTGTGACAGACTATCTCTCCCTCTCTCTCTGCCCCTCCCCTACTCACTCTCTCTGTTTCTCAAAAGAAATAACCTTTAAAAAACAATTTTAAAAGAAGGATTCTGGGAACAGAAGAGGTAAATGTTGTCCCCATTTACTGCAAAAATGGGTGGGGTGGGGAGGGGAGGGCATCCCAGAGACTATCGTCCTTGGTAAAACTCCAGCATTGGTTTTTAAATAGATGGTTTGTGGACATGAAGGGAAATGGTAAACATCAGGAACCAGCACGGACTCACAAAGCATGATCCAAGCCAAAATCATCTCATTTATTTCTCAAGAGCAAGAGCATGTAGTGAATGCATTCTAACCTCCATTCCACAAGATGACGGGTTTAGTTTGAGGCAAGGAGACAGGCACATAGACTCACTCAGGGCTTTGGAGAAGAGAATCTGGTTTCTCTCTCCCTGGATGGGAACGAAGTGTGTTGTCCAATTATGCTGGCAGCCACCTTCTGAGCATGAGGGCAACCGGACTTAAGAAACTAATGCTGTGTGTCTCTTCAACAAATGGTGCAGGGAAAACTGGACAGCCACGTGCAAAAAAAAAAATGAAACTGGACCACTTTCTTACACTATACACAAAACTAAATTCAAAATGGATGAAAGACCTAAATGTGAGACTTGACACCATAAAAATCCTAGAAGAGAGCATAGGCAGTAACTTCTTTGACATCATCTGCAGCAACTTCTTTCTAGATATGTCTCCTTGAGACAAGGGCAGCAAAAGCAAAAATAAACTGTTGGGACTGCATCAAAGTAAAAAGCTTCTGCACAGCGAAGGAAACAATCAACAAAACTAAAAGGCAACCTGCTGAATGGGAGAAGATATTTTCAAATGACATGTCTGATAAAAGGTTAGTATCCAAAACATATAAAGAACTTATATAATTCAACACCAAAAAATAATCCAATAATAAAATAGACAGAAGACATAAATAGACATTTTTCAAAAAAAGATGTACAGATGGCCAACAGCCACATGAAAAGATGCTCAACATCACGCATCATCAGGGAAATGCAAATCAAAACTACAGTGAGATATCATCTCACACCTGTCAGAATGGCTACCATCAAAAACACAAGAAACAACAGGTGTTGGCAAGAATGCGGAGAAAAAGGAATCCTCGTGCACTGTGGATGGGAATGCAAACTGGTGCAGCCACTGTGGAAAATAGTATGGAGGTTCCTCAAAAAGTTAAAAACAGAACTACTCTACAACCCAGTATTCACACAACTAGGTATTTAACCAAAGAATACCCAAATACTAATTCAAAGAGATACGTGCACCCTGATATTTATAACAGCATTATATACAATAGCCAAATTATGGAAACAGCCTAAGTGTCCATTGACTGATAAATGGATAAGGAAGCTGTTTTATATATATATATATATATATATACACACACACACACACACACACACACAAGGGAATATTACTCAGCCATAAAAAGAATAAAGTCTTGCCATATGCAATGACGTGGATGGAACTTGAGAGTACTATGCTAAGTGAAATAAGTCAGAGAAAGACAAATACCATGGGAGTTCATTCATATGCGGAATTTAAGAAACAAAACAAATGAGCAAAAAGGCAAAAAAAGAGAGGGGAGCACACCAAGAAACAGACTCTTAATCACAGAGAACAAACTGATGGTCACCAGAGGGGAGGTGGGGAGGGGGATGGGTTACATAGTGATGGGGATTAGGGAAGGCACTTGTTGTGATGAGTATCAGGTGACATATGGAAGTGTTGAATCACTCTATTGTACACGTGAAACTAATATTACACTGTATGTTAAGTAACTGGAATTTACATTGAAAAACACACAAACAAAAACCAACCAGCCAAACAAAAAAAGCTAATTCTGTGGATGGCAGACGAGATGGGTAGACTTGAGCCCCTGGGGACATCATCAAGCTTCTGGATCAACCAATCCTAAAGCTGCATCCATCTCTGGGCTTCTCGTTATGTGAGCCCAACAGTCTTCTTACTGTTTAAACCAATTTGATTTAGGGGAATCCAGTTTCCCCCCTGCAGGGGAAAACATTCTAACTGATATAAGGGGAACGAATGCCTTATGTATGAAACACTTCAATTTTAGAAACTTATTTGACCACAGTTTTCATCCTTATGGGCAAATTGGAGAAGTAGGGCTAAATAATATCATCAAGAACATTCACAACCAGTGGATCTAAAGTTGACCAGAGGCCAGATGGAACAAGGCAGGGGGACCTTTAAGACTGCCAGGTGCACACTCAGAAAGGTTGCATATCTGTGCCTTTAAAAGGACCCCCAGGCCAGCAGCATTCAATCTTCTGGAATCTATCTGGACATTGCCTAAAGACACGGCTCATTTGTCTCTGCATATTCCTAAGCTTGGTGCATGCCTCAAACTCCAACTTTTGGGTACACTCCCCTGAGCTATTGACATTTCCAGACCAGAGGCAACCTGGCACCCTTGCTTCCTGGACAGACGTGATTTTTACCGAGTTTGGCATTTCTCCCTTGACCTTATCCTTTTCTCCTTGATTGGCATTGACCTTTGCCCCCTACTTCCTCCAAAGTGACCCCTGGCGTATCTTTAGTCTTGGTCCAAATACACAGCTGTAATGGCATGTGACATTGGAACCGGAGTAATGCTTTGTAGATCCGTGTTACCTGGTAGGCAGCCTCCACCAGTCTCTACAAGACTCAGCCCTTGAGTTGTGGCCTGACTTTGATCAACTACTTGGCATAGACGCTCAGCTTACCCAATTTGCAAACACCTCCAAGCTGCAAGCCTAGTTACAATACCAGCTGACAAACTCTACTTCAAAATGATCTTAAAAGGAGCTGGAATACATTTTTTAAATCTCAACTACCGACGTAGTTTATAGTAGTTTATGCAAAATAAAATCGCTAACAACAGTAAAATAAAAACCCACAGATTTGTTTAAAATGATCAATGAGGGGCATCTGGGTTGAGCATCTGACTTCGGCTCAGATCACGATCTCACAGTTCATGGGTTCAAGCCTCATGTCCGGCTTTGTGCTGACAGCGTGGAGCCTACATCAGATTCTCTATCTCCCTCTCTTTCTCTGCCTTCTGCCCCTCCCCTACTAGCTCTCTCTCTCCCTCTCTCTCAAAAGTAAATAAACATTTAAAAATTTAAAACTGATGTTATGTTGCTGTCCAAAAGGCCAGTGGTATCCTAGGGATGCACCCTACAAGTAAGTTGTCCATTTTCCACTGAAAATGGAATTCTTTGGGGGCAGGGGGAACCATATTTGGCAAAGGGCATCCAGAGGGCATCAAAGGAGAGGGACAAGCCTGCAGAGAAGGGGAGTCCAAGAGGACAGGAAGAGGCCTCTGCAAAGCTCCAGAGCTCAGATCTGGGATCACTTACAGAAAAGCAGAGTTTGGTTCATTCTGAGGAACAGTCTGCCATACAATCTAACTGAAGGCAAGTTCGTGTGACCTGACAGGGCAAGCACTGTGGAGTCAAACAGTCCCAGGTTCAAATCCCAGCTCTGCTCCACCCTGGAGGCTTCACCATGCACAAGTCAGTTTTTATGAGACTCTGTTTAAGTTTTTTAAATTTATTGTTTTTGAGAGACAGAGAGAGACAGAGCGCGAGCAGGGGAGGGGCAGAGAGAGAGAGAGGGAGACAGAGAAACCGAAGCAGGCTCCAGGCTCCACGCTGTCAGCACAGAGCCCAATGTGGGGCTCGAACTCATGAACTGTGAGACCATGGCCTGGGCCGAAGGACGCTTAACTGAATGAGCCACCCAGGCGCCCCCTGAGACTCAGTTTAAACTTCCATTAACTGGAGATCAGAATGTCTACCTCACTGGCTCATGCGCCGTAGTCTACCTAAAGTGCTTAGGATAGCACTGGGCACACAGTCAGCACTCAATAAATGATAGTTCTCCTTATTAATAACAACAATCAGATAGGGTTCCAAGTTGGGTAATAGGTTCTCCATCACTGTGGTGTTAAACAGAGGCTATATGTCAACACGTCAGAATGTTAGAGAGGATTTTTATGCTCTAGGTTGGAGGTTGAAATAGCTGATTTGTAAGGCCCCTTTGAACTATAATTCTGTGATTTTAAGTCATTATGAGAGCCCAGGCTTCTGGTCGGGTCAGGGACAGCAATCTATTAGTGGGATTGAAATTCTCTGTGGGCCCAAGGGTACGGACATTTCACTGTGTGAATTACTGTTCAAATATGTCATGTGTGTGCCGTGCATATCTGCGTGGGTATGCGGATATGCAGGCATGTGTGCGCCTCTGTGTGTTTGCTCAGATGGGAGCGTGCACGCACGTGTTTGCGTGGAACCGTGCACCGCTCCAGACGACACCCATGTATCGTGTGTGAAAACGCGCCCTTTGACGGCGTCATACATGTAGATTCTGCTGCGACCGGGGTCGTGTTCATCTCCGCTCCTCTGCTAAATCTACTCACGGGAGACGTGTCCCTCTGTTGATTTCTGGGATGTTTGTACTTAGAGGGGAAGTTTATCGATAAGGCCCTTAGTACCATTGATTCATGCCAACCACAGAGGGTCAGGCCGATGAGCGGGGATTTGATAGCTTGGGGTTGGTACCCTGGGCACCAAACTTCTTCAAGCACCTCGAGTTTGGTTTCAGCCCCCTGCCTTGATTCCCTCTCTAGACTCTTTTCCGCCTTTAAGAAGTTTTTCTTGAGCCAACCTGAGGCACCCTGTGCTAATCTGTTTCATCAGCCCCACCTCCTGGGGGGAAAGCCTTTGACAGACAAGTCACTGGTGGTTAGTGCTTGAGGAGGCCCACCTTTACCCCCAGGTCACCCGCTCACTGAGCACTAGTGTGTCAGGACTGTGTCTTCTACCACCGGCAACATAAGGGCTTACAACTCAGCAGGAAAGTGAGAGGCAAAGAATCCCATAAGGATAAACATGTTTCCGTCGCTGCTCAGAGGTCAGGTTAGGGACTAGGGGGAGTGGGGGTGCGGGATCCCATCTCTCCGAGGGCTCAGCTCCTTGATTTGGTTCTGTCTCAGTGAGGATGAAGGTAGGAATGCTGGTCCTGGGGTGACTAGGGTATGGCCAAAATATCTTAGAAAAGGAGGCATTCCCGGGATACTGCCCATCGTCTCACGTGGGTAACTGTCTGATAAAAACTGACTATTTTGCAGAAAGCCTCCGCAATTCTCTCTCAGGTGATATCTTGTAGCAACAAGTTAGTTCTCATTGTCTCCACTTTGCAGATGGGAAGCCCAAGGCTCAGAGAGGTCACATGACTAGACCACCACCAGGTATGAAGTTCCAGAGGCAGGACTGCAAACCAAGTCCTTGAATTCCACATCTCATGGCCTCTCCAGCACATCTGCCCTCTCCTGGAAGATGCCAGGTGGGTGTGCCCTGGCTGTGGTTGGTCCATCCCCCGCTGTGGCATTGCTCCCCCACCCGGGCTCTCTCACACATGGCTGGTGAATGGCTTGAGGGCCCTTGGGTGGTATTTCACTTGGCCGCACCTTGTGCTTGCTGGCAGCATGGACTCTTTCTGGAAACTTCCTTAGCTTCCCCTATCAGCTCACTCGCTGTCCTAGCTCCCGGCACAGCCAGGTCCCCTGTAGAATGCCATCTGGCCATGCAGCAGGGTGGCCACTCCCCGGAGCAAGCCTAGGCGCTGAGCGGATGTGGGTAGCACAGGAAGCTTCTCTCTACTTCGACATTATCTGGCCCTGCTGGCGTGGGGTCCTTTATGGACTCTCTCCTGAGTTATTCCCTATTTATGTTGTTATTACTATTGATCCAGCCTCTAAATAGCAAAGACCCCAAGGCTCAATTGAAACCATCAGTCACATCGATAATTCCTTTATTTGTAATATTGTCACTTCTGAGCCTCTTTGGATGCCTCCCAATATCCTGGAGAGGTGAGGGAACTGGCAAGGATGATGCCTCCAAGAGAAACTGAGGCACAGAGAGATGGGGAGTTCTGCCAAAGTCCACATAGTAGAACAGGCCCCAGGCTCCTGATAACTTCGCTTCCTTGCTCAGCTCCTCATCTCCTGCTATGGGATGTTCTGCACTGGGTTGAGGTTCTCAGCTCAGTGGAAGATTCCCCAGTGCCCCCGTGAAGGCAAGGTGCCCTTAACAACAGAGTGTAGGCCTTCTGTGTCTGCCTCTATTCCCCTCAGGCCCTGGTGGCCCTCAGCGCTACTTCCCTGCTTTGTGCTCCAGACTCAAACGGGATACAGTGAAGAGCTTTCCTATTTTCTTCCATTCCGCGCCCCGCCCCCAATATTGAGAACCGCTTTGTAAAAGCTGAGAGAGAGTCTTTTTTGTAAATAGGGTGGGGAGGGGGGATTGGGGGCGGATGTAACATCGCAGATGCTTGCCTTTTCCATTCTGAGAATATTGGCAGGAGAAGAGAAGTTAAGGTGGTACGTGGGTACCCAACTTTCCTTATATGCGCAGAACAATGTGTCTTCCGGTGGGGGCATGATAACCTCTTTCGGCAGCCAGCGGGGAGTGGTTCTCTTCTCAGAGACCACAGGCTGGCAACAGTGGTTGTGAGGTAGAAGCTGACGGTGAATGTGGGCAGTGTTCAGGCTGGTTATTCGGCTCCAAAAGTGTGTTTATAGTAGCGGTATCCAAGACAGCCCCCGCAGGGGACAACAACCACCAAGTACATGCCGCTTTCTCTAACATACTACTTCGCTCTTCCTTGGCCCTGTTTATTTGTGCCCCCTCCCAGCAGCTACATCCTTCCCTGTGCCCCTGCTTCAACTTCATGCCAAGGAGAACCTCGCCTTTCCAATCTTCCCGGTTCATAAAACTTGCCACTCCATGCAAGATGGGGTGGGCTCATGCCCTGTTTCATCTCTGGGGGAGAGCAGGCACAGAAGCTGCTGATGGATGGGAAGTTTAGAAAGCGAAGTCTTAGAAATCGATAGAAGAATATACAAGCTATGTATCATGTGAGCGCCTCTTGTCTGCTCTGCAGTAAATCAAAAGTAATGAATGGCAGGCTTCTGCAACCCAGGACCCCTGCCTTTCCCTGAGGGCGGGGTTGGCTTCGTGGTTGGGTTTTCATAGTCTGAGCACATATTTTCTACTTCAATAGGCCTAAAAATAAGGGCTTTTACTGACTTTTTTTCCTTTTAATATCTCTGCCCCCACCTCGGCCCTTTCCCTCTGTAATTTCCATCGTGCAGGCACTTGGCGTCCCTTGTAGAGGAGCGATGTATTGCAAGATAAGCGGGCTCTGTGGCTTCGCGGATGGACGGTGCATCCCCAGGGCCGTGTTACTGCGATATTAGCAAACTCTGATCCTGCAGCAGTTTGAACACCTCGGTGCCTCTGAGATGATTATCTCTCAGGTTCCTCAGACACGAGGCTGTAGGCAGCACTCGGCTGAGAAACCGCTTGGGGGAGACCAGTGGGGGTTGGAGAAAAGGGGCAGCTGGAGGGCCCGGGCCACCCCTTCTCTGGATGCCTGCCTGCCAGGTGGGGTCCATGCCTCTGCCTCGCTATCGGTTCCCTCTCTTCCTGCCTCTGCACACCAGCCTCCCTCCGCCTCTTCCTTCAACATGCTCTTCCCTCTTTGGCTAACTGGCCCCCCTCTCTCTGGCTTCCTCCTCCCAGCCACCCGACACATAGGGGGCTGTCTTCTGTCCCGCCATCTTGGGGCAGGAGGCAGAGTAGGATTCTACTCAGTGGTTCCTCCCTGCTCAACTTCCTGCCAATATCCATCCCTCCTCTTGAAAACACACAGATCTGAATCTTGGGTCAAAGGCTCAACCACTTTAAATTCATGATCCCTCAACTCAAGTGGGTGTTGGCTGCCGCTGGCAATATTCATCATTTCTCTGCTCCCTTCCTTCTCCCACTCACCCTTCCCTTCTCTCCTTAAACCTCCAGCACCTCCCCTGCGTCCTCATCTCCACCAATAACCTTGCTATCCATGCACTGGGAAAGTGGGAAGGGATTGACGACAACCACAAACTCTCTTCCCCACAACCGTCCTCCCACCGCCTCTGTTTTCAAATTCTGTACCTCGCTCCTCTGCCGTGGGCAGACCGCCCATGTTCCTGGCCAAGGCCTGTCCCCACTGGGCTTGTGCACCAGCGCTGACCCTCCCCCTTCCAAGGTTGCCACCTGAGCACCGCCCCTGCCCTACCCTCCACCTCATTCTCTCCTGGACCACTCCCATCAGCGTGCAAACCTGCTGTTCTTTCTCCCACAGGAGAAGAAAAGAACAAAAAAGAAAAGAAAAGAGGAAAAGCACCCTGTGCCCAGCTCCCTCCTCTGGCTGACAGCTACACTCCTTGAAAGAGCTGTCCACCTTCATCCCTCCGATTCCTTTCCTCTCTTCTCCTTTAGAGCATTCATAGGCGCGTCCAGCCAGCCTGCCCCAGCATTCCCATCCCCTTACCTTCCAGGACGCTACATTCACCCGTGAGCCCCCAGTCCCTACCCTACTTGACCCATCTCCAGTGTCAGGTGGTATTGATCACTCCCTGCTTGTTCAAATACTCTCTTCACAAGAGTCCAGGACCCCATGTGCTCCCGGTTTTCCTCTTTCATCGCTGCTTCCCCGTCCCCTCTGCTGGCTCCCCTTCATCTTGACATTGGAGGCACCCAGGACTCAGCCTGTGTGCCGCTTCTATTTTTCTCTCTGCACACAGCCTCTTGGTAATCTCATCCAGACACACAGCTTTAGATTGGCTTTATAAGCAATCTATATGGTGGCAAACTCCAAATTTATATCTTCTCTGAACTCTGAAGCACATCCTGGACGTGTCACTCCCGGACTAAGCCCTGCGGTGACTCTAGCCTGCCTGAAGGATAAAGCCCCAAAGCCGGAATGGGGCATAAAGACTCCTTTAGGCTTTACCCTACTCCCTTTATTTTCCATCCTTAACTCTTAGTCTGGCCCTGTTCTGCCCTCTGTGATGCTCTCATTCTGTGGACATGCCACGCTGCCACTCACACCAGCCTTTGTGCGCTGCTGTCCTCACCAAGGACCCCCAGTCACTCTCCCTCTCCTCCTCTGCTTGGCTAATTCCTACCTCTTTAGGTTGCATGGACCTCTGGGGCGCTGTTTCCGCCGTGCCTCTCGAGGTGAGGGCAGATGTCCAGAAAGGACAGATCACAGAGCACCCTGGATTGTGTGATGTGGAATCACACAATAGTGTACCCCCTATCAAGCTAACCCTCTCCGGGAACTTTTCTGCCATCCCCTGCTGAATGCAATCCTAACACCAACCAACCCCCAATGCTGGCAGAACTCCCGGAGCCGGGAAGACACGAAGGTCCCAAGCAGGACCAGAAGGACCTACCATTCTCCCAACCCACACTGCACTTTCTAGCCTTTGCCTGGACGGCCCACATCTCTGCCCCACTTTTGCCCCATTTTCATCTATTGAAAAGACACTTCTCTTTCAGATCCCAGCAGGAATGCCTCCTCTCTAAGTTGGCACTGACCATTTCCCCCTCTGTGCTCCCAGATTTATGTTTATCACCCACTTGCCATTTAAACAGCTAGGACTGGCATTGTGGACATTCATGGTTGATTCTGATCTCCTGCCTAGAAAGTTCTGGCAAGTGGGTGGTTATGTTTATTTACCTCTCACCATACCTCTCTCCAGCCCCCACCCCACACAGAGCCAAAAACCCTGCCTTTCACATCACAGGTCATCAACAAGTGTTCTTTGGATGAAAGGTATGGCTCTTCAATTACTCAACCCACCTTCTCAGAGAAATCATTCCCAATCACGGCACCCTGTTCCTGTGTGGCTCTTTTGATGACCAGTTTCTTTGCCTCGTCTTGTTTTTGTTGCCTAGAAATGCATTGAAAGCCCAAGTGTGGCAGGAAATGCATCCAAATTTGTGTCTTTGCTCTCTCCTCCCCATTCCCAAGGTATTGCCAGTACCCCGTAGATAGTGGGGGCAAAGGCTGCTGGTCAAATGCTCAATCTGGGGCCAAAGCTGATGATAGCTGTGGACAGTGGGGGTGTAGCCCCTGCCTCTCTTTCTCTCTGAAGGCCCTCCAAACACAAAGGGTGGTTTTCAGAGCCTTGATTCCTGAGACTCCAGGCAGAGACTCCAGAAGCACTCTGGGGGATGGGCTTTTATTTCTCAGAGCAGATTCCCTACTGTTCATCCCAGTGGCACAGTCTCTTTGGACCCACCACACCCCCCTAGTTCATCCCCAGATCTCGTCTCCCTCATCTGCTTCCTCTGGGACCCTTCTTTTTTCTCAGATGATTCTATGTATAAGGGAGCTCCCCAGTGGGGGGCAGATTAATTCTAGAAATCTCCCCAGGGGCTTTCCTAAAAGTGTAATTGTGGACAAACTGAAACCCCAGGACCTCAGCCTTTAGAGCTTGGAGGCAGGAGATAGTGCCCAGTAAAGAAGCGTTTGGCCAATGAATTTGACAAAGAGTCTGTGCCTTTGACGATGGGAAATCTAAGCCCATAGCTTGATTGAGCAGAGGATGTAAGAGATCGTTTGGTTCAGGGGCCCAAAATCAGACGCCATAGGGACCAGGAAGGCAATGTGAATGAGTAAATGTGGGGTTCAGATAATAAATGACAACTGATGCCCACCTTTAATGTTGGAGATTGTCTTTGCCTAGCTTCCCCCAGAAAACAGAGCCCGAGGCCACAGCTTATGTGCCATGATTTGATCAGGGAGTGCAAGAGGGAGGGGCAAGGGGAGAGAGGCAGGGAAGGATGGAGCGATTGTGTTATCAACCTGGCCACCACCATGGCAGCTCATTGCTCAATCTCATAGAACCAACCCCTAGAAGCTGCAAAAAACTCTCCGTCCAGGGGAAGAAAGAAGGAAGATTTAGCTACCAGTTCTAACATCCTATTTGTCAAAAGTTAGCCCCACTGAGCACTAAATTCGCTACGCTTCTGGACTATAATCTATGAGGGCCAGAATACACCGCTTAGCATCCCATGTCATGTGTCAGCAGTGCCAGAGGTGAGAGGCGTGCAGCGGGCAGCACAGACACAAAGGAAGCCCTCTTGGAGAGCCCCTGCATAACGTCCTTTGAGCCCATGCAGAGATGCTCACTGCTGCAGCAGGAAGAGAGGTGGGTTGGACCGAAGGCATCTGAAGTGGTGCCTAAAAGACATAGCTAGAGTCCACCGCCGGCCAGACCCACCTTACTTTCTGTCATATCTGGCACTCAATATGCAAAACAAGTCCTCCTTTCTTGTGAACAGAGAACTTCCCCCTTTTCTGAAGAGGGAGGTATAAGCACAATTGGTCATGGAGTCCCCCTCAAGGGCCAGAGGGGCACCTGGGTAGCTCAGTTGGTTAAGTGTCCAACTCTTCATTTCAGCTCAGGTCACGATCTAGTGGTTTGTGAGTTCAAGCCCCTCATCGGGCTCTGCATTGACAGTGTGGAGCCTGCTTGGGATTCTCTCTCTCTCTCTCTCTCTCTCTGCCCCTCCCACCACTCTCACTAATGCTCTCTCTCTCAGAATAAAAAATAAATAAACTTTAAAAAAAAGATGGTGGCCAGATATAATCTTAAAGAGATTTAAGGCAAGAGGAAAGAAACTGTGTCTGTCCTGAGGCTCTAATGTATTTTCGCCATCCACTTTCTCCACCCTCCATCCTAGGTTTGCCTTCCTCTTGGCCAGCACCTTAGCTCATCTGGGTTGCTTGCCTTGCGGGAGCTGGCCTTTCATCCCTGAGGAGTCGGAGCTCCTAATGGCGTTGACCTTGTTCAGTCATGGCTGTCATTATAGAAACACCAAGAGATGTCCCAACAGGTCTTCTGAGTTCCAGACATACTTCTCCCTGTTCCCAGTGTATATAAAAACCCTAGCTCCTCATGGTTGATGTCAGGGTGAATAATCCTGCCAATCTGGTGACTGCCTTCTTTCCCTGCTAATCCACTGGCACTCAGAGAGCCCAGAGTATCGAGGTAGTTGATACAACTTCAAGTTCAGTAGTATCCTTAATTTGTCCTCTGGCAGAAGCATTCATCACCAGGAACCAGGACCTCTAACCCAAAAGAGCTGAAGTTTGCAGGGAAAGGAGGCACAGATTTTTCCAGTGGGTCACCGGAAGTCATGGTGAGAGGACCACTCCTATGTCTACCCCTGGTCCCCAGTTCTGTGCATTCTAGCTACTGGGGACACAACACCATATATGGGCCATCATTCCAGCCCATACACCCACTCCTCAGGGTACTGTCCCTAACCTGGTACCTTAGCTTAATGGGCCATCCATCATTATGTAAGGTCGGCTGCTTCAGGGTGATAAGTATATGACAAGACCATGGATCCCATGACCATGCTCTTATTGGTACACCTCCCTGGGTGACTTGGGTTTCTTGGTTTGAGACAATGTCATATGGGATATCGGGTGTTTTGTACACCTTCAGATGCTGGTGCTAGTAGAGGTTCTGTGGACAGGGAAGGCAGACCTATGTCCAGAGTAGTAAGGGTAAACAGCTACCCCTTCCAGGCTGAAGGAGGCTGGTATAATCCCCCTGCCAACAAGTGACTAGTCTCCTTAAGGAAGGGCGCCATATTTAGGACTCAGTGTCAGCCTCTACGGCTGACAGTTTGTATATTCAGCTGTGGCAGTTGCAAGATCAGTCTCGGTGAAAGGGAGCCCATGATGTTGGCCCACACATGGCCTCCAGTCCCACCACCATCACTATTCTATACCTGCTCCCAGGTGACTGATGACAGAATCTGGCTGACATGGCCAGGAGGTATCATCCTTTCCCCCTGATTGGTGAGACTCAACTCTGCCATAGATGCTTCTGGTGGTGCAAAGATGCTGATCTTTGTCCATCCATACCCTCCTTCTCAAGGCTTCTTAGTCCCTGATCTTTCAGTAGCATTCTTTCTAAGCCCCAACTCAGCAGCCAGGCTACTCATCACCACCCACGTGTCCATGTATATTCATACTTCAGGCCACACTTCCCTCTGTAAGGACTGGATGACCAAGTGACCTCACTACTCATGGCTCCGTCCACTTATAGGATTTGCCACCACTGATCTTTGGGCCACATTTCCACCAACATGATGTGCTGACCTCTTTGTTGTCCAGGTCCCAGTTATTTCTCCCTCTGTTGGTCAGTTGTAGGGATCCCCGCACCCGCAGGAGTCCACGGGTGTGAGTTGGGGAAAGGAGTTGGTACAGAAGAGGTCAATGATACAGGGATCTCTTTATCTGTTCATTTGTTTGTGCCTTCGGATCCTGTGAGGGCCTCTTCCTGAATATAACTTTTCCACCATACACGAGACCCTGCCTGCTTGACTCCATGACTCAGTGGACCCAGTAAGAAGCTGGCCCTTGGCGACAAATGTGAGTCCCACAGTCACTTGGTGTCGGGTGGGCACAGTCTCCACTAGGGCACAGGAGCACACCAAAAGGAGCTTCTGAAGGCACAGCCATGTTCCAGAACCCCAGAGGCGGGGGTATGCATTACAACTCTTGTACCAGAGCTTTGCCAATGACTCCTCACAGCATCTTTTTCTATCGCACATACCTATAGTGCCCTCTGGTCTGCTGGGACATACAATCCCAGAGCTGGGACAGCTTGCACCAGAGGCAGAACCCCTTGCAGAGCCTTCTTTTGCTTGGGCCCCCCTCAAAACTGGTAGCTTTTCAAGTCACCCAATAAATGGGTCAGAGGGCTATCCTCAGATGTGCTGTAGACTGCCTCAAGAAGCCAGAGGCCCACCAAGCACTGTGCCTCTCTCTTAGTGGCAAGAGGAATGCGTTTTGACAATTTGTCTTTTGCCTTAGAGGGGAGGTTCTAGAGTGTTCCATGCTCCTGGACCCCTAACATCAGCGATGTGGCAGGCCTCCAGATTTTTGTCTGGTTACCTTCCACTGGTGGTTAACGAGTATCTTACCAGGGCATCCAGGTACAATGTGCTTGAAGTCAGTATTGCAGTGAGCCTGTGTGATGTTCTGCAGAATTCAACACGATATTGGGTTCCCCTTGGACCACATTGTGACAGAGAACAAGAGAGTTAGTATAGCCCTACGGGAAGACAACAAATGTATTCCCAGCACACGAAAATGAACTGCTTTTGATCCTCCCTATGGATGGGGAAGTAGGCATTTGCTTGATCAATAGTCTCATACAAATGCCAGGGGCTATTTGACCTACTCTAGTAAAATTACCACATCTGGCATGGGAGCTGCAGTCGAGGCTGCCACCTGGTTAGGTTTATGCTCATCCACAGCCATTCCCCATGATCAATTTGGTTTTAGCAGGGCCAGAATGGTGAGCTGAATGAGGATGTGATGGGGAGCACCAATTCTACATCCTCTAAGATTTTAATGGTGGCACTAATCTCTGCAATTTCTCCCACAATGTGGCAATAATTCTTCTGATTTACTATCTTGGCTGGAACTGAGCTGGAGGGTAGTTTCAGAGCCTCCCACTTGGCCCATCCTACCATAATAGCCCTTCATTCACATGTGTGGAACTTAATGTGAGGCTTCTGCCAGCTCCTTCGTCTATCTATCCCAATTACACACTCAGGAACCAGGGAAATAACCACAGGGTTGGCCTGTGGATCCACTAAAAGACAGACTTGGATCAAAGTCCATTTTGCCACCTGAGCTCCAGAAGTCCCCACACTAACTGGAAGACCATGATGGCAAGTCAAGTCCCTTGTCAGGGTTGGCTCAGATCTGGTACCCAACAGCCCCTAGAATTGTGGGTGACATTGCCCTTCTCTCCATGCACAGTTACTCTAGCAAATGGCTGTAGGTCCTTTGGGAAGAGATGGGAGGAGTATGTATCGTATAAATTTGTGGTGGCCTTGGATGGTCCTTCCTCAAAAGGACTCTCCTCTCTTTCTACCAGTGGACCCTGGGTCTGGCCTTAGATCTGGAAACCAAGGGAGGGTCTGATGGCATCCTCCTGCTCACCATTTCTTGGTATCTTTTAAAAAATTATACAAGTTAACCATCACCCTTGCCTGCTGTCCCTTTTTCTCGCATCATGGCTGATCAGTCATCACCAAGTATTCCCGATACTATTCTAGCCTTGCTGTCCATTTTGCCTCTGATGCTGCCGTGCCCCTACCTGGCCTCTGCCCTTCCAGAATCCTATTGTGTCCATTAGGAATAGGGGCCCAGTTTCACCATCAGCTCCAGCCTATTGGTGCTCCTCTCCCCACCAACATCCCAGCCCCACCTGGGCATCTCTTATAAAGGGGGTGGGGTGGGGTTCCTCTGGGCACTCCTGGACTTTCCTAAGGCTGCCAGAAAAAATACCAGAAGAAGGAGGTTTAAAACAACAGATATTTATTCTCTCACAATTCTGGAGGCCAGAAGTCTGAAATCTAGGTGTTGGCAGTGCCCCATTCCCTCTGAAGGTCCTGGGGGAGGATCCTCCCCTACCTGTTCCAGCTCCCTGGACTATGGCCACATCACTCCAGTCTGCCTCTGCTTCTCTGTGTGTCCTCTCCTCTCCTTCTAAGGATACCACTTGCATTAGGGTTCACCCTAAGGACCTCCTTTTAAGTTGATTATATCTCTAAAGACCCTATTTCCACCCGAGGTCATATTCACAGGTACAGGAAGTTAGGGCTTCACCATCTTTTTGGAGGACACGAGTCAACTATAATAGTTGACAGCAGTTTCCAGGTTCTACGTAGAAAATACACTCTAGAATCTTCTCTGAGCCTCCTGACCCCTTCTTCAATGCTCTGCCAAGAAAGTTCTGGCCTTTCTACTCAATTTCTGTAGCCCTTTGTCATGGCCAAGTTCACACTATCAGGACCAGCTCTGAGCTGACACTGGATCCTGAGTCCAGGGTGAGTGCTCCCATGTACTAAATTCTCCCCTGTGCAGCCCCACATCCCCCACCACCTTTCTCTACCCAACATTGTCACGTCCATGTCCACCTGTGCTCATCTAGCCCTGGTGGTTCCCACTAGTCAGAACCCACCATTCATTCGGCATATACACTCTTTTCCTCCTGGAGCAGGACTGTACTTTCCAGCTCGGGCTCTTTTGAGACTTCACCCTGGTTGTTCACCTACAGGCAACAAATGATGAGGGGGCAGATTTTGAGGAAAACAAGAATCATCTCAAGAGGCACCTCTCTCAGGTGACATCATCATGTGCTCTCCAGGCCAGGGGACGCTTCTCCCTCTGTCAGGAGGAGGCTGTATCCATTTGCCAGCCTGAAGTGGCCAGGGCCCTGGAGATTTCAGATTCTCAGGCTCACCCATCCATATATTCCCATCGCGGATTTCAGGGTTCTGTGCTTGAGTTAGCAAGATCCTGTGTTTTCTTTTTTTTCCCCAAGGCTTTCAAAATGCAGTTGACAAAAGCTTTTGTGCTGCATAATCATTCCCATTCCTACTGCTCCAATAGTGTCCAGGTACCATGGCCCCAGCATCTCCCAATGCCTTATACCTGCATGTCTGTCTAGGATTCCCCAGGTGAAAGCTCTAATAAGTGATGCCTCTGCACACCATGGTTTTTACACCCAGCTGATCACCAAGTGATGGGGTTCTTAATGCCAGATCCCGATGAGCAACCCAACTCCAAAATCCACCTTGAGGGGCAGGTGTCTAGAGCCACTCTTGGTACCAATGTCTTGGCCTGGGTTTCCAAAGAGCAGAGCCTAAAGCAATGGCCCATGCACTAGCTACTTCTTTATTAGGGAGAGTGATCCCAAGGAGGAGGAGGAGGCAGGGAGGGGAGAGCCACTATAAGGACACATTACTGAGCTGGCTACTGCCAAGTACGACTGATTGCTCAATCTTGCCAGACCATTTCAAGAAGCTGTACGTCTAAGGCGCATCCACAGTGAGGGAGAAAGGGAAGAATTTTCCACTAGCTCCCATTTCCCATGGATCAAAGTTTTGCCTCGCTGAGCATTAACTCCCTGGCACTTTTATGTTGTACAAGTGTGGGTGCTGAGAGGGGTTCTGCAGTTACATAATGAAGTCATAAATCTGATCGTGCCACCCCCCTTGATTAACACCCTCAACATGAGAGGGGAGCCCCGGGATAGGAGGCAAGGGGCCCGGGGGGCATGGTGCAGGCACAAAGCAAGGCTGTGGCCGGTTTTACCTGCGTGAAGTCAGGCAGAGCCCACCCAGGCCTGGGAGCAGCAAAGGCTTTGAGATCCGGGACAGGTGCCACGAAGAGGAGGGAAGAGGGTGCAAGCTCAGGGCTGAGGGAGGGATCAGGGACCCGTGGGGTCGACGGCAAAGTAGACAATGTGTGCCTCAGCACGGGAGCAGCTGTATTTAGCCCAGCTGATTGCAAGATTTTCTGATTGTTTCTCCAGGAAGACAGCTATCTGAGTTTTCTTTTAAAGCTAGCAATGAAGTCAGATCTAAAACATGATGTGCACCCACACGGTGTAGGTCCAAGAAAACATGTCTGACTATTGCCCAGGGGCAAGGAGCGGGGTGCAGGTCTGCTGGTTCCCAATTTCCTCTTCACTCATCTTATGAAACTGTGGCCATGAGGGGCGAGGGGCAGAGCTGGGCCTGCCTGGTGCCGGGCCTCCTGCTAGGCCCAGCTTTGCTTTACTTTTGCAAGGTGCTGCCTTAGGGCTCACAGCCCCAAGCCTCTAGAATCATCCCTCCTCTGCCCTGAGCTACCTCGAGGGTATTTTCCCTGCCAGGACCTGAATGCATGGGGATAAAGCATCTTCCAGCAGCAAAGTGAATCCACCCTCTGCCCCGCCCCTCACCATGACTGGCCCTTGGTATCACGTTGGCACCAGGTCCTCATGCCCCCCCGTGATTCAGGTTTGTTGGCCTGACTAGTGAGATAGAGCGGGTGGCTTCCCACCACACCGCCAACCTGAGACTGGGGACCCATCAATCCTGCTTCCCCATTGCTGAGGATGCCCCGAGTGACGGATGAAGGGCCCTGGCCATGAATCATCTCCCTTACCTTTCCCGTCTCCCGGCCAGCCTCACAGAGCTGGGAAGATGAATGTCTGCAGAATCTCACCTGCTCTCTTGAATAATTTCCCTTTAAAAGAGGCCACTTATCAGTAATTCATTACTGGCCTTTGTTAGCATAAACAAGGCCCAGGAGGTGGGGAGGGGTAGGTGGAGGGGTCTCTGCCTGCTCCTCTTCTCAGCCGCTGCCACTTCCGCCTCCATCAGTCCCTGTCACATGGGTTGGCTTCTAACCTCAGCTCTACCTTCCCACTGTGGAGAAAAGCAGAGCCGGGGTCTTAAGGAGAGCGGCTCCAGCTGGTGGTACCCACTCTGGCAGATGGCTTACAGCTGTTTCTGGTGACATCTGGATGAGCACAATCAGCTCCAACTGACGATTTCTTTTAATCTTGAATTAAATGTCACATGTTGCTTCTTGCTTTTATGGCCCATATTCACCCCTGTGTTGTCTATAACCACAGCCTAAGATATTACTGGCTGGGGACCACTTCTTTGAAAGGCAACCTTGTCCCTCTGCAGCCTGTTTGTCAGTAGGTGTGTGAGGAAGTGTCTGGGAGGGCAGGAGTGACCCTGGGAAGGATGAACATCCAAATCACAGAACAAGGAGGTCATAGCAATGGAGGTCGATCGGGGCTGCTCCTGCTCCCCTGCGGCCCTTCTTGGTATGAGAGGGGGGATGTGTGGCACTGGAACCTGGAGGGGGTGGTGTTTTCTGCCTTAGATGCATGTCACAGGTGCAATTCCAGAGGTCCCCCGTGGGAGGACAACAGGCAGGAATCAGGGCAGGGGGACAGACTGGCAGGGAAGTCCCCCACCCTTCCCACTCTGCGAAGAAGCAAAGAAGAAGACGACCTCAGGTTTAGGCTTAGTTTGTCCTGCAGTTAGGGACGGTGGCTAACTTTTTATGCCACTACCAGAGGACCAGGAAGCAGAGATTTTATTCAATACCTCACCCCTTATCCAAGTTCTTTTCCCAATTCTCCTCTCCAGCAATGGCGCACTTACGATGACCACGGCGATGTCACATGGGCCATTCAAGGCCACCATTTTTACAGCTCTGCCTTACTCCATTCATTCTCCAGCAGCTGTGGTTACATAATGAAGTCATAAATCTGATCGTGCCACCCCCTTGATTAACACCCTCAAATGGCTTCTAGTCGCTGTCTTCAGGATAAAGCCCAAAGTCCTGAACATGGCCTGTTGTGTGCCCCAGCCTCTGCCTGCCCTTGACTCTCATCCTGCACCTCCTCGTCCTCACTTCTGCCACATAGGTCCTCTTACAGACTCTAGGGAGCCTTCGGCTTCTGTTAATCCTGGAACCTTTACAAAATTTTTTTAATGTTTATTTATTTTTGGGAGAGAGGGACAGAGCACAAACAGGGGAGGGGCAGAGAGACAGGTAGACACAGAATCCGAAGATAGGCTCCAGGCTCTGAGCCATCAGCACAGAGTCTGATGAGGAGCTCAAACCTACGAACCACTAGATCATGACCTGAGCTGAAGTCGGACGCTCAACTGACTGAGCCACCCAGGCACCCCAACCCTAGAATCTTTGTACGTACCAGTCCACCTGCCTGGAATGGATTTATACTAACGTAAGTGCCAGGCGCCTAGGAAGTCTTCTTTGCTGCCCCAGATTAGGTTAGACATGCTGTGTTTTCCCTTTTCCCTTTAGTCAGTGCACCTAAAAATGGTTTGCTTTTCCATTCTTCCCCGAAGACCACATGTGTATGAGACGAGAGACTGTGTCTTAATCCTGCTCCTTCCCCAGTGGTGAGTTCAGACACAGCCACAGAAGGGCCCTTTGTGGAATGAATGAATGAATGAATGAATGAGGGGGCGCAGATTTGACCATTTATTGGCATGGCGGTCTCCCTATAGACTCATCTCTCCCAGGCTCTGCTGTCTCCAGCCTCTGGCTCTTCCTCCACCATCAGAGAGATGTCTGCTCTCTGTTCAGACCCCCTCGGCTGTAGCCATGTCTTCTTATCTTTCCTGGTTCTTGAAAGTGCAAGGTCCTGGCTCTGACTTCAAACTCACCTCCTCTCTGGCTTCAGGGTGAAATGGCTTTTTAAGGCTCAAGGAACCCAACCCCATTGGCCTCTTCCCTTGCGGAGGATGTCAGACTGCAGCCCCTTCCCCCCCAACTCAGTCTCTTCCTCCCTCAGAGCTCTGAGACCTCCCCCTTCCAAGGCCGGCTTCTACCCACCCTCAGGGAAAGGCCCAGAGCTCACACTGTGTATCATCTACCTTTTCGGACTCCATTCTGGGGTCATAGTTCATCTCGGACAACACTGGCACTGATCAAACAATACAGCACATTTGCAATTCAGTTGCTCCTCCATCCTTTCCTCTCCTGTGGCCTGAACAAAGACCCAAATTCTGCATGATTTTAGGGAGGTTTGAGGATGTTTGCCACAGGATGGTGGAGTGATGACTGGCGTCCTTGCTGCCAGAGGCCAGCTGTCCAGTGGTGGGTGCTAATATCCTTTCTCTGGGAACCCAGAGAGCAGTGCTGGGACCTCATTTGCATAGATTTGCATAGCCTAGGCTGCCTTCTATCCCAGGGTCTGCAACCTTGAGACTGGAGAGCCAAGCTGGCCAGCAGGCTGGTTTTATTTGGCAAGCAGCCTGGCAGCCCCCACCCTGGCCATTCTAGCCATGGATTCCATGACTACACATTCTGTGACCCTTGCAGGCTATTCACGTGGTGGCTTTGCCCCTTGCTCCTCAATAGTTCGTCAGACGACGGCAGCTCAACTGCTTCTCGAATCTCCCTCTACTCCGGGCAGGGTGCACCATTGGTCCTGCCCACCCCCCTCCCCCACCCCCCATGGAAAGGGCTGGGTAATCTGGCATTTGCTCGTTCACACATTCAATAGATTTAGGGAGCATTTCCTTTGTGCCAGGTGCTGTGCTAGGGACTGGGGATATAAAGAAAGTAGAGGGGCCATCCTGAGATGCTAGCTCCCTTCTTTACCATCCCTGGGGGTCCCACCACCTGGAGCTGGGTTCTTCCCACAGTCCTCACTCTGCCATTACTCATGACATGAAGTCTCAGCACTTGGCCTTTCAACGGCTCCACCTTTAGCACCACCATCACCCCTGACTCACAGGGCTCCCCAGTCCACCCACTGGCAGTGGCGCCCTGGCCCCCTCCGAGGAGCACAGGACCCCTTCCTCTTTGGGGGGTCCACAGGCAAGTCAGCCCACTGAAACAGGCCCCTTCACTTCCTTGGGGCAGAGATGGGCTTCTCACTCCTATTGACAGGTTGGAGCTTTGATGACGGTTTTCCTTTCTTGGCTCCTGATCCCCAAATGTGAAAGGCAGACAGGGCAGGAAGGAGGCAAGCTGGATTACGCAGGGTCAGCAATGGGAAAGCCAAGTTCCAAAATGGGCCCTGTCCTGGGAGACTCTCGGGGGACTTTGGTCATGGCTCAGCCTCTCTGAGCAAGGTTGTCTTTTGGCCAGTTCCCAAGAGGCCAAGATACCGGATGACAGTCCAAAGGCTTTGGCGGGCAAGGTCAGCTTCCCCTTCCCCGGCTGACAGAGGTAAGGCTTTGTCAATATCTTTCCTCCTGGTGGGCTCTCCTCCTCCACTCCCTGTTTCTGCTGGAGGCCACTTCAGCCTTCCTTCCCCCGGGCAGCAAGCCCTACTCCTTCCAGAACACCGCCCTTCCCTGTAGAGCTGCCCACGTCCAGAACCTCATCGTGTCATGTCCTGTCCTGCCGTCTTTGCTACCACACTAGCTGAGGCTGGAATGACCTGTCACCAGCACCACTAATGTAGCCTCTTTTTTGTTTTTAATTTTTTTATTTATTATTTTTA
Source organism: Cryptoprocta ferox (assembly GCA_028646485.1). Lineage (NCBI taxonomy): Eukaryota > Metazoa > Chordata > Mammalia > Carnivora > Eupleridae > Cryptoprocta > Cryptoprocta ferox. Next base: position 90,544,290 of record CM053575.1, on the reverse strand, counting down.
AGAGAGTGGGCAGGGAAGGAACACAGAGAGAGGGAGAGAGACAGAGGATCCCAAGCAAGCTCTGTGCTGACAACAGAGAGCCCGATGCAGGGCTCAAACTCACAAACCGTAAGATCATGACCTGGCCGATGTGGGATGCTTAACCAACTGAGCCACCCAGGCACCCCTAGTGTAGTCTCATAGCCAGTCTCCCTGCCCTTTGACCCCTCGGCCAGGTGAAAATGCCTAAAACAAAATCAGATCAGCACCTTTCCATTCAAATACTTTCAGTGCCTCCCTGAAGCCCAGAAAATAAAGTCACCTTTCACTGTTGGGCCATAGGATTTTTTGCAGCGCCGAGAATAGTAATGATGGCTATAATTACTATGTGCCAGACACTATTTTGTGTCTTAGGTGTATCATCTCTTTGAAATCTATTCAACAACCTGAGAGGTAGCGACTAATTATTACATTTTCACAAAGAGGTAAACTAAGGCACAAGATGATTAAGGAACTTGCCTAAAGTCCCACAGCCAGTAAGTGGTAGAGCTGGGATTTGAAGCCCATGGTCTGACCCCAGAGCCCCCGATTTCAGCCACCATGCAGAATCTACCCCTAGAGGTACAGTTAATACATGTCTCATGAATCAACACCTGCATTCGTGAACCAATAAGTGGAAACAATGAGTGAAGGAATGAGTGAAGTTACCGCACACCCCAGGTCACCTGGCACATGTACTGATGTCTTCTACAACAGTTGTATTCTGTCCCTTTCTGAGTAGAGACAGCATAGCATAATGGTTAGGGACATGAGCTGTAGGGTTGGATGCACCTGGGTTTGAATCCTGACACCAAGGGTATTGGAGATGAAGTGAAATTTCACATGGTGCTCAGAGCACGGCAGGACCTCAATTCCTGGCCGCCATCATTCCTGGGAGGCTGCCCCTGTTCCCACTGCCCCAGTGGACAGTCTGAGCAGGAAGTTAAAAATGCATAAGAAGTGATTGTTTTCTGTTGGCTAGAGGCTGCAGGCATGATGGGTGATGAGGAGGAAGCCCAAGGGCAGACGGGTGCTGTAGGAAGGGGGTGACCTCAGCAAAGTCCAGGACAGGGCTTTGGCTTGGGAGGAGGGTGGGTAAACAAGAGAGGAGGCACCGGCCATTCAGCATACTCCTTGCACAAACAGGGCTCTGCAAAGGCTCTCCCCTTCCCTCCCCCTGGTTAATAGGAAACAATGAGAATTGATTAAGTCCTTTTTTAAACCATAAAGCCCTGCCAACACAGTTGCAATATTTTTCTTCTGTGCCACGGGTAGGGCTTGAGTTTTTCGACTTCTCTCTCTCTCTCTCTTTTTTCAGATTCTCTGCTGTTTCGCAAACACAGTCTTCCCAAAAATGTAATTCTGGGACTGGACACATTTAAGAATGTTCTGCTCTGGTCAAATCCGTAATGGCTATTTTTTTTTTCGTTCTATTGAGGACACCTCGGTTCAGTGAGTCCCTGCCAAGAAAACTCACCTGGAGGCCAGAATTGTCTCTAACGGAAAGTGTAAGACAAGCACGCCAGCTTGAGTCCTCTGCCTCCCAGGTGGTGAGCGGCCTGGGAGCCAGGACTGGGCTCTTCCCGGCACTTCGAGATGCCAGCACGGTGCCTGGCCCAGGTCAGACACTCAGCGACAGCCCGGGGGATTGTGGTGCTAGAGCCCGACCACTCACCGTGTGAATGTGGGAAGTAATTTCACACCTTGGTGGCTCAATTTGCTCACCTGTAAAATGGGAATACTCTTAGTAACCTATTTTATAGGGTTGTGGTGGTGCTATCTCCCTCCCTCCTTCCCTTCCCTCTCTGTCTCTTTCTCTCATCCAGTAGGACCCAAACAGCTGTTCTGGTCCTCCAGATCCTGTGTGTTCCACGAGCTCTCTGCAGTCCGCAGGGCCCCTCAAATACATTGCCTCGTTGATTGTGAAATAAGGGAATATAGCATCTCCATCTTTCAGGTGAGCATGCTGAGTTCCAATATGTGACCAGGGCCGCATAGCTAGTAGTTAGCAGACGTAGGACTCAAACCAGGTTTTTGGACACCAAGCATGGATTCCTTTGGGTTAAAAAGCCAGGCAGTAGTTCCAACATAAAGGACATTTACGTGATCTGGTTTTAATACAGCTCTCAGATAGTCTGTCACTTCACCTGGGGAGAAGTCAGGCAAAGGATGTTTGGTGCCGAGGGAAGCAAACGACCAGTGAAGAGGCTGAATTTTCCCTTTTTTCCCCAGGTGGCTTTTTGGGGTGGGGCCTGGGGGGCAAAGACAGAGGTGTCGGGAAGGAGCTGTGGGTATGTCTGCAAGTGACTTCTGTGAATTGGCTGCCTCCAGGTGCTGCGTTCCCCTAGATGAAGCAGTGAAGGAAGGGGACACTCCTCTGGGACAGGAGTGTACCCATGTGGGAACCCCTCTCACCGTCCCACCCACTCTCCTAAAAAGATAAGATGGTGACGGCTATATGTTCCCATTTTGAAGATAGACAAAAGGGTCGGGCTGCTAGTGGTGAACACGCCGCCAGCTTGGTGTCCCCTTTCTTGTTGTGCAGTAGAGAGGAACCCATCCTGGCCCTCTCTGGGCTCTAGAAGAGGCTACGTGGATTCCAGATCCAGACGATGTCTCCAGTCACCAAGCGAGTCTGTGATGGGCCAGGCAGGTGAGCGGGGAATGTGGCCTCCCAGACCCGTGCCGCCTCCTCAGCCTCCCCTGATGGTTTTCAACACCTAAGAGGGAGCGCGGGCTACAAGACCCCGAGGTCCTGGGATCTCAGCTCCACCTGAGAAGGGGAAGTTCCCGCCTGTCAAGGAAGAGCAGGGCTCTGAGAGGAGCAAGCTTCTGGGGTGGCTGTGAAACGTCTGGTGACAATATTTGTATCTAAAAATATAGCAGCCGAGAACCAGCTAATTACAGCCTCTGGAGTCATTCATAACTTGGCATTTCCCTGTGAAACCTGGTCCCTCTCACTGCTTGCCTGCAGTAGCAGCCACAAAGAAGGCCACCTGTAGGTGGAAACCCAGTCAGGAGGGCCCAGGAGCAGCCCTGGCCCATCCGTCCTCTGCCCCAGGAGCCCAGCCTGCTACCTGGGCAGGCACCTGCCAGTGAAGTGAGTTAGAGGGCGGGAGTGTCTCGAGTCAGCTGAACCCCCCACACATGTACACACAGATGCCCTTGGCCGCTTGCCTGCCAGGAGTCTATTCGGACCTGCCGGGACCCTCCAAAAGTCAATGGTCAGGGTGCAACCTCATGATGAATGACCTCAGGAGAGAAGCTCAGGGCCCAGACAGTATAGTGCTGGAGGGTCTCTCTCCTGGGGCTGGGGTCTGTGGGACAGGCAGGGGGTCCCTCACACCTCCCTGCTCTGAACCCCCTCTCTCCCAGGGCCTCTCAGATGATTTAAGCCTCTTATATCAGGAGGAAGATCATGAATGAAAGTTGCAGAAAGGGCTGAATGATCTGAGGGGCCCCCAGGCATAGTCCCTGCTGTGCCCTATTCCTGCCTGAACACTCACAGTGGACAAGGGTCACAGCGAGAACGAATCCCACTTGAGGGAATGTCCTCACCCCCTTCAGGAGAAGGGATTTTTTTGTTTTTAAGTCAGGGAGGCATTTGAAAGTACAAGGCCTAAGTAACACTTGGATAGTATATTTCAGCTGACTTGCTGTCACATACGTCATGATCTCTGGTTCCCTTATTAAGTGGTATCTATTATTATGTCCATTTTATAGATAATTAAACTGAGATTTAAAGATGCTAAGTCATTTTCCCAGGGTTCCCCAGGTAACAAGTAGCCTTGAACTCAAGGCTCAGCCTCACCTCCAGGAATCTTCCTGCTGAGCCAGCAGGAATGCTGTCTACCTTTGAAGTTTGGATAACCAGCCTGTGGGGGTCCCAGATTGTAGAAAATGTCACACTTGCCTCTCCCTCCGTATAGCACCAAATTCAACCTAAATCCAGCCCCGTCTCACCCTGTTTTGGCTTCTGAAATGTGTTTTAATCTCACTGGGAATCTGGGGGCACCTGGGTGGCTCAGTTGGTTAAGCATCCGACTTTGACTCAGGTCATGATCTCACAGTTTGTGGGTTCGAGCCCCGCGTCGGGCTCTGTGCTGACAGCTTGGAGCCTGGAGCCTGCTTTGGATTCTGTGTCTCCCTCTCTCTCTGTTCCTCCCCCACTCACCTTCTGTCTTTCTCCCTCTCTCTCTTTCAAAAATTAATAAACATTTTTTAAAAAGCTGCTGCTTCCCTGGGAATCTGGATCCATTAGCCTTTGACCTAAAAGAATAAGCCAGAATCTAAGAGAAAGCAGGCACCGAGAGTAATGACAGGGAGTGAAAAATAGCAGTTTTCCAGGGTGAGGCCATCTGCTTGTTGGTCAGCACTTCTTATGCGCCTGAACCAGGTCAGCTGGGGCTCCCAGGGGTCGAGAGCACCAGGACTGGCTCCTGGCTGTGAAAGGCTGGGTTGCGGATGAGACCCGATTCTGCATCTGTTGGCAGCTCGGCACCCGGTAGAGCAGCAACCCAGAAACAGGCTGTTGCGTACCTTCTTGCTAATCACCACTGCACGTGATTGAACACCTCGACATTCTTTAGCAAAAGTTCAGCTGGACCACGACTCAGGGCGCCACATGAAGAATGAGGCTTAGGTGGAATCCCAGAATCACAGAAATTACAGAGGCAAAAAGGACGCCGAGGTCAGAAGCTGTCAGTCCCTGGGAGCTGCTTACGGTTCTTGGCAGGAACAGACATCCCCCTTCTTCCTCCAGTCTGGGCCGCTGCCTCCCGGAAGACCACTCTCTGCTGTTTCCCAGAGAAGACATTGTTTCTAGAGACGAGAGGGTCTGTGCCGTTCTGTACATGATTTGCTATGAGATTTAGTAATCATTCAGCAGCCACTGAAGAGGGGAGAACACTGAGGAGTGTGAAGTCACCTTGTAGCCAGTGTGCCTGAGCAGGGAGGTGATGAGAGCAGGAACATTCTGGAGCTGGTTGGAGCCCTAGGGCGGTGTGGCACCGTATGGTCTGAGCACTTACTTGCTGTGCAAACTTGGGCAAAATTTAAACCTCTCTGAGCCTTAGTTTCCACATCTGCAACATAGGCTGATGAGGCTTATGTACGGAGCATGGGAAGATGAGGGGACTTAATGTAGGAGCATCTCACTTGTGCCTGGCCCGTCTGAACTACTCCAAAAATTATTATTTAAAAAAAATTTATTGTTTATTTTTAAGAGAGAGAGAGACAAAGTGCAAGTGGGGGAGGGGCAGAGAGATAGAGGGAGACATAGAATCTGAAGCAGACTCCAGGCTCTGAGCTGTCAGCACAGAGCCCGACAAGGGGATCGAACTCATGAACCGTGAGATCATGACCTGAGCTGAAGTCGGATGCTTAATCCACTGAGCCACCCAGGCGCCCCTCAGCAAATTATTATCATCCATCCCCTTCCTTCTCCAGATCGGCCTCTGTGTCTGTAAAACAGGGCTAAGCAGCCTCTTTGTTTTGCTCACTCTCCATTCCCCCAACGTGTGCAGAGACACCCCTACGTGTCGCACTCCCAGAGTAATGATGACTGAGAAGGACAGGTGCCCTGACCTCACTGAGCTTACTGTCTTTATGAGTTTTCTGGAAGAAGGTTGCTAAGGGGCTAATAAGGATGCTTCCTGTCTGGTCTGATGGTTGTCCTGCACAGGTTGTGGCCCTGTGACTCCTTGGGGACAAAAGACAGGCCACGGAAAGGGGAAGGCATTCCAAAGACAGCGGGGAGCGGGGTTGTGCAGCGTGCACACCTCCAGTGGCGTGATTCCAACATCATCTTATCCCACTCGTTCCCTCAGGTCCAAGGCCCGATGTCCCCAGGTGGCCATATCCCCTAGTGTATCTCTGCTGGTATCAGCCTGGGAAGATGCATTACACACACACACCCACACACACACACACACACACACACCTTCTAGTGGCATCTAAATTAGTCACTTTGTTTTAAGTTTATGTATTTTTTTTTTTTTCGGAGAGAAAGAGCACATGCAAACTTGGGGGAGAGGACTGGGGCAGAGAGAGAGGGAGAAAGAGAATCCCAAGCAGGCTCCTCACTGTCAGCACAGAGCCTGATGCCGGGCTCGACCTCATGAACCGGGAGCTCACGACCGGAGCCAAAATCAAGAGTCAGACGCTTAACCGACTGAGCCACCCAGGCGTCCCCAAATCGGTCACTCTTAACCTTGCTATACATTAGTGTTTCCTACCCATGACTGATGCCCAGCCGCACCCAAAGCAATTAAGTCAGAGTGTTGGGGGCTGGGACCCAGGCATCAGAGTTATTTCCAGCACCCCAGTTGAGACCCAGTGCTCTAAGCTAATGTCCCTGTGAGGAGGGAGACAGAAAAGGGCACCGGACCTCTGCTTTTCACCACTTTTTTGATAGTGTTGAATGGCCTCAGTGTCCCTGTCTGGGCATAGACGGAACTAATACTCCCGGGCCGCAGTGAAGGGGAAACCAGACTTTGTGAGGGCGCCTGGGAAGGCCTGCCCGGGTGAGTCGTCCTTTCCTGTGACCCTCCCAAGCGGAGGCTGCCTGGGGTGAGGCGGTGGCTTCGAACCTTTCCTTGGGGGTAAGCACTGAGCGCTGCTGCCTGAGAGGCTGGTGGGAGGTTTGCCTTGGTGAGAGCTTCCTTGTCTCACTCAGACGGTCCAGTGGTCTTGAAACTGAACTGTAGCCCGGTGCCTTCCCTCTCCTCTCCCCTCCCCCCTCCACCTTGTCCTTTCTCTTCCCCCATCCTGCCCCCCACCCCCACTCCTTCTACCTCTAGATGCGGCATTTCCAGTACCTTGTGCCCGATAAATATTTTTGTTTGGTTCCGGAGGTGTCAGGCTTTGAAAGGGTCCTGTATTAATCACAGTGAGATACACCCTAGTCAAGAGTACAGCCAAGGTCCTCTGACGAACCCTGCAGGGGGGCGGGCAGGACCCATCCGCTGCCAGCCGCTGGCCAGGCCCACCAGACCAGCACGTGGAGCCCTCTCTGTGGGCTCAGGCCTGGACTGGAGCCGCAAGGGCTGAGGAGACAGTATAGAACAGTCCCTGACCTCACCTGGTTTGTAACCTACATCGGGAGTGACATACCCGGGGCTTTAAAATGCTCGCACAGCAAAATACAGACAAGTGCAAAGCAGTGAATCCGGGTTGAAGAAGTGGTGAAGAGAAAAAATATCAGGTGAGAAGCAGACCTGGGGGTGGGGGTGGGGTGAGGTAGGAAGGGTCCTACATATGGAGCATAAGAGGAGGTCATGCCCTGTGAGTGGGGAGAGGTGGGGGAAGGGGAGGGGAGGGGAGGGGAGGGAATTTGCAGGTAGTAAAGGAGGTATTGTTTTACCAGACTTTTGTTTCAGTTTTGTGGGATGTGTGTGTGTCTGTGTGTGTGTGTGTGTGTGTGTGTGTATGTGTGTGTGCACACACATGTGTGTGCTGGGCCCTGATATAAAATGTATTTCTTGGAAGCCCCTGGGTGGCTCAGTAGGTTAAGAGTCCGACTTCAGCTCAGGTCATGATCTCGCGGTTCATGAGTTCGAGCCCCGCGTCGGGCTCTGTGCTGACAGCTCAGAGCCTGGAGCCTGCTTCAGATTCTGTCTCCCTCTCTCTCTGCCCCTCCCCTGCTCTCTCTCTCTGTCTCTCAAAAATAAATAAACATTAAAAATTTTTTAGATAAAAAAATAAAATGTATTTCTTACTGTGAATCGTGGTCTAAAAAGTATACATCATGGCGGTCACAGCTCTGGGCTTGTGACCAGCACACACCCACTGACTTCGGCCCCTGTGTTTCGGCCAAAAAGCCTTTCACCTTCCAGCAACTCCCTTCCCTGCCAGAAAAAGGCGAATGCCACTCTCTGCCCCGCTCTTTCCCTTCCCGGATTTGCTGGGCGGCTGAAATAAGAATCTATACGTGGAAGTGCTTTGTACACTGAAAATTCCAAGTATGAAGAATCCCGTGTCATTATGTGAAGTCACTCAGAAACCTATTCACAAGAGGTGGCTATTACAGAGCTGGACTGTGAAGAAGATGGTGATGATGGTGACCAGGACCGCTCACCCTTGGAAGGAGCTTGCTGGGTGCCTGGAGCTGTCCTAGGAAGGGGCAGAAAGTGGACCATGGGCAAGGAGGTGGCCAGGGCATTGGGGCCAAGCTAGGTAACCAGAGAGCTTAGGTGCTGGGCCAGCAGAGCGTGGTGAGTCACAGCAAACAGAAATGCTAAAGTTGGGTGCTGGGTGCCCCTTGGCTCAAGAACAGCTAATCTGGAGTATGAATCAGCTACAGCTGGGTGTCCCCACGTCCCCAGCAGAGGTGTGCTGACATGTGTCCGTCTGGTTCCCTTTCTGCAGGAGAGAGAACAGCTTTGCCATGAAGCATGGCATCCTCCCTTAGCAATTGGGGAAGGAACGGCTAGCTGTGAGGCTACCTTGACCCAGAGTCTGCACGGAGGCGTTCCAGCTCACCTGCATCCTGGGAGACACCCTTCTAACCCCCAGTGGCCTTCGCTCACCTCAGATGAGCCTGTACAGGAGAAATCCCAGACCCTAGTCAGAAGGTTGTGATCAAGGAGCAATTGAAGACTTGCTGCAGGAAATTGGGGCTGCCAATCTCCTAACAATTGGGGTATTTTTTTTTACACTATGTATTTCACGAATGTATGGTAAGTGCTTGGGAATCACAAATGTCCTGTAAGTGCTCCGTGTTACAAGTCAAATCCTGTTACCGCAAGTACCATTGCAATGAAATTTTCTGTATGACAAAAGCAATTTCCATGTCCTAGTCGATGGCCCACTTATTTCAAACAATATTCAATATGCCGACAGTGATAGTTCCCTTCTCCGCGCACTTGGCTTTGCTGATTGTCCATTCTGCTCACTCGGTGATGCTCACATGTACCATCTTGAACCGTTCACCATTGGTGGATGCTTATTATTCTCACCTTCCCATCTGGATGAAGAAGTCCTCAAGGACGGGGCTGGGGCCCAGCGTGCATGCGTGTGGAGCCTGGGGGGCCTTTGTTTGGTCCTGCACCATGTGTTTCCTGCTCACCTGCTGCAAGTGTCATCCCAGGTGTGAGATGACCAGTAAGATGTGGGTCCTTCTCTCCAGGGGCTCAATGACTAGCAGGGGGCAGCACACAGCTCATTCAGAATGAGAGGCTCATCCTGTAACAGGGCTCAGAGCACGAATACACGGAAGAGACACCTAACACCAATCAAAGGGATCCAGACTTCCTGGAAGAAGTGACACCTAAAATAAAAAACCTGAATGATGAGCAGGAGGTATCCAGTCAGGTGGTGGAAAGGAAGGGTCAAGGAAGTGCAGGACCTTGACTAGAATCCAGGTTGTCGCATCACCACGGTAACAGTAATTCATTTTTATTAAATACTTACCGTTGCCAGGCTCGAAATAGAGGCTTTAACAACTTTATCGCATTTAAGCCTCACATCAATCCTGCTATCCCCATTCAACAGATGAGAAAATTGAGGTTTGGAGAGGTTAAATAGTTTGCTTAATTTGCACAATCTAAGTATTAGCTGTCTTTATGATTATCATGATAATCACTGCTATTGTTATCTCCAAGCCTGAATTTACCTTCCCTGGTAAATTTGGTTTCTGTTTAACCTCAGCTACTGACAAGGTCGCATTGCTAGTTAAGGGCAGTGTCAGGCTTTGAACCCAGAGGTGAGATCAGGATGGGGAATGGCTTGGGCTGGACCCTTGGGTGCTGGAAGCAGGGAGAGAGAGAGAGAGAGAGGTGGGCGGGGCTGGTGGTGAGGTGGGCGGGGCTGGCTGTGAGTGGCAGCCATCGAAGGGGTCCAGGTGGGGAAGAACCTGCCAGCCTGGGGCTTTAGAAAGAGTCCTCTGGCTTCACTACAACGAATGTATCCCAGGGGCACAACTGGAAGCAAGGAGACGTGTTAGGAGCTGTTTTCTCCAAGCAAGAGGTGTGGGCAGCCTGAATTCAGGTCTGTATGTATCAAGAAGTGAAAGATGAGGGAGCATTTCAGGAGGTTGCCTGGGCAGGGCCTCAGCCACACAGGCTGGTGAGGAGAAGGCAGTGTGGACCAGGGAAGAGACCCAATTACAGAGGCTGGACCTGGGGGGTGGGGAAGGCACCCTGAAGGTCCCACTGTCCATGCTCAAGGGCGCTGGAGAGGCAGGAGGGGCTCTGGTGGCATGGTGGATATTTGGGGTGGCAGGTGACGCTTGCGGCCAAGTGGCAGTGGCCTCTGGCTCTGCAGGACTAGCCCCTTCACCGCGGTGAAGCCCCCAGCCCCCGGGGGAGGGTAAGGGTAGACATCGGCTACAGCCGGCAGGCTAGTTTCCAAATAGTCAGGAGTCAGAGGGTTAGGTCCAGAAAACAAAGACTGACTGGATCGCCACGGGCAGGTTGGGGTAGGAAGTGTTAGGGCTGCAGCTCTGGGGTTTCAGGGGTGCCCACAAGTGAAGACAGGACTGACTTCATGGGGCACCCAAGGCAGCTGGCACTCTTCCTGAGGACCAGGGCACCAGTGACTCTATCTGGGTGGGCTGACAGGGGCAGCGCCTTTGTCCTGTCTTGGTTCCTTCCCCCAGGCTCAGCCCAGAGGTGGGGACATAGTGGTCACTCGGCAGAGGCCAGTTAGTACTGGAGTCCGGCATCATGTTCCAATTTGCATCCCCATCCTCAACTTTTGAAGTGTGTGGTATTGACACTGTGTAGAGTTTGGAAATCCTAGAAGGAGACAAAGTGCTCAAGGGGATGATTCTAAAATAGGTAGCGATGCTCCCCAGCCAATATTTTGTGTGTTGTGGGAAGAGAAATATATCCAGAGATAGTGACATCAGAACGCTACAGGAAGGCTCTAGAGAATTTAGTGCCGCTGCGTCTCTTCTCCCTCTCATTAGGAGAGAGCAGCGGTGTTTTAAATTCTTTAAAGTGGCTCTTCAGTCAAGGAGGAGTTTATAAAAATAATTTCTGCAGCAGGGAGGACAGCGGGTGACAGGCAGCAGCTGAGCGAGAGGTTGAGAGGGCTGGGAAGGGAAGGTGGGGAGGCTGGAAGCAGTTGCTGGTGGGTAAACAGGGCAGAGCCCTTAACCCCGGGGTTAAGCGGAGCGGGCTCCAGTGCAGGCAGCGGTGGGTGGCCACAAAGTGGGAAGCAGGGAGGGGCTCAGCGGGCTGATGGCCGGGTGACAGCAGGCAGGACAGCCAGCGGGTCCTCACTGCTGGCCTTTCAAGTACCATCAGGGCTGGCCTTCGGTTGCCCACTCCGAGTCCATACAGAGCCTCTCCGAGTGGTAGGGCGAGGAGAGCCCCCTCAGCAGACGCAGCTTTGCCCCAGGATGCAGGCAGAGTGCAGCTGACTCTTAGCCCCTTGGCCAGGTGCCCTGGAGCAGCAATCCAGGGGACAGAAAGGACTACATCCTGGGGTGGCATTGGAAAACAAAGACTGCCAGCCAAACCGGAAATCCTAGCCTCCTAAGAGGAATGAAGTCCTTGTAAATGAAAACAAAAACAAAAACAAAAAAAGTCCATTTTAAGATCCAGGAGCAGAGAAGGTTCCTGATGAGCCAAGGCAACCATGGGGCAGAGGATGGGGAAGGCGGGGGCAATCCCCTCCCCAGCTAGAGACAGCTGTCCATGGCCAGACGCTTTGCTCTGCAGAGTCTCACTAAATCTGCACCCACGAATGCCCGGTGGAGGGAAAGTGGCAGAGGTCTCATGACTTCCCCAAGGCAGGGGAGACATGGGATTCAAACTCAGGCCGTCTGACTTCAAACCCAACTGCTGTCTTAGGCAGCCTCAGTAGTGTGGTAGATTGCAAAGGTGGCCACCAAATGTTTATCCCATCCCTGTACATATCTGGCCCGTCCCCATTTGGAGGTTGGATTTATTCTCCCTTCCCTTGACCTGGACTGACCCCGTAACTTGGCTTTTGGCCAATGGAATGCTGCAGAAGGGCCACAGTGCGGGGTCTAGACCTAAAACCCCACCGCCAGGCAGAGATGCCCAGGCTGGAATTTGGGCTTCTGGCAGATCACACGGCTCGGTGGGGTACAGGGAGTGGGAGAAGCCGGGCAGCCTCCAGCCACCCCACGTGCCAGACATGGCACAGAAGCCATTTGGGATCCTCCAGCCCCGGCTAAATGCAGCCTCCTGAGCGAGCCAAGCTGACACACCGTGTGGAGTGGAAGAGCTGCCCGGCGGAGCCCAGCTGCCCCTGGAATCGTGGGAAATAATAAGTCACTGCTGTTTCTCACACGGCACCGCATAACTGAGACACCCAATTAGTGCCAGACTCTCCCCCTGGGGTACTGATACTGGAAGGGTGCCCAGGCTGCTTTCCTGGCTCTGATAACTGAATGACACCAACCAGGAATGATCTATAGTGACTCGACTGCCATTCGTCTTGTCCTTGTTTATCTAGAGAGACCCTGCATTGTATTTAGGGCTGTGCCTGCCCTTCCTTTATGTCCTGTCGCTCCCCTTGGGTTGGGAACTCCACGTGGACAGGACAGTGCTTTGCTCTGCTTCCTCTCCAGACGTTGGGACAATTCTCTACACACAAAGCGTGCTTGGTTGTGATGTTGGTCCATTAGTCTGCCCAGCAAACTGGCTTGCTATGAGGGGAAATGCCCAAATCAGACTCTGTGGACCCTCCGCTGGAAGGGGCTCTCTGATGGGTGACTTCTTTTCAGTGGGATGATTCAACTTTGGTTTGTATTTTGCTGCTGAGCCAGGAGACCCTGGTCCAGCTGAGGGGGGCAGGCTTTTCAGCTTTTAGTCTTTGTTCCCTGGAAGCCATCATAGGCAACTCAGAGGTTCTGGAATATGGCCCCACACCCACTCCACCGTCCCCTAGCTGGCGGTACCTTGTCATGCATGCTGTGCCCCAGCTAATAATGTATTGTCACATAAATTAATTATAAAATGACTAATGTCAGTTTTCCTTTTATCAGGGAAGGCAGAAGGCCTGGGGACCTGGGGATGGGATGGGACAACTGTTAAGTGGAGCTGTGTCTTTTCCATGGAGAGAAAACTCCACAGGATCTGGGTACTCCCAACATTTCTCCACCCCCAGCCGCCTCCGTGAGCCTCTGCAGGGAGATTTTTCTGAATAATGGAACATTTTCCTGTTTTAATCAGATGCAATTTTGCAAGCAGTTTTTATGATTTAGCAAGTCCATTAAAACTGGCATTTGTTCTGCTCCGACACTCGAAAGGGCTCCACAGAGCATAAACATTGGAAATTACTTGTAGGGAAAGACAATATTAAAATTCCCCAGCCTGGGCCTGTTGTCTGAGAAATTCTGTTATCAAGCATCATGCCAGCTACCATCAGAGGCGCTTGAGATATATGCCACGTCCTCTTTATGCACTAGCTGGGGGTGCTGGAACTCAGGCAGCAATAAAGACTGGATGCTGTTATCTTTCAGCACTGGGGGTATCAGGAGGCGAGTACGTTTTAAAGGGAACTCACAAGAAGGGCAGGTCACAAAGTGCAAAATCTCAAGGAAGAGGGTGTGTGAGCACATGCTTAAGGGCAAGCTGGGAAATTGCTTTCCTGCCCACAGTGAATGATGGGGTATATCAGCTTGTAATTAAGAAGGTCAGTTTATCAATTTCACTTGTAGTAAGTTCTCAATTATCCGTGGACCGACAGATGACCGGGGTCAAATGAAAACTCTAATGAAACTCCCGTATCCCTCCCTCTGCTTCCCTTCCACCCTTGTCTCCCCTCAGTCTTTAGGGAGGATTTCCGCTGCTCCCCCAGTCAAGGCAAAAGCAATCGCAGAAAGGTTAAACCTGGCAGATCAAACTACATAAACATAAGAATTTATGCAAAAAACAAACTAATGCCTCTATAAAAACAAAGAGTGGCGGGTCAGCACAACAATAATCGATGTCATTGACCCACTACAGTACAGTATAAAAAATTTTTTTCATTTAAAAACAAGACTAAAGAGAGGCACCTGGGTGGTGCAGCCTGTTAAGCATCAGACACCTGATCTCAGCTCAGGTGATGATCTAACGATTTGTGAGTTCAAGCTTCACACTGGGCTCTGTGCTGATCCTGCAGAACCTGCTTGGGATTCTGTCTCTCCTTCTCTCTGCCCCTCCCCTGCTTGTGCTCACGCACGTGCGCACTCTCTCTTCCTCTCTCTCAAAATAAATAATAAAATAAGCTAAAAAAAACAAGACTAAAGAAACATATTTGCTTTAAACCTTCAGGCCAAGTGTTAATGTTGTAATATAAAGAATTGATATGTAAACTGAAAGGAACATTCTAAGAGTCCAGATGGGGTAGGGGGTGGAGTGAGGAGAACAAACACAAAACAGGTAAAGTATACGAATGGCAACTGAAAGATTTTGAAAAATGAACATATGTTAGAAAGTACAAGCTCACTTGTGACTAAAGAAATGTGAAGATAAGATACAATTTGGACTTCCAGCTAACAGTGGAGAATTGAGCATGTGTTTCTTTCCTCTCCCTTCCAAATCCCCACTACAATGAAAATAAAGAATAAAAGAAAGGATTAAATTCACAAGAACCCAAAGAACAAGAGGGGAGATGGGGAGGAAGCCAAACACTAAGAGTCTGCAGGAGGGGGCGCCTGGGTGGTCCCGTCGATTAAACATCCAACTCTTGGTTTCAGTTCAGTTCGTGATCTAATGGTTCATGAGTTTGAGCCCCGCATCAGGACTGGCGCTGACAGTGCAGAGCCTGCTTGAGATCCTCTCTCTTGCTCTCTCTCTGCTCTTCCCCTGATCACTTACACTCTCTATCAAAATAAATAAATAAACTTCAAGAAAAAAGACATTAAATTCTTTAAAAAAAAAAAAAGGTGTCTGCAGGAGGATGGACTTAGAAGCCTGGGGATTCCCCACAGAGCCCCAAGGCACCAGAACTAGAAGGCACTGGGGCTCAGAAACAGGCCAGGAAAGACTCAGGGGCAGACTAGCATTTCCACAGGCTGGAGAGAAGGATGTAGGGGTGGCTCGTGGTGGGATTCAGGGGCAGGACTTCCAGGCCAGCGGTGGGGTGGCCTCGATAACTAAATGCATTCCCAGGACAAAGGCCTAGAAAGGCAAGTAATCTTTAAATGCCTCACTGACCTTTAAGAAAGTGAGAAAATTCACCCCAGAGCCAGACACAATGAACCGAGAGTAAGAGATGCTTAGACTGACACAGCAACAGGTACATGATTTTGGCAGCTTTGGTGACCCAGGGATGTGGGGTTAGTGCTTACGTGGGGCCCAAGGACAAGGCTTTGGGCCTTCTCAGGTGTGTTGGACCACCGTTCTCTGCATAAAGCCTTGACCCTCAAACGGGTACACTCCCATCAAAGAATGCATTGAAAAAGTCCACTAGTCCAGAAGGATGACAAGGATGTTTGTCCCAGCAAGAGTGGGGTAGAAGTCTCAGCTGGTAATTTATAACCAGGGACCAATTCCTCATGCAGAATTGGTCTTTGACTTTACATTCTCATCATGCACGGTATAAACAAGCTGATAACTTTATATTAAAAACTGGTTCTGGCTTGGTGGATAGATTTGGGACTCCTAACATAAGCAAACACAAGACATTCTTAAGAGAACATTTTCTCATCTGGGGTTGCCTACGATCCTAGAGAAGAAATGCTGGGGAAATGAGTTTATAACACAAGTTAAAGACACACAAAGAGGGGCGCCTGGGTGGCTCAGTTGGTTAAGCATCCAACTTTGGCTCAGGTCATGATCTCATTGTTCTTGAGTTCGAGCCCCGCATCAGTCTCTGTGCTGACAGCTCAGAGCCTGGAGCCTGCCTCAGATTCTGTCTCTCTCTCTCTCTCTCTCTCTCTCTCTCTCTGTCCCTCCCCTGCTCATACTCTGTACTCTCAAAAATAAACAAACATCAAAAAAATTAAAAAAAAATACACACAAAGAACTTGGCGGTAGAAGGAAGAAGAAAAGGGAGGGTGATTACACATTGGAGACCAGAATGAGAATGTCCGACATGTCTAATAGTAGTTAAAGGAGGGAAGAGAAAAGATGTGAGGGAGAGGCAATATTCCAAGAGAGGGTGACTGACAATTTGCCGGAATTAGAAATCCTTGCATTTGTGAAGAATTCCAAGTGGGATAGATGAAACTAAGTGTACCCCAGGAAACATTGCTGTGAAATTTCAGAGCACTAAAGGCAAAGAAGATCTTTGAAATAAGCAGAGATAAAAGACACAGATTATCTAAAAGAACATTTGTACTGGAAATAGTGGAATATTTGTCCAGAAAATACTGGAAGACTGTATCTAAAGTTTGGAGAGAAAATAATTGTCAACCTTGAATTTTACACAAGCTAAGTAATTTTTCCAAGAGTGAGGGTGAAGTAAAGACATTTTCAGATATGAAATGATTGAGAGTCTTTAACTACAGAGTTTTGTTGAAAATACAATAGTGCATTTTTATAGAATAAATGCACAGAAGCATAGCAAAACCATTGTAAAACACATGGTACATGTCAGTAAATTGAAATAAGCCTATGCTGTTATTAAAAAAAATACAGGGGCACCTGGGTGGCTCAGTCTGTTAAGCATCCAACTTCAGCTCAGGTCATGATCTCACTGCTCGTGAGTTTGAGCCCTGCATCAGGCTCTGTGCTGACAACTCAGAGCCTGGAGCCTGTTTTGGATTCTGTGTCTCCCTCTCTCTCTGCCCCTCCATCCATCTCTCTCTCTCTCTCTCTCTCAAAAATAAACATAAAAAATTTTTTTAAAATACAGACCACAAAATAATAATAACATATTGAAGCTATGAATCAAAGAGGAGTTAAAATATGAACAGCAGAATATAGAAATTGGGGAAGGGGTAATAGGAGTTAACATGAGGAGTTCTGAGATCCTTGTTTTATTTGAGAGGAAAACAGAGACACTGATTAACTTTGGATTTTATGTTACATCTAGATACAAAAAATTCAAGGGTACACACTTTTTTAAAAGACTTTTTAATTTTTAAGTAATGACTACAACGAATGTGGGGGGTCGAACTCACAACCCCGAGATCAAGAGTCACATGCTCCACTGACTGAGCCAGCCAGGTGCCCCAAGGCTGCACACTTTTAAAAGTTGAAATACAATGTTTAACTTCCAAAACCATAGGCAGACTATGAGAATAATTTTTTTTTTACAAGCCTCAATGGTTCCAAGAGGAGGAAAGAAAGAAAATGAATAAAGCAAATAAAAAGCAGGATGTGGTGGGTTGTATTTTCTAAAAATGCCTACAATGCTCTTCCAGAATATTGCCACTCCCCACCAAGAGGTAAAGTCTACTACTCCTCCCCTTGAACCTGGGCAGGACCTTGTTATTAACTTGACAAACAGAATGTGGTGGAAATAATGCTCTGTGATTTCTGAGGCTGGTGCATAAAAAGCAACATGCCTTCCACTTGTCACTCTCTCTCAAGATTCTTGCCCTTGGAACTTGGCTACCATATTGTGAGGAACCCCAGCAATACAGACAAGCTGTGTATAGATTGTTTGGACTGACAGTCCCAGCCAACAGTTCAGCAGACAGCCAGCATCAGCCCCCAGGGGGCAAGTCCTGAGACAAGTCCCACCTTCAGGTGTTCTAGATGAGGTCTCCGATGTGGTGGAGCTGTGCCCCGCCCAGTGTCTGACCCACAGAATCTAGGAGAATAGTAAATGTCTGCTTTGTACCACTAAGTTTTGGAAAAAATTGTTACACAGACATAGCAACTGAAATACAGTATAAGCAAAAAAAATCACAAAATAAAATGGTAGCATTAAACCTAATATATAAATAATCATAAGAATGTAAACCAATGAAACTCACTTGTTAAAACAAGAATTGTCAGGTGGATTTTTTAAAAAAAAGTTTGTGTTGTTTATAAATGATAGATCTTAAAGAAAAGGCACAGAAAAGTTTTTTAAAAATTGGAAAAAGATGTAGCTGTCACATACCAATCCAAAGAATACTGGTGTAGAAGTATTTTATTGTATATCAATATAGCTTTTATTATTTAAAAATAAAGTTGGGGCACCTGGGTGGCTCAGTCGGTTAAGCATCTGATTCTTGGTTTTGGGCTCAAATCATGATCTCATGGCTTGTGAGTTCAATCCCCGCATTGGGCTCTGTGCTGACAGCTTGGAGCCTGGAGCCTGCTTCGAATTCTGTGTCTCCCTCTCTATCTCTGCCCCTCCCTTGCTCATGCTCTGTCTCTCTCTGTCTCTTTCACTCAAAAATAAGTAAACATTAAAAAAATTTTTTTAACAAATAAAAACATAAAGTCAAGGTTGACAGAATTTTAAAAAATGTACATATCTTGAATCATAATGACAGTTGTAACATAGCTCTCAGTAATGGATAGATAAAGCCAACAAAAATAAGTAAGGACAAAAGATTTGAAAAAATATAACCAAGATTGAGCTGCACCTAAAAACTGGAGGGCACGCATCCTTTACAAGTGCACATGTCAGGTCGGCAAAAACAAACGACATGTGGCATCCTAAAACAAGTCACAACACACACCAAGGAACCAATATCATAAAGACCATGTACTTGATCCAGAGTGTAACTAAGCTAGCAATACATTTTAAAATCTTCTTAGAATATTCTAGACAGCCATACATTTTAAATAACTTTTTAAATACACTTTTAAATAACTCGTGGGTCAAAGACAAAATAAAAAGGGAATTAGAAAACATTTAGACGTAAAAGAGAGTAAAAATGTGACGCATCAAAATATGTAAGATGCAGCTATAGCAGTAACGTGTGGAGTGTACATAGCCTCAAATGCTTAGATCAACAAAAGGAAAAATTCTTCAGTTAATGAGCTAAGAGTTAAACTCAAAAAGTTGGAAAAGGAAGACAGGGTAAACCCAAAGAAGGTGGAAAAAAGATAAAGGCAGAAAATAAAGAAACAGAAAACATTATAAGAGAAGTCAATAAAACGAGAACCTGGTTCTTTGAAAAGACTAAGGAAAACAGACAAACCTCTGGCAGGATTGAAGGGGAAGGGTATGCACACAAACAAACAGTATTAAGGTGAAACAAAGGAGATGTAACTCCAGCTATAGCAGAGAATTTAAAAATTATAAGATTCAGGGGTGCCTGCATGGCTCAGTGGGATGAGTGTCTGACTCTTGATTTTGGTTCAGGTCATGATCCCAGGGTCCTGGGAAGGAGCCTCACGCTGGGCATGGAGCCTGTTTAAGATTCTCTCTCTCTCCCTCTGCCCCTCTCCCTTCTCACACTCTCTTTAGAATAAAAAATAAATAAAAAGGAAAAATCATAAGATTCATATGAATATATTTTTAAATAAATAAGTACACTAAGAACCATATATAAAATATGCAGTTTTATAGAAAAAAGAATAGCTTACTAAAACTTATAAGCAAATTAAAAAACAGAATAAGACCATAATCATTGAAGAAATTGGGTAAGTAACTAACCATTTACCTACATCAACAACAATAGCTAGGACTCCCAAAACATCCTTGGCAGGTGGTTTTACAGGGAACTTCTACCACATATACAAGAGATGGAGAATCCCTGTCTTATACAAAATGTTCTAAATCAGTGCTTCTCAAACTTAAATGTGCAGTCAAATCACCTGAGTCTTGTTCAAATGAAGAGTCCTATCCAGTGGGTCGAGGGCAGGGCTTAAAATTCTGCATTTCTAAGAAGCTCCCAGGTTATGCAGGTATAAAGCCTTCTATAAATGACTAATGTAAAGATAAGTCAATAGAAACTTGGGCAAAAGTTATACACAGGCATACCTCGGAGATATTGCAGGTTCCATTCTAGACCCTCACAATAAAGCAAATATCACGATAAAGTGAGTCAAATAAATGAGTCAAATAAGTGAGTCAAAACCAAATTTTTTGGTTTCCCAGTGCCTATAAAATTTATGTTTCCACTATACTGTATTAAGTGTGCAATAGCATTATGTCTAAAAAAGAAACATACAGGGGCACCTGGGTGGCTCAGTCAGTTGAGTGTCTGATTCTTGATTTTGGCTCAGTTCATGATCCCAGGGTTGTGGAATTGAGCTTCTGTGACAGACTCTGCACTGAATGTGGAGCCTGATTAAGATTCCCTCTCTCTCCTGCTTTGTCTCTCACCCAGTGGTGCTCTCTCTTTCTCTCAGAACAAAACAAAACAAAAACAAAACAAAACCAAAAAAAACCCAAAACCCCCCCCCCAAAAAAACAAAAAAACCCCAAAACAAACAAACAAATAAAAAAGCAACATACATACCTTAATTTGAAAATGCTTTATGCATTCAAACCAATGCAAACCATTATCTGAGCTTTCAGTGAGTCATAATCTTTCTGCTGGTGGAGGGTACTGCCTCCATGTTGATGGCTGCTGACTGACCAGTGTGGTGGGTACTGAAGGTTGGATGGCTGTGGCAGTTTCTCAAAATAAGACAGCAGTGAAGTGTGCTGCCTCAATTGGCTCTTCCTTTCACAATTTCTCTGTAGCAGACGATGCTGTTTGGTAGCGTTTTACCCACAGTAGAACTTCTTTCAGAATTGGAGTCCATCCTCTGAAACCCTCCCACAGCTCTATCAGCTAAGTCAATGCCATATTCTAGATCCTTTGTGGTCACTTCAACAGTCTTCACAGCATCTTCCCCAGGAGTAGATTCCATCTCAAGAAGCCACTTTCTTTCCTTCTCCGTAAGAAGCAACTCCTCATCCATTCAAGTTTTATCCAAGATGGTGTCCATGCAATCCCATCTTCAGATTCTGCTTCTGATTCTCTCTTGTTATTTCCACTGCACCTGCAGGCACTTCCTCCCCTGAGGTCTTGAACCCCTCAAAGTCTACATGAGGGTTGCAATCAACTTCTTCCAGACTCCTGTTAATGGTGATATTTAATGTCTTCCCATGAATCACGAATGTTGGTAATGACTTCTAGAATGGTGAATTCATTCCAGAGGTTTTAAATGGACTTTGCCCAGATCCATAGAGGAATCACTACCTATGGCAGCTATAGCCTCATGAAATGTATTTCTTGAGTTATAAGACTTATAGTCAAAGATATTCCTTGATCTATGGGCAGCAGAACAGATGCTGTGATGGCAAGCATGGAAACATCATTAATCTCCTACTTGTCCATTAGAGCTCTTGGCTGATCAGGTGCAATATCAGTGAGCCATAATATTTTGAAATAAATTCTTTTTCTGAGTAGTAAGTCTCAACAGTGGGCTTGAATTATTTAGTAAACCGTGTTGCCATACAGGCTTTGTTGTTCCATTTACAGAGCACAAGTAGAGTAGATTTAGCATCATTCTTAAGGGCCCTAGGATTTTCATAATGGTAAGTGAGCATTGGCTTTAAAAATCACCAACTACATTAGCCCCTAATAAGAGAGTCATCCTGTTCTTCAAAGCTTTGAAAGCAGGTATTGACTTCTCTCTAGCTATGAAAGTCCTAGATGGCATCTTCTTCCAATAGAAGGCTGTTTAGTCTACACTGAAAAATCTGTTGTGTAGTGTAGACACCCTCGTTGACTATCTTAGTTTGACCTTCTGGAGGACTCACTGCAGCTTCTACGCCAGCACTTGCTGCTTCAACTTGCACTTTTATGTTATGGAGACAACTTCTTTCCTTAAACCTCATGAATGAGCCTCTACAAGCTTTAAACTCTTCTTCTGCAGCTTCCTCACCTCTCTCAGCCTTCACAGAATTGAGGAGAGTCAGGACCTTGCTCTGGATTGGGCTTTGGCTTAAAGGGCTGGCTTGATCTCTGCAGACCACTCAAACTTTTGCTTTTTTTTTTTTTTAAATCATTTGTGTGTTCACTGGAGTAGCACTTTTAATTTCCATCAAGAACTTTTTCTTTGCACTCAACTTGGCTAAGTGGTACAAGAGGCGTAGCTTTCAGCCTATCTCAGCTTTAGATGTGACTTCCTCACTAAGCTTAATCATTTCTAGCTTTTGATTTAAAGTGAGAGACATGCCACTCTTCCTTTCCCTTGAACATTTAGAGGCCATTTCAGGGTCATTAATTGGCCTAATTTCAATATTTCTGTATCTCAGGGAATAGGAAGGCTGAAGGAGAGGGAGAGAGATGGGGGAATGGTCAGTTGGTGGAGCAGTCAGAACACACACAACATTCACCAATTATGGTTGCTCTCTTACATTGGTGTGGTTTGTGGCATCCCCAAACAATTACAATAATAATACCAAAGATCACTGATCACAGATCATCATAACAAATATAATAATGATGAAAAAGTTTGAAATACTGTGAGCATTACCAACATAAGGCACAGGGATACTGAATGAGCAAAACCTGTTGGGAAAATGGTGCCGATGATCTTGCTCAATGCAGGATTGCCACAAACCTTCAGTTTGTGAAGAATGCAATATCTGAAAAGCATAAGAAAATGAGGAATGCCTGTGCATTGAGTCCACAAAAGAGGAAGCTTGAATGCCAATATGAAGACGTCAATAAGCAAATGCAAACTAAGAGTAGGCCACTGTTTCACACTAACCACATGAGCAAATCTGGCTCGCTAAACATTTGGACTACTGGCAAATATATGGAACAAGAAAACCCTCTATTGCTGCTGATGAGTAGGAGGGTTAATTGGTATTTACTTTGGAGGACAATTTGCCAACAGGTAGTGAAGTTGGAGAACTGTATATGCTCTGACGCAGCATATATGTCTAGAGAAATTTTTGCACATGTGCTCTGGGAGAAAAGTACAAGAATGTTCAGACTAGCACTGTATGTAAGAGTGAGAAATTGGAAACAATTTAAATTTCCGCTAACAGGAGAATAATTTAATAAACAAACACTATACAGCAGTAAGACTATGTCAGACCTCAAAAAATGTTGAAGGAAGTAATTTGAAGATTCCTAGGTATACTTGATACTTTTATATAAATACAAAACATTTGATGCAATAGCATACTGCATGTCACACATGCATATATATCACTTATATGTAACAAATTATAAAAACACGCATGGGAGCGGGGTATCTGGGCAGCTCAGTCAGTTGAGCATCCAACTTTGGCTCAGGTCATTATCTCATGGTTTGTGGGTTCGAGCCCTGCATCAGGCTGTATGCTGTCAGCATGGAACTAGCTTTGGATCATCTGACTCCCTCTTTCTCTGCCCCTCTCCCACTGGTTCTCTCTCTCTCTCTCTCTCTCTCTCCCTCTTTTGAAATAAATGGATAAACCTAAATAAATAAATAAATTAATTAATTAAAACATGCATGGAAGTGAAAAACACAAAATCAGCAGTGGTTGCAACTAGGGAGGTAAGGAACTGGATGGGGTAAGGGCATATGCCAGCTGAGTATATAACATTTTACTTATTTATTTTTTAAAGCTGAGAAGAAAATATAGCCAAATGCTATGAATGAATGATATAACAAAACTGAAGGGTTAGGTATATGAATATTTTGACATTATCCCCCATACTTGCCTGTATATTTGTAATAATTTATCATAATAACAGCAATAATATATATAACAAAGAGAATGAGAGAGGGTATACCAGCAAACAAGAGCTATCTTTACATGTCCTAAAGGCAACAGGTGGCATAATGGTCACTGATAAAGCTAGAAAAAGAGGGGTCTGCTACAGAGAAAACAGCCAACCTGCCCAGGGAAGCAGATTTTGATCTCAGATGTAAGGGAAATCAGAGAATGGAAGTAATATTTGGAGCTAAATCAGGGAGGCTGATTGAAAGACCATGTAGCAAATAGTAGCTGTCCATCCCACACTATATAGAATTCCTGGCAACCATATTTCTACCTCCAGACCAAAAAAAAAAAAAGTTTCTTCTAAAAATAAGTTGAATAACCCTAAAACAAAGACCCTGCTTCATTGTGACACTTAAGCGTCTCCCAGTAAAATGACTGGCTTATAGCCCAGTCATCCCAGGATGAAGTCCATCAGTCAGCCAGTCTTGCCCATAAACACACAGGTCCTAAGTGGCTTTTAATTTTCTTGTTCTTATATATGAAAAGATAGCCAAAAATCCCAAATCCTTGAGACTAAAAATAAAAAAACAACAGAAAAACCAACCCTGGAAGAAGATAATTCAGGCAACAGAAGATAATTTTAAAACAAACATTAAAAAGACTAATTAGATCCTCAGAGAAATTAAGAAGGTATTGTATACATATAACAAGAACAGGATACTATGAAAAAGGAATAATAAAACACAAAAGACCTCTTGAAAATTTATTTTTCTACATATGTAAGATTTCCTAAATTTTAAACGTTTAATAGAAAATTAAGAAGATAAGGTCAAGGAAATCTTCCTGAAGGAGAACCAAAAGAAATAGAAAATATAAAAGAAAAAAGACATAAAGGAGCAATTGAGGCAGTCCATCATCTGGCTAAGAGGATCCCAAAAAGAAAACAGAAAAAAAATACAGGGAAGGAAAATTTCAAAACAGTGCTATGAAAGAATTTCTCAAAATCGGAGGGGGTAATTTTGATTCAATGGTTCTATGGGGAACTCAAGAAGATGAATAAAAATTGAGAACACTAAGGTTAAAGAAGGATGGGGTGGTGAGAATGGTTATACTGGGGGGAAGACATTGCAACAGGTCATCTACAGAGAACTAGAATCAGACTGACATCATTGTTTTCATCTGTAACATTGGATTTGAGAAGACATTCGAGTAAGTCTTCCACAATCTGAATGGGAACAACTTTCAATCCCAGAAACCTAGAATTCTATACCTAATTGAGAATAACAGCAGAACAAGTATATGTTCAGGCACACAGGACTCAGATAATTTATCTTTCATGCTCTCTTTCTTAGGGATTTAGTTGAGAGTGTGCTCATGAAAAATGGAATAAATGAAGAGAGAGGAAAATATGGGCTGAGGAAAACATTGGATCTAACCCACAAAAACAGTAAGGAGCAATTCCCGGACTGGTCGCTGTCCTGGTCATCCAAAGAGCAACCAGTACAGACTGGAAAAGGAAGACTGAGGTATCCGTGAAAAGGTTTTCAGGAAAAACAACAGAGAGGCTTATAATATACCTAAGAACACACACACACACACACACACACACACACACACACACACATACACAGAATCCTATAAAGACACATAATACAAGACAAAAAGAAAGGAATTAGAAACTGTAGGGAGACTAAAAAGTTATACAAAAAGGATGTGCAACTAATTGATGAGTTATTTCCTTAATCAAAGTAATATTTATTGATTTTTACCAAAAATAGTAATAGGGGAAGGATGAGGGAAGGAGGGGGTAAGATAATTAAACACTCAACCATCATTACAGGGAATCAATAAATAATGTGTAAAGTACATAAATCAAGATATATTCATAAAAACATATTATTTAGAGATACAAAAGTAATTACCAGAATAAATCAATTGAACAGTTAAAAATGGTAGCCCCTGGGGAACACGACTGAAATTGTTGACAAGGGTAGAACCGGGGACTGTTGTATTTCATTATAAGCCTTTTGGTACTTTTGGATTTTAAATCATTTGTCCTGTTTTGATTTTTAAAAGCACCTTCTTCTTTCAGACCCTGGCCAGCTTTGAATGCTTCCAGACTGAGCATTCTGTACGCACAGGGGAGCCATGGGAGGTTTGGGAAGACAGGAGGGAATAATCAGGTCTAGAAGCCGGTACAGCAAAGCCCGTCCCAAAATGGGACTTCTAGGGCAGAGTGCATTGTGCCCAGTGTTGGCATAGCCAGCGTTCAAAGTAACCGGATCCTTAGGGTACTAGCTTTTTAAAATCTGATCTTTTACACATCAAACGTAATCAACATTGTTTTCAGGAGAAAACAGAATTTTCTGGACTTTACCTACTCTTATTTTATAGTCTGTTCTTGATTTATTTGGAGTGACGAGAGAGTTGGTAGTGGGTGCACTGTTAGGCTTTTTGGTGCCTCGAATCCCTGAGATTTTAGTTCAAGTCTGGCTCTGGATGAGTTTAGATCATTTCACCTCTGTATCCTACACCCTACACATTCCGTTAACAAAGATAGTACTGACCTCATCAACACCACATGTCTTCTATGGCTCAGGGTGAGCTTAGAGTCATCTAAAACCTCATGTTCGTTCCCTCCTTTGCCCCATTTCATGAGCTGCTATCAAGTCATAATATCACTGTTCCGTTTTTTTAATTTTTTTTTAATGTTTATTTATTTTTGAGAGAGAAAGAGGCAGAGGGTGGGCATAGGAGGGGCAGAGAGAGAGAGGGAGACACAGAATCCGAAGCAGGCTCCAGGCTCTGAGCTGTTGGCACAGAGCCTAACACAGGGCTTGAACTCAGCCTTGAAGTCATGACCTGAGCCGAGTGAGAAGCTCGACCGACTGAGCCACCCAGACACGTTTGTTCTGCAATTCCTTTTTAAACTGAAGTACGGGGTCATACTTGCTGCTGTAAAATTTCTCCTTGGTTTCTATCCTACATTATAATCTGCTCAGATGGTTTAAAATTTGACTCTAGCATCTTTCCCTCTTGACTTAGGTCACCTCTAAATCAGATACACCTGTTTTCTAGGTTTTCATTCCAGACCATTTATAAACACGTTGAATGGGACAGAGTACAAAATAGTCCTGTGGCATGTCTCTAAGCCTGCCCTGAAGGTCAAGGATGGCTAATAGGCGGCATGTCTGTTCTGATTGATGGCTGATGGCTGCCTGGAGCCCTGTGCCAAGAAGGACTCAGAAGCTCTGGATTCAGGGGAAAAGAGTGATGTGGGTGCTTAACAATGCCAGCCTTGGGGAGGGCACGGTGGTGTAGGTGTCACAGATTGCCATTCCTACTCCAGAACAGCCTCTCATCCATTTAACTGTGTCATTTGTGTTTGTTGCTCCATCTCCCTTATCCACTTTTACAGAGTGCCACCGTCCAACCCACATTTCTCTGCCTTGTTCATAAGGACGTGAGAGGCTTTGTCAATAATACTGTGGAATCGATACCCATTATGTCTGTAACATTCTGCTTATCTACCAGTCGAGTAACTTCTTCCGAGGGGAAAATGAGGTGAGTCTGGGAGGCTTCATTCTTGGTGAACCCGAGGCAGCGTTCCTAATGGCCACCACTTTATTTTCTAAAATTGGAGGCAACAGCCTTAGATTGCCTGTCTCCCGGATGTTTACCCAGCCTCCAGGAGTTCTCCAGGTTCTTAGACAATGGCTCTGACATCCTATTAGTACGTTTTCAGCACCAGAGAAGTAAGTCACTTGAACCTAGAGATATGAAGGGTGAAAACAATCAATTCCTTTCCTATGTTTATACCTATCGATTACCGTCTGTGCCACTGTTGTATTCATTGTAAAAATAATGCATGTCTATCATAGAAAACCTGGACACTGTGGACAGATGGAAAGAAGCAAAATCACCCGGGATCTCAACTTCTTTTCTTTTGTATGATTTTTGAGAATTTGCTTTTGTGTCACTGTATACGGCTATGACCATAACGTATGTGCAACCTTGTATGTTGAGTTTTCACATAACATTACATCTGGAGTTTTTCAAGTTGATATTAATTTTTAATCAGCATAATTTTTAGTAGCTGCATAATATTCCAACTAGGGGATGTGTCCTGGTTTATATAACCATTCCACTACTACTGTTGGCCACTTAGGCTGTTTCCATCATTTGCCTACTTGAAATGCCCATTCTTTTATGTATTCATTATTAATAAATGTGGATTATGGGCCAGGCACTATGCTAGATGCTGAAGATGCAGAGATGAGCAGCCCTCAGGGAGCAAACAAGTAATGACAACAGAAGCAGGTGATGTGGAGAGAATGGGGAGGAGGAGGTGGGCATAACCCCTCCCCGTGGGCAAGCTAGGGAAGCCTTTGTAGTAGAGGGAGATGCATGCTCATGCTTACGAGCTTCTTGTGTCCTAGTAAGGAGTTGAGATTCAACCCCAAGGGAACTGCTGAAGGACTTCAAACACAGTCAGAAGCCCTAAAGGTGAGTTCTCGCTATGCTCTTCCAAGCTGAGCGCCCTTAGACAAATCACACCATTCCTGAGTCTCCTTTTCTTCTCCTGGAAATTAAAGATACTAATTTCTTGCTACCTGCCTTCCAATGTTACGGGGAGAATCAAAGGGAGGTAATCGATAGGAGTTTTGTCGACCAGAGAGCACCATAGAAAATGTGAAGCACTGTGGGAGAGGCTGGTATAAATCCTTGTGGAATTGAATTCAATTCTCTCTCAGAAACCTGGCTGCGAGTGGGGGTGGGGGAGGGGGAAGAGCGGACAGGGCACAGGTGTCGACACCTTTAGAACAGTGATGGGAAGTTAGAGGAAGGCTGGTGAAGGCGAGGCTCCTTTCCCCACGAAACTTCTGGACATAGTCCTACCGGCCCCAGCCTTTCCTCCCTGAGGAAAGCCTTTGCTTTCCTTCTGATACCAGGGTAGAGTGAGGGCACAGTGATTTTCAAAGGCTGGCCTTCCTCCTGAACCCTCCCTTACCCCAAGTAATTTTCGGTATTTGAGCTCTTCTGATCTTCTCCAGTCCCACTGGGTAGCAATTTACATGGGAACCTTGGAATGACACCTTGTTGGGGGCCACTTCCCCCTCTGCCCCAATGGATCATATAGAATACATACACTCGTGCACACATGTGCATACCCACTGTGAAAACTTTGTGAAACGTATTTATCACCTCACAGAGCTGTCTCATTTGATTCTTACCACTATGAGAAGAGAATAATGGGGTACACTTTTCCCCATTTCACATAGGAGGAAGCTGTCAAAATTTGCAAGGAGGCTGCAAGGCAAACCAACATGTACTTGGGGGTCTTAGGAATTGCAATCTGGGAGACCCAGGTTCGGGGAAAAAACCCCAATTGTACTCTGCGGAGGGGGAAAAGCAGAGGGTCTCGAAAGGCAAAAAGGGGAATTCCAAGAAGGCTTACATAAATCATTTCACAAAATTATGATTGTTGAAAGAGTCTAATATCTGTTCAATGTGTGGCTTGCTGTCTAGGGCTGCAAGAAGGAAGATGTTGCGGTTTGGCAACGAGCTATATTCGAAGTTCACGTTCTGTGCAGGCGTGGACACAAATAAGACCCGCTCCCCTAATGGCTTCCCAGCACCATTTGAGATGTGCTCTCCTGATGAGAGTGACCCCATTTTGGGTTTTTTCTTTACAAAACAGAGGCTCAGAGAATTGAGGTCCCCTGCCCAAGGGCAGACAGTAAAAATAAGCAGAAGTCAGTCTCCTGAAAGGATGCCCTGAACTTTTCTTTGCACCCCTCCAGGCCACATCTGAGCAGGCAGGACTCAGAACAGGCGGCCTCAACCTGGGATAAAAGGATGATGGGAGACGAACCACAGCCCCAGGTCAGCAACCTTCCCCCAGCACCCTCCTTCTCCTTTCCCCCAGCACCATCCCACATCTCCGTGGGATGTGAGACAAGGGCTCAGAACTGATACCCTCAGTATGAAAATGTGCCTGTGGAAATCTGGGAAGACTTGCAGCGACCCGAGAAACCCAGAAAGGGCCAGCTCCCCCCTTTCCTTCAGACTTGGACTTTGCACAGTTCTAGAAGCCCATAGATTAAAGGGGGACCTTGGGATATTTGATGTGTTGCAACAGCGTAACAGACTCCAAACTGTCTTGGCAAGATCAAACCCCAAGGCTAGGAACTACGTAGCTAATTCCATCCCGAGGAATGTCTCTTGTTTCTTTGTTCTGGTTTTCACTTCTAATTTGAGGCAATGGGATAAATAAGCAAACAAAAGTGTTCATGCACTTCTCAGAGTCCTAGGGAAAAAGAAGCCTTGGGCTCTGACATTCTTTGCTTTTTTTTTTTTTGTCCCTAAGCTTTTGGAAGCTTCCAGAAGCTACAATTGTCATTGAGAAGACTTAGGCTGAAAGTAACAGAGGGTCAGATTGTCTCTGTGCAGAATTAAGCCATCCCTGTGGGGTCTGAATTCTGGACGGGGATACCGGGGGTGATGGTGGGGTACTCAACCCTACTTCCGCCCAAACTGCCTGCTCTGATTGTCTCAGGGGACAGATAAGAGCTCTGGGGCCCACCGGCTCTCTCCCCACTCCCCACGGGTGCCTTGGGAAGGGCACCTGGGTAGACCAAAAGCCTTAGTGTCCTGGCCTGTGTCCCACATCTGAATCCCCTCTTTGCCCTTATCAAGTTGTGGGGTATTAAAAAATTACTCCAACCCCCTGTGCTTCAGAATTCGTAAAGAAAACAATCCCTGGTTAATGATTGGATACATCTTTTTGGGGGGAATATCTGTGCAATTGCCATAAAGTTAAACTGTGGGAAATGCCTCTAAAGACAGTGGAATCTTGCCAGAAAAAAAAAGTGCTATGGAAGAAAACGAGGGTCTTCCTTTGAGAAACTGCAATTGTGACAGAGACGTGTGTGCACGTGGGCCTGGATATTGAGGATTGTACTTATTTTAGCTGAGCCCTGCTAGGTGAGGGTCACTAAAATGGTATCTTCCCCGTGGAGGAAAATCCAGAGATATGGAATTCTTGAAACTGATGGGGACAGGATGGGGCCTTCCAACCTGGAGGGCCCGTCATGGCTGAAACCCAATGGCCCAGCTGCATCCCATTCTTTCTGCTACTCTCTCACTTCTTGTAGAGTATTATTTGAATCAAGTTCCAATTTTGTCTTCTCAATGTCATGGGGAAGAAAGGGGAGGATTCCATCCCTCCCCTGAGGCTGAGTGTTAACAGAAAGCAGGATAGGGTTATCTAGAAGCATATAGGAAGGTCCCTAAGGAAAGACACATAGACCAGCCATCCCCACCATATCAAGAAAATCCCTCCAAGAACCACTTTGGAAATTCTTGGCCTTATTTTTATTAAAGAAAGATGGCATTTATTTATAATTATACATTGATTAAAAGCTCAATTAGAATGATTTTCCCCTTGAACAAAGGGACAATGGGAGGTCGGGAGCCTAGGAGATTTTATGTTAGCAACAGGAACCTCGCTTTTTACCAAAATCTTCTGTGGGATGTCAGTATCGAAAACGGATAAAAGCCGGAGGTGTTCCGGTTGAAGAGGGACATGAGGAAAAGTCTTTTCCACTTGGACCCTTTCTGTTTCCACTTCTTTGCAAATTATCCCCGAGGCATTTCCCAGATTCCTAGGGTCCATGACAAGCATTCGAGAAGCATTCATTCTATCCAAACTCCCCATCTATATAGATGAGGAAACCTAAGTTCGGAGAAGTGAGGCGACCTGGCCGGGCTGGTTAGCGCACAAGTGGGACTCCAGCCCCAGGGTTCCCAAGTAGAGCTTCCCAAACGGGGGGTGGGGGTAGGGGGTAGGGGGTGGGGGGTGCGGGGGGGCACGCCACACTGACAAGCTGCTATTGGGTCTCAAAGTTCTGCAGAGTGGCAGGTGGGGGCAGGGGCTGTTGGAGCTCCCTTGCCAAGGTTCCTTGGAAAATAGGAGCAGAGCAGGGTATCATGGTACATCCCATTGTCCTCCTCAGCAGTGACCCTGAACTGCTCCTTCATGCTCTTCTCCACCGTGATGTGCTAAATGTGGCCCAGGAGACGCTGTGCCTGTGTGTGTACCTGAATTGCCAGGTCAGAACAGGCCACTGCCATTTATTGCTGGTGGACTTTTGGTTTGGAGCGCCCAAGTACAAGGCACAGACCCCAGGATCCTGCTGGACAGGGCTGGGGACGGACGGGGAGGGTGGAGGAGGGGCTGCTCGCAGAGGCTCTTCCAAGTAGTGGCCCAACTCAGAATCTTCACGAATATCAAATGCTTCTAAACATTTCCAGCTCCTGTGCCCTTTTAGAGGCACCCAAGCAAGCTGTGAGGCGACTGCTCTAACAAGGCAGGCACCTGTTACAAATTAGAGCCTCAGCATTATCTTAGAATACTTGCTATGCAAAAGTTCCAGAGCATTCAAGCATCATCACAAGATATTTGAACATTACATTTGTCAATGAAAGAAAAGGGAGAGGTCTCCGAGGGGCTTTAAATACAGTTTCGACTGCCGTAAAATTTTGAATGTGCCGCTGATTTTGGGCACATAAAGTTTCTTGTCAATGAAGATTATCAAGAATTTGAAGAGATCTGTATTGAAAACCTGGAACAAAAATGACATGGAAACA
This sequence comes from Cryptoprocta ferox, assembly GCA_028646485.1. Taxonomy (NCBI): domain Eukaryota; kingdom Metazoa; phylum Chordata; class Mammalia; order Carnivora; family Eupleridae; genus Cryptoprocta; species Cryptoprocta ferox. The sequence continues at coordinate 90,512,169 of CM053575.1, read as the reverse complement.
TTTCAAACATAAAACCCAATACAGAAGGTTATGTTCATGGAAACATTAAGTTACCATCTAAAAATCAGGAAATGTTTTCTAATTTCCGAAATCTAAATTCTATGCAAATTAAAATTTTTAATGTCATCCGTAAGAGTTTGTATTTTGATTCACTCCTTCAACAAATATGATTTGAAAGCCAGGCAAATCTATCCGTAAATAAACAGACAAAGACCCCTGTCCTTTGGAGTTTACCTTTTAGTGGAGAGAGGCAAAGAATAAGTAATAATATAATATAGCATGTGAGGTGATGAGTACTATAAAGGAAAAAATATCGAGCTGAGTAAAAGAGATTGAGAAAATAAGGTGGTCAGGGCAGGCCTTACTGAGAAGGTGACATCTGAGCAAAGATTTGCAGGAAGTGAGGAAATAAGCCAGGCAGAGATCTGGGGAAGAAAATTCGGGCAAAGGAAAGACCAAGTGCAAAGGCCCAGGGGCAGCACAAGTTTGGTGCATTCATAGAACAGCAAGGAGGCCTGTGTGGCTGCAGAGGAGTGATTGGAAGAGAGAAGTAGAAGAGGAGGTTAGAGAGGTGATGGAGAACAGATTATAAGGGGGCTTGTGGGATATTTTAAGAATGCTGCTCTTAACGCCAAGTGAACTAGGGAGCCATCTGGGGCTTGTAGCAGAAAAGGGACATTATCTGACACTGCTAAGGATCACTCTGGCCATTGTATTGAGAAAAGCCTGCAGGCATGGAGATCAGAGTAGGCAGACTAGTTAGGAGGCTATTGTGAGAATTCAGGAGAGAAGTGAGGTGCCTAGGTGGCTCCGTTGGTTAAGCCTCCAACTCTTGATTTCTGCTCAGGTCACGATCTCACGGTTCATGAGATCGAGCCCCTGTGTCGGAATCTGCGCTGACACTGAGGGGCCTCCTTGGGATTCTCTCTCTCTCTTCCCTTTCTCGCTCACTTTCTCTCTCTCTCTCTCTCTCTCTCTCTCTCTCTCTCTCTCTCAAAATAAATCAATAAATATTAAACAAAAAACAATTCAGGGGAGAAGTGACAATGGTTTGAAACAAATAAATAGCGATGAAGGTGGTTAGTGTATGAACATATTCTAAAGTTAAGAGGCCAGAGGATTTTCTGATGTAGCATGTGTACCTACATACTACACACATACACAGAATACGAAGAGAATGTAGAACACGAAAGAATGAGTCAAAGGTCACTCCACAGGCTTTAGTCTGAGCAATGATCAACAAGACCATTAACTGAGTTGGGAGAGACAGCAGATACAGCAAGATGGCGGTGATGGTGGGGAGGCCAGGTGTCCCAAAGTAGATACGCCATTTTTGAGATACCTATCATATTTCTAAGTGGATATGTCAAGCAGGTGGTTGGCTATCAAAGTCTGGAGTTCAGGGAGATTTTATTTTATTTATATCATAATAATATAATGGAAGGAAAATATAATGAGCTTTCTTCTACCAATCCATATATCTCCCCCACCTCTCCCTCCTTCCCTTCTCGCCACCCCCCCTCCCTTTCTCAGTTGTCTCAAGTTTACCCCAGTGTGCCATCAGGTATTATCATTGTCTATGGAAAGGTTTGGGAAGCATGGGCTCCTAGACATCGAGGAGCCTTGGGTTCTAATTTTGCTTTGTGTCTAGAACGGATCATCGGCTTTGGGCATTGCCATGACAGAACCCTTATTTCTGGTGGCCTCTATTCTGATTGGCCAGCGTTGGTACCCTACCAGTTGTTGAATAGTCTGGAACTCTGCCCCTGGTGGTGGTGGAGAGAGCACATGATTTGGAACCAGGAAGATGTGGCTTTGGGCTTGCTCGGCCTCTCCCCTGAGGTGTGGTGGCTGGGAACTCCAGTCTGGTTTGCTGCCTCATTAAATGTTGGCAGCTCAGTTCTGGAACCCCCTTTCTGTATTTGGGAGCCCTTCAAGTGATTCTTGATAGGAGTCAGGATCCACAGTAGGTGCCCTGACCCTGGCATCATGACCTACTCACCTTTAGATGATACCACTTGGGACTCTGGATTTTAAGATAGGGATATAAAGGCACAGGAAGAATTTGAAATGCATTTTGGCAGTGGCCAAAGTGACATCCAGCATCCAGTGTCTCCTAACAGACTCTCCTTGGTGTGGTCTTGGCTGTCACTCAGCCATCTTGGTTCACACATGTGCTCCAAGCTTCCCATACATTCTGTGAACTATCAATATCTCCCCCCACATTTCCTTTTCTGTTTAAGTTAGCTCAAGTCCATTTCTGTTGCCTGCGATCCTGACGTAGGGCAGGCAACTTAGCTCCTCTGAGTCTCGTCTTCTCCTGTTCTCACTTCTCCCACCTCACGGAATGCAAAGAGACCACAGCTTCAAGCACCTAGTGCAGCACTTGGCAAACAGTAGCTACTTCAGCACCATTATTTCCCGATAACAGAACTCTCTTTCCCTTGGCTGCCCTTGGCTCCTTCATCTTGGAAGTGGAGATGATAGAGAATGCAAATTCATCACACCCTCTCAAATCCCTTAAAAGGACAGCCCACTGGTTCACAGGGTCACAAGACATGGGTCTGCTTAAAAGGTTAGAGAATCGGGAACAGGGCAAAATTAGGGCAGTAATGGGCTTGCTAGTGTCAGGAGGAGTCTCATTAGCGAGTCCATAACTCAGCAGATCAGAGTGTATGTGCCCCTGGATCCTGAGTGTTCTGCAGTGCGGAGGATGCGGCCTCATCCATCAGCTCAGTGCGCAGAAACACAGACAGCAGCGACCGCAGGGACGCCCGAGTCAGCCGGGGAGCAGTTAGTGGTGGGACGGAGGCTGAGGCAGAGTGAAGGGTCGGTTCCACCAGCACCTGGCGTTTCTAAGGCTGTATTAGCAGGAAGGAAGCTGTCAATCTCTGGGCACATAAACAAGAGACAGAAAGAAGAAACAATCGAGAATCAGAAAGCATCAAGAGAGGAAGCAAGAGGCTGGAGGACTATTTTAAGTAATGTTTGATAAATTCCCTGCCTGGCCTGGCTTCCCTGTAAAGGAGACGTTGTGGAGTTGATGGTTGCGTTTGACAACTCACCACCACAGCAGGCCACAGGGACAAGCCTGGCCAGGGCTGGAGGAGACAGCTGTGTGCTCTCTGAGGAGGGGCTCAGCTGGGGGGCGATGCCCATTGGTCACAGGTTCACATGTGACCACACATGCAGTACACACACACACACACACACACACACAATGTCTGCAAGCACCAGGAACATGATAGCCATGCCCATTCTTATGCACATGCACACAGAAAAGACACAGGCATGCCCATGCCATGCTCCACATGCTCCACAGGGGGCCCTACCCCTCCCGGTCAAGGACAACGGCAAAAGGCATTCATTGGCTAGGATGCTGTCTAGGGAGGCAGGAGCTGTCCAGCCATGAGCAGGCACCTTCACTTCTGGGGAAGGGGACACAGAGGCACTGCAGTTTTCCAGAAGTTAGCCGCTCCCTCCTGCATCTTGTCTAGATCTTTGTGCTGCCCTACAGAACTGCCCCCCCCCAAAGCCTATTAACAAAGGACAATTAATTTAATTAACAGCCTTCTGTGAAATCGACAGTAATGCTTTAGCAAGGGTGCTTTTAAATGGGGGACCTAGGCCTGAGTGCTCCCACAGCTCCCCTGTGCTCCCCTGCCTTTCTTGACATCTAACCACTCTCCCTGTTTGTCCAACAGAACCACTGGGGCACAGGCAGAACCCATCAGATTCTCCGTCTGAAAATGGGGATGTTACCTACTTTGGTCTGCCTCTGAGGGTTGTTATGAAATTAAAATAAGACTGCGTCCATAAACGTGTTTTGCATATCATTGGGTATCCTGGGGAATATACAGGTTGGCTGTTCAGAGAAGCTACAGGTTGTCATGCAAATGTGAAAGACCCTTGGTTGGAGTCCCCACTTTCTTGTGACTTAAGCAGAATGCCTTAAGCTCTTTTCCTTGGTTTTTTTGATGCCCACCCTACTCTACCTCAGTGCCAGGAGGACCCAATGACACCACGCATGTAAAAGCGCTTGATAACTGTGCATGTAAGCCTGACTGGATGATTAAGTTGGCGATGAGACCTGAGATACCTGGCCTTGGCCAGGGTGGGGTTGGAACTAATTTGGTCCCGGGCTAATGGCTGGGGTGTGGGTAATCTAAGATAGCAGGGTGCCTGCTGCCCAACTAAAGCCATGCCTTTCTAGTGGGATATTCAAGAAGTATCTTGAGCCGTCGGAAGGAGTTCAGCATTTCTTCTAGAAGTCCCACCGATGTCATGAACGTTGCAACACATCCAGTCTTCATCGTTTCTTCCTTTCCTGTAAGCCTTGAGGATTCCCTGCAAATAAGGTACAGGGGACTCTGAACACTCTTGAGGAATCTAAACCTTAATGCCTCTGTGTCCCCAAACGTCTGATTGCACACACAGTGTAGTGCTTCCATTCTTTCACCTGTAACATGAAGACAGCATCAACCTCTCAGGGAAGCTGTGACAATTCATCAAGAAAGCCCTCACCAGACAGACAGATGCAAGGCAGGGTCTCCGATTAGCTCCCCAGTAACTGAGAGCTCACCAGCCTCACAGCACATGGCATTCTCTTACCTGCCTCAGCAAAATGACAAAGGGTCCACATGGAAGGCCTTTGGGGATAATGACACGTGGCCGAAATGGAAATGTCAAATCCGGGAATGCTCTCTGGAATTCCCTTATGCCAAGTAGCCCAAGGGCAATCAAGTTATGCCAAGTAGCCCAAGGGGAATCAGAAGACTTGACTTAAACAGGGCTCAACCCAAATGTCACACAGTCCACAAGATCATGTCCCTGGACTAGAATCAGATGTGCCCTTTGCTGTCTCTGGAGCCTCCGCTGGCTTTTCTGAACCAGAAGACTAATAACTCTGGGGGTGCCCTGGGAAGTGAATGAAATGATATGTAAGAGGCTCCAGGAGCCCCGGCCAGGTTCTCCTGAGCCTTGTACAGAGCAGGGCAGCAAGGCAGCTGAGACGCGATTGCCTACGTGTGGTGGGATGGGCTGGGAGGATGGGAAGAATGTTCTGGACTGTCCCAACCTTCCCAGAGCTGTGGCAGCCAGCTGCAGGGCCTGGCCACGGCCGCCTCCTGTTCTCTTCTCGGAGCCCTGCCTCTACCGATGCCTCTGATCGCTGCGGCCAAGGGGAGACGAAGACTCTTGAGTCAACAGGAGATGTCTCTCAGCCCCTTGCTTTCTTGCCCATGGGTGAAGATGGGCCAAGCATTTGTTCCTTCCTGAAATGCTTGCTGGGATCAATGTGCAAGCAGGCCCAGAGGGGAGCCGTGTAATGGGAACATCGTCTTCCAAGTTCCAAGCTCTCCCCCCAGGATTCCAGAAGGCCAGCCATGGCTGCCTGCCCAGTGAGAGCCATGCACAGATCTCTGCAATATTTGTTAGGATTTTCACCATAGGTACCAACCTGCCCCATATCTGGCAGACACATGAATCTCCAATCTGACTGGGAAGGAATGTGCCGTAGTGGGAAGAATATGAACTTAGGGCAGGAATCCCAGGGTCTAGTGCCCCTCGGCCACTAATGGACTGTGTGAGTGATTCTTTATCTGCAAAGTGGGGTGAATAGCATCTGCCATGCTTGCTCCATGGGCTCAAATAAAGCAGAATGCAAAACCCTTTGAACGAGGGAAGAAGATTAAGGCATTGAACACCTGCTCCGTGCCCAGTACTTTAGCTGCGTCTCCCCTAGTGACTGATCGATCACCTGACACAGGTCAGGTCTTTCGTCCCCTCCGAGGCCCGGTAGGTAACTATTCTCATCCCCATTTTATGGATGAGGGACTGAGCCTTGGAGGGATTAAATAATGTGCTCCTGGTCTCACAGCTGGGAAATGGTGACAGCCCACTGTCCTGGACCTGCAGCTTCCACACCACCTGGAAGCCTGTAAGAAATGCAGAATCTATGAACCAGAGTCTGCATTTTATTTTATTAAAAACATTTTTTTAATGTTTATTTATTTTTGAGAGACAGAGACAGAGCGGTAGAAAAAGAGAGGGAGACACAGAATCCGAAGCAGGCTCCAGGCTCTGAGCTGTCAGCACAGAACCCGATGTGGGACTCTAACCCACGAACTGTGAGATCATACCCTGAGATGAAGTCGGATGCTTAATCGACTGAGCCACCCAGGTGCCCCCAGAGTCTGCATTTTAACAGGATCCTCAGCTACCTGCTCCACACCATGTTGGGGTTTTTCCCCAAGGATTCAAATGCAAGCCCAAAATAAGATGCTATAGATAGTAGAATAATAGCATAAAAACCTCTGGGGCAAACCCTCCCACCAGGAGGGGTTGCTGAAAAACTTTGGTTCCTGTTTCTTGGGATCAGATCTTACTGCCCATGGCAATTTCTTAGCACATCAGGAGCCCCAGCTGCAGCTGGGCACTGAAGGACGTGCTCTGCAACCCAGAGGGTCATTTCCAGCCCCACCCTGAGCCCGGGGCCACTTCTTCCTGGAAGTGAGGCAGAAGAAAGGCTGCTTCATTCATTGTTTCTGGAACTTGCTTCCCCAGAGGAATTTCTAGCTGGGAAGGCAGGCTTTGAAGCATTTTTCCTCCCCCATTGAATGCGGCTGGCCCCCCCAACCAGGCGGTGATTGGCCGCACAGCCGGTCTTGCAGGAGCTCTGCTAAGTGACTTGATCTCAGCGAGGGTGCTCTGAGGGGTTGCCCCAGCTGCAGCTACCCCGGCCTCCTGCGTCCCCGCCAGGGCCGCTGTCCAATTATCTAGCCTTGCCACAGACTCCCAGCCAAAGTTAACGGAGTCTCCCAGGGGGGCCCTCAAAGCTCTGCACCCACCAAACATTCTGGCCCACTGGCACTCAGCAGCCAGCCAGTAGGGGAGCAGACCTCCCTGTCCACACTGTCCTCCAGGCCATGGCTGGGCTGCTTCCAGAAAGAAGCCAGTATAGACTGGGGTGACAAGCCTTCTCTCTGCTGCTTGGTGCAGGAGAGGAGACATGGAGCCTCACCTGAGAGGCTGGGGCACCTGGGCCTCCTCCACCAGGGGCTAGTCCAGGTAGGTGAATCCAGGAGGTGGGTGGTGGGCTGTGTATTCCAGTGGTCAAGTGACCAAGCACTGGCATTGGACACAGGGGTTCATGGGCAAGTGTTCAGGAGTTAACCTCTCCGAGCCTCCGTTTCCCTATCTGTAAAATGGAAATAATAAGGTTTAATAGTACCTACCTCACGTAATGAGGATTTAATGAGATAATGAATGTCAAGAATTTAGCAGATGCTTGACAAATAGTAAGCACTTAATAAATTATAGCTGTTATTATTATTCAGTAGGCTTGTCCCTGCTGCCGAACATACATTAAAAAGAAACTCAAAAATAAAGAAAAAGCTTATAAACAGGAGCCAATGAGTATAGTCTTTCATTCAGAATGCCTATCGGAGACCCTACTGTGCTGGGCGCATTGGAAGGATCTGCACATGATATGGCCGAGCCTCCTGAGCTCATGGGGGGCGGGGTGAGGGGGGGGTCCTGGTAGTTTCCATGCGCCCTGGAAGGCATTTAACCTAGCCTGGTGACCAGGGAAGGGTTCTGGGGGAAGGGATACCAAAACTATCTTAGAAGATAAGGCAATGAGGGGCACCTGGGTGGCTCAGTCAGTTGAGTGTCCCACCTGGGCTCAGGTCATGATCTCACGGTTCATGGGTTCAAGCCTGCGTGGGGCTCTGTCCTGACAGGTCAGAGCCTAGAGCCTGCTTTGGATTCTGTGTCTCCCTCTCTGTCTCTGCCCCTCTCCTGCTTGTGTTCTCGCTCTCTCAAAAATAAACAAATACACATTAAAAAAAAGAAGATTAGGCAATAAAGCCGAAGGGACTGATAGCAAAAGGGGAGAAAGGAGAGTGTCACAGGTAGGAGGTAGAGAGCAAACACTGAGGCGCGGGAGTGTTGGAGAGCCTGGAACATTCGACCCAGGGTGGGGTGGGGACACAGGGCAGGGCCAGACCGGTATGTATGCCCAGGGGTTAGGACTTTATCCAGAGTGGCCTGTGCACAGTAGGTACTTGATAAACATTTGCGTCTGCTGAAGAAAAGATAACGCGAAGCCCCCAGAGGATTTTAAGCCAGGGAGTCACACGGTAAATGATCAATTCAGAAAGCTCTGTCTGGATGGCAGGGAGAGAGGCGGGCTGGAAGGGGATTCACGCCTAAGTCCAGGACAGCAGAGCTGGCAGGGTGCTGCCGTTCCTGTGGTGATGGGCACTCGGGGCGGGAGGAGCCAGCACAGAGGAACCGGGTGCTGGGATGGGTGGGGTCGGACAAGACAGCTCTAGAACGTGCTTGTGGAGACGTAGATCAACAACTTGGTAGACAAGAGAAAGCAGGTGTCTGCAGGTCTGGGGGGAGAAAAGGGAGCAGGAAGAGGGGCGTTGTGCGGAGTTGGGGGGCAGAAGGCAAGAGGGACAGACAGACTTGCTCACCTGGAACGTCCGGAAGAGAAGGGCCATTGAAAGGGAGAAAACTAGGACAGGAATGATTCCCTCGAGTCTGTCCCTGAAGCATCAGCTTCTCTGCGCCTCCTGACAATCCTTCATCCACTGGGGCAGGGATCTGTGCAGGGACGGCCTGGGGAAGCAAAGAGGAAACGTCTTGGCCCCCCGGGTCGCCGGGCTCTCCCACGCCAGGAGTGTTGATAGAGCAGTAACGCAGTTAACATCCGGGCTACAGAAGAGTCTTGGAGCCTCTGACTTGTCCTGACAGCGCTTGGGGAAAGCTGCAGCTGGAAGCTGGGTGTTTTGCTGATAAATATAGCGGGGCTCCCACTACATCATTTCACCACCCTGGAGGAGAGCCCCCAAAGAGCAAACTGTGTTGGTAAAACCCTCCCTGGGGTGGCCACATGGTTAGACATCCAGGGACAAAGCTTCAAGGAGAGGATGGGGAAGGTTATGGCGGGGCGGGGGCACAGGCTGTGAAGGACCTACACAGAACAGCACGCCGCAGATTTGAACCCAGGTCAAACCCAAAGTCAGAAGTCCCAAATACTACCTAGTCACCGGTTCTCTCCACGGCTCTTTACAGAATTTTTTTAAGGAGGGGTCTGCAGGTGCCATGATGAAGCCCCTCCTTGGCACCCACACGCCTGCGCAGAAGCACTTCCGGCACAGAGTCCCGGAGCTCATGCTCCTCCTCCCTCTCCTGGTTCTGGCATGCAGCCCCTCTCACTCCCCTCTGCCTTCTCTGCCACGGTGGCGGGGGCGGGGGGAGGATGCGACACCCAGGACAGCCAAGCCGTTGTTTTGAGATTCATTTATTTTAATCAAAGTTAGCTCTCCTTGACTACATTTCCATCCACCAGCCATCAATATTTCAGGACTATTGCTCATCCCAGGGCGGCAGAGATGGCCCCCTCCGTGTCTGAGCATGGCTTCCAGTTAAAAGTTCACCACAGAAAATTTGATGCCTAATAAATTGGAGCCTTCCCTGCTTCAAATCATTTTTAAACCACGATTGCCGCACAAAATATAATTATTACAAACTGGTCATTTGTAACAGAGGAATCTCATTAAAACGATTCCATGCTGGAAAGGCAGGTGGGAGGGGGAGGAGAGGGGGGTGGCGGTGGCCGTGGCAGGCAGGGGGGCTGAAGGAGCAGGAGCCTAAGGAAGGCTTGGAAAGGGCTGGGGGGTGCTCTTAATTACAGATTGATTATTTCTGGTGATTGAGCACGGAATATAATCAACTCAACATTTCCAGACCCGAGCAGAAGGGGTGGGGACAGGCGAGATGACAAGGACTGAGGGATCTTTCTGCTCTCTATTCTGAGCCAAGCAGCTAGCCTAGGGGTGGGCTGTGGGTGGGTCGGAGGGGCATGGACTGGCACTGGGCCTCCCCCCATCAGACTCTGGGCTAGCCCCTGGCCCTGGGGGCAGGGCAGGGGGGAAGGGAACTGCAGGGTTTGCTCAGGGTTGTAGAGCAATGTGTTTCATCCACAGTAGATGGAGTCCCAGAGCCTCAGTTTCCCCGTGACTGAGACGGGCACAGTCCTGCCCTCCCAGCCCTGCAGGGCTGTGGTGAGGATCACCTGAGACGAGGTTAATTACTTTCCCTGGCATAGAACACACCCTGGAAAAATCTGTCCAATCTCAATTTCCTGACAAAGACTGAGATGTGGAAAGAAGCTGCCAGAATGAAATTTCTTTCCTGGGAGAACGTTAAGAACAAGACAGGCACTTCTTTCCCAGGAAAGGTGCAGGGAGTCCTGGGTGGTCCCTCTCAGAGGCAGGGGAAGGGAGGTCTGGCCCCACCCGGAAACCGCCCTCAGTGGCTGCACAGTCCCCACGCTGGAGCCAGCGTGTCACCGCCCTGGAGCGGGTGCTGGGCTCTGGTGTGTTTATGGGGTTGGGGGCTTCTCTTTGCTTGATGCTTGCTGCCCCTGGGATTTTTACCCCTCTTCCATGGCCTCTCTAGGAACCTTCACTAGGTACAGGGGGAAAGGCTCCAGGCCCATCTCTCTCTGCTTATCTGGGAGGCAGCCCGGGATACCTGCCTGAGAGAGGAGAGAAAAGCCAGCCCAGCTTCCCTCACCTGCAGAAGCAAGTGCCTTGAGCTCTTCCCCTTCCTCGTCCCAGCGCCTCTGCCCTCCAGCCCAGCCTCTGCAGTGGGCCTTAGTGCAGCCCAGGATACCCCGTGTTTTGTAGACATCACCACCTCACCTCCAGGCTCTGCTCAGCTCTGGCTGAGACAGGAACCCCCTCCTGGCTCCGAGGAACCCCACTGGGGAGGAGTTCCCGGCTCCTGCATCATGGTGGGAGCTGGAAAGAATAGGGGTGCTGTCTTCATCCACTCAGGCCCCTACAACAATATACCACAGACATTTAGTTCTCACAGTTCTGGAGGCTGACAAGTCTAAGGTTAAGATGCCAGCGACTTTGGCTTTTGGAGAGGGCTCTCTCTCTGGCTTACGGAGAACCACCTTCCTGCTATGTCTGCACATCAGGACATAGAGGCGAGCGCTGGTCTGTCTCCCTCTTCTAATAAGGGCACTAAATCTCATTATGGGGGCCCTTCCCTCATGGTCTCGTTAAAACTGAATCACCTCCCACAGACCTCACCTCCTAATACCGTCACATTAGGGATTAGGGCCTCCACATCTAATTTGGAGGGGACACAAACATTCAGCCCATAACAGGTGACCTCGGTCCTCGGCAGATTCTTGGGGACAGGTGAAACCCGATCCTGGGGGCTAGTTGCCTACACATCTCCCGGCCTCCACACAGTCAGTCCCCTTCCAAGGCAGGCCTGCCCACCCCCAGTTCTCTGTGAGCCTACAGCACATGGGCACACACCTGCACTTGTCCCAGAAGCCTCCCAAGGGCAGGGGGTCTCTAACCCCCACCCTGCCTACACCTGGCAAGACCAACACACCAGGGACAAAGATCTTCCTGGACACCCTCAGAGCGGACGTTCCCCAGCCCACGGGGTTTGAGCCTGCCAATCAAAAGCTGTGTGGCCTTGAGTAGGTCACTTAACCTCTCTGGGGCTCAGCTTCCACTTCTGTAAATTGGAGATGATACTAGCAGCTGCTCTGCTTCCTGAAGGAGGACAAAGGCATGCACGGTGGTGTTATGACTGCACTCCCTATACGCTGTAGTACTGACTGGCCCAGGGTCACTGGGGGACCAGAGGAGGAAGAGGCCGTTCTCCTGATTGGAGTTCTTCAGTCCTCCCTGAGGATCGGAGGAGGAGGGATCCAGGCTAGGTCTGCCCCAAGGGTCTCTGCCTGCTGCGTGCATTCTCCAAGGGTGTCTCCATGATTGGCTGGTCAGCCCAGACCCCCACAGACTGGACAGGTTCAGCCAAGAGCCTGCATGTGGAGGCAGGAGCACAGAGAGGGGCACCTGTGTGTGTGTGTGTGTGTGTGTGTGTGTGTGTGTGCTGGTGGGACTGTGGGTGGCTGTGCGGGCAGAGGCCTCCATTGCTCCAAAATAGCTCCGCAGCGCAGCGGTGGCGAGGACGATCGGGTATGTGCAGTCCGGGGGGGGGGCTGCTGCCTGAGGGTTGCCAGGGAAACCATGGCTGCAGGAGCCCCCAGCCACTCGCCTCCTCGCCATGGAGACAGAGAGACGGAGGCAGCAAGGGTAGCAGAACAGGTGGCCCCCACCATGGGCTCTGAGAAACCATGGCAGCCCCCACACCTATCACTGGGGGAGGGGGCAGCCTTGGGATCAATTTTCCGATTATTAAACCATGTTCAAATGTCAATTCCTTCTCTCCTGTTCGTGGGCTTTCTCCCCTCCATTTCGTCAGTCTATCCCTGTCTTCCCTCCTGCTCCTGGCTTGCATTTCATGTTAGCATGATGCTGATCTTAGAAGAATGAAATTTGGCAGCAATCGAGTGCCTAATATGACCTCATCCTGTCTGGAGTTTTCGGGAAAGGATGCCTCCTGAAAGGCGGGGGAAGGAGGGGAGGGGTGGGATGCACAGGGTGACAGGCCAGAAACCAAGCTGGGGTGCCCGTGGGCTCTCTAGACTTAAATGCGCCTCCGGCCCACACAGGGGCTTGGGGATCTGGGGCTTTTCTCCTCAGTCAGACCTCTGGAGCTCAGTTTATTTCATCTCTAAGAAAAGATCATTAGCCTGGACCGACTCTGGCAGTTTCCAGAAAACTCTTCAAACTTCCCTGGTAGCAACAGCACATGGGCTCCCTTCTAGGCTTTCTGTTGAGGTCATCCCACCCAGCCCTGGTCTCCCCCACGGTGCCCAGGAACATTTGGCTGCCCCCTCTCTCCCTGCAATGCAAGCCCCCTTCTTGGGGGGCTAGATGCACCAGAGAGGGAGAGAGGTGCTCGGCCTCTCCTTAGAATGAGCACCCAAGTCCTCATAGGAAAAGGGAAACTTCCAGCTCCTCCCCATCCCAGACGCTTCCATCAGGATTCTCCCATTTTCTCATCAACTTCATTAATCTAGACATGTTAGTTTTTGTTTGTTTACGTTGACCATGACTCATTGACGATTTCTCCAGGTAGGCAGACAACCAAGCTGACTCCTAGAAGTCACCATCCTCCAGGGGACAGTTCCCCTCCTCAGCCCCTTAGGTCCTGACCTCTCAGCTGCCACCACACCAAGCCTCTCACTTTCTGCAGCACAGCCCTGGCCCCTCAGTTGAGTTCTTCACCACACTAGAGTCCACGCCCCTTCCCCCCTCCTACTCTGGGTACTAGGTTGTTGGCCAGCACACCCTGCCTACTGGCCCCACTCCACCCCACCCTGGCCATCTGTCCATCTGCTAGGCTTGCTGACTTGTCTCTGCCTGTTTGATGTTCAAGCCGTCAGCTGTGACAATCATATCTGATCATTAATAATGCAATAATGGAACAGTGACTGGAGAGACACTTGGATAATCAGCTAGCACAGGCTCATTAGTGGCACAGAACAATCACAGCGATGTAATAACAGATCCCAGGAAATTTCAATTAAACCTGGAACTTTGTTAGGGTTTCATTTTATTTTCGGCACGGCGAAGGACAGCGTAATTGCAATCAACTAAAGCCAATGCAAATCTCCAAAAGAGACCCCTTCCCCTGGGTATGCTAGGGAATTAAGTCTTGCTCTTCCTCAGCTCCTGCCCATCTTAATTCTGAGCCATTTAATGAACTCCTTCTCTGCCCTGAAGAATGTTCCAACATAAGTCCCTAGCTTCTCTTAACAACAGGATCTTTCTGGCTTCTGGCCGTAATGATAAAGATGGTGATGGTAGGAATTGGCATTCACTGAGAGCTCAACACAGGCCCGGCATCATGCTAAGCCCAGCCCTTTACGTGGATTATCTCATTTAAAACTCACTATAGTGTGTTGAGCTACTGATTTATATTGTCACCATTTCACCTACGAGGTCGCTGAGTCTCAAAGTTAAGAAAGACTCTCTAGGTAACACATCTTGTAAATATCAGTGGTGTGTGGTCAGATCTCTGAGCCAGACCTACCCAGGTCCAAAGCCCACAATTGCTTGGGCATTCCTCCAATCTCTCTCTCTCTCTCTCTCTTTCTCTCTGCATTAGGTATTGGGGAGCCTAGAAAATTCAGAGGAAGAAGGATGAGGTAACCCAAGTACTGTACTGCCCAGACATCTCATGTTGGGTTCTTTGTCTCCAGGGTAGGGTGGACATCTGGGGACATTTTTAAAGAATAGCTTCTATGAATGCTGCCTACATCAAACCACCTCATCAGAATCTCTGGGCATGGTGTCCCAGCATCTATATTTTTTTCAAAGCTCCTTAGGTTAGGTAAGTTTGAAGCCTACTATGCCTAAAACCTCACCCAGTGCTTCTCCATCTGGCTGGTGGGGACACGGATCTGGGATGTTGGCCCAGCCCTGCACCCTCTGGGTCTAAGAGGGAAAGTGAGTCAGAACAAGGCTCCTTCTGAGAAGGTGTGTGAGGACTCCCCTTCTATGACTTCAGCTCTGGCTTCGATGTCCTCCTCCCTGACAGGAAGGGTTGGACCAGGCGGTCCCTAAGATGCCTGCTAGCTCTGACAGCCTGCTACTTGAACAGAGGTTTCCTAGAATGGGCAATGCCTTTTCTGAAGTTCATAAATTGCCACAGGCTTGTCGGGGGGCAGGAGTACCTTTCCGGAACCCCTGAAGTCCCTGTTTCTCTAAAGTCAAATCTCATTCTTTCATACTTGCCTTTAAATTGATTCACTTTTGGGGCACCCGGGTGGCTTAGTCCCTTAAGTGGCCAACTCTTGATTTCCACTCAGGTCATGAACTCATGGTTCGTGAGTTTGAGCCCGGATCACGCTCTGCGCTCACTGCGCAGAGCCTGCTTTAGATCCTCTGTCTCCCTTTTTCTGGCCCTCTCCCACTCATGCTCTCTCTCCCTCTCTCAAAAATAAATAAATGTTAAAAAAAATTATTAAAAGATAATGAAATACATTGACTCACTTTTACTTAAATATTTTCAAAACCTAAATTTTACATCGTTAGTATATATGGAAAGCCATAATCTATGTCCACCAATCGAAGGTAAATAAATTTTACCATTGAAATTAATTTCCCATATCATCAGGGGTGTGCAGAACACACTGGCTCAAATCTCCTCATCCTCTCTAATAAGTTCCTCTCTTTGAGGGTGATCCTGATGGCTAAACACTGCTAGTTGGACTGCAGATCCACGCCACTCACTCCTACGGGAAGGAACCCTCTGGGAGGGTCTAAGTCTTGAAGGGCGGAACTATTTGTCTTACTGTTTGGGAATCCTGTCCTTCCTGTAGGACTAAGTTTTAAGTCTGCGGCATTGCCCTTCCCTGAACCTCAGTTTTAACACCTGCAAAATGAGTGTAGGAGACACAAGGCACAACTCGCGGGCTTCACTGTGGCACGATCTTGCTTTCTCCTTCTTTCTCAGCTCTTACTGTCATGGGGTCAGGGGCGGAACTGAGAAGTGGCAAGAAAGAGAAGTCAGATGATTGCGTGGTGAGCAGAGGCACTTTTGAAAAGCCCTTGAACTTCCAAGTAGCAACCTGTCCAAACTCACATGAGACACCTTATCAGCCACAGTTGGCAACTTAGAATTCTGGGTGTAGAGACCACTTAGACCACAGGCTTGTGGGCCACACTCCATCGGGTCACTGTTCCATCTGGGCCACATTTCCTCATCTGTAACACTTGTTGCAGACTTCCCACTTATTAAACCCAAGCGAGGCATCCAGAGGATATGGCCTGGCCTTGGCCTCCTGGAGCTGCATTCCAGCCATGGGGCAAGCACTGCAGGTGAGCGCCCCACTGTGCTAGGTGCCGACCCCAGTGGGGTGATCACAGGGAAGGAAAGGAGGAGGCACTCAGCATGCGCTCCCTCCACAAGCTCTTGCCCCACACTCCTCCACCCCAACAGTGCCCACACCCTCCTGGCACACGATGCAAGTCTTCTGTCTTGTCTATTTGGGGTGCATCTGAGTGGTAGCCTGCCTACAGGTTATGAGCACAGTCTTTGGGGGTGGCTCCATTTAGGATTTGTGTCACTCATGGCAAAGTAGTAACCTTCCTCAGCTTCGGTTTCCTTATCTGCAAAACAGGGACACTATGTAGATTATGTGATGTGATGTCTGCAAAGTGCTCAACAGACAGGACGAAACAGCCCTCCAGAAGCATTACCTGTAGTTATTATTATTCTTTCTCATAGAAATTCTAGTTTTGGAACAGGACAGAACAGACCTGGATTCAAACGCTGGATCTATACATTGCTATGCATACGATATAAATATGCTATGCATATTGTGTTCTCATCCATAAAGAGGAGTGATAACAGTGGCTTCTCGGGCAAGGCTACAAATGCAAGGTCCCTGATGCCGCCTACCACCATCGACTGCCTTGCTCTGAGAGGAGGTCACGTGCCCAGCCAGCACAGGGCAAGTTTAAACGAAAGGTTCGAGGTTCACCCGTATGCCTCCCATCCCCATGTACTCTGCCCCAACCCGGCCCAAAGGGGCCCTTCTAAGGTGCTGTTTCTTTTCCAATGTCCACTTTCATCACCACCCTGAGCCCCATGTCACTGAAAGGACAGACCCATCCTCCACAGCCAGACCAAGACTGGCCACCTGGCATGGACAACACTGCCACTGACCATGCATGACAAGGGGCAGTGTGCAGTCCAGAGATGAGGGCGTGGATGCTCCAGGTAAGATCAAGACGCAGGTCTGCAGGAAAGAGAAAAATACCTCCTCCTTTTCCTTCTCTCCATCCCCATTCCCTCTCCGCTCATTTAAACCCTCCCCAGCTCCTCAAATCTCTTCCAGGGGAAGCTGTGGCAAAGGAGAGCCCCCAAACTCCTTGCAGAAGACATGTGTTTGAATCCTGTGTCTCTGCCAGGTGAACTTGGATGTCCCTCCTCAGAGTTGGGGAGGGTAGAGCTCTCCTCCGACCATCACTGCAAGCAGTAAATGAGAATATTCAGAGATGCAGCTTCTGTTCTCCCCCCCCTTCTCCTCCTTTGAACCCACAGCTTTTCAGAGGCTGCAAGATCCTCACTTCCTCTTGCTTCCCACCTCTGAGCCCCTCTCTGCCTCCCAAGCCAGGACACCCTCACCACCCCCGGCCTGGTGATACTGAAGCCATATTTTCAAGTGTCATGAGCTCCTGAAACATTAGGGGACTGATGGTATAATTAATCATTCCTCCTTTGGGCTCAGCCATGGCAGACCTAAAGATCCCTTTCTCAACAACCGGGGAAGAGAGAGTGATCCCTGCCCCACGAACACCTACACCAGAGCCCAGGAACGAAGACACGATTCCTCGGAAGGGCACACCGCACTGTCCAGGGCTCCTGAGCCAGGAGGTGCCCTCTCCCGATCTTGCTGGAGCTGACAGCTCTCTCGTCTTGCATTTCTGGCCGGAAGCCACCAGCCCTCAGTTCGTCCACTCTGCAGCACCCCCACACTCTTTACAGACAAGAGCCTGTTTGCTGCAGAACTCCTCCAGCAATCACCTGTAGAAACAGAGTGGAGAGTGTTGGGGACAGGAAGAGGAATTTATTTACTTGTTCTCCATGCTTTGAGATCGTTTTTAAATTGTCCTTCTGTAGATGAAGGCATCTCTCCAGCAGCTCAGCCCAGATCACGGCAGCTAATCTGCATCCGGGAGATCAAAATAGCCTCCAAACCAGATGGAGACCCAGAGCACACTAGGAAAGCAGAACCGGTTCTGAGTGCTGAAAATGGGGATTTAAATAGAGTCACGTGAAGCCTTTTTGGGATTTTTCTGGGACGAGAGGGGGTAAGGAGGGGAGTGCCAAGACCAAGAAGATGCAGAAGTTAAGTAAGGAAAGCAAGAATTCATGCTGGCACTTGCCTTATCATTTTCTTCAGGGCCTTGCGTGGGAGCAATCTTCCGGGAGGTCAAGGTGCTCATGGGTCCGCAGTGCTCAGATGGGAGCAGGGAGGGGGAGGTTTTGCGTGTTTCCCAGAGACAACGTGGTGCTGGAGAAGGCGTGCCTCTGGAGCCAGACCTGCTTCCCTCTACCCGTGCAAACTTTGGATGAAATAATTTGCTCCCTTGAGCCTCAGCTTCCTCATCTATAAATGGGATTATGATAGTTACCGTTTAGGGCTTTGACAAGGCTTAAGATAAGGATTGTGATGTGTTGTGCTACAGATTGAATATGTGTCCCCAAAATTCATATGTTGAAATCCTAGCTCCCAAGGTGATGGCGTTAGGAGGTGGGCCTTTGAGGGGTGATTAGCTCATGAAGATGGAGCCCCCAAGAATAGGATTAGTGTTTTTATAAAACAAACCCTAGAGAGATCCCTAGCCCCTTCCGTCACGTGAAAACATGTTGAGAAGGCTTCCCGGTGTCTCGGAACTAGAAAGTGGGCTCTTACCAGACACTGAGCCTGCTGGCACCTTGATCTTGGACTTCCCAGCTTCCAGAACTGTGAGAAATAAATATTTGTGGTTGAAGCCACCTGATCGAATCCAGGATTCCAATCCTGGACTCGACCTTCAGGAAGGGTGTGTAGAGGGACACGAGAGAACTTTGACTGGGTTGTCACAGTCTGAACATGATCTTTGGGCTCTTCTCTGAGCCAGCCTGCCACATCCCAGGAGCTCGAGTGTGCCTTCAGGCTGACAACTGGTTGCTCGCTTCCAGAGTCAGAGTCCCCTAGAGGGAAGGGGCCATGTCTGTCTTGCTCACCACTGTATCCCCAGGGACAAGTCCAGGGCCTGGTACATAGCAGGCACTCAGTCAACACAAGCTGTTGGAATGATGGAGTGAGTGAGAAATTCTGGAAGAGGAGTGAAGACGCTGACCATAACCAACGACAAAACTTTGGGAGCAAGGCAAGCAACTCAGTGCACTGTAACAAGACCTTCTCCAAACGCTCTGTCCCAGCCCAGCCCCAGCCCTAGGTCTGAGTCCCTGGCTTAGGGGTCGCTCAGAAAGAACACAAGCCAACTTGCCCCATCTCAGGCTGTCTCCTCTGTGTTAATATAATCATCGGGGTTGGGGTCTGTTTTCCTCCTGGAACGGGAACTCCTGGGGGACAGGGATGGTCTTGGGAAGCTCTACTCTTGGATGCCCAGCACAGGGCCTGGCAGGTATCTGGTGGGAGGGGAGGCAGCAGGGTGGGCGGAGTCAGGTGCTACACCAGGTGGGACAGGGTTCCCTCTGGTCCTGGGAAGGGCCCGAAGCCTGGCTCCCGCTGCAGCCATGATGTGGCCTGTGTGGGGCTTTCCCCTGCCCGCCTCCTCTGTCCGCATCCAGCATCCGGCCCGATGCCTCCATCTGCCCCCCCACAGCAGCAGCCTGCCCTGGCACCTTGGCCTGGCCCCCCACTCACATGTTCATCTGTGGCCAGTCCCCGGGGGGAGCTGCAAGGACTCCATGACTGCCGAGCTGCTGAGGCTGCTTTTGTTCCCAGCAGTTCAGCGGAGGAAATCGATACCACTAATGGAGAAAATCTGAATTGTGATGTGGAGATTGGGGGTGGGACCCGTGACCCCCGAGGTTGCTCACCTGCTGGGGATGGAGGGACTGAGCCCCGAGGGGAAGCTGAGAGAGCAGTCAGACCCTCAGGCTCCCAGGCAAGGACCAGACCGGGTTAGGAGAGCAGAGTGACAGCGTGAGAGGGCACAGAAATGCTAGAAGGGAGAAGCTGAGTCAGGGCAGTGAGGTTCCAGGTGTGCTGGGAAGGGGGGAAGATGGGAGGGGCCGGTTGGCGGCCGGAAGTCAGGGAGGAGCTACTTGGAGGACACAGTGGCCTTCCACAGCTCACAGACCTAAGCGCCAGGATGCTCCAGTAGATTCCCTGCTGAGGAGCAAGGAAGCCGGTGCGGAACCTGAAACCGGAATCGCAGCGGGCAGCTTGACGGGGTCACCTGGGGAAACAGAAACTGAGCACCACGCTGCTGCGGCCCGGAGAGAAGGGAGGACACTGAAAGCCACCACGTGGTCCTGTCTCGCTCACCCCCCACCCCCAGTGCCTGCTCGCCATCCTCCACGCTCGCTGACGCATGTTGTCCCTGTCACAGGACCCTGCCCACGTGAAAGTCCAGGGCACAGACCCAGTCAATGTTCGCACCCAAAACCAGCTGGCTCTGTCTGGCCAGGCACTGTGTTCCCGTGTCCTGCTCACTCCGCCCCAGCACAGTGGAGATGGTGACAAGGCCTGCGAATAGCTCCGTGTTTCCACTTTGCACCTAGCGGCAGCCTGTGGGCCCAGCCAGCCTCCCTCCCAACTGGCCCTGGTAGCTGGGCACCAGCGGGTTCAAGGGCCTCCTGCAGCTCCGGGCTTCTAGAAGACCAGTTGCTCAGTGCTCCCCGGGCTCCGGGCTGCTGGGCCCTCACCGGCCCTCTGGTCTCCAGGTCAGACCCAGAGAGCACCCCAGGGAGGGAGCGTGTCATTGTTGCATAGCCATGGGGGGCCTGCACAGGGAGGCACAGCCCACCCCCGGGCCTGCTCTGGGCCCTCACTTCGGATGAATCACTGCTTCTGCCAGATCCTGGGTTTGCTCACTTAAAAGGTACAGGGTGGTAATCCTTGCCGTGCATGCTGCCTCGTAGGACTCAACTGACCCCGCGAGGTGTGCAACACTGCATATGGCGCTGGGTATGCACAATGATTAATGCCACACACACGCACGTTGCGTGGCTCCCTACTTCTTATCCAATCACACTACACCGGAACTCCTTCCTGGTGGCAAGGATGATGCTGAACGCCCTGTGAGAGGCACCGTCTGACCCTGAAGACATTCGTGGGCCAGGGTAGGGGGCAGGACAGGGTCAGAGTGAAGTTATAGGAGGAAACATCACAAACACACAGAAATGCATGAAATTGCTCTGGGACGTGCTCCCCACCAGTCCCTAAGGATAGAGTTTCGTGGTCCCAACTTGGAAAAACAGACACTCAGCCTCTTCCCCAATGATTCCCCCAGGATGGCAGACCCCTGAGACCTTGGCTGGAGGTCGGGGACCCAGCCAAGGGGGTGGGAGATGTGCTTGGTGTCCCTGGCCCCGTCAGTGCGGGGAGGCGGCAGGGTGTGAGGAGATAGCTCCCGTACTAGTCAGAGAACAAGGTCCTCCTGCCCCTCGCCTGGTCCTCAGACAACAGGGCTGACTTCCTTAAGGTCTGTGGGTACCCCCTACCCCTGCCACAACCACAGTCAAGGGCACGTAGGTGGAGCCCTGCTGGTCGCTTTGCAGACTGGCCAGCTCTCACACCTAGGAGAAGTGTGAGTGCTCCTAGCACTCTTCCCACACCCTCACAGCAGCACCAGAGAACAAACAAGTCTGGGTGTGCAAATGGGGTCCATCCTTCAGCGTTCCCTCCCCGGTCCAGCGGCCTCTCACCCCCTTTCTAACAGCAAGAACCGCTGCTCCCCTGTGGGGGGTGGGGAGGAGGCAGGTGTTCTGAGGCCTGGAGCCAATAAGCCTTTCTCACAGGGGGCAGGACAGGGGTCTGACGTCATCGTTGTCGGGGAAGGATGCCAGCCGAGGGGGTTCATGCCAATGGGACTTACTGGAGGCAAGTCTCGGCAGAGATTTTTGCTCAACGGTGTGGAAAAGCAGCCCAGCCTTGTCCCCAGCTCTGACCCAGGGAAAACCTTCCTTGGGGTGCCTAGCCAAGGCCTGCCACCCCTCTGGAGGGAGACTGGGTCCAGGGCCAAGCAATGGTCAGGGAGCGGCACCTCTATACAGCACACTTGCATCAGATGTCCCTCAGGGGCGGAGGCGGCCTCCATGGCTTACACGCAGCCTCTAATGGTCTTCGGCTTCATCTCTGGGCTTCGGGGCTCCATGACCATGGCCACAGCCACAGAATCCTCTCTTCCAATCCGTAGTGAGATGGCAGGAAGGTTTTTGAAGATGCTGTTTTCCCATTTTTTTTAACCACGGGAATCAGGATGGGCCCATGGCAGAAGTGAGGATGTTAACCCTGGAATCACAGCCACATCAGAGCTGGAAGATTTTTAAAATTTTTTTAAATGTTTTATTTATTTTTGAGAGAGAGACAGAGAGACAGTGTGAGCAGGGGGGAGGGTGGTCAGAGAGAGGGAGACACAGAGTCCGAAATGGGCTCCAGGCTCTGAGCTGTCAGCACAGAGCACGACGCAGGGCTCGAACCCATGAACCACGAGATCATGACCTGAGCCGAAGCCGGACCCTCAACCGACTGAGCCACCCAGGCGCCCCAGGGCTGGAAGGTTCTTTAGAGTCATTCATGACACAGCCCCCATTTCATGGATCAGAGGGGTGCACGGGCCCAACAGTGCACGGCTAGAAGGGACAGAGGGGGTCCCAGAGGAAGCCCAACCTGCCCCCAGCCTCCTCCCCACTCCTGCCTGTCCCTCAGGGTGTCCTGGGAGGAGATCTCAAGGGCTGAGTCGTCAGGGCCTCCGAAGGGCTCCATCTGATGCTTCCTAGAAACATGCTCTCAAAGGAGTAGAGAAGCCCCTTTGGGGACAGTGACAGAAGCGGAACCGGCTGGAAATTCCACAGCTCTGACCAAGAGCTGCCCAAAGTGATTCTCTCACGAGCTGTGATGCCACAGAGGAAGCGTTGGCCATGAGTCAGGAGACTGCATCTGCTACTTGGAGCTTCGTGACTTTGTAGCTGCAAGTAATGGAATTTCTTCAAGCCTCCATGCTCATCTGGAAAATGGGCACGCTCTATCTCCTTCACAGATTCATCGAGAGGGTAAAAGAGCACCCACATTTAGAGTGTGCCGCAAGGTGTGTGGTTTATAATAGGCACCCAGCCACTGTGGACCTTTCCTCTTTACTTCCCCCTCTCCCTCTGTGGACCCCGTTTCCTGAACCGTGAAAGGTAGAAGTGAATTGAGACGGCTTCCATCGTATCTATGACCACCATCTCCAACCCCCCAGTCATTTAAAAAAATTTCTAGAGACTCACTAGAGCCAGCATGCACATTCTGCCGAGCAGCCCTTGGCCATGTGCACACACAAAGGCACACCAGGCACTCTGACTCTGTCATGAAATAGAATTTCAATCCTGGGTTACAGGCGCCCTGTGAATACAGCATTCAGAGGTTTTCAGGAACAGTTCTGATTTATGCCTGTTTGTGAACCAAACTGTGACATTTTTAGAATGAAAGTGTTGCCAGGACAACAGGTGTACACACAGGAATGCCCTGGGAATTGATCCCCAGGATAAGGAGGCCTACCCCACGTCCCTGCCCGGTATGCTCATGACTCTAGATCTCTGCGCTCGGACGTCTCCCAGGCCCGTGCTGGCCCCTCCAGCTTGCTTCTCTCTTCTCAGTTACCTGCTGCCCCATCATCACCCATTTGCTTCTCTGCCTCTCACACTCACCGTGAGCAAGTTAGGCACGGGAACCCTGTCCCTGACATTGCCTGGGATATAGCACGTGCTCAATAAATATGTATGGCGAGAAAGAATGGATGAATACCCCAGCTAGGAGAGGGAAACCAGGCAGAGAGTAGGGGGTTAATGCAGCCTCCTGCTGGAAGCCAGAAGTCAGCTTAGCAATAAAGAAGAGAGCTATTGTTTCCTACCAGGCAAGCCAGAGCAGGCTTCTTCTGTCCTCTCCTCTCCATCCCCGACGCACACATCTCTGCGAATGGCACCTGGTGGTTGGCAGGGAGCTGACATCTTTGTGCCCGCAGGTGACAGGCCTAGAGGACAGCCAGAGCTTTGTTGAAAGGCTTTCAGAGTTAGAGTCACTGCACCCAGGAGAGGAAAGGCAATTCAAGACTCTCTCCCTGTCCAGACAGGGCCTACCCCAGCCGCAGTGAACGTGGTGGGCCCCCTGTGCACTCCAGCAGGCTGCCTGGATGCTGTCACTTGTCACCTGACAATGGAGAAGGATGTTTCTCTATTTTCCAGCTCAGATGAGCTTTCGAAGACGCTATCTGGCTGTGATATAAATCCATTGAGAAAGCCCTGGAGGGAGCCCCTTGCAAAGCCCTAAATTGGACACTAAAAACAGATAAGAGCCAATGGTTTAAAAGCTTTGTGTGAGCTCCATTTGGGGGAAGGAATGAAAACAGGGATTTAGTTTGTCCTCTCACCAACACACTTCATTCAGGCAGGTGTGGCCTGAGATTTTTAAATCTTTTGTGTCCCTGATGCATGGATCCGAATAGCCAGTGAGCCAACACGGGGGCGGAGTCATGGGGCTAAGACATCCTCAAGGGCCTGCTCCCCTGACCTCTCTACCACCACCGCCCACAGCCCTGCTCAGCCCCTGCATGGCTGAATGCATGAATCCCTGCCCTGCTCCAGCCCAACATCCGCCCAGTGTTTGCCTAGGTCCAAGTACGCAGTATTTCCTTAGGACAAGCAGGTCAAGTCTGCACCTGCCACTTCTACAGCCCTGGGCCCTCGCTTCCCTAGGCCCAGTCTAAGAACGGACATGTCAAATAATAAGAGGCCTGCCTGGACATCACCTCCTCACACACGTCTGTCTTTCCTAGCTGCTACCCTGCAGCCTGCAAACCTGGAATGTCAGAAGATGGAAAGGCCAAAATGAACATTCTGAGAGAGTCTTGGCCCTACCACCCGGCACACAGGGCAAGCTGGAGCGACTGGGGTACATGTAATCCTGCAGCCCCTCTTTGGGGCAAATAATGAAAGTGTAGCTCTTCCAGTCAAAAGTATAGGCCATCACTTATGCAAAATATCACCATGGGGGGAAGAGGGATAGTGTTCATCTTATTCTCAGTGGCTCTCAACCATGATGCATTTTAAAACCCCAGCGTCTGGGCCACACCCCAGACCAATGTAATCAGAACTTCAGGGATAAGACTCAGGTATTGACAGCGTCAAATCTCCCAGATGATTTCAACGCACAGTCGAAGTGGAAAACCACTGCTCTAATTGGCTAGACCTATCAATGAGCGTGTGGAGGCTGGGACCAGGCGCTTCTGTATTTCTCAGGACTCATCCCACTCCTACCATCCCCACCCTTTAATTCAGACCCGAAGTAGAGGGAGGCTGGAGGGGTGCCTGCTGATGAAGGTTAAGTTAAGAATGCCACTGTTTCTGGGGAGCCTGGGTGGCTCAGTTGGTTAAGCGTCCAACTCGATTTTCATGATCTCATGGTTCGTGAGTTCAAGCCCTATGTCGGGCTCTGCACTGGCAGCTTGGAGCCAGCTTGGCGTTCTCTCTCTCCATCTCTCTCTGCCCCTCTCCTGCTGGTGCTGTCTCTCTTTCTCAAAATAAATAAATAAACATTAAAAAAAATTATGCCACGGTTTCTTTCCTCCAGACATGGTGAACCTGACCTTAGTATGGTCCTGCTTCAGGTTTTGCAGAATATGGAAACAGCCCATCGGGTCTGGGATCGTGTCAGATAGAGATGGGATATTTGAAGTCATATTGATCAAGCAACTTTCCAGTTTTACAGGCAAGGACACAAAGGAGAGTAGGGGGGTGGCCTACTAGAGTCAGCAAGTGCTTGTCTGAGTCCTGGGCTCTATCCTTTACATGATTACGCCTATCTTGGGGCTTCTGTCTCTGCCACTGAAGGGTGGGGGCCTGAGAGAGCAAAACCTTTTTGTTTCTGATAACCTCTCCGTGAATACATTCCCCAAGACAGAGAGGAAAAGAGGAATAATAGTAGCACCAAGTTGAACAGATGTGTTCTTGAAACTTGGCCCTGTCCTTTAGAGACCCTGTGACCTTGAAGCCATTCTTAGCCTCTCTGACCTTCTGTTCTATTCATCTCTAAGATGGGGAAGCTATGACTATCACACAAAGCCGTTAGGTAAAGGTCAAGTGAGATAATGTGCCTAAAGTATGTGAGCCATACGAAGAATTTAGCAAAAGCTACTTTCCATCTTTCCCTTCCCTCCTCCTGGTCTTTTCCTGGAACCAAGATGTTGCTTCCTGCAGGCAGGGTCGCTGCTCTCAGGTCCTAGGAGCTGTGCTGGCCTGGGCCAGTAGAGGATGTGTGTCTCCAAACACCCTTAGGATGGGAGGGTACGGACCTTGCTCTTTCACCAAAAGAACCTCTTGCATTATCTAGAAAGGGTACTTCCTTCAAGATTCATAGGAATGTTCCAGGGAGGTCAAGCTCTGAGCAGAAGGTTGAGCGTTTCTGGCTGGCCCCTCCAGCCCCCCATGTGGCATCCTTTCACAAGCCACTGACCTAAAGGACTTGGAATTGAAGGAAGCAATTAATTGATTTGTCAACAAGTACTAGAGTGCCTGCTCTGGGCCAGGGATAAAGGAGTGACAAGACAAATATAGTTGTAGCTCTCACGCAGCTTCCGGTGAAGACAGATGTTAGACAGGCAGTTTCGGCTTGGGAGATGTGTGCTATGATAGGGAAAAGCAATGGAGCTTTGGGAGCCCTAACGAGGAAAACGTACCCTGGCTCAGAGGAGCCCAGGAAAACTTCCTGGAGGAGGCGACTACAACGCTGAGAACTGAAGAATAGTAGGAGTTATCCTTGAGAACTTCCAGGGGGCTGAATCATGTTCTAGGGAAGGGGAAGAACAAACATAAGGGGTGAAGATGGTAGGTTCTAGAGAGAACCCTATGCTTTTGAAGAGCGGACAGATTGTTGAGAGATGAGCGGGCAAGAGCCAGCTAGCGACAGACCTTTTAATGCCATGATCCTCACATCTGAGCGTGTGTTAGTCGCCAAGAAGGCTGGTTGAGCACGGATTGCTGGGCCCCCTCCCAGCGTTTCTGATTCAGTAGGTCTGGGGAGGCGCTTAAGAATTTGCATTTCTCCCAAGCTCCCAGGCGACACTGATCTGCCAGTCCCAGCACGGCACTGGGCTAGGCCACGTGAAATCATGAAAAGACTTGGAGAGAAAGGAAAAGCATGAAGCATCTTCGGCTGAAGAAGTAGTCAGATGTGCCTTCCAGAGATCCCACGTGGCTGCATTGCAAAGACTGGCTGCTGGGGAGTGAGTGGGCGTCTACTGGGAGGGGACTCCAGCACCCCCTGTCGCTTCCCACTACACTCAAGAGTTGACTCCCAGCTCAGAAAACTTTCTGCCCTAGCTGGAGAGAGAGCACTCTGCGCGAAGACAACTGCCCATAGGCTCTTTATGTTTCAGCACGTCTTAGGGTGAACTGACTTTGTTCTATCTTTTTCAAGAATGTGTGTACAGTGAACAGCTTTGGGAGATGGAGACAGTGCGTCTCTGGAGCAAAGGAAACGTTAGTTCAGTGTCCAGTATAATAAAGATAATGTCTCCTTCTGGGGCAAAGGTCTGGATGGCTGACGTCCTATTATAGAAGATTCAGGTCCCTGAGCTCAGGACTCCTGATACAGCAGCCGACTGCACGTGCACTCGTCACCTGGCCCTCCTCTGGTCACCCTGAAGAAATTGGGGAGCCACGCCAGCTGACACTCTGGCTACTGTTATTGCTGTGAGTAAGGATCTTTGTCCCTCACCCGGAAGTCTCGTGTCTTCTGCCAGCATCCAGGAAGCTGTGGCAGACTAAGTTGTCAGCTTGTAAGTATAGTAAACCCCTGACCCCGCACAGCTCTCAACAACCCCTGTCCCATCGCACCCCTCTGCCTCCCCTGGTGGGCTTTCCTGGCAGGCTTCCCCATCCCCACAACCCCACATAAAACTGTACTAACCCAGCCTCCAATTCAGCTTCTGGAATATCCAGATGTCCCAGACTCCTCTCCAGGACTTTGTAGCACTGTTTTTTCTGCATCACCCCTCCGTGTTCATCTGCGGGTGGGTTCTCCCTTGGAGACTTCCACCCCTGGGAATCCAACACTCAGGAAGAGCCATTGCATTGTCATGGTCCCACTTGTGCTCGGGCTTTGACAGATCCTTATGCACTGGTCGTTTGTCACTGCATTTGACCTTCCCAACAACACTGTGGAGGGGGAGGGCTGATTCAGCCCCCATTCCACAGAGAGGAAAGCCGATGCCCAGACATTGAGACTCATCACTAGCAGAGCAGGACCAGCTCCAAATCCTCTGTTCTTCTTCACAACGCCACAGTTGTCGTTTTCATGTTTTAATGTCAACCTGAGCCAAGCATGATTAGATAGGTAAGGTCTGATGGAAGCTAAAAAAAAAAAAAAGAAAGAAAAAATCTACAAAGCCAAAGAGAAATGGTTCAGGAATTACATTAGCATTAATAATGGAGAGCCGACTGCCTGTACATTTAAACATTTCCAGGCCGAGATTTTACCCAAGGCTGGGAACAAGAGCATGGGCCTCATCACATGCCCTTACACAAAAATGTGGTTGTAGGTGGTGGAGGGGGGTTGTTCCTTTTTAACAGTCCAGGAGAGGAGCTGTGCTTCCCAGGTGGTGGTGGGGTTGGGGGAGGAAGGCTGCTGGCTCACTCCAGGCAGCTCCGTTTGTTTTTGAATTGTAGATTGAATTGTAGATTGCCCGGTGTGATGGGAAAGTCAGAAGTGTAGCCAGGCCCCCTGCAGACCTATTTATGTAGAACCGGTCTCCTCTCAGAGGCTGAATAAACATCAGAGACTACCCAGCCTATTGTCAAAGCAGGTGCCAACTTCAAACTAAAGCTGAACATTTTGGGGAGCACTGGAACCCTGGACGGCGCCCCCTCCCTCTGCTGCCCTGTGCGCTCAGAATTTCCTTCTCCTGCTTCCACTCTGCATCGAGCCGCATGAAACTTTTAGCACCTGCTTCCTCCTCGGCTCCTGTTAAGTTCAGTCCCTTTTCTTTCTCCTCCACCACTTCCGTTTCATCTCTAAATGATCTAATATTAATGTTCTCGTCATTACAGTGTTCAGAGGAAAAGAACAGGTTTTGTCCACAGAGAGAAGGAGTTGAGAAATTAATATAATATTTGTTCAGGATTGATTTCAAGCTGTAATCCCTGCTGCCAGAGAGACCCATCTGTTTAAAACTATCAGACACTAATTACTCGGAGCTCAAACACAATAGCAGGATTGAGGAGCGATGTCCTGGTACTCCCACACACGCTTGCAATTTAGCATTGTTATTTATTAAGGAAAAAAAATCTCTTAGGGAAGATGGATCCCCCATCCACTTGACTGGCAGACGTTCCCAGAGGACTGAGCACAGGAGAGAAGAAGCCCCAGGAATTTCTTGATCAAAGACTGCAAGGAATTGCATTCATCTGGCTATAAAGGCCAAATCCATTCCAAGTTCTTTTCCTCTTGCTTCTCCACCCCAGTCGGACTCCCCACCAAACCAACTCTTTGGTGAGAGTTAATGAAGATACCATCATCCTCCGGGTAAACCAGGGTTAAAACCACCAATCTATCTTTGAGTTCTCTCTTTCTTTCATCCTCCTGAGTCTTCAGGTGCGAAGTTCCACAAAGTCTGTTTCTACCACTTCCCTCACATCTGACCCTGCTCCTTTAGTTTCAAGGCTAACACCCAAGTTCTCGGACATATTCCAAATCTTAGGTATCCAGCTCCTGTCTCTATCTCCTAACCTGTGTGAGGCTCCGTTGCTAACTGAGTGGGAGGACAGTGAGGGGGAGGGGGAAGAGGAGGGGAATGAGGGAAGAGGAAGCAGAAAGGGAGGAGGGAGGGGAAGAGGGAAGGGGGGAGGAGGGGGAGGAGGGAAGAGGAGGCAGAAGGGGAGGAGGAGGGGGAGGAGGGAAGGGGAAGAGGAAGAGGAGGAGGAGGGATGCAGAAATTGGCAGTAACATAGCTAATTAAGTCATTCACCTGTTCAAAAACCCTCAGCAGCCCCCCTGGGCCACCAAATAATTGGATATTTAACACCCTCCAAACTCTGGCCTCAAAGCATTTCCAGCTTTCCTTCTTCCTACTTTATTCATTCTGTGAATGTACAATATGGATGAGGTGGACTGTTCTAGTCCCCAGATTCACTGTGGATGCTTCCTCTGTTATGTTCGTTCTTACTACATGGAAGGCCTGACCTGGCCTCCCATGGCCCTCCCTTCTCCAAGCCCTTCTGCATTCCACAGCCAGATCTCTAGCCCTTCTCTGCTCCACTCTCGTGTTTTATTTGGGCCGTGCTTTACAGCACCTATCCTTTGCCTAATATACGTGGGTGTGTCCCTGTTACAGTGGTCCTGGTAGCCTGAACCCTTCATGAGTTGGGGACCAATATTTATGGAACTCCTGTTCTGGACCAGACACTGAGCAAGGCACTGGGAGATTGCAGTAAATGGAAGAGACTCGGTTCTTCTATGAAGAGTACAGTGTGATGGGAAGACAGAAAGTAAATCACACACTGATGATGTCACAAGCCACCCCTGAGCTCAGTGCTAACCAGAGTACTAGACTGGGGGTTGTGGGGGGTGGTCTCCATGAAGAGGCAATGTTTAAGGTAAGGATTATCTAGGCAGGGGAGGAGAAGATCCTTTCAGTTTCTATTTTTTATCTGGAAGGAACAACTTGTATCAAGGCTTTTCAAAGATCACACACAGATTCTAGAAATCTCCCATTGGAAGTGGCTTAGAGGACTGGTAACCCAGTTAGAAGGCTATCCGAATAGCTCAGATGTGCGGTAATAATGACCTCAACCAGGCTGGAGAGGATGGGCTGAATTTAAGAGATACTAAGGAAGGAGAATCACCAGCACTTAATTTCAGACTGGATGTTGGTGGAAGAAGAGGAAAAAGTCCAGGATGGCTCTCAGGTTTGAGAATGGCAAATGGGTAAATGGCAGTGTCAGGAGAGAATATGTCAGGAGCCACATTGGATCAGAAAAAGAGTGCTGTCTTGGATATACTGAGTCTGAGGTTCTGTAGACGTTAGGAAACTTTTAGTACTTTATAGTACCAGCCATAGTGTTATTTGAAACCACTTTATAGGGGGCACGGCTCAGTCGGTTAAGCGCTTGACTTCGGCTCAGGTCCTGATCTCATGGTTCGTGGGTTCAAGCCCTGCGTCGGGCTCTGTGCTGGCAGCTCAGAGCCTGGAGCCTGCTTCAGATTCTGTGTCTCACTCTCTCTCTGCCCCTCTCCTGCTCATGCTCTGTCTCTCAAAAATAAATAAACATTAAAAAAATTTTTTAAACCGCTTTACTTAAGTATAATTTACATAAAATAAGCTGCATATATTCAAAATGGAGTTTGCTAAGCTTTGACACATATCTACACAGGCAAAACCATCACCACAATCAAATAGTGAACATACCCACCACTCTGGAAGTTTCCTCCTGCCTGCCATAATCCCCTCCTTCCTACCCCTCCCCACCACTCCTCCCAGGCAACCACTCAACCGTTTTCTGCCTCTATAGATTAGTTTGTGTTTTCTGGAGTTTTACGTAAATGAAAGCATACAGTATACGCTCTTTCTTTGTGTGGCTTCTTTCATTCAGCATAATTCTTTTGAGACTCTCCATTTTGTTCCATGTTTCATGAATTCATTCCTTTTTATCAATGAGTAGTACTCCATCGATTGGATATACCACAATTTGTTGATCTATTCACTTATTGATGGACATTTGGATTGCTTCCGGTTTAGAACCATTACAAAATAGAGCGGCCAGAAACATTCATATACAAATCTTTCACCTGATGAAAAACTATGTATTTCCCTTTCTCTTGAGTAAATACTAAGAGTGGAACGACTGGCTCGTATGTATGGCTGCAGTACTGCAGAGCAGTTCTGGCACAAACCATTTGAGTCAATGCGGGTGCCACGGATTAAGGGCATAGTCTCTAGGAAGGCTGGCCTCTGACGTGAGGGCCACAAGTGTGGGGAGCCCCAGGCCACCTGCATTTCTGACCAACTGGCAGCTAAATTCAGACATTCTTACAACTTCCTCAGCCTTGATAACTCACTAGACCAACTCACAGAACTCCAAAAGCACAATACTTACAATTACCATTTAAGATAAAGGATACAAATCAGGACCAGTCAAATGAAGAGCCAGGTGGGGGAGGTCTGGGAGGGTCTCGAATGCAGAGCTTGCCTGCTTTTTCTTCCTGGAATCCAGACGTGTTGCCCGCAGGCACATGGATGTGTTCAACCACCAGAGGGCTCCACTGAGCATTGGTGCCCATAATCTGTATTGGGGTTTCATACATGTAGAAAAGGTTGACTGAACTCACTCTCCAAACCTCCTCCTCTCTCTGGAGGACATTCAGGCCAAGTCACATAGCTCAAAGCCCAACCCTCTTAGTGACAAGGTCCAGCCCCCATCCTGAGTCATCTTTTTAGCGTACACTCAGGTGTGGTCCCAGGCCCTGTCATGAATAACAAACGTATTCCTTTCCCAGGTTTAAGAGCTCCCTCCCAGGAACCAAGAGTAAAGATCAGTCAAATTCTTTATGTACGACAATGGTATTTTATAGTCAATAAATCTTTGGTAAATATATTAATGACTAAATTAATAAATGAAACTTGAAAAAACTGAATGACCAGGAATAACTCTTCTTAGTTGCATACAAAGGAAAACCATCTCAAACTAACTAAGCAAAATGTTGGCTTGCAAAGTGGAAAATAACCAAAGAGTGTTCAAAGAATGAAGAGCTGCCGGAATCCAGCCAGCAGGAGCTAGAATCAATCGTCAGAAATCTGCCTCTCCACATCCATATCTCATTCCTGTTTGTCTACTTCACCAGCAGAAGGGCTTTCTCTCCCCTTTTGACAGGGAAGATAGCCTTCAAATGCCCTGATTCATTGTCTTCTCTTTTTCTCTTTAAATCTCTTAGTACAAAGGTATAAGTTTTAGGGAAGAACTCTAACTGGCCCTATTTGGGTCACGTGCTCAATTCTTGGTCTGATTACGGTCCCAAGGGAGGAGGTGACTGTCCAGGCCTGGGTCACATGCCTATCCCCGTGGCCTGCTGTTGTGATTGGCACACCAATTAGAACCATGGGGACTGGTGGGTCCCCAAAGGAAGAGTTGGCGAACAGATGAACATCGGGTATCTACTACCCTTTATGTCTATGTTTTAAAGTTTAGAAAAGGTTTTCCCATATATTATTTCATGTCATCCTCATAGTGACTCAGTGAAGTAGGATAGCATTTCACAGATAAGGGAATGAGGTTTGGTGAGATTCAGTTCAACTTAAAAAGGTTAGGAATGACTAGCGCTTGGTCTTCTAACTATGAGTCCGGGAAAATGTGCATCTAGTTTGTAGTTCAGAGTCTAAGCAAAACCTTTTTCCTATTCTTTTATCAACTACTCAGTCACATATTAATTGAGCACCTATACTATGCCAGGAGATACAGCAGTGAGAAAGACAATGCTGTGTCTTGTGACGCATACGTTCCGGGGGGAGATGGGTGATAAGTAAGCTCACGTAGCTGGCAGTCCTATGCAGAAAATAAAACAGGTCAGGAGGAGGGGGCACTCTGAGTATTGCAGTCAGGGAAGGCCTCTCTGGGGAGAGGTCATGGGCACTGAGAACTAAATGAACCCCCCCACCCCAGACCAGTCCTCCTCCAGTAACACCTCGGGTGTATTGATTCCCTGACTCCTCAGCAACGATGCCAGGGCTCGACCCCCAGCCCACCCAGAACACCCTCCATAACCTTGAGGGCTCCCTCTCGTACTCCTCAGTGATGAGCTTGCCCAATAAGAAATGTGAAGCAAACCAGAAGAACCAATGGGAAACACTCAAACTGTGGCTTGAATTATTTAAATTAATTTAAATTTAAATTAAATTTAAAGGCTATTCTTTCTGACTCCTCTGATGAGGAAATCAGGGATTCTCTTTGGCAGGAGGATGTATTTCCACCTGGTTAGAGCGGTCCCCCAAGGATCTTGTGTGGTCTTTCCAGGGGCAGAGGCGTTGACCTAACCAGGGGCTGTTCCATATCTCACCTTTGAGGCTGGGATGAAAACCAAGCTCATTTCTGGCTCTCAGTCTAAAGAGACTGCATCCCCATTCCTTTGGGAAGCTGGCCCTGCCTCCTTGGTAGTCAGGGAGCCATGTAGCATGTCCACATCAGGACCAATGAGTCCCCTGGGAGACTATCAAATTAAGACCCTTCCATCGGAAGGCCTAATGCTATTGATTAAAGAACAGACACCAAAGTCTGGACTCCCCTGGCTCTTGGCTGAACGGATTTATGTTCTCCCTGCCTCTAAATCTTGAGCCAGTACGCACTTGGCAGCCCCAGAAAATCAGGATTCAGACACTAAGCAGAGTCCTCTACCCTCTCCCTGGAACATTTCTGCATGGCCTCAGTCAGGGGCTTGTCCTGATTCCAGGGCTCTCTGTGTGGCCTGGTGTCCCCATCTTTCTGAACAGCAGCAGACGTCACATACCCTACCTAATTACAAGAATTCACAATATATCTCATAATTCCATAATCTTTGCATCTCAGGCGCTCTTTGCATTGAGACAAACACCATGGACAGCAATTTAAATTGTTTGTCCAAAGAAGGTAACATTGAGTCTTCTTCTTCTTGACTGCCCAGCCAGCTCCTGCATTTCCTTTGAAGGCACGGCTCAAATGTCATCTCTTGTGTGATGCCTTCCCTGAGGCCACAGGCACCAACGTCCTTGTGGCACTTTGCACATAAAGCGCATCTACCACACAGCACTGGAGTATGCATATGCATACATTTGTCTTCCCCAAGACCGAGAGGGCCTTGGAAAGAAGGACCATGTTTGGGGCGCTTGGGTGGCTCAGTCGGTTAAGCGTCTGACTCCTGATTTCAGCTCAGGTCATGATCTCACGGTTTGTGAGTTCGAGCCCCACATGGGGCTATGTGCTGACAGTGCAGAGCCTGCTTGGGATTCTTTCTCCTCTCTCTCTCTGCCCCTACTCTGTTTGCCCTCTCTCAAAATAAATAAACTTTAAAAAAAAAGACTATGTTTTATTTCAGTCTCCCCTGTGCTTTGCCCTGTGGCTGGTGGGACTAGAAAGTCAGGAAGTGTTTGTTCAGTGAAGAATTCGACCAGGGTCTGTCCTCGCTCTGAAATCTCTGTGGCCGTGGGTCACAGGTTGGAGAACGTCGGTCAGAATCTCAGCCTAGTTCAACTCATATGAGGGCCTCAGCATCCAATAAGCAGGTACCCCCACAAAGCTGTACCTTTTCTGGGAAGCAGTCTCCATTCCCACCACCACTGGGGATTGTGCACGATCAAATGGAGATGCTAACAGGAAAAGAGCCATTTCTGGAGCCTGAACCAAAGATGGAGATGAGACGGAGCGGGAGTAACATGGATAAAAGCCCCAAATGAGGCAGGGACACTGGCCCCCACCCCCTAACCTTCCAGACTCCTGACCCTGGAGACCAGGGGAGTGAGACGGAACACAGCCTGACTGGTCACTTCTAAAACTGCAGAGAGCAGGATTTAGGTTACACCAATTCATTCCCACAGGAAGCCCCCAGAAGTGGGGAAGTGGGGAAGATGGAAAATAGAATTTCCTTTTCTGCAGTTCTTTAAAAAGGGTTACTCTGTCCCACACTGCCACCTTCCCCAGCCCAGGTAGAGAGGTCAGGGGACAGTCCCGCCTGCAGGCAAGGGGAAGAGACTGGAATCGCCACCAGCAGAGAGAGGGTTGTGGGAATAGTTCTGTTGCAGGCATGCTGGGCAGGCCACCGGGACTTCTCCAAGCCCCCTTCCAAGCGAGACAGTGTCAGTAGTTAAAGCAGAAGCGGTTGTAACCAGAGAGGCCCAATCTTACAGAGGGAGGTGAGGAGGGGAGACCGCTCCTGGCTAGGATCCTTCCTCCCCTCCCGGTTGGTGTGAGGCAAAACCAGGTGCAGGAAGCAGCTGAATTAAACAATGTCATGGGGGAGGGAGGGACAGTGGTGATACACAGGAAATGCTCATTCCAACAAAGGGAAATCAAAGCCTCAATGATCCCACAGGGAGGGAAGGTGAGCAGGAGGGAAATGAAATGGAAAACAGCAACAAACTGGAAATCAGGCACAGGGGTGGAGGGAAGGAATTTGGAGGCTGTCAGGTGGGGGGACAGCACCTCAAATGTCTGGTCTTTCTAGAAAGGACCTGAGACCCGGCAGGTCTGAATCGCATTTCCCTGGGGTCAGGGGAGCCCACTGTCCGCCGCTGGAGCCAAGAGGTGGCCTGAGCCGAGGCACCTCCAGCCTGGCGTTCCTCTGGCTGTTCTATGGCAAAGTCAACTTAGCGGTCACCCATGGGACCGGCTGAGTCTATTGCAAATGGGGATCCCCTGGGAAAGAGAAGGGTCTCCTGGGTGCCCTTGAAAACACCCTCGCCTGGACCTCACTTCAGCGAGAGTGCTGGTAGCCAGACCGTCTGTCCATGTGCACAAAGAAGCCCAAATGTGGGTGTGGACTCCACCGAGTTCCACATCCAAATGATCCCCTGTCCTTCACGAGTCCCCTGGGACTCCAGCATCCTTGTTAAAAGGTTTTCATAGGCACAGCGCTCCTCTCTCAAGGCTTCCTCACCTCTGGTTCCCAGAGCCACCTGTGGATTGCCCGTCTCACCCTTTAATCTCCCGTTACCCCCAGCACGGCCTCCCAGCTCCCTCTGCGTCTGAATATCTGGCTCTTGCCTCCAACCATCAGGAAGGGCCTTCCCCCTGCACGTTGGCCCTGCTTCCTCCAAAAGCCTTGGCACGGGGTCACTGGGCGCTTCCTTCACTGCGCTTCTCTGGGTCCCTTGTGAATGTCACTCAGTCTCTCTCTTCTGTTTCTTTGAGCCTGCCTTAATCCCCTAGAGGCCCTCCAGTCTCTTCCTTCCATGACCCTCCCCTGAGCCCGGGGTTCAGGCCCGAGCGGACACCCTACCAGCTGACTGACTGGCTTCCAGGGATCTGAACGTCACCAGACCGACAAGACTGAGCAGTGATGATGTCACTGTTATAAACCAAAGGGAAAAAGTCTGAGATGGATTTCCGGTGTTCGTTTCCAATCCAAAGAAAGCACGTTAAGGAAGTAAAGCTTTTCGCCTGGAAGAGGTCATGTGCTAGCACCTTCCACTGTGAGCCAGGCCATCATGGAGCACAGACTCAACTCCATCCTTGTGCTTTGGGGAGGGGCGGGCAGAACCAGAGCCAGTGGATATCAACTCAGTGAGGACAGACTCAGCTTAATGGTTGGAAAAGCTATAGAACCATCCAGGCAGCCCTGAGCCTTAAGACACACCGAGTTCCCTGTTGGCAGTGATGACCAACTTGAAGAAGGTTTAAGCATGGAATGGAGGGAGCGGGAGGCAGTTGGCGGGGAGGGAGGGGGAAAGGGACCAGAAGACATTCAAATCCTTTCCAGTCCTGGAGAACCTGACCGTGACATAGGACAATGGCTTCGAACAGCATGGGATTTCAAAGGCCTCCAGGAACGATTGTCCTAATCATGCATCATAAAGTCCAGATCGAACTCCAGAGGTCATTTTCTACAACCTCCCTGTCCTAGATGGCCCTGTCCAGCAGCGAATTTATCACCAGCACAGGCGGAATTTCTATGGGGCTGCGGCCAAGGGTAGTGGGGGGCTCAATGGTGGCAGGTGGGGGAGGAAGTGGGCTCTCCGGGCTGGGCAGCATGCTCGGGAATCTCGCTGAGGGCTCCTCTATCAGCCATGGATGGAGAACAGCATGCAGACATCCTCTCGGACTGGAGGGGGCCCCCGCTCAGCTGGTAGCAGTGAAACAAGTGTCTCCCCATTGTTAAGCTGCCTCACCAGCTGCTGACAAGGGAGGGTTT
The DNA here is from genome assembly GCA_028646485.1 of Cryptoprocta ferox. Taxonomy (NCBI): domain Eukaryota; kingdom Metazoa; phylum Chordata; class Mammalia; order Carnivora; family Eupleridae; genus Cryptoprocta; species Cryptoprocta ferox. The sequence goes on along the minus strand of CM053575.1, from coordinate 90,474,620 downwards.
TGCCGACAGATTGAACCTACGGAGGGGATAAAAGTCGCTCCGAGACAAACACACACACACTCACAGAATTTCCTGAACTTAAGCTGTTTGGAAGCTCCTGTCACACATGCACCTACAGCAAAGCGAAAGGAGGTGAGCGTGAAGTGACAGCTGCTGATAGAGGCTGGGAATGTTTCCCCGTGTAATTCTCCTCCTTCATTACGGAAGCTTCCTTGCAGAGCAACTGGGGATGGTGTGACTCATGACGGCAGCACCTTTACTCTGCGAGGAGCAAGATACTGATGGCCTTGCTGCAGAGGGCTCTGGACGGGGAATTTCCCAGATGCCCCTGGGGCTACCTTGTGCTGGCCAATGGGGGCCGCAGCCCCTGAGATGGCAACCCACTGAGCCCTGGAAGCATCTGGTGAGCTTTTCACTTTCTGTCCAGGTGGCTGGCGTCCTGTGGGCATGACCATAGGGCCTCAGAGCACTCACAGGCCAAACCGTCTTCCCGATGGAAGAACAAGTATATCTGGTTACAGCCCTGTTACAGGAGTCTGTGCTGCTAGTTAGCTCCCGCTGGCTGATCCTTCAGACTCTACTCTGTGGTCACCTCCTTGGCCTTGCACCTCATGCCTGGGTGAGATGCCGCCTCTTGGTCCTCATCATCCCGACTTCTCTCTACCTCTGCTTGCCACAGTGCACCGTCTGTCTCTGTCTGCTGCTCCGTCTCACCCGGGAGAGGCTGAGATCCTTGAGGGGCCTCTGCAGGGTCTGTTAAACCGAGTGAGTCTGCACCTGAGATTATAAATTGCTCAAGAGCAGGGCAGGACGGGGACGAAAGTGAACAAGAGAGGTGCCCACTCTGGGCCCCTCGCCCCAAGCCAGGTCCAGGCCCCTGAGATTCGATGCCTCCCTGAAATACCTAACTGCCAGGCTGGGCTCACTTAGCTCTTGGCCCTGGGGCGCAGAAATGGGACAAATACTAATTGTTAAGCCCCAGCCACACAGAGACCACACGTTATTTTGTGGACTCAGAGCGGCTGTAAGAAATAGGTGCTGACCCCTCATACGAAACAGGCAGCCCTGGAGGCTTGGCACAGCTTTGCACCCTGCTCCTGGTCCCAGAACTATTACAGAGGCGGAGCTCGACTGCTGAGTGTTCCAAATGCCGAGGTCCTTGCTCTTGGCACCGAAACACAGACTGCGTCCAGCAACCATGTGCAAATGGTACCCCGGGTCAGATAGGCACAACTTTGAAGGACAGTCCCCGGGGCTTTTGAGGTCCCCATTAACCCTGAGGGGATGGAGGCCAACCACGCCAGACTTGACCAGAACGAGTGTTGCTCCGGCCAGCGGCCCCCAGTCCTGGCTCAGCAGCTCTGGCGGTGGGGGGGGCCTGGGTTCTCACTAGGTACCAGGCTCCCCAGGTGCCTGCCGGCAGGTGAGACCCACATTATTCGCAAAGCCCCCTTCACAGCACCTTGCGACTCCTCACCGCCTCTGAGCGGAAAGCCCTCGCTAGGGTCTGCCCTAATCTTCAGCCCTTGTGATGCACACGCCTTCTCCCTCACCCAGCCTCCCCTTCCCTGGAAACTTGGTGCAGGCGCTTCCTGCCCAGAACTGTCCTGGCTGCCAGGTCCTGCTGCTGCTCAGGTGGGACCCCAGGGCGGGGGCGGACAGTGTGTTTTGCCCGCTGCGGCCCCCAGGCTGAAGGAGCAGCCCTCGGAGGGGTCTGATGCTATCCAGACTCAGACAGCTGGGCCATATGCAAGTGGCCCTCTGGGGCCTGGATGGTTCTGCATCCTCGGCCCCTCCCCTCCGGCTCCCGCCTTCACTGCCTTGCAGCCTTTCCAGCAGGGATGGCCACAGAGAAGCAGGAGCAGACAGGGAGTAACAGGACGCACAGAAGGGACCGCTGAAGGGGCACAGGTGCCCGGGCCAGCCAGGGGAGCGCCTCGTGAGCCCCCACCAGCAGAGCCATCCCAGCAGCGGCACAGCCCCTGGCTGTCAGGGCACCAGCCCTGCTCCAGGTTTCCAAAGAGCAGAAAGGATCCAGTGGTCAGGATGGATTCCAGGAGGTGAGATCAGCAGGTGGCCCAGCTTAGAGCCAAACTGTCTGCCCTGATGGAGAGCCCAGAGGCCCACCCAGGAAACAGGGCTCAGGAGAAGATTTTCCCACCCCTCCCCACCATCACCACTCTCATTACCTCTCACCTGCCCCAAGGCCTCAGGTAACGGTCCTCCATGGACCGCCCTGCCCCCCACAGGCTGTGTCCAGCCCAAACTACAGAGCTTTGCATATTTACCCTCCCAAGCAGAGTGTGAGAGGCCGCACGATGCACTAAGGGGGCTTCATGAAACGAAGCTGGCCCCACCTGCAGGCGGGCATGGGAATTACCAGGGGAGCTTGGTACCCACAGAGATCCCAGCCCCTGCCCCCCCCCACCCTGAACTATTGAGCTGGGATTGGGGGGCACTGGCCAGAACAACACCTGCCCATACCCCTGCACCCATTGAATTGAGGAGCAGCCCCCTAGGCCTGGCTTTCCAGGGAATTCCTGGGGGCGGAGACCCCACCATTCTCACTGTCACGCTTCCTTTCTGCCCACCTGACCCCTTCCCCTCCCACAACTGCTTCAATGACTCTTCCTTTAGCTGACCTCTGTGGACAGGAAGTTCTGCCTTCCATCCAGCCTAATTCCACCCTGCTTGTGGTTCATTTTCATTCCTCAGTGGAGATGGAAAGCGGTGGATTATCTTCTCCTCGATAATAACCCTTCTTAGGCTTTAAGACTGTTATTAAATCACCTTTGAGCCACTTTCCTTCTCCAGGCTAAATAATTCCCATTCTTTTCATGTTCCTTCAGAATGTTACCCCTGCCCTGTAATTAGTTTGGCATCACTTCTGAATTCGCTCCAGCTTCTCCACACCCGGACAGAAGAAGGCACTCAAGAGGGTAACAGGAGGGACTGAACTGAGGGCCTCCTGTGTGCCACGAGTGCACACACATGCGCACACACTCAATTTAATCTCCTAAGCTGCTCTTCACCCCATTTTACAGATGAGGAAACAGGCTTATGATGGTCGACAGAGTTTCTCAATTTAGGCACTACTCACGTTTTGGGCCAGATTGTTCTCTGTCGTGGGGCCTGTTCTGTGCACTCTCAGATGTTTATTTAGCAGCATCCCTGACCTCACTTGATGTCAGTAGCAAAACCACACTCCCAGTTGTGACGATCAAAAATGCCTCTAGCGATGACCAGGTATCCTTCGGGGAACAAAAATCACCCTAGTTGAAAACCACTGGGTTAGGGGAACTTCCCAGTGATCACTCAACTCCTAAGTAAGAGAGACTAAACTCAGCTCTTGTCAACTTCAAAGAATTTTCTTTCTTTTTACTATCTCCATACAACCTCCTAAGACACAGTCTTACCTGAGAAAATTATGGGATTTTAATCCTACCCTCACATTTAATCCTCTCTCTGTGTCATTGGGATCAACTAATAGATTACTCTGCTCCGGGTTTAACCCTACACTCTCCAAGTTTACCCATACTCAATTTGAAAGCATTAGCTTAAGTTCACTGTCACCACAGGAACTTTATTATTATTATTATTATTATTATTAATGTTCAATCGATTTCTTAGCTTCATTAATTTCATTCCCACTGCAGGCACCTGAAAGAAAAGAAAATAGCTGGGGCGCCTGTGTGGCTCAGTCGGTTAAATATTCGATTTCGGCTCAGGTCATGATCTCACAGCTCGTGAGTTCAAGCCCCACACTGGGCTCTGAGCTGACAGCTCAGAGCCTGGAGCCTGCTTCAGATTCTGTGTCTCCTTCTCTCTCTCTGCTGCTCCCCAACTCACGCTGTCTCTCAAACCTGAATAAAATGTTAAAAAAAAAAAAAAAGAAAGAAAAGAAAAAAGAAAATAGCAAACTCCTTCTCCTCCTCCAAGAGCTAAAGGTCCAACCCGGGAACTGGACGTACAGAGGAGCTGTTCCAATGCTGTACTGGAAACTGCATAGACAGTTCCTGCACCACCCCTAAGCAGGCATGTGCGAAGTAGGAACAGTGAGTCCACTGAGCAGGTGCTCAGGCTAGAGGTGCCAAGCAGCCAGTTTAAGGAATGCGCGGAGAGCAGCCTGTGGCACAGTGAGGGCGCTACCATAAACCAAGGCAGACGAGCACCGTGGACTGCAGATTGTGCGGGGACATGCGTGCTGAGATGCAGCGTCATGGGAGCAGGTATCTGCGTGCTGTGCTTGCTGTTTCCAAGCCCTAGACCAGCCTGGGCCCCCCACTGTGCTCTGAGGCAGGTGCCCCGCCCGTGGTCTTGCCTCCTCCCCTCTGGGTGCCAAGGCTGGGGAAAAAATCCCAGGCTTGTCCACGGTGCACTGTTTCCTGTTCTCCTGGGCATTCGCATGAAGCCACCCCCCCCACCACCACCGCCGCCCGGGCCTGAACTGCAGCTCCTTCTTTCCACTCCATCTGTCAAAATCAGACTTCTTCAAGACCCAATTCCAGCACTGCCTCCAGCCCCTCTCCTTCAGCCCCGCCAAACCAGTCTGCCAGTCCCACCCAAACCTACAATTTCCCCTGAACATTCCTTCTCCCATCCATTCTCTCAACATATAGATTCTGAGAGTCTGCTCTGCCCCGGCACTATCCTAGACACTGGGGATACAGAGGTTTACAAAAAAGACAAAAACGCAGGGCGCTGCATGGCTCAGTCAATTAAGTGTCCGACTTTGGCACAAGTCTAGATCTCACGGTTCACTGGTTTGAGCCCCGCATCGGGCTCTGCGCTGACAGCTCAGAGCCTGGAGCCTGCTTCGGATTCTGTGTCTTCCTCTCTCTCTCTGCCCCTTCCCCACGCACTTTCTGTCTCTCTTACAAAAAGAAATAAAATATTTAAAAAAAATTTTTAAGTAGACAAAAATCCCCACGTTCATTACTGGGGGGAAGAGCTGACATTCTGATGTTATTATTTCTACCTGGATTCTTTGGCCTCACCCACTCCATCTTTAACCTTAAAAACCCAACCCTTCCTTCAGCCATAGGTCCCACCTCACCTCCTCCAAGAAGCACCCCCCCCCCATTCTGGACTTCTACTGCCTTTATTCTATGAGCCGGGCTCATAGTGTAGGCATGCATGCATCATGCATTGCCTTTTATTCTCTGTGTGTGTCTGTCCTGTCTCCCAACTATAATGTAAGCTCCCCAGAGGGCAGGAAATAGGTCTGTAGCCCTAGCAGCACCCAGCAGAGCGGCAGAGAGAAATAGTATATTAGAATAATAATAATAATAATAACTAGTATTGATATATGCTTACAAAGGACCAACTGTTGTTCTAAGTACTTAAGTATCAGCTCACTTGATCCTGATGACAAGCCTATGGGGATTGGGGCTGGGGGTGGGGCTGCTCAGGGGTAGAAACCCAGGTGGAGGTGGCTACGGCAGTGGTGGCAGCAGAACGGAAAATGCTATGTGCCGAGAGAAGCAGAGCAGGTGGCTGTAGACGTGGGCTTTGGAGCGGGGCCTGGACTGAAGTCCTGGCTCCATCCCTTCCCAGCTGGGTGACCTCAGACAGGTGACTTATCTTGCCTTGGTTTTTGTGTCCTTCCCAACAACCAGGGATAATGACAGCACCCACATCACAGAAGTGCATGATGATGGCATGAACTAATGCAGATGGCGCCTGACACACTGGAAGCACTCAACACAGGTGCCTGCTATTATTATTGCTGTCATAGTTGTTATTCCCCCCTCCCAAGAATCGCCCACACCTGCTTCCTGTCCCATCCTGCCCGGCTCCCTGTTCCCCCCAGGGGCACACACCTTCCCACATCCTCGATGGAGCAGAGGAAGCTTTGAGTGCAATATACTGAGGAGAGACTCTAGTCACTACTTTATTCCTCCCCTTCCACCCAACGATCCCTGAAACAAGTGGATCTCAGACCTCATCTATAATAACCCAGGCCCTTGGGACCAGAGAGGGGGTGGGAGCCCTGCCTGGGTGTCGCCAGAGCATCAAGGACTCAAAAATAGAAGAACCCAAGGGGAGAGCCCAGGAAGCCAGCTGCAAGTGAAAGGTCACCTGTTTTTCAGCCAATACGGACATCTGGACCTCAGTGGGGGACTTTCACCAGAAGCTCATGCTGCTGCAGGCAAACGCCAGTGGCCTCCGAATGTGGGCATGAAGCAACATCCCAGGAGAAGCAGCTCTGCTTATGGCTCGTTCACCCACTGCCTCTGAGTTGTTTGGCTCCCCAGCCTATGACCTTTGGTGGCTGCGTGTTTGGCAGGGTCCCAGGAGGGCTAAACCCTCTGTGTCGCTCATACAGTACTGCAGTCAGGATCGATGGCAGCCTCCTTCTCCCTGGGGTGCATCTATGCATCCCTCCATCTCTGCCTGCAGCCGCGAAGCATCAATTATACACTCCAATTATGTGATTATACATATTTTCACGAATTAATAATAATTCTTGCTACTCATGTGCCAACTCCTATTGGAGGACCTCAGAGGCCAGTCGAGAGGATAACTTGCAGCTTTGACACCAAGGAGGGAAGGAGCAAGGCCTGTAGAACTTCTGAGATGAAAGGGAAACTGAGTCACCATGAAGCTCCCTCTCAAAGTCTGTGACAGAGGTGACCATTGACTCTAAGACTTGCTTTTGTCGGAGCTAATTATTTAACCAAACGTATGAGCCTGCTGGATGGTGCTGCTGCATGGAGAGGTGGCCGGAGGAGAAAGTAGTTTGGCCCAAGGGTAGTACTTTGTGGATGTCACACAGGCTGATGTCAATGTTGAAAGTTTCTCCAATTTACAGAAACCTGGATTTTTTTTTGTTACATACCATGCTGTGTCTTCCCCTCCTGAGACTTATTAACACTCTGTGAAGAAAAGTTACTTGATGATCCGGACAAGAGCATTGCTGTGTTTCCCAGAATCGTATTTCAGAGCAAGGTGGCCCTGAGAGATCACCTGGTCCAGCCTCATCAGTCTTCACAGCAGAAGCTTGAAGCCTGAGCCACTAAAAACTACAAGGATACCTCAACATCACAGCCATTGTCAAATTTAATTATCGAAAAAGAATACTGTGAAGTAAATTTTACTCTTCCCATATTACAGAGAAAACTGGGGTCTTACAGACTTGCCCAAGGTCACACTGCTTCTAAGTGACAGAGCTGTGACAAAACCCAGGTTCCGGTACATCCCGAAACCAGTGACTTTTTCACTGTGTCATGTTGATCACACAGCCAATTAGTGGCAGAAGATTTGAGCACTTTGATGCATATGACAAATCCATGAGCTCCTGGAATAGAAGATAAGCCAAACTGACAAAGAGAACAAGACATTCTATCCTTAAGCTGAGTCTTCCTGAAGCCAAATTTCATTTTGATTGGTACCGTCAGACAGCAGTCCTAGTCACTGAAAAGAAAATCAATCAAAGTGGTTTTGAGACTGAACAGACTGATCAGTATAAGGGACCTGATGAGTGCTGGTCTCACAGTTCATCCGGGCCGAGTTAAAGCCTTGAGTGATGTCAAGATTAGATCTGCGTGCCCTGCACTGACAACCTCACAGGACTGAGTCCCACCACCGGAGTGCTATGTCCCAGCTCCCCCACTGCCCAGCTGCCTAGGGCCAGGACCAGCAGGTAGTGCTGGGCACATTGGTCCTTCAGCCCTGCCCTCAACCGCAGTGGGGAAACCAAGGCTTAGGATCTTGCTCCTATAGACTCTGTGGCCAAGGGCAGAGCTGGCTTTGGTGCGCTTGGAGGGTCCAGGCAGGCTCAGAACTTATGCCCAGGAACAAGGAAACCTAACAAAAGGAGGTGAGGCTTGGAGTCAGCCAATCCACCAACCAACCCTCCACCCCACAGGTATGTGCCCAACAGAGGGGAGCCCAACGGAGAGGTGGCCAGTAGCCAAGCCTTGAAGCACCCCCATCACAGAAACGGTCTGAGACCCCTTGCCCCCTGTCCCACCTGCTTGGTTCTGGGAAAACGACACAGATCAGATGTGAACTCTCCTCCCTCTCACAACTACATCTTTTCATCAGTACTTTTCATAGAACTGATTCGCTGTGCTGTGAATTAATTTTCTGTATCATCTTCTATTGCCTCTGTTAGAGGTTGAGAGAGTCGATATCAGGGTGTTATTATGTACAAATAGATATATCAATGGCCAATAAGTACATGAAAAGATGTTCAACATCATTAGTCATCAGGGAAATGCAAAATTAAAACCACAATTAGAAACCACTACACACACATTAGAATAGCTAAAATCTGAAAGAATGAAATGCTGAGTGTTGCAAGGATATGGAACACTACACGTGCACCATACAGCCCCGTGAAGTGGCCTCTCGTCCATTGCCAGTGGGCGTGTAAAATGGTACAACACCTGTGTTGGGAAAATTAAGCAGTTTCCTAAAAAGGTAACGATAAATTTACCTACATATTAGACCCAACATACTCTAGACCCAACGTACACTGAACCCAATATACACTAGATCCAACAACCCCACTTCTAGATACTTGCCCAACAGAAATGAAAACATGCGTCTACACAAAGACCCATACGTGGACATTCATAGCGATTGATCTGTAATACCAAAAACTAAACACAGCCCAAATATCTGTCAACAGGTGAAGAGAGAAACAAACCATAGGGTAGCTACACAATCAGTGGAATATTGCTCAGGAAAAAGGAAAGGAATGAACTGATCATATATGCAACACAATGCATGCATTTCAAAAAAAAAACTGTGCTGAGTGAAATAAGGCAGATAAAAAGAGTACACAGTGTATGCTTCCATTTGTATGAAACTCCAGAAGACAGAAATCTAATTTATGGTAACAAGAAATTCTGTGATTGCCCGGGACTGGCAGTGGTAGGAGATCGGACAGGCAGGAACACAGGGGAACTTTGGGGTGGTGGAAATGTTCAAATCATGACTATAATGGTGTTTTACAGGAGGGTTTGCATTGGTCAAGACATGCTGAGCTCTACACACTCAAAACAGGTCTATAAATTATACCTCGATGAAGCTGGGGAAAGGCTATGTACAAGAATATTATGAACAACCTTAATTTGGGATTTAAATAACACCTTGAAGTTAATAGCATTTAAAGCTAACCCAAACTTAGAATAAAAGAACAAATGTAAAACACACACACAGATGCTATTATTGACGGACTCTGTCCTGGGGACCCAGGAATACCTGAAAGCTGCCCCTAAGGAGAGTGCTTAAAGAGATAAATATGAACAAAGAAGGAAAACAAGACAAAGAAATAAGTTTTTTATCAGCCACAACTTTGCCCCCAACCCCCACTGCAGAACCCTAGTAAGCTAGCCTGGCCCATGTGGAAGTGTCCGTTTGCGAGGCCACGTGGCCTTGAATGGCATAAAACCACATAAGCCCCACCCTGCTCCCATTGCACAAATCCAGTTCTCTGAATCTGCCAGGCTCATGTAAGCCACGCCCACCAGCACCAGGCGGAAAGGAGCCAGAGATGGGCATTCACCCACTCAGGTTTATTTCATTCCCTAAAGCATCACCCACCAGCACATACAGCCCAATCCATGGTCAGCACATCCTTACTCAAAACAGGGCTCACAGATTCAAATTCCTATAGGGGGCCACAGGTAAGGTACAGAAATAGGCAACTACCATGAGACAAGGAGGGGTAGGGGGGGACTGCAATGGACCCAGGGATTCACAAGTGGTATGTGAATGGAGTGCCATTCTGGAGACCAGCCCATTGTTGGCAAGTGGGAAGTAGGACTGGTGCTATTGGGCCTTCTGCTCTCTCAAGAGAAGCCAAACATTCAAACATTTATGTGAATACTGGCAACGAGTTTTGGGGGCACCTGGGTGGTTCAGTGGGTTAAGCGTCCAACTCCTGGTTTTGGCTCAGGTCATGATCTCCGGGCTGAGAGATCAAGTCCCACATTGGGCTCTGCACTGAGCACAGAGCCTGCTTGGGATTCTCTCTCTCCCTCTCCCTCTGCCCCTTCCCTGCTTGCTTGCAATCTCTCTCTGAAAAAGAAAAAAAAATTTTTTTTAATAAAAATAAATAAATACTGGCAACAAGTTTTTAAAATTTTAAACATGGTATGAGCCAAACAAAATATGTGCTCAGACCAAAGGAATGAAGAGCCATGGGACTGAGACACTTCTCTACAGGCCACCATGTAGGGGTCAAGGGCTATATTTGCCCCTGAAAAGATTGCATGTAAACTTCCTGTCAAAGCATAAATCCCCTATTCAACATTTCCAACAAGTTCTTAAAACCTCCAGTGACTAAGAGACTGACCATCCATCACGGGATGGGTCACTTTACCCTCTACCCCCTCGGCTGGCTCTAACTATTCCTCCAGGACTCAGCCAAGATGCTACCTCTCCAGGGAGCTTCACTGGATCCCCATACCTAGACTGGATATGCTTTATGTTTGCTCCCGTGGCCCCCTAGACTTCCCCACCTCAATACTTTCCATACTGCATTACCTATCTGTCTGGCACTAGACTCCGAGCTCCCTGGGGTGGGGGTGGGGGAGCTGGGGGAGAGGGTGTGTATCCAGTGATTAACACAGAGTAGCTATAGCAGCTAGTCTTTTCTGATTGCAAGTGATAAAAATCTATCAGGTTCATGTAAGTGAAAAGGAAATGTATTCTCCATGTTAAGTGGCCAGGAAGGCATCAGGCTGGACTCAGATATAACTGAATCAGCGGTTCATACAACGGCAGCCATACCTGATCTTGCTCCACCTCCAGCTCTACTTTCCTTTGCACGCTGACCTCCATCTCAGCATCCATGTGGGAGCAAGATGGCAGCCACAGGGGGATGATCCAAAGTGTCTATGTGTATCATTATTATCCCCCTTGAATGGATGAGGAAACAGAGACATTAAGGTATTAAGTAACTTGCACCTATCATCCAGCTATGAAGTGAAGGAGGGAGGGGACACAGAAAGCAGTCTGTCTCCAGAACTCGTGCATTAGACACTATGTAATCCCGCCCCTCAAGATGTGCCTTTTTCTTGGTCACTTCCAGATGTGGCCTCCTACTGGCAGGCAACCTTTGTCTAAGTGATGTATTTAACATCCCCACCCTGCCCCCTATAACATCAACAGTATATAATGGAAAGAACAGAGTAAGTGTGCTAAGCAAGAGAATGGGAAACAATGCACACAGATGTTACCATCCCATAGTGCACACCACTCTCAGTACCTGGTGGGCAGCAAAGCTCTTTGTCCTTCAGTGTGCTTTCTGAGAAATCTCCCTTGGCCACCGCCTTCCATGGCTGTGTTTGAGATGGACACTGGGGAAGATGCAACCTCTAGAAAGGAGCTCTCCACTTAACAAGGTAGTGGGGGCCTGAGGACTGCCTTAGATGATGGCATCCTTACATAGATTATTTGATAGACTGGGTATTTCTCTTATGGAATAATTCTCTTGGGTCTTTAGTAGGCTGTTGGTGTTTGCTTCGGATCTGGTCCATGGGCTAGGACCTGCAGCCAGAGCTCTTGCTGAGACATAGTCCTTGAATGTGCAACCTGGCCAGTGCTCTGCCCATCCCCCTAGCCAACAGTCTCCCAGGCCTCCATCCTGGACTCCATTGCAAACAATGGCCTTGGAGTGGGAGGGGATTATTTTGCTCCTCATCCCCTACTGCATCCCTTTCAGGGAGAAGGGGTTCAACACAGGAGGTGATTGGGAGGGGCCAAGGGGACCAGTGTGTTCCCAGGTCTCAATCTGATTTCTGCGGTTTCCCACTTTCCTCCCTGACTCACACTAACTTTGGGTTTGGGAAAGATAATTGAGCTTTCCAACCCTGCAGGCCTCCATATTTCTGGATTCTCAGCTGTTTTGGATTTCAGGTCCTAGGCAGGAAGTGGCTCTCTTTATCAAGCCTCACGGAAAAGCCCTCTGCTCTTAAGCAGGCCAGGTTCAACCTAAGCTTTGTCATTTCCCAATCGCGCCTCCCTGAAGGCCACTTCTGTACGACAAGACTCCCTCCTTTCAGCCGGGGGTGCACCGTCCTCACTGCCCTACATCCACGCAGGCGGGTCTGCCACTTGGACATTCCCACTCCTGGAACTAACATCCGTACCAGTTTTGTTCAAAAGTAACCAAAGAAACAAAACTATCCTAAGTGAAAAGGGAGGTGTTGGCTCGTTGATCTGGACATCCGGGGTCCGGGCTCCAGGCACAGTGGGCTTGAGGGCCGCACACAACGTCTCCAGGACACAAACTCCCTGCTCCGTACGTTTTGTCTCAGGTTCCCTGTAGTTAGCAACATGTTGCCCATAGTTGCCCAGACCTATGTCCTCATCGATTAATGTCTAGCAGGTTAAAGTTAGCGTTTTTCTTCTCCAGTAGCCAAACAAACCCACCCGAGGCCACTCTCCCTGCACCAGGATTCTCAGTGTCCATTGTGGAACGGATCACAGGGCCAGTGCTCTGATTGGCCAGTTCCTGATCACATGACTGCCTCTGGCGGTGGAGGAATCAGGAAGACGGGGGTTTCTTCACAGAGAAAATGTCGTGTAGCTGCTTCTTACAGGGCGAGTGGAGGCCTGGTGACCGAAACAACGGGAGTCCGTACAACATGCTCAATAAATACTTATCCTATGAATGAACACACAAGGGGCTCACCCTCTGAGCAGGAGGGGGAAAGCATTCTGGAAGTACAGGACGGCTGTTTTTAATTCCTTTCTCAAGGAAGTCTGAGCCAGCAAAAACAGTGTGTCCTAGAACATGTTTACATTAATAGGGACGCCTGGGTGGCTCAGTCGGTTAAGCTTCTGTCTCTGGCTGCAGTCGTGAGCTCCCGGTTCAGGAGTTGGAGCCCCGCATCTACTCTGTGCTGACAGCTCAGAGCCTGAAGCCTGCTTGGTATTCTCTGTTTCCCTCTCTTTCTCTCTGCCCCTCCCCCCACCTCAAAAATAAATAAAAACATTAAAAAAATTAAATACATTAATCGTGAATTCCCAATGTTCAAGAGTGGCAGACTCTCTCTGGATTATCCAGATCATGTGTTTAAGCCACAGCGAGGGCCCTCTGGCACTGCAGGGCACCCTGCAGAACCCAGAGGCCAGAAGAGATTACTTTGAAGTTCCCTTCATTCCACAGGGCCTTGCCCCATTGCTCTGGACTGAACTGTATCCTCCCCAAATTCATAGGTTGGAGCTCAGCCCCCAGTGTGACTATGTTTGGACACAGGACCTTTATGGAAGTAATTGGGGTTACATAAGTCATAAGATAGGGCCCTGGTACAGCAGGATTCTTGTTCTTATAAGAAGAGGAAGAGGGACCAGAGCTTTCGTGCACACGCACCAAAGAAAGGCCGTGTCAGCCAACAGCAAGAAGGTGACCATCTGCAGGCCGCAAAGTGGCTCTGACCAGGAATGGAACCCTGCCAGCACCCTACTCTCAGACTCCCCCACCTCCAGAACCATGAGAAATAACATCCATGTTGAAGCCACCTGGTCTATGGTATTTTGTTGTCGCAGCCAGAGCCGACGGAGACGCTGTATTTGAGCCCTCACACAGTGTATACTCAGGGAACGTAAGCTCATTTTAATGTCTGTCCAAGCCAAGCAGACATAGGAAAGCAAATCTGGCTTTGGTAGGAGGAGGCAGGGAGTGGGGCTGGAGTGGGAGGTCATAAAAATACTCCAGAGCCAGACCTGGGTCGTTGGATGTGCACATATGTGCACACCCCTATGTGGTTGGACTTATCAGCCTGGCTGTCTCCAGCCACTGGTGGGGATCCTCAGGACCGTCCTGGTAGGGCCACCATGCTATCCACCCCGATATAAGCTAGAAAGCATGTG
>CM053575.1:90225122-90460687 GCA_028646485.1 Cryptoprocta ferox | reverse complement strand
CCCCCCCCCCCCCCCCCCCCGCTCAGCCTGATCCCATGGAAAGCTCTGGAATGTAAATAACACTGCAGAGGTTTTTTTTCCCAAGTTGGGGCAAAGGTACTGGGTTTCTGCACCACCTGGAGGTGGTGGGTGAGGGTGAGGGTGAGGGTGAGTTCGCCTCTCACTCAGTCCAGGTTGGGGTGGGGGGGCTCCGGGAGCCCCAGGAGCCCCCAGCTGAAGGCTGCCCATGCAACTTGTGAGCCGCAGGGCACTCAGGCAGGGGCCTGGGTACACAGAAGCATGAGAGGGACACAAGGGGCCTTAGGCAGGGCACCAGCCGTGTCCACGACAAGTGCAAAAGCACAAAGATGTGTTAGTGCACCTGTTCCAACTCCCACGGGAGCAGACACGTCTAGTCCTCTGGGATCCTAACTCTGAGGTGTCCTTCCACCCCTTCCACCTGGCTCCCTGCCTGGTGTCTGGTCTTCCCTTCCTTCCATCTCTCCAGACTGCTCCAGACGGGACACAATGTGGCTTTCTGGAAACTGCCCTTCTGCTCATCCACTGCCCGCCAGGGCTCCCAGCAGTGAGTGGGACACAGAGTCCTGACTTCCCCCACATGTGCTGCTTTCTTCTCAACAGATGGATTACGGCAAGTTCACTTTCTATATCAGTCACGTCACAAATCATTAAGCATATTGACAGAGAGAGGAGCCAGTCCGTGTGCTCGCAAAGGGGTGGGTGTTTTTCCACTGCTGAGATGAGGGGGCCTCTTCTGCCCTGTTCTCAGTCGTCAGGAGAACTGCCTCCTTCTAGGGCCCAAGGCCAGTGGCCCCACCTGGTTCCCTAGGCCCACAGGGTGGGCAGGGTTTATGGTGATGTAATATCCCTATAAGGACCCTTCCACAAGCCACTGCTTTGTTCAGGGCTCTCCAGAAGTCAGAGATGGGAGAGGCTACCAAAGGGCAGTCGTCTCTGAATTCGTCCACTAGCAAAAGGCGGTCTAATAATTATTCAGGGCCTCAATCTCTATAGACAGAGCCTCACACCTTCAAGAAGCCCACGGGTTACTCCAAGGTCATATCCTCCAACCTCTGTCTCTGGGCAGGACCACACTTTCTGATATCATGAGGCTTTCTGCACTTTCTAACATTATCTCCTAATCCTCAGAAAACCCCCCATGCAGTTCATATTTTTAATGGTATTTTATTTATTTATTATTTATTTTTATTTTTTTAAGGTTTATTTATTTTTGAGAGAAAGAGAGAGAGAAAGCGTGAGCAGGGGAGGAGCAGAGAGAGAGGCAGACACAGAATCTGAAGCAGGCTCCAGGCTCTGAGCTGTCAGTATAGAGCCCAAAGCAGGGCTTGAACTCACCAACCGTGAGATCATGACCTGAGCCAAAGTCAGACGCTTAACTGACTGAGCCACCCAGGCTCCCCAATTTATTGGTATTTTATAGAACTGGCCCAGAGAAGTCCAAGGTCACGCAGCTAAAAAGCAGCAGGGGCTGGGTTTCAAACTCTAGACTGTCTGGCTTTACAGTCAGTACTGGTAACTACCACGCTATATTCTTTGCCTTTCAACCGAGGCTCCCCCTGTAATCCTGTCAAATAGTCCTCAATATATGTGCTTCTGATATCTAAATTAATTCCCTCTAGTTGTAACTTAAACCCACCTCCTGTCTCTTTTATGCAGTCTTCATAAGAAACTTCATTTACTAATGGACAGATGGTGGCTCAACCGGCTGCCTTTCCTTTTCCAGGTATGCTTTTCATGTCGTTTGAGGCGGAAGAGGAGAGGGGAGGGAAAGAAGGGGAAAGGCTTATGTGGTAAACAGAGTAAACCCCGCCCCTTAAAGATGTTCACAGCCTCATTCTCAGAACCTGGGAATTGCTACCTTCCATGGTAAAAGAGACTTTGCCAATGTGGTCTGGTTAAGGCCCTTGAGATGGGAAGATTATCCTGGATTTTCGGGGGGGGAGGGCCAGTGTAGCCGGAAGGGTCCTTAGAAGAGGTAACAGGGGTGTGATGATGCCAGTAGAGGTCAGAGAGGGAGATCTGAAGATGCTACACAGCTGGCTTTGAAGCTGGAGAGAGGAGCCACCAGCCGGGGCAGCTGGGAGAGGTCAGGAAATGGGTTTTCCTGTCGGAGCCTCCAGAAAGGATGCAGCTCGGCTGACCCCTGGCCCTGGGCCCAGTGAGACACTGAGTGTGGACTTCTGACCTCCAGAGGTGTCAGACAACAAACCCGTGTTGTTTTAAGCCACGTGGCTTGTGATTGTTAGGGCAGCAAGAAAAAATTAACCCATGAAGTAAAACAAGATGGTTGCCCGAACAGTTAGGAATCTATTCTGGCAGCATATTTCCAAAGAGTCAGAAAATCTTGGAGGAATTCTTAGAGCTCACACAGCCTTACTTTCTCATTTCATACAAGAGTAAACTGTCGCATTAATTCTTCTGTACCTCGGTGTCTGCATCTGTAAAATGGGCGTATCAACGGCCACCTCTCCGGAGTTTGTGAGCAATAAATAAAAGACTATCTGTCCCCTAAAGAGCAATTAAAATGTAAGCTATTGTCACAAGGAGAAAGAAGCCCAGAGAGGTTAAGATTGCCCAAGACCATACACTTAGCTGGCATCAGAGCCCAGCCCCTGCCTCCAGGCCAGTGAATGTTCTCTACGGTTCTCCACACTTAACATGCCACTCCATTAGCCAAAAAACAGTATTTGAGATAAGAGCCTGTAGCAAAGGGAGAGTGGGGAAAGATCTTGAAAACATTGCCACAAGTCCCTCTAGAACCAGCTTCCAGAAGCCTGGACCCCTGTCTGCTGAACTTGACCCTGCAGGCTGGGGCAGCTACCACGGTCCTATAGTGGACACATGCAATATGTTCATGGGCAGAGTGTCACAAACACAGAGGCATGCAATGCTCCCTCCCCGCTGCCACAGTTCAAAGAGCTCCCCAAGCCATCCCTACCTCCTCCTCCAGGAAGTCTTCCCAGAGAGGTAGAGGAGAGTCATCTGCTCCTCAACCTTACCTTCCTGGACCGGACGCAGCCGTGTTACCCTGAACACAGTGGCTGCGATCTGCTGCCTGTTCTCTGCACATTGTCACTCCACCTTCTGTCTGTATCATGGGTCTGTCGGGGGGATTGTGAGCCAGGACCTAAGTCGATGGTGCTCCCTCGGCACAGAACCCAGCCAGCCCACTGTGCATATTAGAATCCATTTGCACAAACGCGAGAGTGACACCCCCTTACATTATCTTGTCCCCCAAGAGCCTCAGGCTTCACCCCAGTCCAGGCCTGTCCAACAGTGTGCAGGCTTGTCCCTGTCATCTCCCCCTCAGCTGCCCCAGACCCCATTTCCCCGACCCCTGCCACACGGAGCCTGCCATCCCTCGCTCCGACTACCCACACCCGCCCTGGAGCCCCACACAGCCTTCCCTACCAACCTCCCCCATGTTCCAGTGCCCCAGGTCCAAGAGCAGAAGCTACCTCTCGTGCAGAAGCTACCACAAAAGAATTGTGTTGTGATCTTTCAAAGGAAATTGAAATCCTCTCTTTACTGCTTTCTAAATGAACCTTATAATTTTTCCCTGTCTACAACAACCCTATGAATTGCCGTGTGTGCGCGCGCGTGCGCACGCGAGAGAGAGAGAGAGAGAGAGAGAGAGAGAGAGAGAGAGAGTGAAAGAGAGAGAGAGAGTATACGCAAGCTGAGTGCCGGCCAGGGGCCAGCCTGGGCCTGTGCCTCTGGGAGGTCAGGGGAAGGACCATCGCCCGGACAGGGCTGAGTGTGTCCATGGCCAGGGGCTACAGCAGCACAGAGCAGCCCTCCCCCACCCAGTTCTGGATCCCTTAGATCCCTGAAGGGGATATGGCTCTACCCTGCCTGACCAAGGGATGGGATGGGACTAGCCCAACCTCAAGGGCACTCAAGGCTGGTGGGCAGGGGAGGAAGGCCAGCCTGGGGAGGGATACAGCAGGGAGCTCTGGAAAGTCATGGGTATGAGGATTAAAGGGTGGGACGAAGGTCTTGGGGGACCAAGAACAGAAGGTGGTCCTAGCAGAAAAGTCACAGAAGGATCTGGAAGAGAAGCATTGGGGCAGGGAGGAGAAGGAGCCCAGGCCAGGGCAGCATGGGTGATGGGCGTTAACTATCCTTGTATACAGCATCTAGCTCTCTAGAAATCCTGATCTTCCCTACGCCTTGTCACTCATCCAAGGAGGGTGGGAAACTGGGGACCCCTTGTCAGTCAGGAGGACAGGAAAAGGTGAGTTTAGGCAGAGGATGCACCAGGTCCTACCTGTCCCTCTAGGAGCCAGCCAGTCCCCACGTGTCCTGCTCTATCTGGTCTTGGGTATTTGGGCTGCAAGGCTATAGAACATTGAGTGGGTTGCTTTCTGCTCCCCGGAGGAGGAAACTAGGACCCACAGCTGAAAACAGAGGCATCAAGACTCTCATAGCCCAGGGGCGCCTGTGTGGCTCAGTTGGTTAAGCATCTGACTTCGGTTTAGGTCATGATCTCACAGTCTGTGGATTTGAGCCCCGCGTCAGGCTCTGTGCGGACAGCTCAGAGCCTGGAGCCTGCTTCAGATTGTGTGTCTCCCTCTCTCTCTGCCCCTACCCCGCTTGCTCTCGGTCTCTCTCTCTCAAACTAAAGACATAAAAAAATTAAAAAAAAAAAAAAGACTCTCATAGCCTAAAACAATTAGGCTTAGACCACTCGTCAGGGCTTACTAAGAGGCCGCCCTGCTGGCCCAATGCCACTGACTCCTCCCCTGTCCTATCTGTCAGGAGTGTGAGTCCTAAGCCTCAGGGAGGGAACAATGGCTGCTCCTCTAAGGGGTAGGGGCCGTGCCTCTCTAGCCAGCTGTCATGCTTGGGGGAGGATTCCAAGAGACTCAGGGGTTGGGGGAGTCTGCGAGAAGAACACTCTGGCACCTCACTAGGGCAGAAAGTCATCTGTCCGGCCGCAGGCACCTGCCTTGCACCTGCTGGGCAGGGGAAGGAGAGCAGAGATGGCCGGTGGGGGGAGGGGCAGCAGGGAGTGGCCTGCACTCCCGTCATGCCACGCAGCTGGGATGGATAAGTTCTCCATGGGTCAAGGGACACTGCAGAAGTTTATGGCTTAAGCCACCTTGCTGGTAGTCCCCCGCAAGAGGGCAGCCCACCAGGTGAAGGGACCCCCATAAGAGAACTTGGTGGTGGTGAATGACCCTAGAAGCAGCACCAGCCATGGAGAGAGGACCTCCATGCCCCTAGCCAGGACTAGGTTCAGACACATGTCCCTCCCCTCTTTGTTCTCACCTCCAGCGGGGAGGAGGCTACCAGTATGGAGAGGGAACGTGCCAGAAGGAAGGTGTCCCATCCCTACCCCCCTGTACTCCAGGAGGAGGAGGACTGAAAATCAGACCATCTCCAGCCCCATTCCAGGCCCTTGGGCCACGGGCGGTGAGGAGAGGTGAGTTTCAATCAGAGGCAAGATTTGAATTCTTAAATTTGGTTTATTTAATAATCAGAAAGAAGTTACAGAATCTGCCCAAGATGTTGTCAAGGGACAGAAAAGGGAGATTCGACAGAGTGCAGCAGAAAACAGTGACTTGAGAAAAAAATTTTAAATAAATATTTCATGTTTATGCTGAACTGAATTGAGCTGGAACGATAAACCAGTTATAAGAGGGGCAGACTGTCTTAGACGAGCTCAAGAGTGCATTTTGCGGGGAGGAGGGTTAGAGGAGTATATTTAAGGAGACAAACAAAATAATAAGTAAGGAAACCAGAATCCCAAGGAAATTCTAACACCCGAGGCCCCCAGTAGGAGAACCCAAGGGCTGTTCAGAAGTTGACACTGTCCTGTCCTCCATTCAGCCCCTGGACACAGCAGAGCTTTGTGGTCAGGGTTCAAATCCTGGCTCTGCCACTAACTGGCTATGTGAGTTTGGGAAAGCCAGTAAGCCCCCTTGTGCCTCAATTTTCTCATCCATAAAATGGGAGTGTAGCACCTACCCATAAGGTAGTTGTGAGGATTCAATAAGTCAGTACAATAAAAGTTCTTTGATTAGTACCTGGTCGGGCCATTTTCCTTCCCTCTGGTGTTCCGTCTTTGTGGCTAAGCTACCCTCCCCGCACCTGCACCTGCATCTCCCTCTGCCGCTCCCCCTGCTACCTGCCCCCATCCCCACCCTCTACCCAGCCTTTCCTCTACCTCCCAGCCTCTCTTTCCCATCCATAATGGGGGGCTTCTGACCCGTGCTGCCCAGAATCGACATCAGGGCCTCTTGCAGTCTGTGCAGACTTCAGCAGCTGCTGCTGGGCTCTGGATTTCCTGGTTCAGCTTCTCAAGAACAAGAAGTTGGATGGCCTAGCCCTCCCAGTTTAAGCTAGCCTGTCACAGGCCACTGAAAAAGCTGGGGCCAGGGTGGAGGAGTCACGTGATCTAAAACGGCCAAAGAGGCTGCCCCTTCAGCAGAGGCTGTGGGAGCGCGTGGGTGGGGCACAGTTTCTCATGGAATGAGCTGTGTGTGAGCCAGGCAGGCCCCATGATTGGCACACCTTGCACAAACAAGGAGACCTATTCACTCTGTCTCAAGGCTCCCGTGATGGTAAAACTGGAAGAGGGTTAGGAAGACTCGACCAACGATGATTTGTCAGATCCCATCTGTGTGCTCAGGACAACGCTATGTGACCCACAGACCGGGCATTGTAGGAGACGGGGAAGGGGATAAGGATGGTCGCAGCCCTCAGGCAAGGAGGCAGATTGGGTCCGACATAGACTTAGTGGCCTGTGTGTGGTGGACACGCCAGAGCCGCACTGAGGACCCAGTGCGCCTCCCTCCCTCCCATGGCACCCCTTCCCTACGCAGTAGCCTGAACTTCCCCAAGTCCAGGACCCTGCGATGCCTTAGGTCCTTGCTCATGTCCTTTTTCCACCCCTTCCACAGAGGAGCTTCCGCTTCGTGCTAGGCGTTCTCTTCCCAAACCTGCCAGGTCTACTTCAGAGGAAGCTTTTCCTGGCCCCCCAGCAGCCATTCAATCCCCTGGACCCCTTTGTGGCTGAACTTTGTGTCTTCATTTTGTTTGCTTATTTACATATCAGTCTGACTGAGTTCCTTGAAGGCAAGGATCATGGCTCATTCATCTCTGTATTCTGGCCCCTGGTGGCTCAAAAAACAAAAAACAACTTTGTAAAATGACTAGCTGAGTAAATAAGGGCTGAAGCTGTCTGGGAAATCCTCCCTAAAGAGGGAGAGCTCTGAGAGCAGGAAGACAGGACCCAGGGAAACGAGGCACGGGAAACAATGTGGGCAGAGGCAGGGATTGGGAGTTGGGGTAAAGGAGCCCTAGAATCATAAGACCACTGACGGGATGCAAGGGCCAGGTGTGCAGGGACAACGCAGGACAGTCGTGTCCCCCGACCCTCTACCACCTCTGCCATCTGTCACCGGGCTCTTGCCTCCGCCACCCCACCCCAAAGTCCTCCCCAAGGCTTCTGACTTGACCCCCGCCCTGGGAGATGCTCGAAGCACCAGGGCAAGCCCGTGAATTGATTGGCTGCCCTTATCCTGACAGCGGCAGCCAGCATGGCCTTGCCTGGAAGCCTGCTAGGAATTCGCCTCCTCACCTTGAATCCCCAAGTCCTGGGCAAGCTACAAGTCCTGTCCCTCCTCTGGATGGCTGCCCCCACCCGGTCCTCCGGAGACCTCCACTGTCATTTTGGGGCCTTCTTTTTTTTTTTTTTAAGTTTATTTATTTTTAAGTAGCCTCTATACCCAACATGGGGCTTGAACTCACAACCCTGAGATCAAGAGTCGCACACTCCACAGACTGAGCCAGCCAGGCGCCCCATTCTGGGGTCTTCTTTGATGCCAGTTTTGGATGGCTCACCCATGGAAGTCCCCTTCGCTCAACATCAGGCAAACCAATCTTGTCACTGGCCTCAAAGAGGGAAAAAAAAAAAAAGCCTAAAACCTCAAGGGGATTCTTGAAACTCCCTCCCACCTCCCTTTTCCTTCTTAGAGGACATTTCGTGTTTTGCTGTGCCTCTTAGGTCTCAGACTATCTTTTCTGCCCCAGCCACCTTCCCAGGGACTCGGTGGAGCCAGAGTGGGGAAGATGCACTCCGACTGAGTTCACACTAAATGCCACCGGCTTGATGGCATCACCCCACTTAATGGATCAGCGGGAGGTCTGAGTTCCCTCAGCCCCCCCCCCCCCCGGCCCTGCCCATGGAACTCTGGACGTTTCACAGAGGAAGTCCTGGGATTTCAGAGGTTGAAAGAAAGCTCCCATCTCTGCTGGGATTCCCCCCTCACTGCCCACCCCCTGCCACCTTCCGGACCATCAGCAACCCCAGCTGTAGGAGGAATCATCTGGAGACATTTGGATAATGAGATGCCCAGTCCCCAAGCCTAGAGAGTTGAGAGAGTCTGGAGTTGGCCAGGCCTCTGAAAGATGGAGAAAACAGACGAGGACCCAAGGACCAGAGAAGTGACTCGCACCTCCCCCCCCCCATATGTAGCAAAGGAGGCTGGCCTAGAGGCTGGGCCTCCTGGCTTCTCGCCCTCTGCTTCCTTAGCTCCTGGGCAGCAGCTCAGCAAACGTGTTGTCTCCTCCAGACCAGCCTGCCCACCTCAGCCCTCAGTGGATGGCCCTGCTGGTTGCCGGGCCTCCCCCTTCTCTCTGCTGCCCGTCTCTTCCCCCCTTTTGCACTGGGCACCCTCCCCCCACCTAGCCTTGACCTTGGCTGCTGCAGACCAGAATGAGGACTCCCATCTCTACAGCAGCCTTTATGCATTGCCTTGTAACCACTCCCCACACCCTGAGACGCTGGGAGAGAGGGGCCCTGACTCTGTATCCCCAGGGCCCGGCACCACCTGGTCACGTGGAAGGAGTTCAGTGTGTGTTGATAGGGTCTATTGAGGCTCTGGGGTGCTGGCTTCATTCCTTAGGCTTGTGGGAATGTTTGCCATTTTTTAGGGGCAGTGCTTGACCCAAGGGCATAACATGTTAATGGTGGGATTTTGACGCTTCTCATTCCCCAGTGGTGAGGGTTCTGCACGTTTCTAGTCCTCCCCTCATATCCACACAGGTCAGATGTGCCCTGAGACCTTTCCACTTCCCTTCGGGGGCTCACAGGCCTCCTCACTTCCGAGGGGTTCTCCCTGACTGAAGAGCGGACTCCCCTTAGCTCCGTGTCTCATCCCTCTACCCACCAGCCAAATGCAAAGCTCCAGGGTCCCCTGTTTATGGATTTCTAGATTACTGGTGAAGCTGGGGGCCTCACAGGCTCATTCAGCGGCCTCTCTGGCCTTTGCCAGGCCAGCAGCCGCCTCTGGCCGGGGTCTCGGGGAGCCTGCCAGGGCAGAGGAAAGCAAATTCGCTTCTGTGGGGCTTTGAACGGATGAGCCTATTGGTGCCTCTCACTGGCTGGCTCCTCTCTCTGCAGATAATCTCACAGACCATCGAGCTTTGTTCCCGAGACGGTGGCGGGCAGGCAGCTGGTGTTGGAAGGCTCTGCGTGATCTTCTGTAACCCCGCCAAGCCACCTCCTCACTGGAGCTGGACTCGTGAGAAAGAGGGGGGCAGGCAGGCAGGAGACAGACGTCTGCTGTGATCCCGGCTACGCCAAATGGAAAAGGCCATGCAAATATTTTCCAAGTGATGGGTTCCAAGGAAAGGTGCTGGTGAGAAAGGAAGAGAGAAGAGGCCCTTCCTGGGCCCACAGGCTGCCTGATTGGTCACACGTGTCATCCCACGGGGCCCCGAGCCCGCATGTCACCTGTTCAGTCCCCACACCCACTACTGTCCCGAAGATGGACTCTCTGGCTCCGTCCTCCCTCTGCTTCCCAGGGTCTGCCTTGCCGGATTCCCTACTCGGAACGTCTGGGATTTCAGGACCTGGAAAACTCACACCCTGGACCTTCTTCATCTTCTTCCCAAACAGCATTTCCTGAAAGTCATGTCGTGGCTTCTAACACCTCCCACAGCCCTGAGACGGGGGATCCTTCTCTTGGACACCTGAGGCAATAGAGCCTCAGAGTAATTAAGGAACTTGCCCAAGGTCAATGCAAGCTGCAGAGCAAGGAACCCAATCCGGTCCGAGTTTCCTCCATGAGAACAGAGACCCACACACAGGACTGCTGTGGTCTAGCTCGCTCCACTTCCTCCTCCAGGCTCCTGGTGCCCCAGGAGCAAGGCATGGGTTGGGGGCAGGGCAAGAAGTCACCTTAAATCTTTTCCAGAACAAGATGGGGCATGAGCCAAGCAAACTTTAAGTGTCTAGATGAGAAAAACTGAGATATTTTTTCATGAGGCCTGAGAAACGTGTTCGGGTTCATCTTTGTGGGTTAAATAATCCTGGTCAGAAGACTGACTTTTTTTTTTTACCTCTCAACTTTTTGTATGAAAAACATTTATACATGGAGGAAAGCTCAAAGAATAAGACAATGGGGTGCCTGCATGGTTCTGTTAGTTGAGCAGCCGACTCTTGATTTCAGCTCAGGTCATGATCCCAGGATCATGAGTTCAAGCCCTGTGTCAGGCTTCACGCTGGGCATAGAGCCTGCTTAAGATGTTCTCTCTCTCTCTCTCTCCCCCTCCCTCTACCCCCTCCCCCACTCACACTCTCTATCTCTTCAAAAAAGAAGTGAATAAAATAAAAAAATTTTAAAAGAAGAATAAGAGAGGGACGTCTGGGTGGCTCAGTCGGTTAGACATCTGACTTCGGCTCAGGTCATGATCTTACAGTTCGTGGGTTTGAGCCCCGCGTCGGGCTCTGTGCTGACAGCTCAGAGCCTGGAGCCTGCTTTGGATTCTGTCCCTGTCTCTCTCTGCCCCTCCCCTGCTAGTGCCCTGTCTATCTCTAATATAAACATTAAAAAATAAAAATAATAATAAAAATAAAAGAAGAATAAGACAGTAATAGCCCATAGGCCCCAAATCTACATTCTGCCATTAACAGTTTGTCAAATTTGCTTTATCTATGTATTTTTCTAGACCATTTGAGTCTAAATTGCAGACCAGAGAGTACACTCCTATATACTCCAGCCTGCATCTCTTAAAAAGGACATTCTCCTATGTAACCAAAATGTCACCATAACATCTTAAATAATTAATGATTTCCTAATATCATCTAATATCCACCCCATATCCAAATCTCCACAATTATTCCAGAAATGTCTTTCATAGCTGTGTTTTCATAGTAGATGCCAAAGGTCGAGTACGGCATTTGGCTGTTATATCCGTTTAGTCCTCTTCCATCTAAAAATAGTCCCCCCCTCTTAATTTTGTCACGACATTGACTTTTTCTTTTTTTTTTAATTTTTTAACATTTATTTATTTTTGAGAGACAGAGAGAGGCAGAGCATGAGTGGGAGAGAGGCAGAGAGAGAGGGAGATAGAGAATCTGAAGCAGCTCCAGGCTGTGAGCTGTTTGTCAGCACAAAGCCCGACGCGGGGCTCGAACTCACAAACCATGAGATCATGACCGGAGCTGAAGTCGGACGCTCAACCGACTGAGCCACCCAGGTGCCCCATGACATTGATTTTTTCAAGTGATGGAGCTGATGGTCTGGCAAAATGTCCCAGTTTTTGAGCTCTTGTGGTTATTTCCTTATGGTGCTATTTAATTCGTTGCTTTATTCCCTGTATTTCCTGTAAACTGTACTTTAGATCCAGAGCTTGATTTGATTAGAATTGAAGGTTTTTGGTGAGACACAATCAGTGGTAGGGGCTCCTAAGATCCCCGCCTCCTGGAGTTCCCACTCTTGTACAGTCACCTCTCCTGAGCGTGGGCTGGACTTTGTGACTCGCTTCTAATAAATAGAATATGGCAGAAGTAATGAGTTGTCACCTCTGAAATTAGATTATCTAAAAGCTGTGGCTTCATGGGTATCCTCTCTTGGTCTTGGGTTTCCATCCTGGAGGAAGCTAGGTGGCACATCATGAGGCGGGCCTGTGGAGGGGTCCTGGTGACTGAGGCCTGCCCACAGCCGCATGAGTGAGCTTGAAAGCAGATCTCCTATTAAGCCTTCAGATGAATCTGCAGCCCCCACCAACAGCTTGACTACAACCTCATCAGAGAGCCAGAGGCACCCAGCTAAGCCCTGCCTGGACCCTGACCCACAGAAACTGTGAGGTAATAAATATTTCTTGTTTAGGCCACCAAAGTTTGGGGTATTTTGTTATGTTTTGTGACAGACTAAACTGTGCCCCCACCACCACCACCACATTCATACGTTGAGACTCTAACCCCTCATGTGACTGTATCTGGAGACAGGATCTCCAGATAAGATTAAATCAGGTCATAAGGGTGAGGCCCTAATCAGATAGAACTGGGTCCTCATAAGAAGAAGGAAGTTCTCTCTTTTTCTCTCCCCACCATGTGAGGACACCATGTGAGGCCACCTTCTCAAAGCCAGGAAGGGAGCTCTTGCCAGAATCAGCTAGCACCTTGATCTTGGACTTCCCAGATGCCCAGATGATACAGAAATGTATCAGAAGAGTACATTTCTGATGTTTAAGACCCCTGCTCCCAGTCTGTGGTCTATGGTGGCCCCAGCAGACTAATGCATAAATTAATAGTTGACACAATTTCACAGGTAATACAATCAGCTTCATAATGACTCCCATTTGAGGGCACATAAGGCCAGGTGGTCCCACTAATTCTCATCACTTGGTTAAGGTGGCCCCTGCCAGATCTGGCCATTGAGAAATGGTCTTTTCCCTTCTTACAGTCAGTGAGTAATCTGTGAAACAATACCTCGACACCCTGGAATGTCCTGTTCTTCCACACTATCACCGATGCATTTAACATTTATCCATCTTTGCCTGAGTTGATTATTTCTTTGAATATTGCAAAATCATAATGTTCCGAATTCTGCCATTCATTCCATATTCATTGGCTAGTGTTCTTCACAAAGAAGAGTTTTCCCTTCATCAACAGGAATTAACCATGATTCCTCCTACAAAGGCAGGATAAATTCCTTCTTCTAACGACTAATTTCCTGAATGGAGAATTGGTTCAAAAGTCACTTCCAATAGTGGGGAATGAGCTTCTCTGTCTCTCAACTCATACAGTTATTTATGTCTCTATTTATCTATCATCATCGTCTGTTGGATATCCATTTGTTCAGTGTTCTACAATCATTTGTATTCATAATTCTTTTCAATGCTCATATTGTCCCAGGTCTTCCCAGGAGGAACCCTTCCAAGCTGAGGAACCTGACTTTAAATTCCAGGTCCTTAAGGAAAGGTTTGCAAAGGGGTCTCCTTTCAGCAGTTTGCCTACGATTCTTAGAAATCCCTGCCAGACCTTGGATGGAGTGGGGGGAAGATGAAAGGAAAGAAGAGTAAGACCAAACAGCAGGGGTTTCCAGAGCACTTATTCTATGTAGAAAATGAGGTGTACTAGAAAAAGTAGAGACGAGGTATCCAGACCCTGCATTCTGGCCCTAGAGGCCTTACCAGTTTGCTCTTTGTCACAGAGACCAGTGACCACTTCTCTGTGCTTCAGCATGCAGGTTTGCCGTAAAGCCTGGAGCACAGGTTCCAGGCAGGGGACTCAGGGACTCTAGGCTTGCAGTCCATCTCCACGGCCCAGAGGGGATGCAGTTAACTAGCACATCTGCATTGCCCTGAGGAGGACTGGCTTTGATATCCGTACAACCCCTGGGGGCCACTCTGCCCTTGGACTGGGCTGGACAGAGCTAAGTTCTGAGCTCACTTCCCAGCCCTCTCTCCTTCTGCCTGAATCTACACCAGCCCCTGACTTGAACTTCCTAAAAGACAGAGAGTGAGCTCACAGGCTTTAGTGAAACCCATTACAATAGCTTACTCCTGAGCTTTCTGATATTATTGCATGGTGAGAGTGCTGTCCTGGCCTCCATCGAGAATCAGAATGCGACCTTGGCCCAGTTTGGGAGGAAGCAGAGGCTCCCATTTTTCCCTTCGGCTCAGGCTCAGCCCTCCTGCCCTAGAGATCCCCCCTCCTCATCCTTTCTGTTCTCCCACTGAGACTGAATGTCAAGGTTCTCTGAAAGCCCAGGGGTAAAGAGGTGGGGGCCAGCATATCACACCTCTATTCTAAACATTATGGAACTACATATCAGTGAGGGACTTTCTCAAGGCCCCACCACCTCAGGCTCACAGCAGAGCAGAGAATGGACAATGTGTGAAAGCCTAAGAGGAACCCAGGAACGCAAATGAGATGCTAAGTGTCCTTGTACTACAAGCTCTTCCCAGCAAAGGGGCCCGCACCTGAGCATGTGTCTAGCCAGGGCTCAGACCGGTGTGTCTGGCCCATGAATGCTTGTAGCAGTTGTTTAGCAACAGCAGGCAAAAGTCACTCTAGGGAAAACACTTGTCACCCAGACCCCTCTTGGCTCTCTCTGGTAACAGGGAGCACTATTTCCCTGCTCATGCTCTCCATTCGAGCGCGCGCGCAGACATGTCTCTGCACCCTCTCATAGGTGACCCCTTTTCCACCTACTTCTCTCTCTCACAACCAGCACTAGCACAGGAAGAAAACAGCCTGCACTTGTCCCTTGCCAGGCCCACACTTGACCCAAGGAAGTCAGGCTAACTTCTCAGACTGCCTGGCACTTGCCAGGCACTGTGCTGCGGTATTTCAAGCAGCTGAGCTCAGCTGTGACAGCCTCATCTCTCTGCTTGTCGTCCTTCGCCTGGTGCCAGCCAAGCACTCCTGCTTCTATTCGGTTCAGCTGACATTACTTAGACGTACGTGCATTTACCCATATTCTAACATATGTCAGGAATATGAGGATGAGTAAGGCATCTTTAAATTTTTTTTAATGTTTATTTATTTTTTGAGAGAGAGAGAAAGAGACAGACATAAGCAAGGAGGCGGCAGAGAGAGAAGGAGACACAGAGTCCAAAGTGGGCTCCAGGCTCTGAACTCAGAGCCCAATGCAGGGCTTGAACCTATGAGGTGTGAGATCATGACCTGAACAGAAGTTGGATACTTAACCGACTGAGCCACTCAGGCACCCCTGTAAGGCATCATTAAAAAGGAGCTTAAGGTCGGGGCGGGGGGTAGTCGCCTGGGTGGCTCAGTAGGTTAAGCATCCAACTCTTAGTTTCAGCCCAGGTCATGATCTCCTGGTGCGTGAGATTGAGCCCCGTGTTGCACTCCATGCTGACAGCATAGAGCCTGCTTGGGATTCTGTCTCTCCCTCTCTTTCTGCCCCTCCTCTGCTCCTGCTCACTCTCTCTCTTTCTCAAAATAAATAAATAAACATTAAAAAAATTTTAAAGGAGCTTAAAATAGGGAACATATAGATGGATGGAAGAAAACTGACAATCCAGAGAAAGACCTTTACATTTGCGCTCAGTGTGTTTTAAGCATGGGTGACAAGGTGATTCGGTGGAGAAAAAGATAGTCTTTATAACAAATGGTGCAGGAACAAATAAATATATCCACCGTGCCTAACATCAGATTACTACCTCACACCATGAACAAAAACTAACTCAAAATGAATCAAACATCTAAACAAAAGAGCTAAAACTCTTAGAAAGAAATATAGGCATACATCTTCATGACCTTGGATTAGACAACAGCTTCTCACAAACAAAAGAAGAAAAAAATAGCTACATTGGACATTATCAAAATTAAAAGCTTTTGTGTTTCAAAGGAAACCATCAAGAAAAATTCAAAGATACCACAGAATAGAAGAAAATCTTTGCAAATAATTTATCTAATAAGGGACTTGTATCTAGAATATATATATTCTGTATATATTCTATATATAAATATATTCTATATATTATATATATACATATAAAGAAATATAGCAGTGCTATTAACAATAGCCGAATTATGGAAAGAACCTAAATGTCCATCAGCTGACAAATGGATAAAGAAGATGTGGTTTATATATATAATGGAATACTACTTGGCAATGAAAAAGAATGAAATCTTGCCATTTGCAACAATGTGGATGGAACTAGAAGGTATTATGCTAAGCAAAATAAGTCATTGAGAGAAAGACAGATATCATATGATTTCACTCATGTGGAATTTGAGAAACTCAACAAATGAACATAGGGGAAAGAAAGGAAAAATAAGACAAGAACAGAGAGAGAGGCAAACCATAAGAGACTCTTAAATACAGAGAACAAACTGAGGATTCCTGGAGGGGAGGTGGATAGGGGGATGGGCTAAATCGGTGATGGGGATTAAGGAGGGCACTTTTCAATATGAGCAGTGGGTGTCATATGTAAGAGATGAATCACTGGGTTCTACTCCTGAACCCAACACTACACTATATGTTAACTAACTTTAATTTAAATTAAAAAAAAAACCTCAATAATAAAAAGACAAATAAGTGTCGCCTGGGTGGTTCAGTCAGTTAAGTGGCCGACTCTTGATTTTGGCTCAGGTCATGATATGGTTCATGAGTTTGAGCCCCCACATTGGTCTCTGAGCACGGAGCCTGCTTTGGATCCTCTATCTCCCTCTCTGCCCCTCCCCTGTGCTCTCTCTCTTTCCCAAAAATACATAAGTGTTACACAAATTTAAAAAGACAAATAATCCAATTTTAATATGGGTGAAGAATCTGAACAGACAGTTCTCCAAAGAAGATCTACAAATGGCCAATAAGCACATGCAAAGATACTCAACTTCATTAGTCATCAGAAAAATGCAAGTTAACACCACAATTGATACTACTACACCCATCAGAATGGCTAAAATCTAAAAGTAGTTTAGATTTAAATTTCATTTTTTTAAGATTTATTTCTTTATTTTGACAGAGGGAGAGAATGCACACAAGCAGGGGAGGGGCAGAGAGAGAGAGAGAGAGAGAGAGAGAGAACCCCAAGCAGGCTCCGTGGGGCTCAAACCCACGAACTGTAAGGTCATGACCTGAGCTGAAATCAAGAGTTAGACACCTAACCAACTGAGCCATCCAGACACCCCAAGATTTAAATTTAAAAGACAGTTTTTCAAGATGCTACCAGTTGTAGTATTATTTCTTACAATAGCATGTGAATCTACAATTATCTCAAAATAAAAAGTTTAGTTTTTTTAAATCCCATGCTGATTATAATCTTGTAGTACAAGCTCCGGAAGATTAAATAGGCTTTTTAAAAAGTATAAATTATATGTATCTGTATAATACATATTGTATGTGTATAATTGTGTGTGTAGAAACAAACACGCACATACACGGGGAAAGAGCATGGGCTTTTACAAGTATATGTTCGAGGCCCTTTGGGAGTCCAAAGGAGACAGAATAGAAAACCATTATGGGAAAGACTGCCTAGATTTCAGAGTTAATAGGATCTCATCTCCCTGATGTCCCTGAAGAGGGCATCATACACACTTGGGCATCTGCCTGCCACCTCCAGTCAATACACAATGTCATTGTTCCCTCTCTTCTACTTCACCTCCCCTTTGTCATTGTCCTTCACTCACGAAGCCACTAGAGAACTCTGTTAGCTAGGATAATTAATGGTGGCTCTAGAACAAACAATCCCCAAATCTCAGCATTAACTTCTGCTCAAAACATACCCAGTAAAACTTCGGTTTGCAAGCATAATTTGTTCCAGAAACATGACTGTAATCCAAAGCACTTGTATATCAAAGCAAATTTCCCCATAAGAAATAATGGAAACTCAGATGATTCATTCCACAATGAAAGATATTCATATAAAAATGATTACGATACTGTAACATAATACAAAATAATAAAGAAAATACAAAATATAAAGAAAAATAAATTCACCTACACTTACCTCTGAAAACCTTTGTGGCCGGTGTGAGGGAGAAGAGAGAGGGGAGGGTTTGTGGAGGACGACTTTTGCTATCACTAACGGAATCACTGCTATCTATTGGTTCAATGGAATCTTTTTCTGCACGGGGGCCATTGTATACGTTCGCACAGATGTTGACTACGGTACAGTATTAATAAACTCTTGTCATAAACTGTATTTCATGTAACTGGCAATAAGGCAGCAGAGGAAAGGGTCTATATCTCTAAGCAGCCTAACCTAGAAGGAAACAAAGCATTCCTAAGCTCACTCTTGTGTGGAAAAGCAAAGGACTGTCCATTGGTGCTTCGAAGGGACAAAAAATACACTAGTACCAGTTGTGAGCACCTTCCAACATTCTGAAAAATCACTGATTTCTTCCAAACACTGAGGCCCAAGACTGAGGATCTGAGCATGGGAGACGATCACCGGCAATCCCACAGAAAGAGAGAGAGGGAGGGAGGGAGAGAGAAGAACCATTGGCTCAGTTATGATCATGTAACATTTGGCATCACATACTACTCGTAAGGCAAGATATGGCTTATTTATAAAGTTAGAATGTATTAGAAATGTTCGCTCATCTTGCAGGACACTCGCAGAACAGGTTACTTGCAATCCAAGGTGTTACTACATTTGGGATGCTCCCGATTGGGCAGCTCTCGGGAGGGTCTCCTCTTTGTGGTGCTGTGGACCTATGCGGCCACCATCCTGTGGCTTCAAGGTCACCCTAGCACTTTCCAGGCAGCAGAGGAAAGAGGGGACGTTGAAATTGAATTGCATGAGAGCAGAGCATATCACGTTCTGTCCACGTTCTTCGAGTTGTAGCTTAGAAATATGGCATCAGCCACTTAGGGAGCTGGGAAATGTAGTCCTCCTTTGCACCTTTATGGTACCATTTCTGCCATAAGGACTCTTCCTCATTGGTTCTACCAGTGGTCCCCATCGACGTCCACACCAAAGATGCCGTCCTGATGCTCCCACCGCCCGTCTTTGAGATGCTAGGGCAGGGAGGAGGGCTCGCTGCACACCTCTGTTCTGCACAATGTTACCCAGGCCTGAGGCAGCTCAGCTGTTGCCCCAGGGTTCTCTGTGTGCCCACGGAAACAGTTCCTTCCACTGCCGGCCTCCATCTTCTCCCCGTGTGAGCTCCCACTACCCACCGCCACTTGTACTTCAAGTGCACATATAGATTTGAAGCTCAGGAGAGAAATCTAGACCACAGTACTGAAGTAACAGTGGCTTGATTTGGATGGGATTTCACTCTCCCTCGTAAGCATAAGAAATCCAGGCTGAGGGGCGCCTGGGTGGCTCAATCGGTTAAGCATCCGACTTCAGCTCAGGTCATGATCTCGCGGTTTGTGGGTTCAAGCCCTGCATCGGGCTTTGTGCTGACAGCTCAGAGCCTGGAGCCTGCTTCAGATTCTGTCTCTCCCTCTCTCTCTGCCCCTTCCCTGCTCATGGTTTCTCTCTCTCTCTCTCAAAAAAATAAAAATAAACATTAAAAATTTTAAATAAAAATAAAAAATAAAGAAATCAATAAAGAAAGAAAGATCTCCACACTGTTTCAGAACTCGAAAGGGTCAGGGCCCAGGCTTCTCCTGTCTCACTGTGTGCAGGCAGTCCAAGAGGACTCACTACACTCACTGTGTGCAGGCAGTAGGCAAGGGGACATGGGGCAAGGGTAGGGCAAGCCCTCTCCCCACAGGGGCTTACCCCTGAGAGCTGCGCATCTCACTCCTGCTCAGATCCCAGAAACTGGTCACAAAGCTACATCAGGCTGAAAGGGGCCTGAGCAATGGGGCTATTATCTGAGGCAGCCACGTGGACAGACAATTTCTATTACTATGGAGGAAGGTTTGGTTGGGCGTTCTGGGATGACTCGGAATCTCTGCCACACATCCCATCAGTAAAAACAGTTTTGAGCCTATACCCCCCCAATATATGTGTATTTGTTCATAATTAATATGTCAATATGTATATTACATATTCTTTTTTAAAATTTTTTAACATTATTTATTTTTGAGGGAGAGAAAGAGAGCGCAAGCAGGAGAGGACTAGAAAGGGGAAGACAGAGGGTCTGAAGCAGGCTCCGCTGAGTGGTGAGCTCAGAGCCCGATGTGGGGCTCAAACTCATGAACCTCGAGATCATGACTTGAGCCAAAATCAGGAGTTGGCTACTTAAGTGACTGAGCCACCCAGGTGTTCCTTTTATCTATTTATAAATACATTTTCTTTCTTACTTTTTTGATAAAAATTAAAGCAACATTTTCTTATACCTCAAGAGATCATCTAGTTCATGCCCCGTTGGAGACCACTAGTCTCGACTGAACTAAAGAGGTAGATGTATAAACAACAGCAAATAGGTAGCAAATAGCTGAAACTCTGCAGTTGGACAAGATCACCCAAGGAGAGAGTGGACATAGAGAAGAAAGTGCCAAGGATGGGAGACTAGGGAACAGCAATATTTAAGATTTGGGCAAAAAGTAAAGAAGCAGGAGCGATCTGAGAAACTGAGCAGGTGTCATTGAGAGGTAGGAGGAGAAATGAGATATAGTGGCACTAGGAAATCTGGGGAGAAGAGAATTTCAGAAAAGCCATCCACGGCAAAGACTGAAAGGGGGCCATTGATTTGCCCGTGTGAATGAAGGTCGCTGGTAACCAGGCTGAGAAGAGAGGAAACTTAGGATGAATAGGTAAGGATTAGATGGTACATTGGCTTCTGTGTACTAGAAAAGAGGGAGCCATGGAAGATTGTTGAGTAAGGGAGTCCCAAGAGGACAGCCGAATGTATGGAAGACTCATTTGGGTATTTGTGTGAAGAGTGGGTTAGAGGGGCCAGAGTCTGAAGTCTGGAGACCCGCTAGGACGTAAATCCAGACCAGGCTGACCAGAGTAGAAACGGCCTCAAACACATTGCTTAGGAGAAGTGGAAATCGCCCAGTGACTCACGTGATATGGAGAGTTATGGAGAAGGAGGAGAAAACGGGCCCCAGTTTGTGGGCCCTGGAAACCGAGAGAGCGGAAGCACGATCATTGTTTGGCAAGGTTCTGGTGGGCAGATGCATGTCTGGTGTGGTAGTCCAGGAATGCCTCCTGGAAAAGGTGCCGTGGGAATGCCAATCCCTGAGTGCCTGGTCTTTTATCCTAGGCTCCTTCCGCACACCTAGGCCTACAGACTCTCATGGGTAGAGTTCCCCAACCCCTACCCCTCAGTGCCAAGGATGTGGTCATGACTGGATAGTATCCTAGAGGCCCTCTGACCAGCCAAGCCAACTTCAAGGTAGTGCCGGGGGCTGGGAGATTGTCACCGAGGACAAAGGGAGCTCTTCCTTCCCATGCAGGGTCAGGCTCCAGGATGTGCCAGCAGCAAAGACCCTGTCGACTGGCATTGGTGCGGGACATATCAGGGCCACGGTGCAGCCCATCTCTGAGGCAAATTGCACACACAGCTCTAAAGGTTGGGGCCTAAGTCAGCACTTGCTAGAACCACCCTCAGCCACTGACATGGCCTGTATCCCTTGCCTACCTTCCATCACCAAGAAATGGGTCAAAGCAAAGGAAATACAGTGAATCCGTATAAGCACTCGAGGAAGGAGATGCTGTTCTCAACGGCAACGGTATCGCTGGGCAATGGCCCTCCAGCCCGAGGGGCCTCCCTGCAGGATTCTAATCCACTGGGTTTACTAGGCACAATGCAACAGGACTGCCCCTGAGACCCCTCTCTGGGGAGGCTCCACGGCTGCTTCTTCCCCAGGCCCCTCGTGGATTGGATGGGAGTTGAATCGCAGGACAATTATAGTGAACGGTGTTCGGGGACCTGGTCACGTGGGCCCGGATGAATCTGGGCACCAGGAGGCAGGAACAGGGTTCTCCCACCTCTCCTGGCCGTGTCTCAGGCTGGACGGGATACTCTCCAGGTGTGGGACTTCAGTGGGAGGGTAGTGGGTGCTGAGGAGGCCTCCCTCAGGGGTCAAGAGAGGCCCCAGCCTCGGATGGTGGTTCTGACTAAAGACACGAATGGGGAGGCCCACCCACTTCCACGTGAGTGGAATGCCAATCCCTGAGTGCCTGGTCAGCACTGCCCAGCTAAAGCTACAGACCAGCTGCCTCCGCACTGACACTTCCTCCATCAAATTATTTTGCTTATTTATTTTTTTAATGTTTTTATTCATTTTTGAGAGAGAGAGAGAGAGAGAGACAGAGCACGAGCAGGGGAGCGGCAGAGAGAGAGGGAGACACAGAATCCCCAAGCAGG
The DNA here is from genome assembly GCA_028646485.1 of Cryptoprocta ferox. Taxonomy (NCBI): domain Eukaryota; kingdom Metazoa; phylum Chordata; class Mammalia; order Carnivora; family Eupleridae; genus Cryptoprocta; species Cryptoprocta ferox. Next base: position 90,438,675 of record CM053575.1, on the reverse strand, counting down.
CTCCAGGCTCTGAGCTGTGAGCACAGAGCCCCACGCAGGACTCGAACCCACAAACTGTGAGATCACGACCTGAGCCAAAGTCTGACGCTTAACTGACTGGGCCACCCAGGCGCCCTGCATCAAATTATTTTAAAGATAAAACAGGAAGCTGTTTTCTTTATGAATCTCATAAAGAGAGTTAAGTCCTGATATTTGGGCTAAATAATACTAGAAACTTCAAAGATAAAACAGCGATACGGTACGCTGGATAAATGGGGGGTGGGCGCCAACGCCGGATTTCCGGAGGGTGGGATTTCAGAGGGTGGGATTCACTCACCCTTGCTGAGTCTCCACTCAGTACCAGGCCCACGCTCTGAATCTCGAAGGACGAAGAGGAGCTAGAACAAAGAGTGGAAGGTGGTCTGGGCGGAAGGACCCCTGTTTAAGGGACTGAGTGAGAGAAAGCATTCTACGCCGGCCAGGGTTAAACACATGGTTAAATTCAAGATCATTCTGGCCGCAGCAGTGGGAGGAAGGACAGCGTAATCCCAGGGCTGAAGTAAACTCTAGCCAGATCTCGACATTCTAACACGGTGGGAGCTTGGGTTTTATGCAGAGGGCAATGGGGAAGTCATTGAACAATGTTAAGCAGGGAGGAGACATGATCAGATTTGTTCTAGAAATGTGGCAGGGTGGTTTAAGAATGTTATGTGGCAGAATAGCCTACTGAAAGACTAGCTGTGTCTTGCTTTCTCCATTGGAGGCTCCTTGGTAAAGAATGAAAGGTATTTCTACCCCTCTTCCAACTCACTCCCGCCCCAGGAGGGGAGCCAAGCCGCTGTGTCTGTGAGGCCTGGGCTTTCCTTACCCACAGGGGCAACTGACATTGTTTTTGTGTAGCATAAGGCAGAGGAAGGAGAAGTTGCTAGGCCGGTCTGCCTCTTTGTTTTAGAAGGCCTGGGTCCAGCCAGGGAGTATTTGTGCTGAGAAGTGAGGCATTAGACCCAGAGAGGCCTGAGGATGAGTGGGGACCTCCAGACAGTCTGAGAATAGCTGTGAACCCAGGGAAGGGAGGAAATCTCTTGGCTACTCCGTTGCCAAGCTCCAGCCCAGGTGTTAATGCTCGAGAAGATCCCCAGGGCTGGTTCCGAAGGTCGCTCACCGCTGCGCACTGACAGGAAATACCCAGAGCAAGCTCCGACCTGGGACTCGGGGTCCAGGCTCTTCCCAAGGGCTCTCAGGCTTCATTTTCCTCACTGGTAAAAATAAGTGCTTTGCGGGGCGCCTGGGTGGCTCAGTCAGTTAAGTGTCCATCTTCAGCTCAGGTCATGATTTTGTGGTTCATGAGTTCGAGCCCCGCATCAGGCTCTGTGCTGACAGCTCAGAGCCTGGAACCTGCTTCGGATTCTGTGTCTCCCTCGCTCTCTGCCCCTCCCCCATTCTTTTTCTGTCTCTGTCTCTGTCTCTCTTTGTCTCTGTCTCTGTCTCTCAAAAATAAACATTAAAAAAAATTTTTTTAATTAAAAAAAAAGGGCTTTGGACTCGATGTGGTGCACAGCTCCTTCTGGCCTGCACGCTCCGTGAGGTCGAAGAACACACATGAGCGGCCAAACGGAGCAGATGCATTGTCACAGCACAGGGACAGGCACGCAGAGCAGCTGGAAGGAAGGATTCCTAGAGACGGGGTTTTGGAGCCCAGCATCAGGCCTTGCAACCAGGGCACAGGGGTGCTAGAGCGCCTGGCTCCCGGGGCCCCAAGTTTCCCAGGTTCAGCCACTCGCAGTGAGGCTGACACCAGGAAGACAGAGGACCAACGTCTCAAGGACTGTCTCCACAGTGCTGAAAATACCTCTGGGTTTATAGAAGGAAACAGGGGGCAGGTTGGCAATAAAGGTCAGGTGGGTCATTGTCTTGGGGTCTTGGGGTCTGTTGCATGGGGTCTTGCTGGCACAGGGTAGTCATTATTGCTTGAGGGGTAGTTTCAGCTTCGCCCTCAGGGTCTTTTGCCTGAGTTAAAGAGAGAAACTGGAAAGAAGAACTTAATCAATTAGAAAGTACAAACCAGAGGTCCAAATGGAGGTTAAGTCGTGTTTCAGCCCCTGGGTTGTGAGCACATGGATAGTAGCAGTCATTTTCCCCGGTGCCTCACGTCCAGGCCCTCGGCTGGGCCCGGGGCAGGGGTCTAGGGGACAGAGTGCCGCTTGCTGACTGGCCCAGAAAGCAGACCAAGGTTTCCCCTTCTCACTCCGCACCCATAGCCCTTTCTCTGCGGCTACACAGTCGCTTCCTGCTACCTCTCAGGGACACCCTCACAATAAAAAGGCCCTTTCAGAAGCTTCAGCTCACTTTCCTTTCTCTTTATCCAACCCATTCACCTCTCTCTTCCTACTCTATTATCCGCACGTCTTTGCCTTCCTGATTGCTGAATTCATCCTTCCTGATTGCCTTCCCCAGGGACTGGACTCCCCTGAGAGAAAAGAGAATGTGTGACCAGTGACCTGATGCCCCGGAGGGTGGGAAGAGAAGCAGTTGATGGCAAGAGAAACATAACTAACTTTATTGACCAAACTAAGGGTCAGGTTTACAATCTCTATACATAGGAGAGTCATTTGAGGCGTTGTTACCCCCATTTTGCAGGTAAGGAAACTGAGGTTAAAGAGTAAAATAACTTGCCCAAGATCACAAAAGCAGTATGTAGGGAGGGAAAAAAATATTTTCCTCTATCCATTTTGGGTTCTCCAGCTGTGGCCCTGTCATTAGGCTGACCAAAGACAGATTAACAAGAGAAAACAGAAATGGATTAATGTGTGCCTCATCCCACGTACACATGGGGCTCCCAAGAGTGAGCGACCCCAAGGAGCGGATCGATTTGGACTCATGTCCCATCTTAGACTACATAAAGGAAAAGGGAGGGGGCTTTGGGGCAGGGGTGACAAGTTGAGGGAAGGTAACCAGAAAAAATGGGGGGGGGATACAGGAGTTGTTTAGTAGGGTGAGGTATGCAGATATAAGTCGGGACCTGTTCCACTGATAAGAGTTGTGAAGAGTCTGGGGCACCTGGGTGGCTCAGTAGGTTAAGCATCCGACTTTGGCTCAGGTCATGAGCTCGTGGTTCACGGGTTCGAGCCCACATCGGTCTCTGTGCTGACAGCTCAGAGCCTGGAGCCTGCTTCCTGGATTCTGTGTTTCCTTCTCTCTCTGCTCCTCCCCCGCTCATACACTGTCTCCCTCTCTCTCTCTCAAAAATAAATAAAACATTAAAAAAATTAAAAATAAAAAGAGTTGTGAAGAGTCTCCTCTTCCAGGTACAGGAGAGACACTTTTCCAAATGGAAATTTCCTTTACTGATGTAAATTCCCTTTACAAAAGGAAAGCTTGTTCCCTGTTTTAGAGCTTTCCCTTTACCTGCTGGCTCTCCATGGCCTTTAGCTCTAAAATAATCCATATGCTAAAGAGACATCTTTTGGGGGGCATAGTCGAGTAATGTCAGGATTTAAGTTCAAGTATCTTTGGCTTTCTTTGTATTTCCCTTCCTAAAATTTCCCCCTTCCCAAAACTCCCCCCCCCCCCAGCTAAAAATCTTTACCGACCATCTATTTTGTGCCAAACACCGTACTGTGGACCGGAGACTCCAAGGCGGATGATACCATGTGCAGCGGTCCAGGTGGCGCTGCGGTCCAGATGGGGGCCAGACCCGGAGACAAATAGTGTGGTGAGTGTGCAACGTCCTACAGGACTTCGGAACCGGGCGGGCTAAGCAAGGCTTTGCTGGGGGGCAAGACATCCAGGGCAGTTCCAGAGGATGGGTCCCAGTCTACCGGGCAGAGACGGGGTCAGCAGGGGTGAAGGGACCAGGGCTTGAAGGTATATGGTGTTGTACTTTCCCATCTTGTGAGCAAGGACTGCTTCCTGCCAGCATCCACGGATGCCAGGACTGCTGTGAAGGTCAGGGTCGTGCCCTTCCTCCCTTCCAGGGCCCTGGGCCTGGGACTCTACCCTGAAGCCTGGCTTCCTGGGACATGGCTCCACCCATGCCTGAGGCCCTCCCGACAGCCGCAGCCCCCCTCCCTCAGCCAGGTCCTCAGTTTAGCAAAGCTGCTGGGTCCCTTTGGGTTTGATACCATCTAATTGGTTGTGGCTAATCCCATATTAACTCTCCCTGCAGAAGCTAGAGGGCCTCTCCCCACCCTCCGTCACGTCCCAGCCCCTACTGGAGCTTCGGTTATCATGTTTAGGAGCCTCCACCGCCACAGACAGGCAAATTTGCATATAAATAACCTGCCAGCACAGGAGGCTGCTAGAGGCACCTGGTAACGACTCTGTTTATTACTCTGGAGAGAGAAGGGGAGCAGGAAGGCCTTGTGTTGGGTGGCCCAGTCGGGACGGTTACATTTCCACCCGCTGATTAGCTGAGAAAGAGTCTGTGACCCTCAACTGCGGGGGAGGAACAAACAGAAAGCCTCTCAGTTCCTCCCCTCTGAGAAAGCCTATACCAATCTACATGTCACCTGAGACTGTAGGACCCACCACTGTCACTAAGGTATGCATGCAGGCAGGTATGGCCCTGGGCTTGGTGCAGTTGGACGATGTGATGCAAAGGGAGATGGGTCACGTCCTCAAAGAACTGTGTATTGCAGAGGACATGTCCCAGACCTAGCCGGGGACACTGACCAGACAAAACTTTGAGATGAGGTCCGCACGCATAGCATGGTGCGGCCCAAAAGTGTTGGAGGGGGTCTTACTTTAATATTTGCTGGGGGAGGAACATTTGGGCTGGTTCTTTTTTCTTTTTTTTTTTTTTTTTTTGCTTTTTTAAAACGATTTTTAATTTATTTTTGAGACAGAGAGAGAGAGAGACAGCGTGAGCAGGGGAGGGTCAGAGAGAGAGACACACACACAGAATCCGAAGACAGGCTCCAGACTCTGAGCTAGCTGTCAGCACAGAGCCTGATGCGGGGTTCGAACCCACAAACCGTGAGATCATGACTTGAGCCTAAGTCGGACGCTTAACCAACTGAGCCACCCACGCACCCTGGGCTGGTTCTTGAAGAAAACCTAGACCTTGCCTGGCTGGAGACCAGAAGAGGAAACATTCCAAGCCAGAAAGGATGAAGTAAGCAAAGGCACTTGAAAATAATGCAAGGCTGAGTAGATTATCTGTGGGGCAGGGGACGGGGAGGAATAGGGAGATATATTGGAAAAGCAGCAGAAGTTATGGCTGGGGGGGTGGGGTGGGCACATGACTAAGTTGTGACTTCACCTCTTAGACCTCAAAGGTTTTTGAAGACAGGGGTGATGTCAGTTGGGCAGGTAGCTCTGTGGGCCAAAGCTATAGTTGCTGAAGTCTCCCCCCTAAAGTGGGACAGCCTAACAGTTACCTAAGAAGGCAGTGAGGGATCACCCTTAGCTGGGGTCTGATGTTTGTTCACACACCAGCAAGGCTTAATTCAGAATAGGCCACGCCCCCAGAGACTAGGAAACTGGACATTTGTGAGCATCCAGAATCTTAGGGGTGAGAAGCACACATTCAAAGGATGGGGAATCTATGGCTGGAAAGGCAAGGGGACTGTAGGGGAAGTAAAATTAGGGGGAAAAAACACAAAAAAACTTCTACCAACCCAGAAAACCTCCACCAAGCTAGTGGGGACAGTTTTCTTATCGGATAAGCATTAAACGAGAATGCGATGGGCATCACGGCTTATCACCTACACCTATGAGACTTCAAAGACAGAATGGAATCTCGCCCCCTTATATAGTGTAGGGGAGAAAAATTTCACTCTGCCCTCCTAGGTTCAGTGGCTGGGACCTGAGAATCAAACTGATAGAAGACAGATTAACCAGAGAAAAGAAACAGTTTTAATTACATACACTCTGCACAGGAGTTCACAAAGAAAATGGTGGCTCGGAGATGGAGCCAGAATTTAGGGACTTACCTTAGTTTAGACAGAGGAAGATGGGTTCAGGCCTGGCAGGAGGGGGGGAATGCTATGGGAAGCTGACCAGAAAAAGTATGGTAAACAAGGGTTGTTCTGTAGAGTTTGTTATGCAGATTTAAGTCTGTGCTTTTTCCTTTGATAAGAACTGTTAAAGAGTCTTCTCTTCCTGCTGCTACAGGAGACGGAAATACTTGTACACATGGAAATTTCCTTGATCGATGTAAATTTTCTTGACAAAAGAGCAATTTATGCTCTGATTGTAGAGCTTTCCTGCCTCTGCTGTTCCTTTGTGACCTCCCGCTTGAAATAATCCACACGTCATAGGGGCACACTTTGGGGTGGCATATTCTGGTTCCCTTTAAGTAGCCAAGCAGATACAATCCATTCTATACATATATACCCCTTGTTTATACACCATGATAGACAAGAATTCATTCTCAAATAAAAGGTCTTGATAGCGCCATTTGTCACACATCCTGCCTTTACCTGGTAACTGGGTGACCATCTGTATTAGCTTATTGGCTTTATCCAGAGGAAAAACAAACGCAGAATTTGCTGCGGGAGGTAGTTTTGCAAATGGGAGCAGGGCACCCATCAAAGTTAGGCTCCTACCCTCCCACAGGAACTGAGAGTGACTCGCACGCTCTCTCTCTCTCGATGTTTGCATTTCAAAAAGATGGCTCTCAGGTCTTTGAGGAAATGCCTGAGCTCTGGGACCAGCAGGAGACGCATGTAGCCATTATAAAGATTTCCATACATTTAAAAAGGACCCAGGAAAAAACTCTGAAAGAAAAGGGAGAGGAGGAAGAAGTCTTCTCCTTATTTTCAACCGGGAGAATTAAGCCTCTTATTTTAATACTTGCCCTTCCAGGACAAACAGGCTCACGAGTAGCTGGGTCCTCCTGGGAGAAGCACTGACCACATTGTCAGACCTATTGGAGTCCCACCTCTGCCTTGTGCCAGCTGGTGGACAAGTCAACCCTCATCTGTAGGTCGTTTAGCTCGCCTTTGAAATGCAGATTACAATGGCCACCTCTCTGGGGTCATCAGGAATAAATGAGGTACTATTGTAAAGTCACCTGGAGCACATTGGTGTTAAAGTGTATGCTGTCGTGAGGGTTGGAAGGGCAGGATGAAGAGTTGTTCACCAAATCCCAACACACCAAACCTGAGGGGATTCCTTTAACGAGCACGTCAGATGGGTATGGAAGAGATCAAGGGGAACCCTCCTTGGAGCAGCTGGCCGTAAATTCAGGGAGCTCATTCCCCTAAGAGATGTCACAATCTGAAAATATAAACAGGTTAAGGAAGGGTTTAGGTCACTCATAAATGCCATCTCCAAAGGGGCTGATAGGGAAGTGGCAGGTGTTGGGGCACAATCCTAACTCTGAGCTTGACAGCTTCTAGGGTAAAGTGGCCTTGGCAACACTGTCTGTCACAGGCAAGCTCTGGCCAGACAGATGTATCATGCGTTTGGATTTAGAAGATAATTCTTCTATTTCTGTGCTCCACAGCCCACGGGTCCCCCAAATCCCCCAGGATGACAGGCTGCATTTGCCGTGGCACCATCTCTGCCGCTCCCTTACCATTTCTGCCATAAAGCCCGCAGCCGGACACCTGCCCACCTGTGCTCCAGACGGGCCACATCTCTTGAGATGGGAGAAGGAGGGCACAACACAGCCACAGTGGCCAAATTTCATGTGTCTCTGCAATGTCTGGCTCCCTACCCCTTGCCCTCGTGGGGGCTGCCTTCTTGTTGCCATAGCAACGGGATTCCCAGGGAGGCGGCCATCTTGGGACAGTGAAGCAGCCCCAAGTTGAAGCTGCTGGAGTTAAGAAGGAGAGAGTGTCCTGGAGAGAAGCCACACTCTCTGGGGAGTTGACTGAGGCTGGGGAGAGGTTGAAAAGCGCTTAGGCGAGGGTGGCCCTCCGCTCTGGGGCTTTTCCCAGCTTGCTTTGGTGAGCTCCCACCTTGCCAGCACCTAGGGAGAGTCTGGAGGCTGAAAAAGAGGAGAGGACCCCTTCACCCCCTCCCCTCTTCCCACTGCCCTCTCAGGGAGTCAGAGAGTGGCTAGGATAGGCCCAGCCCAACGCACTGGGTGGTAAAATCTGATGCCAGGGAGGGCGGTGGGGGAAGGGGGAGGAGAGGAGCCTGAGTGACAGCAGGAAGTAGATTTTCATCTGGGGTGGCTGCAAGCCAGAGGCGGGGCTGGTGGAGCAGGTGACAGGATCAGGCAGGGTGATGGGGGTGACAGAGCCCACGGGGACAGCTGGAGCAGAGCTAAGCCGGGCGCTGGGGGGTGATTGAACGGGCGGCTGGCTCCAGAGGGATTGAAGCAGGAGACAAAGGATTTGCTGCAGAGCCCAGCGCCCTGGTGGAACTCGGGATGCTTTGATGCCGATGATGGAGATAGCTGGTCGGGGAGGGGGGCGGGGGGCGGGAGATCGGGGGCTGATTTAGCACCTTGGCAGGCGGGACTGGCAGGACGCTTGCTCCTGGGACGGAGCCTCGGGCTTTGCCCATCCGTCCCCGACTGAAGGCGTGGTGACAGAGCAGGCCCGAGGAGCGCAGAGCTGGCCCCGGAATGCAGCCCTCAAGCACATTTCACCCTTAACGTTCAAACCAATTCCAGGGCAGCTTTTCTCCGGAAAAGGAAGTGTGGTTCAAAGAGAACATAATGAATTGGCTGAAATAAATAGCTGATTAGTTGCAGATAACATCAGAAGCGCTCGCAGAGCAGAGTGGAGCAGCCCATCGGCCCTGGCAGCCAGCTCCCCACTACACCCCCTCCCTGCCGCTGGAGACAGCCTCTCTTCCCTCTGGGGGCAGGGCTGCAGGCTCAGCCTGAAAGCAGGTCCCAAAGCCGGAGTCTCAGACAGCACCCCCCATGGCCATCACCGCGAGGCCTGGCCTGTTAATGGAGAAAATGAGGGGTGTGGAAACAGCACATGGGGAAATGCAGTCCAGGGTCCACAGCTGCCACCTCAGATACCTTCAGTGGCCTTTCTGAAAAAGGAGATAAAGCTAAACTAACATCTGCCCTGACTGCTCCCAGGGGGTTTTCCAAAATCAGATGAGCAAGGGTTACAGCACCAACTCTGACGACTGTGATCCTTTAGACACTACCCTCCATATGGGAAGGGAGTCTGTTTTGCTCACCTTTGCACCCCCCTGGATTGAGCATAATGCCTGGCACAAGTGTTTGTTGAATGTTGTTGAATACATGTGGACCATTCACTAGCTCAGTGGTACCCCCAGCCATTCATAGGTGGACTGGGCCCCCAGACTTTGAAGGTCCAGCCTACAGGCATTCGGTTGTGACACTGCCCGACAGCCAGCCCCAAAGATGTTTGGATTGGCCATCGCTTTGAGTTAGCCATAGCTCTGTCAGTCCAGAAGAATGGGCAGTTATTTAAAGTTTGATGGAAAGGGCAGGCCATGAGCTAGATTGCCTTCCGTGGTCCAGGAGCCTCACATCAGGAGCAGAGCCAGGCTCCCCCCTGCGCAGCCCTCCTCCCCTCCTCCCCACCCCACCTGAAGCTCCTCTGCTCCTGTTCCTCTCAGTCCTTTGTCCGCTTTCTGATGCAGAAGCAGAGATGGGGAGGGACCAGGTTATTTCATGACCTCCAGGCGCTATTCAGTCTGATACTTGGAGGCCACACAATATATCAATCATCTTAAGCTGCATACACACTCCACATTAATTACAATTTATTTTTTTTATTTTTTTAAAATGTTTTATTTATTTTTGAGAGAGAGAGAGAGAGAGAGGGTTAGAGAGAAAGGGAGACACAGAAACCAAAGACAGGCTCCAGGCTCTGAGCTAGCTGTCAGCACAGAGACCGATGCGGGGCTTGAACCCACAAACCGTGAGATCATGACCTGAGCCAAAGTCGGACGCTCAACCGACTGAGCCACCCAGGCGCCCCTAATAACCAGGAGTTGAGTTAAGTGGCAGTTGACTAGTTGAAACGTTTTGTAGACATGTAATCAAACATATATTAATTTTGAGTTTGCAGTTTTCCTTTGGCGTCATGGGGCCAATCTGTTCTCTTTTCAGGTACCAGACACTTCTAGAGGGCCTTCACTTCAGAGGACCCAGGCACCCAGGCAGCTGGGGAAAGGAGGTGATGCCAGGGCCCCCCCATGCTCTCCTAGAGAGGGGAGAAGCAGTGTGGCCTGTGGCTTCGGCATTTTTGTGGGAAATAGGAGACATACATCTGTGCGGAGAAACAGGCACCATATGCCGTGTGATCCTGGGCAAGCTGCATGATTGTCTGGGCTTGAACTTGGAAGTCCTTTGGAATTGGGTTTTTCGGGGATGGAGGCTACAGGCAGAGGATGGTCACCAAGCCCTGTCTCCCCCAGATCAGAAGGTGGGACTGAGAGCGTGTGCGGGGGCTCTAGGCACCTGCAAGACCAGCTGAGGGCATACTTGTTTTCCCGGGGTGGCAGAGACCCTTTGCCACCTGGGAAGACCTATGGGGGGGGGGGGCGGTCAGCATTTGGCACAATGGAACTGGGGTCTGTCTAGGCCCCTTTTTGGTCTCCAGTGACCCTCACTGGTCATTTTCTATAATTATTGTCCTGTTTCCTGTCAGAGCACAAGGGGTCTGGGACAGTGGAGCTCTGGCAATGTGGTGTCTACTTTCTTTTTTTTAAATGTTTTTAAATACTTATTTATTTTTGAAAGACAGAGACAGAGCATGAGCAGGGAGGGGCAGAGAGAGAGGGAGACACAGAATCCGAAGCAGGATCCAGGCTCCGAGCTGTCAGCACAGAGCCCGACATGAGGCTCAAACCCACGAACCATGAGACCACCACCTGAGCCAAAGTCGGACGCTTAACCAACTGAGCCACCCAGGTGCCCTGCGTCTTCTTTCTGACAATGAGTATGTGTGGCTTTTCCACACCACAACCAATTCTGCATTCTCTGAAACCTACTGTGTGTCTTATGATTCAATCTTATTCTGACGCTAACGACCCAGAGTTAGTGTCAGACCCCACGGGTCACAGGGCTCAGTCCCACAAGACTACCCCCACTTCAAACACCAGTCACAAGTTCTGACTGACGGGCGTGTACATCAGGGTTCTCACAACCTCCTCTCAGGTGCAATCATTCCACAGAACGACTCACAGAACTCAGAAAAACACTTTAGATATGTTTACCAGTTTATTAGAAAGGACACAGCCAAATGGAAGAGACACTTAGGGCAAGGAATGGGGGAGCGGTGGGGTGGGAGAGCTCCCATGCCCTCTCTATGTGCCATATTCCCAGCACATGAGTATTTTCTACAGTGCAGAAGCTCTCCAAACCCTGTTGGTTAGGGGGTTTTATGGAAGCTCCATTACCTAGGCATGCTTGATTAAATCAATGGCTGTTGGTAATTGGAACTCAGTCAATCTCCAGTCCCTCTCCCCTTCTCCAGCCTGAAAGTTCCAACCCTCTAACCAGGGCTCCGGCTTTCTGGCCACCAGCCCCCATCCTGACACTGTGTAGCCCCCCACATACATTCCAGCCCAGCTGGAGTCCTGGCGTCAGCACGAAAAAGACACTCTTATCATTCGGGAAGATTCCAAGGGCTGGAGGAGCTCTTTGCCAGGAACCCTGGACGAAGACCAGACCAGAGGTTTTTATTTTATTTTATTTTATATAGTATTTTTTATTATACCACAAGCAACGTGCGGTGTTACCTTGCAGTCCTCAGAGGGAGGACTAAGTGTGGGCTGAGCTTGGGTTTCTCAAACATCCCCCCAAAGCACATCTTTGGGCCACCAGGCGGACGCCAGGGTTTTTTCCAGTGGGATGTTTTCTAGGTCAGCCCCATCCTGCACCTAGTCTTGTTAATCAGGCCCTAAGAAAAAGACCTAGAGAGACAGAAAGGAGGATAAAGATACTCTCCCATCTCCTTTGAGCCCCTTCCTGGAGAACCTGAGCATCTGTCGTCATCTCCCAGACTGAGTCTCCACGTCTGGGGTGCAGGACCCACGCATTCCTTGATAAATAACGCATCTAATCCTAGTTTTTCCAGGAGCTCACCTGGCCCGGACTTCACGATAGGGACTTTTCCTCATCCTCCTCCCACCTAAACATGCAAACACCCCATCTCCCCAGATGGTAGAGAGGCCAGAACAAACTTCTGGGAGTGTGTGGACAGAGAGATGAAAACAAACTTGGCCCCTGGCAAGTTTCCTCTCTGGGTATGATAAACCAGTGCAGTTTCTGAGTGAAATGGGATCCATGTGGGTCCTGATTCATTTGCGCGCTGGGAAAGCATTTGTGCATAAGAGAGAAGCAGATCCCAGGGGCCCCTTTGAGTTGATTTAACAAATCCTTTTCAAGCTTTTATTTTTTCATTAGGAAGCAGAAGTTGCTTGTTCCCAAACCACACACGTACACAGGCGCGTACACACATCCCACTGGTTTCAAATTCTGTGCCTCTCCAGGCCCTGCAGCCCGGAATGTCCCCCTCAAACCAAGAGTTAGGAGACGCTTTTCCATCTCCCCCTATGTAGCACCTGCTGAGAAAGGGCCCGAGGAAGAAGTCTAGGAAGAACTTGCAGGAACTGGTGGAAAGGAGGCGGGTGCCCTCCTGCCCTGGGAAGCCGGCGCCCTTGAGGCTCCAGGTTCAATCACAGTTTGGTGGGAGGGTCTTGGGCTAAGAACAGAGACCCAAAGGGAATCGGGGCGCTCTGAGACATGCTATCAGTTTCCTATCCTCTCTGCTGGGCAGGACCTTCTAGAAGCACCCACAGCAGCCCTTCACCCACAACACCAGACATGGCATAAGGTAAATGGAGGAGAAATGGAGTCCGGGGAGAGCTCAGCTGTGGCCCCAGCTCCCCAGTTCCTGGCTGCGTGAACCTGGTCAAGTCATTGAACTGCTGAGCCTCATTGCCCTGCCTGTGCAACGTCTATAATCTGATGACCTGGAAACTACCGAGGATGGGCACGAAGGTACTTTGTCAATTGCCAGGTCCTATGGAAAGGTGACGTGTTGGAAGTACCTATCTTGGGAGGTGTCAGTAACAGTCCTATTTGTAAATGTTCTTGGGGTGAGGGCTGGGGCGGCTTCCCCCCCGCCCCCAGCCTCCATGGCATAACTGCGTGGAAAGTCCTTCCTAGCACCAGGACGGGAGGAAGGCGGGACTCTGGTGAGGTCTCTCTGCTGAGGCCTGGACCGCAGGGAGCAGTGCAGCAGCTCCGTCGCCCAGTGAGCCACAGAGCCAGGTCCATCTCCTTTCTTCATCAGTAGGAAAGAGCAGCTTTGACCGGTTTTCAAATCAGGGGGTGGAAAAATGCGCCCAGATCTCAGGTTATGAAATGGGTCATTTTCATCTGTGCAATTTCTACCCGCTGACCCCATAGCCTCCCAGAAGATGGGGGACTTTCTCACCTCCTCCCTCCAATCTAATCTGCACCTGACATATGGGCAGATCTCTCAGACCAGTCTGCACCTCTCGGAGCCATTTCCTTCCACTTAGGAATAAATGGCGGTTCCAGGGAGCGTGCTGATGGGAATGGCACTCACCCCAGGGGTGGCACTTCCTTCTCTTGTGTGCCCTTTTAGGACCTCGCCTGGCACACACAGAGGCCCCGGTGCACCGAGCTTTGCAGCCCACCTCTGTCTGCACCCACAATTCAATCACACAAGCTGTCTGTGAGCATAAAAATGGATTTTCTCTTCTAATGACTCCCTTAACTGAGCTGATGGCTGCCTTCCCTCAGGTCCCCATGGGGACGAGCCGGAGAAAGATGGCCCCTTGCCTCTGCATCCCTCGACCCCTCTTCCCCTCCGCTTCTTGAAAGCAGAGGGGAGCAGATGGACACATTCCTTGAATGAGTCCAGTGCGGGGAAGAGGGGAGAGTATGCTGAGCGACAGGAGGTGGGCCGCGTGGTCCCCACGGGGCTCTCCCTCTCCCTCCAGCCCCATCTCTGTTCCATTAACCTTGCTCCGCATGTGCTGTGTTAATGGACTGGGAAGGACAGATCACCCTGCTCGCCTACAGAAAGGAGCAGCTGCCACATGTTGCCAACCTCAACGTCGGCTGGGAGGGAAGGACTCAGGGCCCAGGCAGGCCCCAGCTTGTGGCCTGGCTCCCCGCTACACCCCTCACCCCTGCCCCAGGGCGGTTCGAAGGGCGAAGGGCAGCCTGATGCTAACAGGCCTGGCGGGAAAGTCCTCCTGTGACCCTCAGAGCCCCTCCTCAACAGCTAGGGAGACTCAATAATGTCAACTTCCTAAGTGCAGTAGAGGGGTCTTTGAATAAGAATCCCTTCTATTTTCTTAACTCTTCCGCTTCCGCTGGGTGGACGTCATAATTCATAGGCTTGCGAGGAAGAGGAAGCTGCGAGGTAGGCTCCATGAAAGAAGGAGGACAAGCAACGTGGCAAGTTGAATGTCACAGGCTCGAGTAGTGCAGAGATGCAGCACTGGCAGTGCCTCCATGCTGAGGGTGGGCACGAAGGTACTTTGTCAACTGCCAGGTCCCATGGAAAGGTGACGTGTTGGAAGTACCTATCTTGGGAGGTGTCAGTACCAGCCCTGTTTGTAACTGTTCTCAGGGCAGGGGCCAGGGTGGCTAGAAAGCTCCAAGAGGTTTCTCCCTGCCACATTTCACATTGCCATCTCTGAGCAGGACTAGACTCAGGCTTGTGAACTGAGGCAGGATGGCAGCCTCAATGGACAAGGAAAGAATAAAGCCATTGGCATGGGTGGGAGAAGTGAGAAGCCACAGAAGAGAAGGCAGACGAATCCTTTTGGTGGTAGAGTTGGAAAGAAAATCCAAGGCCTTTTGGGGGCCTTGGGGAAGCACCCCAGACCCCCCACGTCACCTTGTCTTCCTATCTAAGCCCCATGTCACAGCTCTTGTCCTGGGATGTTATCCTGAATATCTTTGCAATAAATCTCCATGTTCTGGACAGGCTCTAGATAAGCTGGGGAAATAGCCCAGGGTGTCCCAAATTTGCCTGACGAAAAATCACATGGCAGTTTGTTAAACGTACAGATTCCTGGGTTCTTTCCCAGACCAAAGAGCAGGATCTCCAGGACGGATCTGTACATGCACTTTTCACAAACACCCAGAGTGGGTCTTACAGCAAGTTTGGGAAACACTAGCTTACTCTCTTCCTCCTTAATTCATCCATGAAAGTCGACTGAGTTGAATGGGGCAAATCCACATTGCTTAAAAAAGAGGGGGGAATGCCCATTTGGGGGTGTAGCCAGGCAAAAAAAAGAAGCCGCACAAATTTCTTAGCCCTTCTCTTCCTCCCCAGCTCCAAGGCTGGATATTCTAACAGTTGGAGCAGTTTCCCCGAGGGTGGATATGATATCTGTGACCCTTCCAGGACTGTGAATTAACTGCTGCTAGGTTACCATCTTCAGGGGGTAGGGAAGAGGAAAATTTCAGTTCTGGGATTTTCTAAGTCCAGTTGTCACTACATATTCATTTTCCTCTTCTTCTGTGGTAATAGAACTTTTAGCTGAACACATAGCAGCCTAAATATAGAATACATTTCCAGCCTCCTTTTCAGCTATATGAGGCCGCACAACGAAACTATGGCCAAAGGGATGTGAGTAAAAGTAATATATGCAACTTATGGATCAAGGCTGATGGAAAAGGTGCGTGCCTTGCCCTCCCCTTTCTCCCTTCCCAGGCAGAGCTGGGCATGGGGGCACCTTGGCCCATGTGAACAGGGGTTTATCAGTCAGGGTTCTTTAGAGAAACAGAACCAATAGGATGTGTGTGTGTGTGTGTGTATACACATATACATAAATACATATGTGTATAGGTATACATGTGTGTAAAGACATGTATAATTAACATATATACTTGCATATATATGTATATATGTATATATTATATATTAATTTTAATATATTAATAGCCACACACATAGATGTAGAGATATTTGTTATAGGGAATTGACTCACACAATTACGGAGGTTGACAAATCCCAAGCTTGCAGTCAGCAAGCAGGAGGCCCATGAGAGCCAGTGGTAGGATTCCAGCCTGAGTCTGAAGGTTTGAGAACCAGGAAAACTGATGGTGTGATTCCAGTCCAAAGGCTGGCAAGTTCAAGGCCCAGAAAAATCCAGTATTTCGGTATAAGTCTGAAGACAGGAAAAGACCAATGTCCCAGCACAAAGGCAGTCAGGCAGAAGGAAGTCCCTCTTATTCCAGGCAAGGTCAGCCTTTTTGTCCTAGTCGGTTCTTCAACCGATTGGTTGAGGCCCACCCATAATAGGAAGAGCAATCAGCTTTCCTCATTCTACCAGTTTAAATGCCAAACTCATCTAAAAGCACAGAAATACCCAGATTAACATCTGACCAAATATTTGGGCACCCCATGGCCCAGTCAAGTTGACACATAAGATTAAGAGTCACCAAGGGCAACATCAGGGATGCCAGGGCAACAAAATCAAAAGGGCCTGCCTGTCTTCCTATACTAGCCCTGTGGTAGGAGAGAGAAAGAAACTATTTAGTATAAGCCACTATTATTTTGGATTTTGGTACAAAATCCATTACTTCAGCTAAGACCCTATATCTTAACTACAGGATCCTAGTGTAACTTTCACCCAAGAGATATGTTCACCTCAGCTGTCCCACTTTATGGCAGGGCTCAACTGCCCCTAGAAGGTTCCCCCACATCCCTCCTGTCCATCACAGCAGGACCTACAGCAGGACCTACAGGTCCTTGTTCCCAGGGGTGGGATATCAGAAGGAGAAATTGCCTCCTATGGGTATATTCAGTGGCATCCTAGCATATTCCTTACTCAGAGTGGATTTTTAATTTTTTTAATGTTTATTTTTGAGAGACAGAAAGACAGAACACAAGCAGGGGAGGGGTAGAGAGAGAGGGAGACACAGAATCCAAAGCAGGCACCAGGCTCTGAGCTGTCAGCACAGAGCCCAACGCGGGGCTCAAACTCACAAGCTGTGAGATTGTGACCTGAGCCGACGTCAGACGCTTAACCAACTGAGCCACTCAGGCGCCCCTCAGCATGGCTTTTTTCAAAAAAATCTTTCATATATTCAACAAAGTTATTTTCAGTAATAATCATGAAATGAAACAAATAATAATAAAGTACAGAAAAAAAACACAGTAAAAATGTTCTTATATTATACTATATATATATATATATATATATATATATACACATACACTCAGTCCAATAAAAAAATAATAATATTTTAGGTAATAATTTTCTAGAATTAATAAGTGAGTTTTAATAAAACCCAAACATCTGCAAATGGCTCAATATAGGCCATACTAAATTGTACCAATG
This sequence comes from Cryptoprocta ferox, assembly GCA_028646485.1. NCBI lineage: Eukaryota > Metazoa > Chordata > Mammalia > Carnivora > Eupleridae > Cryptoprocta > Cryptoprocta ferox. The sequence continues at coordinate 90,421,467 of CM053575.1, read as the reverse complement.
ATATTATATTTTATCTTTTGGAATCATTCTTTACCTTTAAAACAATTAGCAATTAATTTTTTAAAGAATAATAAATTTAAATTTTAAAGGTATTATTTAAATTAAGCAAAATATTTCATATATTTTTAAAAAATTGCTAAAAGGATCTAGGGCTTTTTTATCATTGTCATCATTATTGGCTGCAGCACTATTATAGTCAACCAACAAGTTCTGTCAAGATTTTGGTTCTGTGCCCAGTGCTATTCTAGGCCTGGGCCATCAACAGTGAACAGAACAGAAATCCCTTGTAGCGTTCAGTTGTAATGGGACTTAGGCAAATATGGGAGTGAAAAATGCTAGGAAGAAAACTAAGTCAGAGTCAGAAGGTGGATGGTGACAAGAGTGCTGTTTCCGCAGGGATCTGGGAAGTTCTCTGTGAGGAGGGGGCATAGGAAGGAGCCTTGGACCCCATTTCCTACCTCCCTAGTTCAGGGCATCAAGGCTGAGCACCTGTTTCTAGGAGCGATGAGTACAAGGGGGCGTTTGTGAACCCCAGCACTTGGCTGGCTGTGAGTTCAGACACACCTTGAGGGGAGACGGGGGGGGGAGGGAAGAGACAGCCACTGCCTTCAAGGGGACGGGCGAGCCCACGAGGGAGGGCACACAGAAGCAGGGGAGCAAACACCAATTGGTAGGATGCAAACTGTCCATCTGTCAGGCAGGCTGCATGAGAGAAGGGGGAGCATCAGTGGTCTCTATGGTGATTCTATATCCAAGTGCAACCAGGATGTCACAAGAAGTTCACAGGTGGTCCCATTAATCTCAATGCTCCAAGCCCCCAGCTGTGTGGTGGCGGGAAGGCTGGTCTTTTAGAGAGTCACTGCTATCTATAGTCTTGAGACCCTTCGGGGAGGTCCCAGGTGGTCACAGGGCCGCTCTAGCCTTGTTCTCTGCACCCACCACCCAAGTTCCAGGGCCAGCAGCATCCCTGAGGCATCACTTCTAGGACTCCATTCTACTGCTAGTGTCTTGCCACTGCCAAGTCCATTGTTACTGTAGTGAAGCCCTAAGTCAGAGACTAAGAATGAGGCCCATGATTTTGAAGCTGAAACTTGGTGCTGTTGCTCTTGCAAAGAGAAAAAGGGAACATTCACAGCACAAAGAGTAATACAAAGTTTGTTCCTAAAATGTCATCCAGTTAGTCAAGCAGCAGTTCCACTGGACTGGACAGGGTCAGGGGCAGGCCCCCACCATGGCCCCTGGCCCTGGTGGCCATGCCAGCACTTTTCCAGGCCAGAACAGGCACTGCTCCAGTGAATCACCCACCTGCTCCTATCCCAGTGGCAACTCTGACTTTGCAAACAAGAATAATATGTCTGATCACTCAGTCAAGGGATGGCACACGGATTGAGTGGCACGAGGATTTCTGAGGTGAGTTTGTTTTGAGTGCTCCCTGTCATTCTCTCAGGCTCTCTACTTTCTTTTGGGTGTCATCCCTCCCACTGCTCCCTCTAGCCCCCCATCCATCCGACATGTTTGTGTCCATGCTCCGAGAGTAGACAAGGTTTGTGTTCTAATCCCTGGAAGGTCCCTGGCCCTCATGTACTTGTTGGGAGAGGCCCTCCTCAATAAGTCCAATGGTTAGAAACACAACCCCAGTACAAGGGACAGCGGGACCGAGTCCCAGCCGATGCCAAGATGCTCAGAATGTCCTGTTGCACATAATGTGCATTTGGTTTACAAAGGTGAACGTTTCTACGGTGAGTACTATCATCTTGAAAAACAAAATGCCTTTACAGGTAATTGGTTGAATATACTCTGGCACATGCACTCAGTACTATGCAGCTGTGAAAAAAAAGATGAGGGAATCATATGAAGTGATATGGAGTGATTTCCAGATGTTATTGAGTGAAAAAGGCAAAGTGCAAAAGAGCATATGTGCTGTGCTCTCTTTTGTATGAGAAATAAAGGAAAATAAGAAAAGGTGTGTGTGTGTATATATGTGTGTATATATATATATACACCAGCTTATGATTACAAAAGAAACACAGGGAGGATAAACCAGAAAATAATGAAGTTGGTTATCTGCAAGAAGTAGAAAGGAATGGGGCTATAGATGGAATATTTGTGTCTATTCATGTGTTGAATTCATATGTGGAAATCTAATCCCTAGTGGGATGGTATTAGGAGGTGGGGCCTTTGGGAAGTGATGAGGGAATAAGGGTGGGGCCCTTATTACGGGGACTAAACAGCAAAAAGGACCCACAGCTTATGAAACAGGAAGCAGGCTCTCACCGGACCCCAAAATCTGTTGGTGCCTTGACCTTGGACTTCCAGCCTCCAGAACTGTGAGAAATGAATTTCTGTTGTTTCTAAGGCCCCCAGTCCGTGGTATTCTGTTATAGCAGCCTGAGCAGATGGAGACAGATGGGGTGGAAGGGTTATGGGAAGAAATGGTACTTCTCTCAGTGTATCTTTTAAAAAATTTTTTTAACGTTTATTTATTTTTGAGAGACAGAGTGTGAGTGGGGGTGGGGTAGAGAGAGAGGGAGGCACAGAATTCGAAGCAGGCTCCAGGCTCTGAGCTGTCAGCATAGGAGCCTGACGTGGGGCTCGGTCCCACGACCGTGAGATCACAACCTGAGTCGAAGTCGGACACTTAACCGACTGAGCCACCCAGGTGCCCCGAGTGTATCTTTTTTTAAAATAATAGGGCACCTGGGTGACTCAGTCAATTGAGTGTCTGACTTCAGCTCACGACATGATCTCACAGTTTGTGATTTCAAGCCTTGCGTTGGACTCTGTGCTGATAGCTTGAAGCCTGGAATCTGCTTCGGATTCTGTGTCTCCCTCTCTCTCTCTGCCCCTCCCCCACTCATGCTCTGTCTCTCTCTCTCTCTTTCTCTCTCTCAAGAATAAATAGACATTAAAAAATAATAAAATAAAAATAGTCTTGACTTTTGTAAGCATGTCTATAATCTACTAATTCCAAAAATAAATTAAAATTAATACAGATGGGGAGAGAGGAAAGAGCGAAACCAGTGAGCCTAATTATATTTCAAGTGAGAATCACAGCCACACTGAAGAGGGAGGAAAGAGAGAAAGAACTAATCCAAGTAACTTATGAAAATAGTTTTTACTATTTACCCTTCATCTGGGGCAGGATAGGGTGAACATATGCATGTGTTGGGGATGGCAGAGGAGGGGAGCAGCAGAAAAAGTGTGGACAAATCCCGAGTTCTTTAGAGAAGATTAGTTTACTGTAGTGGAATGAAGTACAGGGATCTCACTGAGGAAAAGGGGCTATACAAACATAAAAGTGGGAAGGCAAGAAGAACCCTGTGGGAATAGACTTGAATTATGATGCAAGTATTGGTGTGACCTTGTGATTTTAAAAGTGTGTGCGTGTGTATGAATGTTTACATGCATGTGCATAATCTACGCAGGTGCATAGGTATATGCATATTTATGTGTGTGTATTTGTATATACGTGCACATATTTCCTAGCTCAACCACTGAAATGGCCAAGAAGCAAAGATACCCCAGGAGCAATGAACACACCCAACCCCCAGATCTTGGTGTCTAATACCATTTTCCCTCTAAAAGGACCCAGGACTGCTCAGAGAAGTGGCTGATTCTAGGACTGGAACGTCTTATGCCACAAAGTGAGGAATTGTTCAAGAAAAAACAACAATAAAGAATGATGGGGCATGTCACAGAACAGAGGAGCTACCTTGAAGGGGCTCCCACTGGCCCAAATCTGGACAATTTGAACAACAAAATAATGGGCTAGCATAATGAATTATGAACCACTGAAAAAATAGAAATTTATGAGTCCATACATATCAATAATAGATACTTCTTTATTTATTTAGATGATAGGTAGATGATGTTGATAATAGATAGATAGATAGTAGATCAGCAGGGAGGCTCTTACTTACAGTAGAATGTTGCAGGCAAACCCATAAAGGTAGAGAGAGTGTTATAATTGGGAGATTAGCATTTTACAACCATTGGTAAAGATGGATTGAGTCAGTCAAGAATCAATAGTATTTATTAAATCTAGGAGAAATTTTGACAAGCAATGATCTTAAGTTATCTTCCCAGACTGCTTACTGTTTGCAAAGGTGGGGGGGGGGAAATGGTAATTAATAGTGGAGAAATCAGGCAACACATGACTGAAAGATCAAAATTAAGATCACCTGTGAGGAACAAATACCGCTATGTGCCTCCAGATGTGATACCCCAAGAAAAATACGCAGTATTGCCTACATTGATTTGTTACCAAGTATGCACGACCCCAGCCTAATCATAAAAAACATCACACAAACACAGAATGAGAAACAGGCTATTTTAAAAATGGGGGCGGGGCACCTGGATGGCTAAATCGGTTGAGTGTTCAACTTTGGCTCAGGTCATGATCTCGTAGTTGGTGAGTTCGGACCCCATATGGGGTTCGTTGCTGTCAGCCTGTCAGTGCAGAGCCCGCTTCAGATCCTCTGTCCTGGTCCCTGTGCCCCTCCCCCGCTTGTGCACTTTCGAAAAAAATAAATAATAAAAAGTAAAAACTGGGGTCACTGTATTCTTCAAAAGTGTCAATATCATAAGAGGCAAAGGGCTGTGGGCATATTTCAGATTGAAGGAAGCTAAATACCTGAGCCTCCATGGGATCCTGTCCTGGAGGGGAAATGCTATGAATAGATCAAGCAAAAAAAATTCTAATATGGGTGATGGACTAGATAATGTCAATCTATCAAGTTGGTAAGTACACCGTGGTATGTAAGAGATTTTCCCTATTTTTAGGAAACACATACTGAAGTGTTTTGGGGTAAAGAGCCATAACGTATGTAATTTACCTCAAATCACAAAAGGTTCAGAAAAAAATTATGTAGGACATATATAGATATAAAGCTATGTGTGCATGATACATATATATATATACATATATGCATATATATAAAGAGAGAAAATAAAGAACAAAGTAAACTGTAAATAATACAGTAAATCTGCACAGAGTATGTGGATGTTCTTTGCACTATTTTTAGTTTTGCAACTTTTGTGAGTTTGAAATTCCTTCCAAATAAAATGCTTAAAAATATCTTCATATGTGCCTGGCACTTGACCATTTTTTTGGCATGTTCATATCTTCCGGTACTTCTAGATCCTCCCAACAACGCCATGAGGCAGGCGGGACAGGTATTGATATTCTATTTCCCATTTTACAGATGAGGAAGTGGAGGCACCAGCCTGCTGAGCATCTTGCCAAGTATTACTTCCTGTGCAGCGGTGCTCGGCCCCTCCCCTCTGGGTGTCAAGCGCGGGCTTCCTCCTGTGATATCCACGCACATCCTCCCACCCTATCAGAATCCATTACGGTTCCTGCTACTGATCTCTCTGGGAGGTAATGAGTTTCATAATTCTGTTTCCGTGAGTTTATTACTCAGGCCTTTGAAACCCAAGGCGGGAGTCAGTCTCTTCAGTGATCTCTTGGTTCCCTGTGTCCCTTCCCCTGGCATTACAGCGGCCCCTCCTTTGTTCTCTCCGGTGCTGGACACACACTTAACTTCAGAACGGGTTGTATATATTGTCCCTGCTTCCTATTTGTTTTGGTTTGTCTCCCTAAAGGGCAGGGACCAAGTATTGTTCCTCTGACCCTCAGCCCCAAGCTCTATGCCTGGCTCTGAATGCTTGACGAATAAATGGCTGTGGGGCTGAATGAAACCTCCTCTTATTTGACCTAAACTCACCTCAATCAAGTCTCAAAGTGAGTCTTTCATTGTGGAATTGGAATTAAGTAGGATTAAAGTTAACACTGTCCTGGCTGGCATACCTCTCTGGCTCCTTCTCTTTTTTCGCTGGTTTTTTGTTTTTAAATATTCATTTATTTATTTTGAGAGACAGAGACAGTGCAGGAGGGGTGGGGAGGGGCAGAAGGAGAGGGGGAGAGAGAGAGAATCCCAAGCAGGCTCCACACCCGGGGTGGAGCCCAAAGGGGGCCTTGCTCCTGCCACCCTGGGACCATGACCTGAGCAGAAATCAAGAGTCAAACACTTAACTGACTGAGCCCCTCAGGCGCCCCTGGCCCATTCTCTTTCTTGCAGGGGTAGCAGATGAAGGGTGAATCCAGGTGATTCGGAAGCAGTGTGGGGTTTTTCCCTAACACAGGAAGGAAGTGAGAGTGGTTCAGGGGGGAGTGGGAAGCAACAAGTTTAGGGGATTGAGTAGACAGAAGAGTTGATGTCTGAGGAGGGTGACTAGGAACTTACTACTGAGTCACAGGTTTCATATCAGCTCGAGGTTCAGCCCTCAGGGGAATGGAAATTTTAAACAATATTCAACACAGTCTAGGTGACCACCTCCCCCATGTAAGTAGCCCAGAAAATAACTAAGGAAGGGACACTGCACAGGAAGGGAACAGATTGATACCTGCCTTCCTGAGTCATCACGCTCAGGGACTGGGGGCTATGATCTTCCCAACACAGCTCCGTATAGAGCGTGAAAAGGTAGAACTTCCAAATAAACCCTTGGATTTGAGACAAGGCTGAAATCTTATTTGAAGGGATTTGCTTTCAATTTCATTTTTTTAAATGCATTTTTAATAACAAGCCTATTCAATCAAAAAGGGGGTATTTGACTGCTCGGAACAGCAGTGGGATCTCCCTCAATGTAATTTGGATCCTTTCCTAAACCCACTTCCTTTTATTCTGCCAGCTCAGATCTGTCTTCAGTCGGGAACTCACAAAGCCTTGTTGTCAGTAGTGTGGAAGAAATTCAGTTAGAAGCGTCCCTAAGTACATCTCTGGACCCATCCCTGTAGGGCAGGAGAGTAAATTCCCATTCACTGGATACCAACAAGCGACATCACACAGATACTTTAAATGTTAGAGGGGTACCCTGGGTCATGTGGGCCCAGCCCCTCTCATGGCACTGAGACGCACATGGCTAACCTTCCGAACCCCCATGAGGATGGAAATGGTCCAGCTCCTGTGGCTGACCTGTCCTTCCTCTTACAGAGCAGGAGGCTGGGGCATGGCATCAACATTCCTGGTTTTCTAGACCATGGAAGAAATAAAGAGCACTCAGATCTGATGGGCAAGTCCGGGGACTCTTGGGTTAAAACTCCCAAGGAAACAAGGGAGACAATGGGTACTGTTAACCTCTGGGGCTGGGCTGCTCCAAGCCAGGCTTGGCTGGGCCATGGAAGTCAGTCTAAGATCAGAGGGCTGGAGGCCCTGGACCTCAAACAGATCTGAGTTAGTCACAGTGGTTTTGCATGGATTCTTCCAGTTCAGAAGAGGGAGGTGTGATCTAAGCCTCTGTGCCCAGCAGCAGTGCCCATGTGGCATAGTGGTGACCCACTGCCAGGGGGAGGGGGTGGCCATGGAGCCTCACAGCACAAAGAGAAGCTACAGGGCTTGGGAGAATTTGACCAGGGCAGGAGCCTGGGCATCAGAGCTGGCCACGGTTGGTACCCTTAATGCCAAGGCAGAAGATGAGGCAAGAGTCATACCTAGATTGGGCCAAGTCAGCCTCTTTCCTCATTGGTACAAACATGTGACATGTTTCTTCCAATATTTTCCTAGAAATGTTCCAATCCTAGAAGGTTGTAGATAATCTGGCAATCATATAGACCTTCTCCAGTCCGAGGACAAGGACAGAGTGAAGACCTAATCTAAATGCAATGTATGCTGAACACGGCACCCAGAAGGACCCTATAAGAAGAGCTCTCCTCTGTCAAACCTCCCTGTGGCTTCCCATTGCCTGAAAACCCTTCCAGGGGCTGCAAAGCCCAGACTGTTGTGGCTGCCTGTTACTTCTCAGACAGCACCCTCTGTGGTTCCTCCACTTTGTGTCCCCATTCCAGCCACGTAGGTCCCTGTTTCCCGGGCTCAGTGGGCCTGTGGGCACATGCCTGCTGGTCTCTCTGCCTGGGTCTGCCTCTCCCAGGAGAGGCCCTGGCTCTCTCCTGCAGTTCTCTGCTGAAGCATCATCTTCTCAGAAGGGCCTCCCCCGTCCACCCTTTTTTAAGTTGCAACACCCCTACACTCCCTATGCCCCTCCCCTAGTGTAGATCGTATGTACCATCTAATGTACTTGGTGTTTAAATCATCTGCTTATTACTAGGTTTCCCAACTAGAAGGTGAAATTCCAGTGGGTTGGAATTTTTGTCTGTTTCACTCACCACTCACTCATGAGGACCCAGAATAGTACCGGGCACACAGTAAGTACTTCAAAAGATCTGGGGAGTGAATGAAGGTGAAGAAGGAGAAGATTATTGGCTCCTAGCTTGACTGGCCATGGGGGCCTGGCCCCATATCTGACCACCTTCTAACAGGGTTCCTCTCCCCAGGCCCCAGATTTGCTTAGCTCAGCTCCTGGTCTCCACTCCCCTGCCTGCCTTCTGCCCTCTCCCACCACCCAGCTCAATCCTGTCCCATCCCCACCACGACAGAAGGGCCTAACCTCAGCATTTCCCCATTTCGCACCACCCTGGATCCACCTGTCTCTATAACAACCTTCCTTGATTTGGACGCTCTTAATTAGCAACCCAGTCCCTCACAGCCTCTCTCTTTCAGGCAAAGCAATTCCCAATATCTCTAAAAAAATATATGTATATGTGTGTGTGTGACAGGTGGTCCTCTAGTCATAAGGGAAGTTGCAAGCCTGCCAGTGCAAGCCTGCCTTGTAACCCTCAGCCGTGGGCAAACTGGCCAAGGCCCCCTCCCCACCGATCATCAGCAAGCCAGCACAGAGAAGAGCCCCTCTTTGAGCCCACTCCTTAAATCAAAGGAACGTATGCTTTCAGAATCATAAAGTACGGGAAGGCCCAAAAGAAAGATTCAATAGACACGTGGTCCCATTTTGCCAAGGCAATTTTTTCAAGGCTCACCGATGTTAACATCCAGAGCTGGCGTCTCAACAGCCCCACACAGACTGCAGGATGTCTCAAAGCAATAGAGCAAAACAGAAACACCAGCCATCTGTCTCTTGAAAGTTCCTAGGAGGGGCATCCCATATCTGGGAAGACACTCGAAGGCAGGTTTCAAGTCTGAGATGCATCACACTGAGTTATGGGAGCAGAAGTTTCTGGAGGCCTTCTCTCCAACGGTATGAGCGTGAGGCAGGTATATTTTGCACCCACCGCCAGTGGCCACAGCCTTTGGGGGGGGCGGGAACTCTGCGGGAGCCAGACAGCCTGCAGAAAGGCTGACTCGGGAGAGCGAACCCTGGCCTAGCAACGTCCCCAGTCATTCTGGGCCCCATTCGGTTGAAATGAGACACTTTTCAAAAACAATTTCTAGGTAAGTGGTGGAGAAAATAGGATCACCGCGAACACGTGGAACAAAGAAAGGAGCAGCCCTGTAAGCATAGAGACGGGTCCTCGGCCATCAGGCAGGGCGAGCCCAGACGACTGTTTCTCACACGGCTTCCGCAGAGACATCGGCTTGGACAATGACTTGTGTGGGTTGTCATGACAATGAAATTGAAACTGGGATAAACAATAGCCACTCCGCCAGCTGCCTCACCTCCAAGCTGACCTGTCATTACGACAGCAGCTGCCTGGACCTCAGGCAGACGTCAGGAGATGAGCATCTCTGGGCCGGGCTTTTATCACAGGTGGGCAAACATGAGGCTGGAAATCAACTGGGCCCTTTGGCTCATTCTTGAGCTAGACTCGGGAATCCAGGGACCTCCTGTAAAAGGTCCCCAGAGCCTGTAGAGGGACAACAAAGCACAGAAAGTTAATGCGATGGGCCCAAAGACCCACAGCATGCTAGCAGAAAAGGCTAAGAAATGGTACCTCATCCTAAGTTCAAAACCTCAGAAATCAGTGCTTCCCGGGAGTGGCATCTCCAAAGGCTACTTTCAGCAAGAGCTTCCCGGCATTCCTCACCAAATGGACAGATGCAAAATTGAATTAATGTCACTGATAGAACTTGAAAATCCTTTTGTAGTTCCAAGGCAAATGCAAATACACGGTCCTGTGGCATTCTGACCCACCCTGCCTGCCGTCTTGCCGCAGACTCCCAGCCTAAGCCCCCACCCGCATCTGCAGGAGCGGAGCACCAGGAAACAGAATCAAATATGCCCCATAGGGCTCCACTTGGCTTTAAAAAATGGTATTATTATTTATATTTAATAGCAGCTTCAGAAAAAGCTGCAGATCCTAGGGCATGGCAGAAATGTAAATGGTAACTGATTGTTATTCTTACGGAAACTTAGAATTCAAAAGTTTAATCATCCTCATTAGCATAATTTGGGTGACTTCAGTCCATAACCTTACCCTGGAGTTGATTATTTATGGCGCCCTGAACAGAAGTCAAAAATTAACTTTGATTTAATGTAACAATTCCATCCCCAATATAATTCATAATGCAGATACGTTTGTCAAAAATAAATCCGGCTGCTTCGCCCATCTCAGAACAGGAAACTCAGAAAGGAGTAGAAAGAGAATCCCTAATCTTTGGTTTCTGCAGTCATTCTGGCTCTCCCTTCCCCTCCTCAAGTCTGTGCCTGCCCAGGGACAGCCTTTGGAGGAGGCTGAGAGCATCAGTGTGCAGAGAAATCTACAGATCAAGACAGGCTGGCTGGGACGGGGGGGCGGGGGGGCGGGTGGGGATCCCTCGGGGCGGGCATCTTGCTCCTCTTGAGGGTTTTATCCAAGTAAGCAGCTTTCTAATAAGACGGAATGAGAAAACATCACAAGAGGCTAGTCTGGTGGAAGGGTGTTTGCGGAGAGCACAATCTAATGACTTGCGCGTGTGTTTGAGGTGTATCTGTTTACAATTGGCTTTCAACTGTATCACTGCATGAGTCTTCATGATGACAGATGGGGGCGATGGAAACTGAGGCCTGAGGAAGCTAAACAACTTGCCCACATCCTGTGGCTGGTGAAAGGCAGTGCTGATCCTGGAAGGCTGGTCTTCCGGCACCATCCGTCAGCAGGTGGAAAGAAACGAGTCCAGCCAAGCAGTGTGCTGGCCAAGGGAAGCAGAGTCCTTGCACACCCCACCAAGGGCTGGGAGCGACAGTAGGGGACCCTGCTCCCAGAGCAGACAGGAGAAATCCTCGAGGCATCACCAGCTTAACCCATTTCCAAGAACTCAGAAGGGGCATTCGTTACGCCTGCTGGAAAAACTCAGAAAAGTGTAGGTTTCTCACACGTTCAGCAAAAAGGACTGTATAGAACCTCCCTAGATGATGGGGTCATAGAACTGCTGGGATTCTCTTTATCCCACTTCACATAAATTTGCCTCTGCGATGTACCAAGCTCCCTGCCAAGGAAGAAATCTCTTTCCATGGGCAGCACCGAGGAGCCAGACTGGCGTTGCAGTGTGCTAATTCTCTGTCTGGACAGCTAAAGTCACCCAGACGTGCCAAATTTTAGTGGCAACAGGTTTGCCTGCCAGTAACCGGCATCCTCTGCTTCCTCTTGCACCTACAGGCTGGGCAGCGCTAGCTCCCCTTTTCCATGCCAGGAGGAACCAATGTAATCTCGCAATGGGCAGCAGAGTGGTGTGCCAGCAGCCAGGGCCTTGGCCAGTGCTGGCAAACCCAGACTATGCCATTTGGTTCTTTGGTTTGTGCTGTGGAAAAGAACTGGCTGAGAAGAGGTAAAAGCTGTTGGCAAAATGTAAAGTTTGGTTCTCTTGGTCCCAACCCAGCAGGGATAATAATCATGAGTTGGCATGACTTCCGTGTGTGTGTGTGTGTGTGTGTGTGTGTGCGCTCATGCTTAATCGCACAGCTTTAACAGTTATAGACATAAGATGACACCAGACCACCTGAAACTAACATAACACTGTATGTTAACTAAGCGGAACTAAAATAAAAACTTTAAAAAAAAAAGACAAATCCAGGCCAAAAGATTCATTTGAAACCAGCACCCAGGGCCTTGGAATAAATTGTGACCAGTCTCAGACTGGGTCACCATGATGCCAGAACAATGCACTGATTCATCTAATTAGGACAACCAAGGGGTTCACCCAATTCAAATAACCACCTGATCCCACCAATGGGAAAAAAAATGTCAGTTGTTAGAGCTTTTGTTGACTAAACACTCAAGGAGTTGGCTGCCTTGATGTTTTGCCAACTAATGGTTATGATGCGGCGTAGTTACGGCTTTGGACTCATCCCTTTCAGGTTTCACTTTGCTGAGTGAAAGGCCACTCCTGCTTCCATTTCTGAATATATAATATTAATAATAGCAGTAATGCATACATGGGTACATCTACCATGAGCCAATATTCTATTGGGTACTCCATGTATGTTCTTTCAAGTAATGTTCTCAAGGATATGAAATCAGTATTTTTATCATCTGGACTTTAAAGATGAGAAAACTGAGGTTCAGAGCAGTTAAGTAGCTTGCCCAAGGTCACACAGCCGGTAAATGACATATTCAAGGCCCCGATCCATATCCATCTAGTTTTCCTCTTTACACTTACTCACATGTAAGAAGTTGTCTCCTAATTAGATTGTAAGCTCCATGTCAAAGGGATTTGGATCCCCGCATCTGAAACAGTGCCAGCATCCAGGCACAAAATAGGTTCTCAGTAAATATCGATTAAGTACATGAATGAAGAAGTTAATGAACCCCACCATGACTATGTCATGAAACCAAACTTCATATCCATCCCCTTCCTGAAGCCCCAGGACAGAGTAGTTAAGGATGGGCGTTGGGGTGTTACACTCCAAGGAGCCAAGGGTCAGGTGTGCCTGCACTCTCTGCCCTCTGCAAGGTACGAACGACAGAGACTGCCTGCCTTCCTGTCTCCTAGATATTTACTTCATCACACCCCAGTGCAAGCTTCCCGTCTGTCATATGTCTCCCTGAGAAGCCCCTGCACTGAAACGCCCCGTACCCTTTGGCACCCATTATCACACATAGGCATCCATCCTCCATCTTGCCAAACAGCTGTCAGACCTAGACAGCAGATGGCCTTGGCAATCTTGGCAATCCAGTCAGACAAGTTTCTACCTGAACTTTGGCTTAGCCAGTGACTGGATGGAGGAGTCAGAAAGGAGATCTAGAAAGGAAAGTATCTTCGTTTTTCTCATTCCCAGCTGCCCAGGGCCAGGGGAAAGAGATATGCTAAGGGCAGTGGGCAAACACCAGTTGGGGATATACCTGCTTTGGACAGATAGGAGCTAGGGTCCCCCACTCATCCCCTTGCCTCCAGGTATGTCTGCATATAGCTCACCCGTGACAGACCTGTGCTTCCACAGGCCCCAGACCGGAAGTTCTCTGTTACCATATCTATCCACCACGTTCAGTCCCTCCCCATGGGCAATGCCACAGGAGTGGGGAAATCCAACAATCTGATGATTCTCTCCAGGGGCGCAGGATGGAGCAAGCATCAATTCTCAACCTAGCTTTTCAAACATACGTGTTGTTACTGCTGCTATTTTCAAAGACCCGGCTCTATTTATGCCTCATTCCTCGTGTCCCCTCCTAGGACAAGAGAACTGAATAAATAAGAAGGCAGGCCTAACCCTTCCCTTGGCAGGGATAGAAATTTGCCAGAGTTGAGTGGGAGCAGAAAGTCCACAAGACACATACCTCGGGCTCACAAGATGCTTTATATCTGACAAAGCATTTTCTCATGTAAGCTGTGAGATATTAAGTCCATATTACAGATAAGAACAAAGAGGCTAGGCCAAGGCCACAAAGGTTGCTCTAAGCCATCTTTTGTCTCATCATTACCTGGGTTATCCATCCCTGGAGAGCTGGGGAAGAAAAACTGTGGTGCTAACAGGCCCCATCACTAAGCAGTGTTGCCCACTCGGTAGAAGGTGGCCTGTCACTGAGGCTGCCGTGTCCTGCTCTCCCTCCTTTCTGTGAGGGCTGGGGCAGATAAAGGGCCTGCGGAGCTAATCCTAGGTGCCAACTTGACTGGGCCACGAGGTGCCCAGACAGTTGGTGGAACGTTGTCCTGGGTGTGTCTGTGAGGATGTGTGGAAGGGATTACCATCTGAATGGAAACATCGGCTCCTCCCGGGCCTGGAGCCTAGAAGAACGACTTCGCCAGCTTCCCGCAGCTCCAGCTGGCCGCCTACAGATCTCTCGACTTGTCAGCCTCCATAATCACGTGAGCCAATTCCTTAGCATAACTCTCTTTCCATTTTGATATATCTATATCTACACCTATTGGTTGTTTCTCTGGAGAATCCTGACTCACACAGAGCCCCAGACAGGCTCCGACTGGGGAGATGAGCTACAAAGCCAGGCTGAGCTGAGGTGGTGGTGGGGGTAGGGGGCTCCCATCCTGGCCTCCATCAAGAATGGAAATGTGATTAAAAAAATTTTTTTTTAAAAAGGGACTGTTGTCTGGTCTCTTGCACAGCCTCTTCCTCAGAAACTGCCCTTCTCCAAAAATATTTATTGATGCCTGCCTTGTCACAGTCACTGTTTTTGGAGTATCGGTGTATCAGTGAATGAAAGAGACCAAGATCTCTGTCCTCAGGACACTCTGTTCCCATTGCAGATGTAATAAGGAAATTAGATAATATATTACAAGGTGAGAAACAGGATGAAAAAATTAAAGATTGACTAGGGTAAAGGGGGATTGGGTGTGGCGAGGTGGGGGCAGGCGGTGTGTGGACCAGGTGACCGAGAAGGGCCACAGTGGGAGTGAGATGTGAGAGGTACTGAAGGAGGCCAACCAAGCGGGTATTTGGAGGAAGATCAGGGAACAGCCAGTACAAAAACCCTAAGAGGAGAGAGGCCTGGGGGGCACAAGGAATTGCAATGAGGCCAGCGTGTCTGGCAGTGAGGGTAAAGAGGGCAGAGGGGCAGGTGACAGGGATGAGGTCACAGACGCAGGACGGCACAGGGCCATTGGAAAGATTTGAAAGGGAAGCCATGGTGGGGCTTCCAGCAGAGGAGGACATGATCTGCTTTGGGTTTTTTTTTTTTTTTTAATTTTTATTTACTTTTGAGAGAGAGAGAGAGAGAGAAAGTATGAGCTGAGGAGGGGCAGAGAGAGAGAGGATGCAGAATCCGAAGCAGGCTCCAGGCTCTGAGCTGTCAGCATAGAGCCCAATGCCGGGCTCAAACCCACAGATCGTGAGATCATGACCTGAGCTTAACCGACTGAGCCACCCAGGCGCCCGTGCTTTGGGTTTTAAAGGGATCTCTTTGGTGGTCTCCTGACCCCTTTTGCAGGACAGTCAAGGAGAGAAGCAGGAAGACCAGTTAGGAAGCTCTTGTCAAAATCCAGGCCAGAGACGGCAGTGGCCCTGTCCAACGTGGTGTCAGTGGTCACATTCCAGATGGAATCAGGCAACAGGTGGAGATGCCCGCCAGAGCAGATTAGGTGAGTTCTGGTCTTGAGTCCTGCTGCTGTCTGCCCAGGGACATGCCCTAAGGACACCTTTGGCTCTGGGTCCCCCCAGATATTCCTAGTCACACCTAGGAACAGTCTTTCTATGAATGGAGCTGGGGAGGATGATGAGAAGATCAAGTTCTATTCTCATATCCCAATATCTGGAGCGTCCATTAAGGGCTGATAAAACCATTCAAGCTCTAAAGCCAGGTGAGGGGCAAAAAGAAAAGGGATAATGGTCTCCCATAAGTATAGTCAGTGGTGTGCTGCTAAATGTTTGACAACTGGCTCTCTAGGGAAAAAATGTGGGTGTATGTGATTTTACTAGTATAAAAAATATTTTGCATGTATTTTACAAATACTAGGAGTGCCTGTGTGGCTCAGTTGGTTACGTGGCTGACCTCGACTCAGGTTATGATCTCACAGGTCATGAGTTCGAGCCCCATGTCGGGTTCTGTGCTGACAGCTCAAAGCCTGGAGCCTGCTTCAGATTCTGAGTCTCCATCTCTCTCTGCCCCTCCCCTGTCTATGTCCTCTCTCTCTCTCTCTCTCTCTGTTTCAAAAATGAACATTTAAAAAACAAATATAATAAAATATACAATAGGCTTTACTGTAAATTCTGTATAGCCAATTGGTTCTCATAAAATGCTTCTGTTGATTTTTGTAGAACTCATATCTGTAACCAACCTATGGTTACCATTGACAAATGAGTGTAGTTCCCACATGACTGTTGGTTGGTATTTGCATTTACATTAATGGGTAAAAAGAAAGTGAACCAACAAAGATGTTCATTGGGACTTCTTTCTGTTTGTCAACGATATGAGCGACTTCTTTGCTGCATCTGATAACAGTCTTCAATTACTGCGAGAATTTTCCTCAATTTTTGGTGCCATTTACAATGTAACAGCTACATACACAAAACACTTTTAAGTTAAATCTGCATTATTAAGATTTTCCCCATCACTGTTTAAGTCTAAACAAATAGCAAACCAATAAATGAAGTCCTGACTTAAAGCATTTGCCAATTCCCATCGTGTGAATACTCCCACCTTGGCTGATTTCAAGCTACCAAGGTGACATTATTGAATGTGGATTTGGAAAGAGATTCGTAGCCATGAGCCATTATATAATACTTTCAACATACAGACACAGTTGATGTAAATAACCTCAAGCATATAGATAATAGTAAAATGGAGTAAAATAATTAGGACCTAGTAATGAGTTTTGAGTATCTATTACCTTTGTGTTTAATATAGCTTATTTAATTGTAAGTTCATATAATTTAATTTTTAATAATGGCTGTGTTTATCAACCAGCTTGCAAAATCACCAGAAGTTTAACAACCGACCCTCGTGAGCCAATTCAAGCCAGCTCCAGCAGTACCGTCCATGGTGCAGTACTTTCTCAGACATCACCCATCTTCCCCACTGAGAGATCTGCTAGCTACCTATCAAAAATTGGGGAAATTGAGGCCGAGGGGGTGAGATGAGATGCCCAAGGCACCTTGCAGCTGATGTCCTCGCAGCAAGGGGGCCTCGGGGGAGAGTAGCTGGTCTGGGGTAGGGGAGGGTGGGGGAAATCTGAGAGAGCCAAAGACGTTTTGCATGAGGGCGGTGAGGCCAGCGGAGGTTGTGGATGAGAGGGAGTTCAAGCCCGCACTCACTTCGCCATCACCAACTCCCTGCCAGCTGCCTGGGCCGGCCTCTTAGAATGGGATCTTGGTGCATCTTCATGGAGAGGTAGGCTGCAGTTGATCAACAGCTTAGCTGCAAATCACTCGCCAATCAGCATAAATACCAAGTTCATCTGCATGATGGACAATCTGCCAACGCCAGCCTCCTCAGAGTCGGTGTATGAGGATCAGGCCACAGGGAGTCAGGCACAGCGTCTGGCCCCCCATCGGCCCAATGCACTAGTGTTTTACTGTCCCAGAACTTAGAGAAGGGCCAAGGGAAGACTTGAAAGGCAGGACCTGGCAACCCAAAGATCATAGCTGCACCTGTTGGTAGGACCTGGTTTCCCTGGGGACAGCCCTACTGTAGCCCATAAGTCCTCAGGGTCCTGTTTCAGCTCCCAAGTTCCTTCTCTACTCACCAGTGCCTCCAAAAGGCCCACTTGACCTTCTGGGTCTCAGAAATGAGAGTTAGAGCAGCAATGCCGGGCCTCCCTGGGCCCACCCAGGTCCTGGACATGAAGGGAGAGCAGTGTGTCACCCTGAATCACAGCCAGGGAGGCTGAGCAGTGGCCTTGAGTGAGGTCACTCAAATTTGGCCCAGCTCAGAAGCTGAGGGCAGAGCAGGTGTCCTCAGGCTCTGGACCCTGAAAGAGGTGAGGGCAGCAGGGAGAGTATAGCCAGCATCTGGTCGGACAACAGCCCATATCCTGGCTTGTAAGCACAGAAATGAGAGCCTCCTGCCTCCCCCCACCCCCAGCTCACAGCTGTCTTTTCTGAATCCATTAGCTGTGTGACTGTGGGCAGGTTAAAAAACTTCTCTGAGTTTCCAGTTTCTTCATGTTAAAAAAAACGAGTTAATAATACAATAAGTCCTTGGCTTCCATAAATTTAATATTTGGCTTTTGGTTGTTACTGTTTTTCACTATTTAATGATCTGCCTGTTTGCCTGAGGGGCACCCACTCTCTGGTACTGTTTGCCTTCCCAGAAGCTCTTGGTCTCCTGCTTCACCAGCCCTGATGAAAGCTTGGGAAGAAGGACCCAATGCCTGCTTCTAGCCCCCTGTTTACACTCCTCAGTCCAGAAGCTCGTTCCTCCAGGGGGACTTGGGATCTGGGTTCCTGGAGCTCACGCCTTACAGTTGGTGGCCAGGCACCAGGACCTTCACACAGAGCTCCGCGTGGCCCTGAGTGGGGCGGCTTGCCCACTTCCCTGGCGGCCATATTTTAACGACCTTCGGGATAGAGGAACTTGTGGGCCTGGGGGGCGGGGGTTCCACAGACACTGAGGCTCGGAGCTGGTTCTGCTATTGAACAGTTACTGAACACAAGCAAGTGACTTGGCTTTTCTGCCTCTAGATCCCCTTTCTGCCTCATGGAAGATTTCCTGGGACCACAGAGACTGTGGCCTGGGTTGAGGGGGGCATCTCCATTCTGCTCTCCCCCATCTGCCTACCCCACCCTCAAATTTCCCAGCCTCTAGCGACAGCTCAGCTCCAGAAAGGAGCTGAAATTAGGCCCAGCTCAGCCTTGGGCAACTCCTGGAGGGGAGGAGCAGGGGTGAGCAGCGGTAAAGGGAGGCAGACACTGGGAAGGTTAGGAGCGGGAGGAAGCGCTGATACAGCACTCACTCTGCAAATTTCTGCCATAAATCACTCCCAGGAGCAGTCTGGGAACCCTCACAGCTGGAGGGAGAAGACTCTAGAAATCCCAGATTCTAAGCCTAGAACATTCTCCTGGAGGGCTGGGGACCTTGGTCAGCTCTTTGTTCTCGCTGGGGGCCTCAGTTTACCCCACTGCAAAATGGGGAGCACTAGCCGCTCCTCTTGGGCCCTGTGCAGAGACTGTCCCCAGAAGCACTGAGGTCCCCACGCAGAGGTGTGTATGTAAGCAATAAAATAGTTATTAGTAATTATCATTCCTGACAGTATTAGCAAAAAATAAAAAAGAAAAGAAAAAATCACACAGAGCTCAGGAACATACTTGCTCTGGGGTGTGGAATAATAACTAATGGTTATGTAGCGCCTCACAGCATGGAAACCCCAGTCATGTGTATTTTCCTTATTTGATGCCCACAACAAGGCAGCGACGCTTGTAAGGTAGAGATCTTTCCCCTGGTTTTACGAACCGGGAATTTTCCATTTATAGAGGTAAAGGGGCTGCCCCAGGTCACCGAACCAGGTAGTTTGGGGGAGTGAGAAAAAGAACCCACGTTTTCCTTTTCCATTGCCTCAACTGAAGACACTGGGACAGGGCACCTGGGTGGCTCAGTCGGTTAACTGTCCGACTTCGGCTCAGGTCATGATCTCACGGTTCGTGGGTTCGAGCCCCGCGTCGGGCTCTGTGCTGACGGCTCGGAGCCTGGAGCCTGCTTCGGATTCTGTGTCTCTCTCTCTCTCTGCCCCTCCCCGCTCACACTCTGTCTCTCTCAAAAATAAACATTAAAAATTAAAGAAAAAAAAAGACACTGGGAAACAGGAAACAAACTGAACCCCAGGAAGGTGAAGGTGTCCCAGGATGTTTGGGTCCAGGTTTGGTTCCCTAACCTGCTGCTTACCGGTGGAGTGGCCTCAGGTACCTCCCAACTATAGTGGAGGTAATACAGGCAGTCCCCAGCCCCTGTGGTCATCGGACGCATTAGGAGAAGTAATGGATCAAGGAGCTCAGCAAACTCCCAGAACAGAGTAAGTGCTCAACTAATGCCAGCAACTGGCTTTCTCATTCCTTTTTTGTTATTGTTGGTTTATGAGAGAGAGAGGATGTGAAGCAGGCTCCATGCTGACAGCAGAGAGCCAGATGAGGGGCTTGAACCCACAAACCATGAGATCATGACCTGAGGCGAAGTCAGACACTAAACCGACTGAGCCACCCAGGCACCCCGGCTTTCTTACTCCTGAGACTTAAGGAAAGGGGGATATGTCCTTGGTTTGCCTGCCAACTAGAGGCTGAGGAATGGATGTGGTGACCCCCCACACCACTTCTCTACCAGTTTGAGGGGCCCAGAAAGTCATTTCCATGGTCTTTCTCACTCTCCCCTAGAGTCCCCATCCCTGACCTTCCAGGCCCACAACAGCCGGCGTCACCAGAGAGCCAGAGGACGTCACCAAGGTGATGGGTGTCCTGAGCTGAGGCAGAGGGAAGCACAGATCTAGACCCTGGGAGTTCAGAACCTTCTGCTCTGACCTTGATTTTGGAGCTGATTTGAGCCCAAGGCAAGCGCCCAAGACAAAAGATCTGCTTCTCACGAAAGCGCTGATTTAGGAGGAAGCTTGGAGCAGTGCCAGGAGCATGGGCTCTGGGTCCCGGCTGATCTGAAAGCTAGCTCGGCCTCAGTTTCCTCTTCTGTAAAGTGGGCTATAATAGCCACAGTGAGGATCGAATGTAGTTACCTGGTAAAGAGTTTCCCTCCCTTTCTTCACTGTGGAGGCCAGAATAAGGCTCAGGAGGCCAGACCACCAGGCAGAGCTACCTGAAGACCTTGCTTCTCTTTCTGTGAATGCCCTTGGGGTCGGGCTCCCCGGGGAGGGGACGCCCTCGTCAGGCAGGACTGACAGGTGGGCGCGCTGGCCACAGGAGCACTTGGGGGCTCTCCACCTCTTCAGGGCATGCCAGCTCCCTCCACCTTTCAGGGTGTACCCACCCAGCTGACACTCTGAGCCCTCAGAGAACGCCATGCCTCCCCCCTTCCCCGGTGGCTGTCTGCCTTCCCCGGTCCCCGGCCCCCCTCAAGGGTCCCCTTGACCTCCACGCCACACATAGCCATCACACATGGCCTCCTGCCGTCCTCACCCCTGTGCTGGGCCAGCAAGTCAGGTGACGTGTCATGAGGCTCCGAGGGCTCCGTGTTAAGTGGTGTAATTTAGCCTGGGTTCTGTGTTTTGATTTTGCCCAGCTGCGTCTGTGTGCATTTAGATTAATCCTGTTAGCTCTCGGGAGCAGGGCTACCTGCTGTTTATCAAGAGTGCTTGTGCGATTCCCTTTTGATACGTAGCCACCTTCCCCGGGCGGAGAAGCCTCCAGTGTTCTTCTGTCCGTAGGGGCAGGGAGAGGCGTTGGGGTCTGCCTTCACCCACAATTGATCTTGCCCAGACCCACCCACCGGCCTGTCCCACCTCCTCCATCCTCAGCCGCTACCCAGGGTCCCACTTTCATTGCACAGCCTTTGATCTGTTGCATCTCGGAGTCTAGAAGGTTCCAAGCAGGTGGCCGTGGCTGCTCTAAAGCCAGCAGGAGGCAGGTGCTCTGAGTGTTCAGAGACCCTTCCTGACTCTCAGTTTTCTCACCTGTAAGATGGGGTGACTGATACCCATTCCCACTTATGCAGAAATGTGCCCTGAGGGTGAAATGGGAGTGCTTGCTGACAGAGCTTTGACAAGAGTCACCCTGGCCGTGTTGTCACGTACAAGGCAGGAGGGTGGTGTGGGGAGCGTCATGGGAAGCAGGGTCAGGTTCTGGTGAGACACGTAAGGAACTGTTATGATTCCCATTTTGCAGGTGATTCCCATTTTGCAGGTGAGCCAAGTGAGGCACAGAGAACTTGCTAAAGATGAGTGATTCTGGAGCTGAGAGCCACAATGGCCATCGCCTTCCCAAGGTAGACAATCAACGTGTGTTGACTGACTGAAGGAATGACTTTGCCACCAGGGACCTTACTACCTCACAAAGCAGGCTCTTCGACTGTTGGATACTTCTAGTTACTGCATGATTCTTTCACTGAGTAGACATTGACTGCCCCTTAGACCAACTCCCCATTGGCCCTAGTCCTGCCCTGATGCCCAGGGGCTTGGATCACCCCTGCTATCTCCAGCCCAGGTATGCAGCAGGTCCCCCCTCCCCCACCCCGCTCATATCCTCGGGCACAAGCCGCAGGGCTAAGTCTGGGGAATGACCACCTCCCACTGGGTACAGAGAGAGCCAGACCCCCTCCCTAGGGAGCAGGATCGAAGTCCTCCTCAGAGAGACGAAGCTCTTGTTACAGTGATGCGGGAGCCATGGGTACTGGTTACGGCAGGAGCAGGACCCGGGTGAGAGCTGGCAGATGGGAGAGGTTCACAGGGGGCAGGGGGCGGGGGGACACTCACTCCAGTAATCTCAGCAATCCCACGCTTGGTTAGCTCTGCAAGTGACATTGCCTCAGAGCTGACCAGTTGTGGCCTCGAGTCTGACCTGACTAGAGGGCCGTGAGACCCAATCCCAGGCTGTGCGGCTTCGAGAGCACTCCACTCGGGAGCCGTGGGGGGTGGGGGGAGGTGACCTCAGGACGTGAGCCTCCCTTCCCCCGCCTGAGGAGTGCAACCAGCCTGTCGCGATGTCAGGCAGGAGGGAGCATGCGAGTCCACTATGGCCCCTCCAGGCTCCAGGTGGGAGGTCCGTTTGTCTCCAGGAATCATCCTGCCTGAGCTCCTTCACCACAGCAGGGGACCCAGGGCAGGGCCCCCTTCTGTCTGCCCTTGAGAGCCAGGCTGGGAGGCACAGCCTGGGACAGCTCCCTCCCGCTGCTGGGACTGAGACCCCCAAAAATCCAGGGCCAGGACCTCCGGCTGCGTGCTGGATGCCGAGGGGGCTCCCCCTGACATGGGGAGCATTGAGAGCCATCAGTTCCTACGCCACCTGCAAGTCAGGGTGGCCTCGGCGAGCTGGATCTGGGGGTCAGGATGAACCGGGCTTGAATCCTGCTTCTGCTTGTTACGTCACCCTCCTGGCCTCAACTTGCGTTTCTGTAACACATGGAGTGATGCTTTCCTTGCCGCGTCACATGAGTCACTCAGGCCGATTTCAAAAGGTTGCATGCCTTATGATTCTATATATCTGGCATTCTTCAAATAACAAAATGAAAGAGAGGGAGAACAGATCGGGGGCAAACCCTCAGGGAAGGGGAGGAAGGGGAGGCGAAGATGCCTACAGAAGGGCAACAGAAGACATCCTCGCAGAAAGGATGGAAACCAAGGAAATGCTCTGTCCTTCGACCATGTCAGTGTCGGTATCCTGGTTGTGACATTGTACGTAGGTTCCGCAAGATGGTGTTAGTGGGGGCAACGTGGGATCCCTTTGTGTTATTTAACTGCATGTGAATCTTCAACAGTCTCAATAAGATTACTTTCTTGAAAACCATCATTTTATGTCTGGTGAAGAGTAAGCATCTATGACCTCAGCGATTCTCCCTCCTCATCCCTTTGAGTTCTTCTGTGAACTGGGGTGGCCTGGGAATTGGCGTCATATAAAACTGTCATGGAGAATGGGGGGCTGGGTGGGTAAGAAGCGCCTTGACTATGTGTTTAGCATCTTGTATTTCCGTGCCTGCCATGACTGCTTAATAAATGCACAAGTGACTGAATGAGTATGTGCGTGCATGAATGAATGTCCATTACAGAAAGTAAACTGTTAACCTCTCACGAAATGAAATGGGCTTAAAGCATGAGATACTTGGGGTAGACCTGGGACCGATCTCGCGGCCCCTAGATGGGCCAGCCCAATTCCCTGCCTGGCCTTGTCTACCCGGGGCTCCATCGTGGGGCGTGTTGGGGGAGGGGGAGCCAGCTTCGTGCCTGCGAGGACAGCACTGTGACACACTTTAATTAGCGCAAGAGTAAATTATATCAGACGTAGAGAGCCCTGACTTCTCCCGACGGCGTGGGGAAAATGGAAGCCTAGCATTTTCAATTTAAGGTTTAGTTAGATAATACCTATTGGTGCCAGTAGATTACAGAGTGGATATTAAATCCTGCAGGATTTGGACTCAGAGCGTACAAATGGAATCCATAAGTAGGGGGAAGCAGCCGGAAGGAGCTGGCCCTCTGTCCTCAGCTAACGAGAAACCCTCCCTGCGAAGAAGCAGCCAGCACAGATCTGGGTCCTAAAGCTCCTACCAAAGGCTCCAGGACGGTGAGAGTGGTTGGTGATCATTCTAGGGGCTCCCTGAGCAAATTCTTCCCACGTTACAGGCACGGGTGCCAGGGCCCAAGTGCACCCCACATTTTAACAATCAGAATTGGAACTTACACGTCAGCTCCATCCAGCCCTTCCTCTCCTCTCCATCTGGTCAACTCCTACACTCCCTTCAAAATGGCTCAAGCCTTCCTCCTCCAGGAAGCTTGGAACTCCACTTGGATTCCTCCCTGAGCCCCATGAGTCTGGGCTTCCGGGTGCTGCATTCACCACTGGTTACCATCTTCAAGGATGATCTCGTACCCCCGCCTCTCACTCTTTGAAGAGAGTGACACGACTTACTCTGCTGCACCCTTGCTCCCAGGCACACAGGGAGAGCCAATGAACCCGGGGGCTTACATTGCATGCGTATTGATTTCTGGACAGCTGATGCATTTTGAATATGAGATAACATTCACAGCATTTGAGACTCAAAGAGTAGAGAAGGATCTGGGCTGAAAGCCTCCCCCCACCCTGCTTTGCAGGGCCCCAGCTCCTCCCCAGGGCAGCCAGCTTGCCCGTGTAAAGCCTTCAGGCTTGAACTTCTAAGCAAATCTGTGTGCATTTCCCCCTTTCTTAACAAAACAGCGAAAATACGCTCCATGTTACTCCCCCTCCACCGTTCCCTTCACCACCTTTCTTGGAGACTGTTCTCATCGCTGCAGGGGAAGTCTTTGTGTTCCCAGTCATCTTGGAACCAGGCAGGTCCTGTGGCTTCCGGGATGCCGGTGGGGCTGGCGGGGGGTAGGGGGGCTGTGAGAATGGACTCCGGGGTCCCTCTTTGCCCTCAGCCGGGCATAAGGTTGATTGGGCACCTTGAGATGGCCTCTGAGGCTGAGCTGGACCCGCAGGCTTGGACGCGAGGACACAGGGCCTCCGAACCTTGGGCTGAACCCATGGGACAGCAGTGGTGGCGGTCATCACTGACGGATGACACATCCCTGGCAGGCCCGGCACAGAGGCTCAGGCTCAGTGAAGACGGAGGATATAGGAGCTTATTAGTTTAAGCAGGATGAAATGTGTAAATTAATTACCTCGGCCACCCGTGCATGTAGAGGCCGGCCCTGCTCTCGGGGAAGACAAGCATTAGCCTCCATTCTTACAGTTTGGCAACCCTACCAGACAGACTGGGAGGACCCCTGGCCACGTGCCCAACATGGGGGAGGGAGGGCCCCGAGGACCAGAGCCAGGTCTGCTTGTCCTTTGGGACAGCGGGTCCCTCCCTAGATTGGTGAGGTTGGACTCTGTCTCCACCAGCAGCAAAAGCAGGGGTTAAAAAAGAATGGGCAAAGGTTGGGGGGCGGGGAGAAGGGTCTCCTTCTGTCCTGTTCTTGATGCCCATTCACTATGCATCTATTTACCAGGTGATACAAGGTGCCAGTCACCGTGGTGACCCTTTCCTAGTTTCCCTTCATTTGATCCTCACAAAAACCCCAGGGGAGGGCTCTATTATTAGCCCCATTTCACAGATGAGAAAACTGAGGACCAGGAAGACTAAGTAACGAATTCCAGGATTCAGATCCAGGACAGCATGCTGCCTCCCGGGAGGACAGACAGGCACGGAGCTGTCTCTGGGACCCGGTCACCCAATACACCTTCCTGGCTTCGCTCCCCCCCCCCCCCGTAGCCCATGCAGCTACGCCTTGGCCCCTCCCCCTGCAGCTGGGACCTGCTCTCCCCCCTGCCTCCTCCACCGACGGGCCCTCTGCTCTCGGCCAGTCTCCCCAGCTGCCTTATCCCCCTGCACTCCTAGCCCCATGTCTCTGCTTGTTCCTTCACCGGGAGCAGCATCGCCCCCTGCCACAGTCAGCCCCACCGTCCATGTCTCCGGCCACCGTCCTTTTCCGCCTGGACCTCTGCTCTAGTGGCACCCTGCTCCATCCCAGAGCCCTCTTCTTAGGCACTAAGGTGACCACTTGCCCTCCTGCTGTGGCAGTGCTTCCATTTACCAGAAACCCCAACTCCCCACGAGGCACCACGCCATGGGGCCATGCCCACCCCACTGCTGCCCTGTGTCCCCTCCTCAGCACCCCAGCCGGCTGGCCCCCGCCCTCCCCACACTTGCAGAACATACCCTTGGAGGCAGGTCCCTTGCTGGGCGATCCTCCCCCCCAGATCCCTTCAGAGGGAATGCCGGCCTCCCCTAGCCGTGCTCCCTGATGTCACCATGTGTCATGTTCTTCAGGACACTTATCACGTCTAAATCAGCCCACGTTCACTGGTGACTTTATCTTCAGCTTCCCCGACCAGGCGTAATTTCCACAAAGAGAGTGCTTCCTGTCTCCCGGTGCTGAGATCTCGACACTCCATGAATATTGGCAACGGATGAGGGAGCCCCTGGGTCTGTCATCCTGAATCATCACCCCCAGCCCTCTCTCTCACCTGGACCTGCACAGTGGCCCCAGTCCTGGGCTTCAGGTCATCCGGTCCAGGTCCCCCTGTAGGCAAGTCCCCTACCTGACCCACCATCTCGCCTCCCAAGGAATAATCGCGAGTCCTTTTCAGTGATAGGCTCTCACGGCCATGCCTTTGGGTGACAGATCCACCTTGGGCGTGTTGCCAGTTGGCAATAAGGCTTGTAGTCATTGGGGGTCTAAACACGAGGATGGAAATGCAGTTCGCCGCCCCCCAAAGCCAACCACGAAGCCAGTGGGGAAACACATTATCAGTCCGCTTAGAATCAATGCCTTCACCACAAGCTAGCCAACGACCTTCCCTTCCTCCCTGACCTGGTTTCTGCCCTCCCTGGAGAGCCTCCAGGGACTGGGGACTCGTCTTCAGCCCCTGGGGAGGGTTCCTGTCCTCCCCCACTATCCCCCCTCTTGCAAGAGGGTCTAGTGGTTCCCATGCCCTGGTCCCTGCTTCCTCCTCCTTGTCTTTGCCCTTCTCAGCCTCAGCCTTGGTGGGGTGATGGATTAGGGACCAGGAGCTGGCACAGCCACCCAGCAATTAGTGTTTATCTCTCTTGTTTACAGGGGTGAACACTTCATTTTCAAACTCAATAGTCAATACTCAGAAAGATAAAACTGCCTGGGTCCCTCCTGGGAGGCAGTTGAGGGTTTGCTGGGAAGACAAGCTCCGGACAAGAGCTGGGCCCGCACCTCTGCCTCCCGGTCCCCACCCCTTCTGGACATTTACCCCTGGCCCCAGGGTTTACCCTTCCAATCTCCCCGCACAGTCAAGCAGAAGGAGGATACAGATCTCCCCATCCGTAAGCAGGAAATCTGAGACTGACAGAAGTCAAGGGGCTCTGCCACTCAATTTTCTGTCAGCTTGGATTTTGAGGACTCTGACTTTCTATTTACCACCTCACTTGTTGGTCTGCCCTGTACAGAGTCCCCTCGAGCATCAGAGGCTGCAGAACTGAATCTGACATGCCCACTGGCCCTCAGCCTGCCCGCTTGCAGGGAGAGCCCAAGGGCAGCAGCCCCCAGCTGGAGGGGACCCTCCCCGTGCCCCACCCTGCAGCCCCCCCTATGCCAGGCTGGGCAGAGTTTGGTGGGGTCAGCAGCCTCTCATTCCTGCTCAGCTGGGGGACTGTCGGCCTGTAATCACACATTTCACAGTCTAGGGCAAGATCTATTTAACTGATGCAGAAGGAATGGCGAAAGGGGGTCCCCTTGCCAAAGAGCTGTGGGGCCCAGTCCTGACTTCCGCCTGGGGAGGGAAGCTCAGCGCCCATTAACTGAAGTGAAATGCTGCCCCCTGCTGGCCATGTCTCAGAACTGCAGGGAACCGCCGGGCTGGTTCTGGGTCCCGGAAAGCCCAGGAAACCACGCTTCTGTGCCCCTGATCCCTTGTCCAAGGGCAGAAGCTAACAAGGATGGGATTGGGATGCTGCCATTGCTGCTGCTGCTGCTGCTGTTAATGCGACCGCAACCATATTACCACGTCTCAATTATTGAGCACTTGCTATGTCAGGTGCTTCGCACATTGTTCTTGTTCTGGGAGCCCTTTAACATGCTGTTTCCTTCTTAGAGGCTGAGTAGCTGCCAAGGTCACACAGCTGGTGAGTGCTCCAGCCGGGAGCACTCTAACTCGGCAGTCTGGCTCCTCCTGACTGTCGCCCAAACTCAGAATCCCAAGTATCAACTCCCCACAGAAATGCCGCGGATATGCCCTCATGCCTGGCACCTCCCTGACACTTTTGTTAACTTTCACACCTCCCCCCACCCCCCCAGGTAACTGCTCCTTAGCCTGCAAGGCCTGTCCTCATGCCCACACTCTTCTGGAACGGACTCCAGTGGGTCTTAGAGATCCAGGCCCAGAGCAGAGCTTGGATGCCTCTGAGGCCCCCAGACCCTCCCTTCTGAACAGGGAAGGCTGCTGCTCGGGGAGGGGCCCAGGCCCTGACAGTCAGGGTGTGGGGGTGAGGAGGGGCAGCTGGGCTGGGTAAGGGGAGCCTTGGGGGTGTGAGAAGCTGACCCACCTGGTGCTCAAGCCAGTCCTGGTCACGGAGCCCCAGCCGGGACGGAGCTCAATTTCCAGTCCTCCCAACCATCCTCGCTGGGATCCTTAGCACACCAACTATCACAGCTGAGAAAGGACCTCAGGAATGATCCAGTGAAAACACCGCTTCCTTTTGTAGATGGGGAAGGTCAGGCCCAGAGAGGGAAAGCGGCTATCCCAGATCACACAGCCAGAAGTGACTGAGCCAGGAAGAGAACTCCCAACTACCTAGCCGGGGCTCTCTGCTCAGCCCCAGTTCTGCCTCCGCCCTCCCCCAGCCCAGAGCCCTGTGGGTCTTCCCCCACATGCCTGCAGGCTACCCACAGCAGGCCTAGAATTGCCTTAAGCCCAGAGCCTGCGGGGACCAGACACAGGGGAGGAGGGACAGGGACTTGGCTGGGGCTGAGAGGAACAAGAGTGGAAACAGCCTTGATTCTCTTCTTTCTCTCCCGTCCTGGGAGAGACATCTCCCTTCCCCTGTGCTACCATCCCTGGTAATGGGATGGAGCCAGTGGGGAGTGATGGGGGAGCCTGGTCCTCAGGGGTCATCCTCACCCAGACCCGAGCAGAGGGCCCGGGGCCTCTGGACGCGGCCGTCCTCCTGTCCTCCCACCATGCCAGCCTCCACGCTGCAGATGGAAGCTCCTGGACAGGCAGGGGCCCAGGGGATTCAGCGAGACTGGGTCCTTGTCCTTCTTCTCTCCTCTGGAGCCAGAGGCTTTGGGAGGGCCCCAAAAGTTGGGGGGCCAAGACCTTTCTCAGAGAATCTGGAGCCCAGGAGAGTGACCCTCTGCTCACAGCCACAGGATGGATGGTCCTAAAGAAGGTCCGGGAGGCGACAGGGCACCGAGTGCCCATGGGCTGGACCTGCCAGCCTGGGGAGGGGCTCCAGAGACCATTGCTCGTGGTCAGGGACCTCGGGGAGCAGCGGCCAATCTGGGGGACACTGTCCTCACAGCTCCCAAGGGAAGACATGGAGGTGACACAGCACACTGGTCCCACAGGAGGTGGCCTCCTTCCGAACACTGCTGCAGGTCCTCCACAGATGCCCTGCGTCCCCTCCCCACCCTTCCCTCTCTTACCACTTCCCTTCTGTCCTCTACTTCTGGCTCATTTCTAACCCTAACCCTCCCTCTTCTGATTCTAAGGAGCCCCCTCTGGGAAGTCTGGCCAGGGGCCCAGCAGGGCGGGGAGAGGGAGGAGGGAAGGGGGGTACCCCTCCTTGATGCACCAGCAGCTAGCTCATTTAGGTACCTTGACCAGGTGGCAGGGGAGAGAGCTGCTCCCCTGGCGTCACTTGGCCTCAGGTAGGGAGCAGAACAAAGGAAGGACAGTGAGAGTGAAGGAGCCTGGGGGTGGGGGTGGGGGCTCCCTGCCACACCAAGGAAAGGGTGTGTTCTTCTTGCACCCTCTTCCCCGCTCTTCTAAGTCGTGCTTCCTCCTGTCTTGCTTGCCTCTTCGAGGAAGCCTTCCCTGACTATCCCTCCAGGCCTCTCTGGGCTCCCAGGGCCTGGACAGCCTCATCTCCTTCCTGCATGCCCCAAGCATCAGGAGCCCACTGGTTCTCCTGCCAGGCCTTGGCCGTGGGGTCCCCCTGCCCAGGAAGCCCTCCCCACCACGGAGAAGCCCCTGGCCGGTCTTCACTCCGTCCACTACTGGGTCCTGCTCCGCTCCAAGGACTGTAGGATAGGCTGGCTGGTGGGGAGTGGGGGGAGGGGGAGGGGGAGGGGGGCGGGCAGAGCACTCAAAGCCCTTGGGCTTTTCACTGTACCCCAGGCCCCTACCCTACCATCCTCCCTTCTGTTCACTGTTAACTGAGGCCTGCCTGACAAAGGTCTAGTCTCCTGGCACTGCACCCCAGGGACTCTGACGGGGGGTGGGGAAGGATGGGAGGGAGACCCGAAGGAGACACGTCTTCTGAAGGAAGGAGGAAAGAGGACTCCACAGTCCTCAGCTGGGGGGAGGGGTGTTCAGCAGAGGGCTCCCCTCTGGTGCCCCTCAAGAAATATTTGCTCAGTACAGAAGTGGGTGATCAATGGTTTATTCAGGAGCGGAAAGCCCAAGCTGAATGTCCCCCTCCCCTCCCCTAGCAAGCTGGCCCCCTCCCCAGAGCCCCCAGGGCCCTCGGGAGGGCCAGCGAGAGGAGGCAGGGCCCCACCTTGCGGTTCCTAGTTTGGTCCCCTCTGCAGGCCCCGAGCCCCATGACAGCGTGTGACATAGAAGGTAGTCAGAGGGAGGAGGAAGACAGGTGGGGAGCAGTGTGGAAGGCACCCTTGGAAATAGCAGCGGCGGTTTCCTGGAAATGACAAGTTACCAGCCCAGCCACACCTCCCCCCACCTGCTCACTCGCCATTGCCGGGGAGGACCCAGAATTGTAGAACCACCAAGATTCCATAGGTAAATGGCATTTCCCTTGGGGCAGCTGGGCCAGTAGCTGTTCTCATGGATGGGTTGGACCAC
Source organism: Cryptoprocta ferox (assembly GCA_028646485.1). Taxonomy (NCBI): domain Eukaryota; kingdom Metazoa; phylum Chordata; class Mammalia; order Carnivora; family Eupleridae; genus Cryptoprocta; species Cryptoprocta ferox. The sequence goes on along the minus strand of CM053575.1, from coordinate 90,390,657 downwards.
GGTGAGGGAATTGCTAATCTCAGCAGGTGGAAGAGGGAAGTGTCTTGGTGGGACCATCCTAACGGCCAGGAGAGCCCATTCCTGGGGACTTCCGACTCAGAGTAGACATGGTGACACCCAAAGTGGCCGGGATGACGCCAGACACCGAGAGCTTTCCCTGCATGGTGGCTAGGGGCTGCAGGCTCTGCCTGGCTGGGCAGGACCAGAGCAGGGCACTTAGGGCCAGTCTCCTGACGGGACCAGGCTGCAGGGAAGAAGAGGGTGAGCCCACGCGGATGGGAGATGGGCAACTATTTTGGCCAAGCATCTACTGACCACATCACACATGAAGGAGCCTTGGAGAGAAATGGCCAATAGGCCTCAAGACAACAGGGGGGATGGGCAGGAGAGGTGGGCTGCTACCACGGGGGCATCCACGTTAGCCCCAGCAATCCACCCTAGAGGAGGGTGGTGGGTTAGGGGAGGGAGGTCCACCCATGTCCCACCCCTGCAATGGCTGGCCTCTGAGCACAGGAAAGATGGTGGCCGTCAGATGTCCCAAAGCTGGAGAGGGGCTGGTGGAGCGTGGCTGATGGGGGAGAGGGGAGGCTCGCTTCCACACAGATGAGAAGAGTAGCAAGAGCGGCAGGGTCAGCCGGGGAGAGCAGGGGTAGCAGTGCCTCATTCCTGCCCGTCTGGAACTCATGGGGCCTCGTTGGACCCCATCCCATTGCCTTTGTTGACGTAGAATGGCCGGTAGTGAGACTGCGGAAGAGGGGGGTAAACAAGAGTCGTTAGGGAGGGCAGACGGCAGCTGAGCCTATTAGCCAGGCCCACTAGCCTAACATCCAGTAATCTGAACCCACAACTCTAGGGGCCTGAGGCCTCATCTCTCTCTACCCTGTGATCGGGATTGGGCCCCAATATTATGAGTCTCTGGGCTCATATCCTAATGAGAGCTCATTCCCGTCAGTCGGTTGGTGAGCAGGAAACTCAGCCCCTCATGAAACCTTCTCTCCATGGCCGAGGAGCACCCCCAGCCCACCAGACCCCCCCCATTTGCGTACACTTTCACCTCTATGGAGCTATGCTCCGCTGTTACCAGTGCCTTCTATAGATGGCACCGTTGAGTTTTTACAGCCACCCAATTAAGTGGGTTATTATTACCATACCCATTTTATACATGAACAAATCAAGGCACAGAGAGGCTAAGCAACTTCCCAAGGCCACCCAGCTGGTGAGTAGGGGAGCTGGGATTTGAACCGTAGCATTCTAGCTCCAGAGCACCCCCCCAACCCCACCCATATCTCCAAATGACTTCTTGAGTCTCAAGGGCTTCAAGCCTTTGCTTCTGTTCTCTCTGCATGACTCCTGCTGACAGAGAGGGTGCAGGACAGCAAAGAGCCGCCCAGCCTGACACTGATGTGGGCTTCCTGACCCCAGCCCCTTTGCCTCTCTCATCCTCGCCCCTCATCGGGATTCAGGAAGCGTCCCCAGCACAGAGCCAGCAACAACTTTCCTACCCCGCGCTGCTCCCAGTCTGCTCGCCAGGGCCCTGAGAAATCTCCAGCACCAAAGAAGCCGGGGTTCACTGCTGCTGGCCTATGTGAGCACCCTCGGCCCCTCTGTGGGGTTCTAGACGTGGCTCTGTCCCTGAGCTGGATCAGAGATCGAACCCACCTCACACTCCACTGATGCCAGTACAGGAGACACCAAGGATGTTTCCAGCCCCTGCCCTTGACCTTGCCTGCCCGGAAACTTGTATCTACTAGTAGCTCCTTGCCTACGTCTGGTCTAGAGCAGACCTGGGGAGCCTGGGGAATGCAGGGGCTGAGTCCTTAGCTCAGACCTCTGTGAAACCACTTATTAAACAATGCAAGAGGGGTGCCTGGCTGGCTCAGTGGGTGGAGCATGTGACTCGATCTCAGGGTTGTGAGTTCGAGCCCCATGTCGGGTACAGAGATTACTTTTAAAAAACAAAATCTTTAAAAATAAAAAAAAAATCTTTCAAAAAAATAAAAGCAATGCAAGAGACAGAAGCCCAGGAATGAGAAAGACATAGCCAAAGTCACATAGGTACTCAGTGACAGAATGGGGCCTGGACACCAAAGTAGTCAATAAGGCAATGTGATTAGACCTAGAAATGGCTGAAATCTTTCTCTCTGGAAGGCTGCGCGTCAGGAAAATGGACCGCAGGTCAGTGAAGGGTGCTGTCCTGTTAAGAGCCCAGAGTGGTGGGTGGGCAGGGACAGAGTGTCAATGGCATCTGGGCAAGATGCTGTCCCCATCTTCCCAGCCTGCCCCTGTCCCCTCCCTGGTTCAGGGTCATGGCACATCAGAGCTGGGAGGACTGTGAAATCATCCAGGCCATATGGCTTTTGCTAGAGGTGTGGAAACTGTGGCCCAGAGGAAGAGTGACTCACACGAGGCCACACAGTAAGTTGGTAAGAGGGTGAGGGCCAGACCCCAGGCCTCTTGACGCCCAGGCCAGCCTTCTTCACATACGAGCACCTGCCTTCCATCCTTCCAGCGCTGAGTGGGAGCTGGGGACGTCAGAACCCTACCCTGCCAAGTGGTGCTAATGACCCTTCTCTGCGGGGACCCAGGCTCTGGGAGGTGAAGTAGGGAGGGGCAGGACCAAGTCCAGGAACAAGAACTCTCTTTTCTTTCTCCCCATATCTGCTCTTTGCAGTCCTGCTGCTGCAATGCCCCTGGGCCCAGCTCCAAATTACATACACAATCACTTAGCTCCCCTCACCAGCAAATTAAAAGATTCTCTCCAATTAAGCCTGCCCCAGTCACTGTGGCCCGGAGCAAATCACTTCCCCATGCTCTGACCTCCAAATGCAAAGACAGCAAGGGAGCTAGGGACTCGAGCCCCTGTCCCCAGCGGAGCCCCTGATGCCACCCCTACCCCAGGGCAGCTGTCTGCCTGGTGGCACAGCCTGTCGAGCAAGCCCCTGCTCACCCCGGTCTTGGGTAGAGGTCAGGTCTAAAGGTCCCTAGAGATCACCTCGCCTCAGTACTACATTATAAAACTGAAGAATCAGACTCTCAGAGACAGAATCTGGGACCCCATGAGCTGGCTGGCCCCCAAGGTCATGCTCCCCTCTTGCGCAGCTCTTTAGTTCCTGGTTCACAGTCATCAGCTATTGAACCCAAAACATATCTCTTCTTAACACTACAGCCTCTGCCTCACCACCGCAATAACCTCAATGGCCTCTGTGCTGTCAGAGCTGGGGAATGGCCCCAGGAAAGTGGGACCCATCACTAGAACGTCCGTCCCCTGGACGGAGAATCTCACGCTCCCAGAGCTGATGGGGACAAAGCCATCATTCAACAAACACAGGCACCCAGCAACCATTTGCCAAATGAAAAAAAAAAAAAAAAACACAGGGCTGCCCACTTTACAGATTAGAAAACTGAGGCCCAGAAAGTGTGTGCTTACCCTGACCCACCACCTATTACCCCTGGGTCTCTATGACCCTTTGCCGAGTGCCCGTATTCAGGCCACTGCTGCCTCCTCCCTCCATCCCAGAGATGTCCCCAGCCGCCTGCCACCTCCCCTGGGCGGTTGCCCCTGGGGAGCCCCACTCAGTGCCCATTCTGGACTCGCCTAGGCCCGGGCAGGCCCTCCTGGCAGTCGCTTACTCACCAGCAAAGTCTGCTTGCCGGATTTCCAAGTCTGGGGCTGGGTCTTGGGGCTCTGGCTCCTGACAAGGGAGGGGTAGCCTGCAGAAACAGCAGACACAGGTCAGAGGCAGAGGGGTGGCGGTCAGGGCCTCCGGGACCACAGTAGCCATCTCCAAAGTGACCAGCAAGCTCCATCCAGCCCATTACCAAGTGTGGCTACGCTTCAAGAGGTATGCAGCCGCTGAGGGGGTGGGGGGCACAGTGGAAAATCCTGGGGAGGCTGGCCAAAGGGAGAAGGCACCCAGACAGAGGGAGGAGGAACAGGCCAGGAGGGCTGGGCCAGGCCGCAGGGGCGTGTTGCCCCCAGATCCAGGTCAGGTTCACATTACTCCCCAAGGATTTCCCCCCACCCCCACCCCTTAGGTTCACACCACTGACTCTGCCCCTTCCCGTAAGCCTCCACCAGGAGGCGCCCTTTCCAACTGCCCACCTGCGTGGACAGGGCTCCCCTTTCACCACCGTGCAGGGTGCGGGACTTGGCACACGTCTTCTCTTTAAGCCCCCCACCCCCACCCGGTTCTGCGAGCTCAGCAGTTTGCCCCAAGCTGCACGGCCAGGGAGCCCCAGTCGGGATGTGAACGCAGGTTTTGCGGGATGCCAAAACCCATCCTCACGTTCCTCCTGCCCAGTTCCTTGGCCTCTCACCTATTGCAGGGGCAGGGGGCTGGGGCCGGGGACAGGCAGTAATTTGCCAGGTGGCCGTGGTCCAGGCAAGCCCACGGAGCCCAGAGTGTGTGGGTGCTCTCTGGGCCTAATCCTCCTACCCACCCGGCTCCCCCTCAGCCCAGTGGGGTCTGTGAGGAGCTCTGGACCGCAGAGAGTGGACCACACTCACGTCGGCCTGCTGGGACAGGCCACAGAGCCTGGAGAGGAACAGGCTATGACCTGGACTAGAGAAGCTCAAGAAATAAACAGGGTGTGTCCTTGGCCGGGGCAGCCTGGGGCCTGTTCTGGGCGGCTCTGGAGGTGGCTGAGCTGGTCAGGCCCAGAAACCACCTGTGGCACTGCCAGGCTGCCAGCCGGGCTGACCCGCCTCTTGGTTTGCACTCAGCCAGAGGGTGAAGACAGAGCAGAGAAGCCGGGTCTCTCCCTGCTTCAGGGGGTGGGGGCAGCCTGAAAAGAGAGGGTTCCATAGGTCCTGAGTGGGAGATGGAGAGAGGGGGCATTCAGATCTCAGTTCTCAGTTCCCAGAAAGAAAAACCCAGGTCAGCCATGACAGAGGGGAGGTTGGGGGTGGGGTCGGGGGTGTGGTCCAGGAGACCAGCCTTGTACAACAGGCAGAAGTCCAGGGGAAGGGTGAGTTAGGGATGGTGCTGGGGTGTGGGGGGGGGGGAAGCATCCCTCTTCCAGGGGACTCTGGGAAGGAGGGACCAGGGTGCCCTAAAAGTGGCAGAGAGCCCCATAGGATGTCCCATCTGCCCTGCTGTGGGAGAGAAAAGGGGTGGGAAAACAGGCAGGTACCAGGATTATTTTTAAACAGCCCACTGCCGTCCAGGGGTTTGGAAAACTCTGTGGTGGCCTGTCCCAAGGTGGTGAACTGATAGGGCACTTTCCCAGTGCCTGCTGGGAGAGAGAGAGGCATTAGCGGCATGGCTGGTCCCAGGAGGGGCCAGAGGGAGTCACACTCACACCTCACACCTGTTATTCTGGAAGCCTTATCCAGGCAGCCCTGAGCATCAGTGCCTCCCTCCAGGGCTGCCGGAGTAGGTGCCGGTGGGCTCCATCCTCACGGGGGCGGGGGGGGGGGGGGGATTCTGCTTTCACACAGGCAGGCACCTGCCCAGAACTCCCATCCAAGGCCATTCCCAGGTGATCTGATGAGCTGATCTGTGTGAAGGTGACCACACATGTTCCCGGGCTGTGCTTGGTATATTTGAGGAGGGGCTCTCCCAGGGCAAGGCCTTTGACAGGGGAGGTACTGCAGGCTGATGGGGAGCCCCTGGGAGGCCTGAAGGCTCCAAATCACACTGGAGGGTGACCGTCTTCCCTGACTGGTGGCCTTTGATCTAGAGGCTTGACCAGAGAGCAGAGAGGGATCTGCTAAGAGCCAGACAAGGTCAGGGCAAGTGCCAGTTTCCTAGGTCTGGCTTGGGGAGAGGACATCCGTGGGGGTCTTGCAGGCTGGGACCCTCCAGTCATGTTCCCTTGTAAGGTGAGCAAGGGGAGCTGGTCCTTCCAAGAATACCTGCCCTGGCTGTAGGCTGGAATCCCCGCCTGGAAGGGACAGCTGAATGATAAAGCCACCTTCGGAGGCCCCAGCTTTTGGGGGGTCTGCCTGCCATGCATGGCACCTTTCTCCTCTGCCTCTGACCCCAGCCAACTGGCTTATCCTTGCTTCCACTCCAGATGCCTTGGGTGTCAGAAGACAGACAGGTTTACACCGCAGCCCACAGAGCTGTCCCTAGGGCCTTTCAGAAGAGACACGAAGGCCCTGGCCAACCTCAGGGGACACGAGGCACTGACTGCTCAGCTTCATCGAAGGATTCCGGGGAGCAGTCAGACTCGGGAGGCCTTACGAGTGGTCTAGGAAGAGGGCTTCACAGGACTCTGGCTCTGCGGCATGTCAGCCGCTGCTACGTGTCCACAGGGCTCGAGAGTCAACTGAGGCCGACTGGCGCTGGAGGAACCAAGTTAAGTAAACCTTCTGCAGTGGGAGGACTCCAAAGTTAGGCCTGAGGGGAGCACCTCAGGGGTGGAAGGGGTGAAGTGGGGGAGGCATGGTCACGTCCCTGACAATGTTGCTCAGCGTTAGCAACCAGCGTTGGTGTAGCCCGACTTCCCTCACAGCATAGGCACGGATGGAGGCCGCTCCCGGGCTCTCGGGGGGCCAGGCTCTGTGCCCTACAGGGCGGGCCACTGGCCAGGGAGGGAGCGGAGACCAGCACAGAGCTCAGGGAGGGACAGGAAAAGCAGGGCAGGGTGGGGAGAGCTCACCTTTCAGGGAGAAGGAGGAGCTGCCTTGGACAGCAGGCAGGTCGTCAGAGCTCTGAATGGTGGAGGTGTATTCCCAGACCCTGGAGGTATAGTTACCTGGCAGGACACAGGAAGAGGCGTCAGACCCGGGCTCCCCCTTGCAGCCTAGGATGGGGGGGGGCGTGGAGGACGGGAGGAGACCTTTTCTTCGAATCTGTCTAGCCCCCGTCATGCGCCTGCCAATCCTTCCTGCCATCAGACTTGTCCTAAACCACAAAGTGTCCGCACGTCCCTACCCCACCTGATGGCCCAGACTCAGGTACCAAGTCCTTAATCAGCACACAGCGCTTTCCTGGGCGGCTGCCCCCACACTCGCCAGCACCTCCCTCGCTTCTTCTCCAACACTCCCCCCTCCATCCAGACCGGCCCAAGGCACCAGGCCACCAGGCACAGATACTCCACCTGCTCCCCATCCTTAACAAGTATGTTGGATCTTCTGATGTCGGCTTTCCTGTCATCTCCCCCAAATCTGTGTGTGCCCTGGCCCCAGGCTTCACATCACCCCTTGTCCCCCGGGGTTATAAGGGCAAGTTTAATCGTCCATGTCCCCCTCCCCCAACCCTGCCTGGGCTCCATGGGGCCAGGGGGCAGGCCTGTCTGCCCCAGCATCACATGCAGCACCTGGCCCTGAGCCTGGTTCCTAGATTTTCTTGTATGGTTGATGGAGGAATAAACGAAAGAACAAATAAATACAAACACACGCTAAAACTTGGGGACAGAGCAGCTGACACTACTCTTGGAATTCTGTTTGCCAAGTTGAACAGGCAGACAAGAGTCCGTTGGGAAGTATGCCTTGTAGTCTAGAGGAAGAGAGGCAGCGGGGAGGGCGTGGAAGGAACGGCAGGAGCACCATGAGGGCACTCAAGTCTGGGGCTTCAGAGCCCCCCATGGACAATGCAGCCACCCCGGGCCCTCTGTCTCAGCAGCCCGAGAGCCCTGGGGCTCTCTCCCCAAGTCAGGCTCACTCCAGGGCAGAGCGCCCCCTCCTGGTGGTCCTCTCCCACAGCTGCCTGCCTGGGGCTGACATTGGGGCTTAGCGGTCAGAGATGGCTGGGGACACATGCCTGGTGCACCGTGATCCCTGCCACGGGGACTTCGGTGGGGGGCTCTACAGCACAGCCCCCGGTGAGCATATCCACCCAGACCTCTGAGGGGCCAGAGGCCCATATCCTTCCATTCACTTGTTTCTCTACTCCTCCTCTCTTTCAACTCGTGTTTGCTGAGCCCCTCCCTCTGGGTTTGCAGCAGTGAGCCGGACAGACCCAGCATCTGCCGTCATGGAGCGCACCGTCTACCATGCATGTGGTAGTAACAATGTGAACCCAACCCTGACATAGAGGCCCGGGCAGTGCCCTGTCCACGGGTGCCCCTGACCCTCCAACCCTCCAGATATTTGAGAGCCCGTGGCCTCACTGAAGAGCTCCCCCACCCCCCTCCTCACCTCCTCAGACCTCAGGGTGCCATGTCCAAGGTGGGGGCTCTGGTGAACCTGCTCCAGTTCCCCTCCCTCCCTGCACATGGCTGGCACGAACCTCAGAGCCTCCCGGAACCTGGGCTCTTGGAGTGCATGGCCCTACCCTTGGCACAACAGTGCCCTCGGTGCTCTGTGCTCACAGCTCTCCCTGAGGAAGCCGAGTCTCCACCCCTAGTTCACCTTCTCTCAGTATTAAGGGCATGTCGCTCACCTCAAAGGGCAGCAATACCTCCCGGATTTCCAATTTGATGGCCCCAATTCGTATCATGCCATCCTTTCTGATTACAACTACACTAGTCTGTCTTAACCACTGTGGCTTCTCAGGGCAGAAGTGCCCAAATCAGTAAAGGGCCCGGGTCCCCTGCAGGTCCTTGTGTCCCCATGCTTGCTAAGGGAAGTTTCCACACCTAACCCCAGCTCCCAGGTTCCCTGTCTCACCTGTCAGGGAGAAGAAGATCGTTTGGACTCAGGGATTTCCAGCGATGCCGAGGTGCCTGGCTGCCTCTCTGCAGCCCAACTAATGATGTCATGCCTGATCCCACACACACACATGCACACATGTCCTTGCACACCCACACACACTTTGAGCTCAGTAGGCCCCCTCCCCACCCGTCTCTGGGCCCCTAAGCCCATCTCAGCCCCCCAAACTCCCCTCATGTTGGGGAGTCCAGCACCCACACAGGTCCTGCCCATCCTTGCACTGGGCCATTCTCTCACCCTTGGTGCCATAGAGATTGTTGAAGTTCTTCTGGTTTGTCTCCTTGGAGAGGCGGCTAGGGGACCCTGGCTGGTAGGATGTCCTGGCCCCACCTGTGAATCAAACAAGCAGGATCCGTTACTGCGGAAAGGTGGGTCTGGTTCAAGGCCGGCCCATGACTTCTGACTTGGGGGTTATATGGGTGGGACTCCTTGTCCCCAAACAGCTCCCACTGCCTGTCTCAGGACCTGGGATTCACCCCTAAGTTCCTCTAGGTCTAGGATAGGCAGTCACTTAATTTGCCCTCTAGTCAGGACACTTGAGAAGGAAGGAGGGCTCTTAATTATACAAGAACATCAGGTGTAAATCTGGACAGACTAGGATGTAGGGTCACCCTACTCAGGGGGCTTTGAGGGTCACCAGAGGCTGGAAAAGCCAACACTTCCCTCCTGAGCCAGTCCCTAGGTGAATGAGACCCCAGAGGCCAGAAAATGAGGTGCCTGTGAGGAAGGAGGGGGATGGCAACCGTGGGGGAGGGGGGCACAGGCATCAGGTGCTTGGCCAAGTGACAGCTCTCCAGGGATGATGAGCTCGAAAATGTCTCCCAGGTGCTGCCCCATCTGGGGACAAGACCTTACGTTGCACAAAAGCCTCCAAATTCGGGTTCTCATAACAATCTTGAGAGGACGCCAGAGTGGGATCCACCCCCCCCCCACCTCACAGATAAAGAAAACATGCTCCCCACGTGTATCGGGGTCCTTCTTTCGGCCCCTCCCCTCCCACCTAACCAGCACCTCACAGATAAAGAAAACATGCTGGTCCTTCTCTAAACCTCTGCGGTTCCTCTCACCCAGGTTCCTCTCACCCAGGTGCCCTCTGTCCATTGCAGCCAGGCCCCTTTACTGAGCACACTGCCCCTATCTCAGGGCCCTGGAAGTCTCCCTGCCCAAGCCCACTGCCCCGGGGCCCCCAGACTTGTGCCAGTGGCCCTTGGCTGGCCTTGTTTCCCGACCCCCTTGCTGACTCTCCCTGGCCCTCCCCTTGCCTCTGCCCTGAGCCTGGGAGCTCCCGGAGGGCAAATTTCCTCCTTCCTCCTGTCCTCCGAGCAGGGGCCGGGACACCGGATGAACCTGTTTCTTCCACCTACAAATGTCACAGCCTGACTCAGTGACAAGCTGACAGGTTTCCTGGCATCCTGAGCCTAATCTGTCTCCTCTCAGAGAGGGGCTGTGACCCGGCCAAGGCCACCAGGTCCTGGCTTTAGGGCAGCTCTGTGCTCCTCCCTCTACCCCTGTTCTTGCTCTGCCCCCCTCCCTACCACCAGACTCGCAGTGGAGCCCACACTCTCCTCGGTCTTCTACGGAGCAGGGGAGCCCAGCAGGGACCAGCCGGGGTCCTCAGAAGGACCAGGCAGGGCCAGGGACACTGGGGAGTCTGGTTAGTGCAGCTCTGCCACTCGCAGACCTGGGTCCCAGGGACAGAATCCCGGGAAGGTAAGGGGCAGGGCTGGTTGGTCCAGGAAAGTGGGGCAGGGGGCGCTCCGGGTGCCCAGCTGCCTCCCCAGGCCTCTGCCAGAGCCCAGGTGTTGTTTTCAGATTGGGTGGAGCGCAGAGGCTTCTCCTGCTGAGCTCATGTCTCTAACTCCCCTACGCCCTGCCCTTCCCATGGTGTGTGTGTGTGTCTGAGGTGCGTGAATCAGTGCTCTGGCCTCGAGGCAACCCCCGCCCCCAGCCCCCTGCACCTTCCCCATGTCTCCTGCCTCCTTTCTCACCTTTCCCCACACCCCCAGTCTTCTCCCAGCACCAGCCCCCCAACACTCACACACCTCTGTCTGAGGGCCCACATGCCTGGCACACCCACCCTTATGTAACGGGCATTGTTGTGGTTTGCTGATGGTGCAAAAGAATGCAACAGGCTACCACAGGGCGAGGACAGGCGGGCTCTGGCCTCTACCCCCACCTGGCTGGGAGGACCATCCGGGCCGAGGGGGGGGGGCCAGGCGTCACGCAGGGAGGGAGAGGTGAGGCAACATAGAACCAGCCATCAGTCTCCCTGCCCTTGAGAAGCAGCATGGCTCTGAGGAACCAGCCTCCCACAGGACTCTGCACACTCCAGCCGGAGCAGAACATGGCTCGGGCCTGGCAGATGGTGAAAGGAGCAACCAGGAGACCCTCCGGAAGGAAAGGGAAGGAAGGGTTCAGACTGGAGGCAGGCGGGGGGGGAGGAAGCCATGAGGGGCAGGGTGCCGGTAGTTTATCCCTAACCCAGATGCTTCTGGGGGTGAAAGAGGGCCCCATCCATGGTTCTACCAGGACAGCAGGGATGTTCCCGGACTTCCAGAGGCAAACCGAGTGACGGTCCCTCGGCCACGGCGGAGCCCGGCGGAGTCTCCAGGCCCAGGGCCCTCAACGGCGGGGTGCTCTCCCTTACCCTTGGGCGTGAGGTACATGGAGTATCTCTTCATGGCATCAGGCGCGCTCCACTCGCTCGTGTAGCTGTTAGCATAGTTATTCATGTAGCGGTGGTCACCCCCTGGGAAGGACAGAGGTCAGCCATCAGACAGGCAGGTGGAGAGGAGAAGCTGGCCCTTGGGGACATCCCTGCGCTCTGCTGTATCAGTCCATAGCCCCTCTGTCCCACGGAGAGGCAAGCTTCTCCAACCTCAGGGAAGGCAATGCCCTACCCTCGGCTCCTGAGCTCCTAGGAGATGAGAGAGAGTCTACGGTGAGCTCTCTACTTCCTTGGACTGAGCCTTAGGAGTAAGACCACATGCCCAGCACCTTGCACTTGACAAGGTGCTACTGAGACCCATTTCTTATTTGTTGTTTACATCTCCAGGTGACAGATAAGGAAACTGAGGCTCAGGAGGTAAGTGAAGCCACTTGCCCAATGTCACATGGCCAATAAGGGCAGAGTTGGGGTGTGAGCCCTCATCCCCACTTCCTTACTTTGTCCCAGCCACTGTTGGTGGCCCAAGGGGATAGAATGGAGCCCTCGAGTTGCCTCGATGGCCAGGGATCCAGCCGGTTAAGCAGAGGCGCGCAGAGGGAGTGAGCTGAATTGGAGGGGCACTGACTCTTCCCATCCCACCTTCCCCACCCACCAGGAAACCCCCAAACCCAAACAGGTCTGCGGAGACAAGCTTGCCCTCCCCACTCCATTCCTTCCTCTTGCTACGTCCCCATCTTCTACTTTCCCTCTGACCTTCCCTCTCCCTCTCCCCTGGGCAAGAGAAGGAATGAGATGAGGCTCAGACCCTCATCCTACATCTCTACCACCTGTGCCTAGCAGGGGCCCGATGCACAGTAGGCACTCCCTGGTGTCGACCCAGCCCCCACCTGCCCTCCCACCTCCCCCACCACGGCAAGCCCAGGATGAAGGTAGTCTGGTGCTTCCTAGCCCCCGGGCCTTTGAAGGTAAGACAGAGTCCCTGGTCTGATGGGCAGGCTGGCATCTGGGAGGAGAGGAGGTCTGACTCACCAACCACCCACCCCGCCCTAGCCAGACACACTCCCAACAACACAGCAGCAACCAAAAACCAACGTGGAGGCCCAGGGCCCCGGGCACAGGTGCAGGGCACCCACCCTGCTCCTGGCAGTGCCTCCCTGCACACTTTGCACCGGGCACAGGGCCACGCCTGCACAGAGGCCATGGCCAGCACAGCCATGACCTAGAAATGGCTCAGTGGGTGGGCGCTAGGGCTCCCAGGCCACCCTGGCCCAGACAGAGCCATCCTCATTGGCCTGGCCAGACCTCAGCTGAGGGGCTCTACCCTCGAATTTGTACCCCAGGGATCGTGAGCATCACACTCCCCAACCCCTCTGCACAGCCGCCAGCAGCAGCAGCTTCTTGGATGGGAAGACATGGAAAACTGAGTAGTAGCTGGGTGTGAATCCTGACGACGGGCCCTGCTTAGCCGTGTGCGCTTTGAAAAGCTACTTCTCTGAGCCTCAGTCTTCTCTTCTGTGAAATGCAGTACATCCAGCATGGAAAATAAGCTGCCATCAGTGAAGAGCCCCCACGAAGCCAGCACACAGGGGAGTACTCCATCACTGTTAGGCATCACCATTAGTGTCATCGCCATTGTCATTAGAAGGAGGATTGCAGGATCCAAATGCCTCTTGAAGCCAAATTTTTGTCTTGTTGCAGAGGCTCAAGGATCCTCAGGTGTGATTGAATGTCCCTCACATTTCACAGGGATACTATGTGATGTCACCATCACCAAGATATATAGACGCCCCCCCTAAACTTTAGCAAATCTGCACACTATTATCCTCTTCTCATCCCCCAATGAATCCCACGCTCCATCCGGAGACAAAAGACAGGGACCACTTCCTTTGGGGTGTTTGGAGCCAGAAGTGTCCATGTTGGGCCTGGGCCACTGGGTGGGGCCTTGGGAGAAAGTTCTCTGGCTTTAGGCCCTAAAAGGACTGGGCTGGGCTGGTGAGAAAAGACTTAATGGACTAGTTTCTCAGGTGAGGAAGTTTTTTGTGAGGTGATTCAATTGGCCTCTGGGGAGGACAGCATGACTCAGAAGAGAAGCTGACTTCAGGGGAGCTGGTGAATCACTGAGACACATGTGTCCCATTGTCCCCAGCCCAGCCCATCAGGTCAGGTCCAGCCTCTGGGCTCAACACCACTCAGTGCAGCCATGGTGACAGGCAGGTTCTCCCTCCAAGCATGATGCGGTTCTAGGTCATGTCTACTGGAGCCTGCAAAGCTACCAGGTTAGCGTCTGGCCCTTACAAGTGGCAGCATCCACTTTCCCACACAGCTGTTGGATTGAGCTCCATAATCAGATGTAGATCTGAATGAAATTAATCCCTGAGTTTGATGGATGACCCACAGAGAGGAGGCATTTATGCAGCCAGTGCCCAGATGCTCGATGCCCTTGAGGGCCCTTGTAATCACTTGGCAGCAAGTTCAATGGAGGCCTACAATCCCTGAATCATAGTCCCAACACATTGGGTAGGATGGGTCATTTGGAACAAAGAGGGGCTGGATGGCCAGGTGCCAGCCCAGGTAGCAGGGATTGGGTGCCCAGCCCAGGTAGCAGGGATTGGCCTGGGAGGAAAGTGCCCATGGCTATGGGACCTGCCCACAGAGGGACCTACCGTTCTCCATGTGATTCCTCTCGATGAAGTTGCGGCTCAGGTCTGCCTTGCACATCTTCTCAACATGGCGCATGCACACATTGAGCAGGTCATCCTTGAAGTTGCCAAGCGACTGTCCCAGGCCCTCTCCTTCCAGCAGAACATGGTAGGTGGGCAGGGGTGGGGGGAGGGAGTAATTGCTCATCAATGCACCAAATTCCTACCAAAGAAGGAAAGAAGTCATTAGCTTTCTAGGTCTTTGGGAGCTGGGGGGGGGGCTTCTCAGCAGGGGGCACCGGGAGCCAGATGTGCTCCAGACACAGCTCTGCTACTAACCAGCCACACTTGTCCTCATAAGTTTCTCCTTCTGTGAAATGAAAGGGTTTGACTAAACTCCACTGGAGGCTAACATCCCTGATGGAGCTAGTAGTCAGGTATGTGATCCATGGTTTCCACTTCTACAACTGGACACATCATCCTACCTCACAGGGGTAATGAGAGTGATACAAGCTGTGGCATCTTTGGGAGTGAAAGCACTAAGGAAATGCAAGGAATTTCTAGAATGTTCTGGGTCAGCCATAGCACTACCTCCACCTTTGCATGCCACACTCAAGCCTGCCTCCGCACTTTGTGCTTCTCATCCTCCCTCCCCACTCACTGGAGTGTCCCTCCTGTTTCTTAAATCTTTCTGGGCCTTCAAGACCCAGCTCAAATTCCATTTCCTCCACAAAGCTGTCTTAGATTACTCCTGCCTTCTTGCCCTTCCCAAAGCTTCCACAGGACTTATCTCCTGAACCACATGTTTTATCATTTAATTATACACTCTTCTATATTGCTCCTTAATTGTACACGTCTTATCTTCCCAGCTGGATTGCAGCTCCTGGGGGGCAAAAGCCATGTCTTGCACTTCTCTATTCTCCACAGCACCTAGCAGAGTCCTGGGAATGCAGTAGTACCCAAAACACTCTAGCAGTTGGAAGGATGGGTGGATGACTAGACACACAGATAAGATCAAGGATAACACATATGAAGTGCTCACATGCCACTCCCCCATAACCAAAGCAGGCATCACTAATCAATCCCAGAACTCTTTCCTACTGAACCTGGAGCACTGTTAGTATGTATCAACTGAAGTTGGTACAAGGTGATGTTTGTGTGCCATCTTTAGAGTAGGTAGGGAAATGGCTTGGATGGAAAAAGTAAATGGGGAGATGGAATGGAGGATGGATAGATGGATGGATGGAAAGAAGGATGAATGGATGGATGGATGGATGGGTGGGTGGTTGGATGGGTGGATGGATGGGTGGGTGGTTGGATGGGTGGGTGGATGGGTGGATGGTAGATAAATGAACGATGGACTGATGGATGCTGGACAAAGGTCTGGGAAAGTGAATGGAAGGATCAGGGACTGAATGGTGGAGGAGTTGCTTGTTACCTGCAGAAACAGCACTGAGTCACTGATGCTTTGCATCTGTTCCCTGGTCTGCTTGTCCTCATGCAGCACCTTGGCCCTCTCGTCCAGAGCATCCACGATCACCTTCACTTGGTCCACAGCATCCTGCTCCCGCTGCTCCAGGGCAGCCCTCACTTCCTCCTTTTGTTTCTCCAGGTCCCGCACCAAGTCCCGGAAGTTTTGCTCCAGGATAGCCTTCTCATTGGTGGTGAAGCTCTGGGTCCAGAGTGAGAGGAAAGAGGAAAAGGCTTTCCATGATCCAAAAAAAAAAAAAAAAAAAAAAAAAAACTCCCTCATGGGGTGTACCTTTAGGTTCCCAGCCCAGAATCAGAGCCAGGCAGGGCATTTCTACTGCCCCAACCCAGCCAGCCTGTTTGGTTAAGAATCTCATTCAAAGGCATCGTTAAGGGATGCTATCTATTGAGAGAGATGGCCAGGGCTTTTTAAAGCCCACTCTTCCTTATCTATCTGTGACTCCTCCCTGGGTGGGTTGAGTTGAGCCATCATTCCAACATTGGGCGATTCCATGGACCCAGAAGTTCCCCCATGAGTCAGGTTGTGCTCAATGAAACCTCGGCTAGAACCAAACATCATTCAGAAAGTGTATTGATGAGCTGTTTGTGTAGCCAGGGTCAAGAGTCAGTGATTTCAGACCGTGGTTGGTAATTACTCAAACCATGGCAGACATACATCTAGCCTTACTGGCACAAGTAAAAGGACAACGTCATGCATTTGGTGGCTGGGCGGTCTGGTAGACAGACCAGACAATGGAGGGCCCTGGAGGACAGGTCGATGTAGGGTCTTTATTTGATAGAATGATGTCAAATGAGCACGAGGTGAGGGACAAGAGCTTACTCGACTGCCTGGCCCAGACTTAGAAGGGGAACTGGTGGGGATGCCAGAGGGGTAGGGGAAGCCAGAAGAAGTAAGTCTGTGGTATGGATGGGGGCCGAGCCTGGCACAGGAGCAATGCCTGGCTCCTCGCCGGCGGGACAAGTGGGGCGAGCACACGGCAAGGCTGAGGCTTGGGGGCAGCTCACCTTGATGCGGTCCTTCTCCTTCTGCCACTTCTCAGCTTCATCCTCAATCTCGATGATCTTGAGCTGCAGCTGTTCCTTCTGCAGTGACAGCTCTGTCTGCGGGGAAGGAGCCAAGATGGGAGAAGTCAGTTGGGGAGGGAGGAGGAGAAGAGCACCAGAGAATCCGGGAGCAGGCCCACCCAGGTGGCCGGCGTGGGCAGGGTTCGCCACCCAGCCCTTTGGCCTTCATTCTGCAAACATTCATCGAGACCTCAGATGTGCCAGGAGCCATGCCCATCACCAGGGATCCGGCAACGAGTCAAACACTACTTTGCTGTAAACTCGGGCCTCAGAGGCTGGACATCCCAGCCATGTCTTTATAAGGACTAAACCTCCACCAGGTCCCTCCACCCAAGGTGAGCAGGAAGGAGGTTGGTTTATGGGTGTCCCACTCCTTTCAATGGACCTGTGACCATTGGGGAGAGGGAAGGCAGCCTCCTGTCTCCTTCAAGCTTGGGGGAGAAAGGGGACCCAGCCAAGCTCAGCCCAGCCCAGCCAAGCCCAGGGAGTGTCCCGTGGCAGTAACAGTGTGCAACGTTTCTATGCCATGACGTGGGGCCTATGTTGCAAGCAGGAACCCAGGCTGCAACCAGCGGGGACTCCGTCTGGACAGGCACAGCTATAAGCCTGTTTAAAGGAAAGAGAGTGCAGTCTGCAGTCTGGGCAGGATAGGGACCTCTATTCAGAGTCCCTGGGGTGGGGAGGGAAGGGGAGACCAGTGAGCGAGGCAGTGACGGGGGACGAGAGAAGACAAACAAGGATTCCAGGGACCCCGGCTCAGGGGAGGACACAGGCTGCTGGGGTCTGGGGTGGGTTGGGAAGGGGACCAAGGAGAGGTGCTTTGGGAGGCAAGCCCTAATGGATATGGAAAGTATGGATAATACTTATCTTCTGTTTGGGGAAATGCCTTCTCTGGAAAGCAGCTACCACAGAGACGAAAGGGGAGGCATGAAGCCAAGGCCAAGCAGATTCAGCCAAGCCAAGAGGCACCTCTTTGTTCTGCTGGGCCCCCTGCCAGTGCTCTCAAAGCACCTTCCAGCTCAGAAGACTTGTGGGTGATCTCCACCAACAGGCAGGAGGACTAAGGCATCTGAGAATGCCTTGGGGTGCTTGCGGTCGCCACACTACCCTGGGCTTTGAACACAGAGTTCCACGCCTTTCTCCAGCTATCTCTCTGAGGAACCCACAAGAAAAGTCAAGATGAGGAGGCCACAAACCACTGGGAATGCGAGCTCCATGGACACGGAGTCCTGAGCTGGGCATAGACTTCGCCACATGTCACACTTACAGAGCACTCCACCTGGCCAATGGGGCACCGACTGGGGTCCCTCTGTGCACGCCCAGGGGAGTGGGTTGGTAGTGGAGACAGCTTCCCTGGCTTTCTTGGAAAGGGTTCGCAGAGGGCCAGGGAGCTGGTGGAGAAGATGGGGAAGGCCAGGGCAGGAGGTGTGGAGCTCCTGGACCGAAAGCCCCTGATCCCACCCCACACCCGCTCTCTGCCCACACTCCTGCGCTCTCCGGGCAAGGACACTCCGAGTTCTCGGTAAGCATCCGCCCCACCAGCAATGGGTTGCAAAGCCCGCCACATGGAAAATGCCATCACCAGAGATGGAAAATGGTGGTCAGGAGGAAAGGAATGAAGGGAGCTGAGGATGGGATTTGGCCTGGTCTCTGGAAAAAGGCTGGAAAGAAGGCAGGTGCTCACGGACACAGTGGTGGGAGAGCAGAGGAGTAAGACCCCACTGTGGACATGGAGACTCGCCCTTCACACTCCCTGAGGATGCAGAGCCCGAGAGCCCAGGACACAGAGGGTAGCAGATCCAGTGGCCTGGAAGGATGTAAGCCATAGGAAGAGACAAGAGGCTGGACAATGGGTCTGTGCCAGGCACCTTGCCCATCCCAGGAGAGCTCCTGGGTGAGGCCCAAGGTCAAGGGGACAGCTGGAAGCCACTTGTGCTGCAGCCGACCCTTCCTGCCCTGGCTGGAAGCAGGGAATTGTTCTTGTGTTTCTCTCCCCAGCCTCAGCTTCCCCAGAACAAGGCCTGATGGACAGGAAAGCAGAAAACGAAAGTGCATTCACCCCCACCCCCGGGTCAGTGGCTGGTGGGGGGCAGGGGCAGCCCTCCCACGAACGAGCCTGGGAGTCTAATCATTTGAATCCAGGCAGGTGACTTAAATGCTCTGTGCCTCGGTCCCTCTATCTTACGTGGACACAGTAAGAGGCCCGCTCCCCAGGAGGTCCTGGGAAGAGCTGGGAGCAGGGAAGTGAAGCTCTCAGAAAGTGCCCGGCACAAAGAGAGCCCCAGCCTGTGGCCCAGCATCACGTTGCGTGGGGCACCTTCCGTGGACCAGGAGCCGTGCTGGATGCTGTCGCTCAGGCCAGGCTTGGCAGTGAGTGCAGTGTGGCGAGGAGGCCAGCGGGGCACAGGTGAGTGGGGGGGGGGACTGGGGGGCGAGCAGTGTGATCTGCCCGGGGCAGACCCTGGAAGCCCCTCCTGGGGAAGAGAAGGAGGGAAGAGGGCAGCGGGGCTGGCTGAGGTGTGGGGAGGAGAGCCAGATCCCCGGGGAGGAGGGGGAGGCAGCTGATCTGGAAACATATGAGGGCAGGGGCCGAAGTGGAGACACACTGTCTGCAGCAGTGGGCGGGAGACTCAGGGCGGAGGAGAGACTAGTCTCCTTTCTTTGGGGCACTGGGGAAGTCGGACACAGGCTGGGAGGGGGCCTCACAAGACCAGACTTGCAGGACGCAGCAGGATCAGGGAAGGACCTTGGCCTGGGAGCTCTGTGCTGCTAGAAAGGTCCTTTCTCGCCTCTGGGATGAGGGCTTCCCTCTTAGGAGAGGGAGGTTTAGGGTGAGATGTATCTAGCATCTGTGTGGCTCTTGGCAGTTTTTCCCTGCTAGCAGGGCTGCACAAAGCTGGAAAAGGCGGGATATTGAAATAATATAACGTAGGAAGGCTCCACAATACTGAGTTCCCCCACAATACTAGGAGAAGGAAGGACTTAATTGTATTACTGAATATCAACTACATGCCAGGCATTTTCTCCTTTAAGCTGCAAGTGGTGTTACGCCATTTTACAGATTCAGAAACTGAGGCCTAAAGAGATGACGTGCCTTGCCTGAGTTCTCACACCCAGAAAGTGGCTAAGGCCAAGATGCAGCGACAGGACTCAGATCTCATTATGTGGCCGCTTCACCTCCAGGCTCTTCGAATCTTCTGGGACATTGTCCTTCCCCTTCACTCCTGCTGCTGGGGCCTCGGCTCCCCACCCCTCCATCCCTGTCTACACCTTCCTCATCACTTCCTCCTACTCCCGGTTCATTCCCTCCACCCTGCCCAGGCCTGTCCCTAAATGCCTCCTTTGTTCCCTTCTCCCACACTCGTCCGGTTGCTTCTCGCTCTTTTGCCTGGGATGGGCACTAGGTAGGTCACCCTGCCTGCAAAATCCTTCTGGCCTTGGGGGAGCAGGGGTCTCCCTGAGAGCAGAGTGGTGGCAGCTGGTGCCTCCATCTGACGGGGCCCTCAGACACACCTGAGCACTCACCCGGACATTGCACCTGCATCGCCCCCAGGGAAGGGGGCGAGGACGCTGTGATCCTCCTCCGGCTTAATTTAACCGCATGGGCCATTGGCTCTGATATTCACCAAATGAGCCGGTTAATTGCCAAATTTGTACTCTCAGACAAATGGTGATTATCTGGATAAGAATCTGAAATGCTGGATGGATTTCCCCATTTCCACCCAGATGTCAAACAGCCCAGTATTAGGCTGTCTGACTGGGGCTTACCGTCCCTTCTGCTTCCTCAGGCGTCAGGACAGGGAAGGGGCAGCTTAGGGCAGATAGAGTGCCACCGAGGCTGTCTCCAGACCAGCCGTGGGCCCTTGAGAAAGTCACCCCACCTGTTCAGGCCTCAGTTTCCTCCTGGTGATGGTTGGACTTGAGTCCTGATTCCCAACCTGGTTACACATTAGAATCCCCAAGGGAGACTTAAAACTACAGATCCCAGGCCTCAAACCCCTGAGTCAGAACCTCCCAGGGGAAGGCCCAGGAAGCTGTGTCTTGATTCGCCAGGATGATTTCACTCTAAGGACGGCTGTTGGGAGCCACCGGACTCAGTGGCCCCCAGGAGAGCCTGCCATCGCATGAAAACAACGTTTAAAATGCTAGAGAGGCCCCTGGGTGGCTCCGTCTGGTTAAGCGCCTGAATCTTGGTTTCGGCTCAGGTCATGATCTCACAGTTTGTGGGTTTGAGCCCCGGGTCAGGCTCTCATGACAGTTTGTGGGTCGAGCCCCAGGTCGGACTCTATGATGGTAGTGTGGAGCCTGCTTGGGATTCTCTCTCTGTCTCCCTCTTTCTCAGTTCCTCCCCCTCTCCTGCACTCATGCTCTCTCTCTCTATCTCTCTCTTTCAAAGTAAATAAATAAACTTTATTTTTAAAAACATGGTAGAGAGGAAACAGCCACCGGAAGAATCTGAACCCTGGCTCTGCTGCTCTGTGCTGTGACTTCAGGTGAGTCTCTTGTCATCTTTAAGCCTCTGTCTTCATCTATAAAGTAGGTACGGAAGCACACACCCTGTGGGGCTGTTGTCAGGAGAGACATGTAAACACCTGGTGCCTAAATGTGTCCATAAACACTGATGTGTCTCCTGCTGCCTGCCTGTCCCTTTCCTCCCCAGCCTCCTGTCTCCAAATACTTTACAGGATAAACTGCTTCCCCTGAGTACCCACGGACAAGTGCTCCCCAGTCCATGCCTCTCCAGGCTGCCCACATAGAGCCCAGGCCAGACCCACACCAGGGCCACGAAGCGGGTGGTGCAGAGGCCCGGAAGGCCACCTGGGAGCAGACAGCCATGGGCCAGGAGGAGTCCTCTATCCTGAGTCTACACAGCAGG
Organism: Cryptoprocta ferox; assembly: GCA_028646485.1. Lineage (NCBI taxonomy): Eukaryota > Metazoa > Chordata > Mammalia > Carnivora > Eupleridae > Cryptoprocta > Cryptoprocta ferox. Next base: position 90,369,319 of record CM053575.1, on the reverse strand, counting down.
AGGGACGTGGGATAGACAGGAGGGGGGCCATGAGACACAGAGAAGGAGGGATAAATACCCTGTAATCTCGTCAGCCTAATCCAGCCTGGGAATGTCCAGAGGCAGGAGGGCAGATGGGGAGGACATCTGTGGAGTGGGACTGGAACATTCTGATCTTGGATCCACCAGAGGAAGGACTGTCATGCTTCCACAGCAAGTGGCCTTTCCCCCAACACTGCCTCCACTCAGAGGCTCCAGAGTTGAAACCCAGGAGACAAGCACCCACAGCCCTGGGTGTCACCTGCAGCCTCATGCCACCATTCAAGGTAGGTCTAAGATGACCTCACCCGGGCCTTCACCAGCTGGCCTGTAGAACAGGTTCTGGACAGGGCTCCTTGCAAAAAACTGTGTGTGGGCCGATGTTTGGGTCTGCAGGGGATGCCTCCAAAGGATGCCAGGATTGACACGCTTATTCATTTTAATCAGTCAACCCACTAACCCCGCTCCGGGCCAACATCCCCCACGTCAGACATTCCAGCAGAGCAGGGCCCAGACAAACGGCTGTGCTCCGGCTCAGGCTCCCGGCCACCCCGCCCCGCTCCCTGCTTACCCCTTCACTGCTGGGGCACACTCGTGCCCCAAAATACACACGCTGTCTCAAGTCCCCACTGTGGACATCACTCAGTGGATCAGACATTTTCCCCTGAAAATCCCTGTAAAGCACACGTATCCTGAATCCCATCCCCTCAATGCCCTGCCTCTCAGTTGCTCTCTAATCTTGGAAGAGAACTAGGGCGCTTCCTCCTCTACACGCTTGCACAGGTCCCTTCCTCTCCCCGGGCATGTGTCCCCATCTGCAAGGTGAAGGAGACAGAGGAGACTGCTATAGTCCAGCTGGCCTGGCATTCCGCCCTCTACGATTTGATGTTGATCTACGGCTGCCTCTGTGTAACTGGGCGGATGTTCCCCAGGCGTGTTTGTACATCTGAGCTCTGCCTCCTGACCTACATCGTGAGCCCTCAAGGGCGAGGGCTATGTCTCTGAGTCCTACGGCAGCCCCAAGCACTGGAAGGTGAACTCTGAGTTCTTGGTGCCTCCACAGAGCTGCCCAAAACACTTGGCCTTTTCTTAGGTGATACTCTTGTTTCAGATGCAATTTGCAAGCAAACCCTGCATATAAAACATAAATAAGAATGTATTCTGCTTATAGTGGAAGTGGGAGCCTGAAGTCCCTGCCTTCTTGGCACCAATCTGCCCCCCTCCTTACCTGGGAGGTGTCAAAGACATTTCCAAGAATCCTAGGACTCCATGGGGGAATTTGAAAACCACCAGTCTAGTCCAAGACCTTGATTTCACATATGGAAAAACCAGGACTGAGAGAGTGGTAGGGACTTGTCCAGAGTCCAAAAGCTAACCAGAGGCAAAACCCAGAGCTGGGACTGCATTGGGTCTCCCAGAACCCTCTGCGGTTTTTTGGTTGCAGTGGATGAAGATGATGACGGCCCCTTGCTCTGTTTTGGTTTGCCAGGGAAGCTCCCAAAGGATGGGTTCCACAGCTCCCCAGCCCTGTCTGCCAGTGTGAAGCTTGAAGCTGGGGTCTGGGCGTCGGAAAACTGGGAACCCCTTCTTAGGCTAAACCAGGCCTCCAAAAAGGAGCTTTGAGTCTTTTCCCACTTGTAACCGGTCTCTCTCTGCCCAGGGGTGTGGACGCAAGGGGTGCAAAAAGACAGTAACCGGCCAACTCTCAGTCATGAAGGCTGAGCTGCCCCATCTGGAGGGCCATAGAAGCTGTTGAGGAAGGTCAAGTCCTCCACATGGAACACCAGGAGATTCACGCCAGCGGCGGGGGACTGTCCACGACCACCCTCTGTGTTACTGTTATAAGAGAGCAGGATGCAGCACCCATGGGGCAAGGGACAGCGACCACAGCTGAGCCTCTGGCCCAGAACACCTTCCTCATGTGTAGCACATTCACAAGCCTCCACACGCCTCGTCTCCCCATGGAAATCCAGCTGCAATCACACAGACAGAACTCATGCAAACGTTTACGTATCCCATCCACAAACATACGCGCTAAACACCCACATGCACATAACACACACACACACACACACACACACACATACGTACATCCCGCCCACACACAGACTCCAGCCCTCACCAAGTAGTGTCCACCCACAGATACAGGCACGTGCACACGCAACCACACACACAAGGCACGCAGGGCTGGCCCAGCTGAGAGAACGACAAAGGAGGGTACTGGGGACACCAAGAGACTGGCCGGGGGATCAGATAAGCAAGAAGAAGCCCCCGGACTGCAAATGCAAACTCTAAACCCAGGAAAAAAGAACGTTAAAGTGGCCCCCAAATTCCCTCCTCCTCACCAATCATCCCTGCCCCAGGGGCCAGTCCTGGTCAGATGGTAAGAATTATTTTGCCCTCAAATTAAAAGAAGAAGAAGAAGAAGAAGAAGAAGAAGAAGAAGAAGAAGAAGAAGAAGAAGAAGAATCGCTCCAGCCAGGCAGAGCCCATTGAGTGCTAATTCTCTGATCGGACTTGAATTTATCCTATGACCTTGGTCAGGCCCCCAGTCATTCCTGACCCTCCATTTGCTCATCCAGGCAATGCCCCTGTCTCCAGAGGCCTCAGAGGATTAGGGAACGGCCTCTGACCCCTGGCCTGTGGGCAAAGAGGGGCAAGAAATGAATTCTGAAAGAGCCAGGAAGACTCAAGGCCCAAACCCTGGGAGCCCCCAGTGGAGAAGACACCCCCAGCAAATTACCTCCTTCTCGGCCTTGGCCTCTTCCACGGTCACCGTGCTGTGATTTTTGTGCTCCTGGAACATGCAGAGGTAGCAGATGCAGGTCTGGTCCGTCTGGCAGAAGAGCTCCATGGTCTTGCCGTGCAGGGGACACTTTCGGGCCTCGAAGTCCCGGATGGGCTCGAGCAGCTGGTGGTCGCGGAAGGCGGCGCCCTCCAGGTGGGGCTTGAGGTGCAGCTCGCAGAAGGAAGCCTGGCACACCAGGCAGGACTTGACGGCCTTCTGCTTGTTGCCGATGCACGAGTCACACAGGACCTCCTCGGAGCCCGACTTGGAGCGCAGGAGGAGGCCGCCACCGTCGGCCCGGGGGTAGCTGTTCCGCCGGGCCTCCCCGGGCTCTACGATGGACACAGTGGGCTTTCGGGGCTCCGAGAAGATGGACTTGCGCAGCTCCCCCTTCTCGGCGAAGGAGACGGGCTGCTTCCTGGCGGCCCCCAGCTGGAGCCCGGCGTAGGGGGACCTCTTGCCATCCCCGGAGTCCATGCTGAAGTAGCTGGAGCCCTTGTCATCCACGGACTCGACAAACTGGATGATGGGCCGCCGCCACTCGTTCCCAGAGAACAGGGTGCTCTTGCCCTCCCCCGGTTTCGGGCCACCGCCCAGGCTCTTGCACTCGGACGCCTCCCCGCCGTGCCCATTGGTGGTCTTGGCATCTTGGCCCTCGGCCTTGGCCCCGTTCTCCAGGGCGCCGTTGGGGCCCGGCGGGCTGCGGGCATCCCTGGCTTCCGGGCTGGCCCCGTTGCTTCTGGAGGCATCCGCGGCTTCCATGGCGGGTCACTGGGCTGGCGTGTTTGGGACTCGCTGGGGCTGCAGGTGGGTGACCTCTCCGGCCGGCGTCTCGGAGGGGAGTGGGACAGGCAGCCAGAGGCCAGAGACACACCTATAGGGAACAGGGAGGGAGAGGAGGAGGAGGGGGGAGGAGGAGGAGGAGCGCAGGGAGAGGAGGGGCAGCAGGCCCAAGCCTGACACAACGGGCCGGGAAGAGCAGGCGGCTCCCGGAGCCGGCAGAGCAGCTAATTATACGGGGGCCACGCCCTGCACATTCATACCTAACCCGGTTTCTAAAGGACCTGGGTTTTTTTTCTTCCCCTGGTTTAATTATTTTCCACAGCTCAGCAACCAGTCGGCCTGCTTCCTCTGGACGCACCTTCTTCTCCTGAGGAAGTGGGGGGCCTCTGTCCTCACAGGTGGGCAGGCTTCCCCGAGCCAAGGGGCCCCTGGGGCGGAAGGTGAGGTGTGTGCAGAGGTCCTCGGGACAGAGGGCTATCAATGGGGTCACACAAGCCAAATAGCCTCGTAATATGCAGGCCGGATTTCAGAGGAGAGATTCCCCACCCTGGGACGGGGAACTTGCTTCTCAACTTAAGGGGAAATGTGGGTGCAGTTGTATCAGGACTGTAGGATGTGCAGTGGCTACTGATTATTGAATCCCACTTGCCAACTTCCAGGCATTGTCCCAGGTACATCACCTCCGTGAGCTCATTTCAGCCCCACCACGACCTGTTCGATGATCCTGTTTTTTTTAATGTTTATTTATTTTTGAGAGAGAGAGTGGGGGAGGGACAGAGAGAGAGAGGGAGACAGGATCCGAGGTGGGCTCTGGGCTGTCAGTGCAGAGCCCAATGTGGGGGCTCGAACTCATAAACCATAAGATCATGACCTGAGCCAAAATTGGACACTTAACCAATTGAGCCACCCAGGCGCCCCAGTGATCCTATTTAATAGGTGAGAAAACAGAAGTTCTAAGAAGATGATTCGCTGGCCGAAGTCAAGTTGCAGAGTCGAGATTCGAACCCAAGGCCTTTGAGCTGCTGATGTTCCTTCTTCAGCCAGGGTGTCATGGAGCCACCTGAACATCGATGGAAGATGACTTCTAGAAGTCATGCCTATCCCAGCAGCTCTAACATGATGCACGCAGCCTTTATGTTATTTCTTTTTCTTTTTCCCATTGGAATTTTTTTTCATGCTTTTTAATAGTTATTTCTTATGGAGTTTTTAATTTTAATTCTAGTAGAGTTAACATGCAGTGTAATGTTAGTTTCAGGTGTGCAACAGAGTGGCCTGCCAAGTCCGTACATCATCCAGTGCTCATCAAAACAAGTGCACTCCTTAGTCCTCATCACCTATTTCCACCCCCACCCCCTCCCCAGGAACCAGTAGTTTGTTCTCTTTAGTTAAGAGTCTGTTTCTCGGTCTCTCTCTCTCTGTCTTTTTTTTTTTTTCCTTTGCCTGTTTGTTTTGTTTCTTAAATTCCACATAGGAGTGAAATCATATGGTATTTGTCGGCCCTTATGTTATTGCTATCAGAGCAGGTCAGAACCTGTTTGGACCTAAAAGACAGAGCAACAGTAATGAGGGGAATGCAAGAGGCGGCAGGCCAGGTGGCTGAGGCCCTAGGGCCCAAACCCTTCCTTCCCTCTCCTCTGTCTCCACAGCAGTTTTGCTGTGTGACTCAGAAAAAAAAAAAAAAAAAAAAAAAAAACCCTGCCTGCCCTTTCTGGGCCAGGCCGCAGACAATATCCTCCAAAAAGAGGCCAGTGAGGGGCAAAACTCTGAGAATCTCAGAAGGGAGCTGTTTGAGTATGACCATCATATAAATACAGACCTCAGGGAGTAAAGTAAGAAAAACTACTCCTGTTCTATCTCTGACCACCTGCAGGAGCACTGGGGACTCAGCTCCTGCCACAACATGCCATCAGGTCACCTCTGGCTGCAACCCACTGCCATGGTCCTGGGAAGCCAACACCCCCGTCGAGTAGAGGGCTGTACTTCTCCCAGGCTGGGCGGGACGGGACACAGCAGCAGGTGAGTGTGGTGGGGATAGCAGATTCTGAGCTGTGTGGAGAGGGGTGGGTTTCCCTTCCTTTCCCTACAATCCAGGTCAAGTTCTGGGAGCCCTGCCCCTTTGGCTCACTAGACTGAACAGCTAGCTAATCCTTTGCAATAACAGCTCCTGGGAACAAGAGCAGAGACAAGCTTTTCACAAAGCAGCCAGAGTTTTAAGAAGAGGTGGGGGGGGGTGGTTGGAGATGGAGAGAGCTGGCTTCATCATGGGCTTTCTTCTTACCTGATGTCTCTGTTCCCAGGCCCTGCTAAGCCCCCTCTTGTTTGTACTCACTGGTAAGTTGGCTAGGAGCTCATTGGGCCTTCTGGGGTGGAGAACCCTTTCTCAAAAAGTCAGGCCCAATTCCCCTGGGCTTTTGCTTGAGGCGTGGAGGAAGAGGTAGAGAAAGAGCCGTACAGGTCTGTTGGGTGGAGACATGCCCCTCCCTCTTACCCGATAGTGTCTCCCCCACCCTGTGAGAACAGCCTATGAAGAAGAAAGGACAGGGAAGGCAAGGAGGAGCCGAAGAGGAACACTAAAGCATTCCGGTTATGGATCCAACATCAGTGCTGGCTGAACCTGAGGTACCATGCCAGTGGGTCTCTGCTATTTCTTAGAATTCATGCATCTGTCTTCCAGGAGTCTGGGCAAAGATTTTGAGCCTTGGGAACAGGTCAACACAGAGTAGATGCTCAGAAAACGCTTGTGGATGGGTGGAGGGGTGGGGGGATGGTTAGATGGATGGATGGAGATGGATGGATGGAGATGGAGGGATGGATGATGGATGGATGGATGGATAATGGATAGATGAATGGATGGGTAGGTGAGAGGGATGAGTAGATAGTTGGCAAATTGGATACAATAATTGAAAAGAAAGGGGAAGAAGGAAGATAGGTGGGAAGGAGAGAGGTAAGAGGAAGGAAGAAAGGAGGAGGGTAGTGGGTAGGTAAGTGGACTGACAAATTTTAGCCCTGGCTCCTCCAGGGTGAAAAAGCACTGGTTTGTGGCATTTGCCAGTTTCTCCCACCCTGGCCAATTCCAAGCTACCAACACGAGGTGTTCTGGGAATAAAGGCACACTATTGGCTCCCAAATCAGTATGAGCTGCTTCCAGCACATCATGGAGGACTGAATTAGATAAATTGACTGCAGGAGGGAAAAAGGTAGAAAGACAGGTGCTGGAGAATGCCACTCTCACTTGTCCTGGGGGAGGAAGACACAGGTTCAAGGGATTTCAAGGCAATGGAAGACAAGGCTAATTTATCTCTTCCATGAGCCTTTCCCTCTCCTGCAGGTCCACAGGGATGGTCCCCTCCTCTGAGCTCCTGTAACATCCCTGTCTGTCCTGCTAGAGGCATTTAGCTCGGACCACCCAATGACACCAATTATTCACTCATTCGCACAGATTTCTCGAAAATCCTTTCCTGTGCCAGGCTCTGAACAGGGACTGATCACACAGACATGAATGAGTCCCAGACCTCACAGTTGGGAGGCTAACAGTCAGTATGGTGAGAAAACAGACCAGTGACTCAATTGTTTGAATGTGGCATCAATGGCAAATGAGAGACATCTGTGTGAGTGGCTCGGGCTTCCCAGAGAAGGAAAGCCCGGGACACACTGAGAGGGGTCTGTGCCTCCAAGCAGACTGAGCATGGCCCACTTGCCCACTCCCTGTGCACAGGGGCACCCTCCCAGACCAGCCCGAGGCAGCGTGTGGCCTGGCTCCACAGATTTATTTGGTTCAATTCTCAGCCGATGCTGGGGACTGGCTTTTCCGTCCTCCCGAGCGATGGGTCCCGGACCCCGCCCTTCCTTGGGGGACTGCTCCCTGCAAATGCCTGGTGGACAGTAGAGTCTCCTGGAGATCCCCAGAATCCAGGGGCTGAAAAGACATTCTCAGGGGAAGAAGTCAAAGAAATAATTGTCCTTCCCGGACTGGTCTCAGCCCTCACACACTTCCCCAAGCCCATCGGCCAGCGGGGCTGAACTAGAGAGGCAAGGATTTCTACCCGCTCGAGTGCTGAGGCCTGGGATGGGCGCTGAGGACCCTCCATGGGGCGTGATCGCTCCCAGAGGTCCCCCATACCCCTCACTCCACCTCTGCCTTCCGTGGCCACCAAAGGGCCTAAACACACCTGGCCCCACCTGCCCCCGGTCCCACCCCTCTGCAACTCCAAACCCTGTTGCCCAAGTTCCACGAAAACACATTTCCTGAGGGCCATGTACATGGCCTGTGTGTCACGTGCCAACTGGCCAAAAGCCCCCAAAGGCCGATGTGTCCACCACTGCGACTCGGGGGTGGGGCTGGCCACAAAGGGAACTCTTCATTTTTTAAAAATGTTTTTTAACATCTATTTATTATTGAGAAACAGAGAGAGACAGAGCATGAGCAGGGGAGGGGCAAAGAGAAGGGGAGACACAGACTCTGAAGCAGACTCCAGGCTCTGAGCTGTCAGCATAGAGCCTAACACGGGCTCAAACTCACGAACCGTGAGATCATGACCTGAGCCGAAGTCAGACACTTAACCACTGAGCCACCCAGGTGCCCCAGGAACTCTTCATTTTTAAAGGCCTGGAAAAAAAGGGATCCCGCAAGCCCCCCTCAGTCACTCAGGTATCTCCCATCTTATCCTGTTCACCCTCTAGCCTAGCTTAAAGCCTTCCTGCTGCAAATTGTCTCCCTAAACCGGGTGAGGGTGGAATTTGGCTGCAGCCCCTACTCCATCCCTTGCAGGTTTGGGAGGAAGAATTGCTGGCCGGTGTGGCCTCCCGAGGAGCACCCTTATGGAGCTGGGGTGAAGTCTGTCTCTTCAGATGAGGCAGGCCCAGCCACCCCCACTGAGTCCCTTTCTCCCACGCCCACCTACCAGCCAACCCCAAGCTTCCTCCCAGCCTTCTTTCATGAGGCATCTCATAGCTGCTCCCCTTCTAAGAAGCCTCCCTTGATTCCATGGGTGGAGTGGCCTCACCCACCCACAGCTGGGCCCGGGAACAGCTGACTCCATCACCAATCACCTTCAGATGAAAGAAGAAACCCCTTAAGAGAATACTCCTCCAGCTTCCTTGAAACCCCAGGGTTGGGAGAGAGCCGCTGCCTCTGAGCAAGACTCTGTCTCGAAACATCCTCTGAAAGGCTCACGAGGAAAAAGATGTCTCTGCCTCCTTCAGCCGTCCGCATCAGGCATTGGGACTGCTCGCTGCAGGAAGTTTTTCTCTAACTTAAATATTTCTAGACGTTTTAGTCAGAGGTGAGGAACTGAGCCTCCAGCCCAGCAAAGAACAAGATAAGGGACAATGGCACCCGTGAGGAGGCAGCTCTGGTCCAGTCTGCGGTTCTTTTGACTTTGCGGTATCTCTGTCCTTTGGGAGTGTCTCTAGTTACAGGCAACAGCAGCAGGAAGGCTGGGGGAGGGGGGTGGCCAAAACTTTTTAGCAACAAGAAGACTTCTCAAGTCTCACTTTCTCATGTCTGCTAGCCTAATAGTAGGGGGTTTATCCTGAAGTTGGAGTTGTATATTAAGAAGAACTCTCCAGGGGCACCTGGGTGGCTCAGTTGGTTGAGGGTCCGACTCTTGATTTCGGCTCAGGTCATGATCCCAGGGTCGTGGCATTGAGCCCTGAGTCAGCCTCTGCACTGAGCATGGAGCCTGTTTGGGATTCTCTCTCTCTCTCTCTCTCTCTCTCTCTCTCTCTCTCTCTCTCAAATTGAAGGAGAAGTGGGGAGGAGGAGGAGAAGGAAGAGGAAAACAAGAAAGTAGAGGAACAATAACAACTTTAAAACCAGGACTGATTTCTACCTGCCTAGACTGTTCCAGGCCTCCGGCTGGGAGAGAAATGGAAGGGGAAGGAACAGACACTAGTACCACACCCTCAGTGAGCCATGGTCCCAGCTTGGGGTGCAGAGAAAATCCGACACTGCCCCCACCTTCAAGGACTCTTAGCCAACTGGGTCCTCAGGGCTCAAGCAATAGTCTTCTTGCCTTTCCTCCTACCCCAGAACCTCCCCTTTCCTCCTTCCAGGCCTTCTGTCCCCGAAAAGACACTGGGCCTTAACTGTAGCTCTCAAGTAAGCAGAAGCAAGAGGAGGGCCTCCCCAGGGGCAAGTGGTGATGTCTGGGTCTGGCAGCATAACACTGACCTAGGACACCTTCAAAATGAAGGGGTCCACAGAAAGATCCACCATCCCCAAGTCCCCTGGCTTGGCCACTTGCCTGGGACTCTGGGGCAAAGGCCCTTTGGATCAGGCTGACTTCTCCCCATGGCTCCCCATAAACAGCCATAAAGGAGGGGGTGATGATTAGTTTCATGTGTCACCTTGGCAAAGCCATAACACCCAGTTATTTAATCAAACTAATCCAGGTGTTTGTGTGAAGGGATTTTGTAGACGTGGTTAATATCTATAGCCGGTTGACTTTAAGTGAAGATTATCCTCTATAATGTGGTTGGGCCTCATTGAATCGGTTGAAAGGCCTGAAGTAAGAACTGAGGGTTCCTGGAGAAGCAGACAATTCTGCCCCAAAACTGTACCATCAGCTCCAGCCTGAGTCTCCGACCTGCCGGCCCACCGTCTGGATTTTGGCTTTCCCAGTTCCCCACGATGACATGAGCCCCTTCCTTGAAATGAATCTCTTTATATAAATATATATCCTGTAGGTTCTGTTTCTCTCTGAAAGACTGGCCAATTCCTGCCTCAGCCCAGCTATGGCCCCCCGGGGGCTTTGACGGGCTCCTCTCGAGAGGGGTGCCTCTGTAAGGGCCTGTGGGCATTGGCTGTCTGTGGGTGCAGCCAGGTTGGGGTGACAGTAGTGCGCCGGGGGGAGTTTGGGCGGAGGAGGCCTGGAACTTTCTTGGTGTGTGAATCCGGGCAAGTTACTTAATCCCTTGGAGCCAGTTTCCTGGCCCACAAAATGAGACTAATCGCAGCTCCTTGGCAGGACTGTGGAGGGATTAAGGAGGTAACAATGGTGACAGTGTCCCAACAGTGCGCAGCTCACAAGAACTACTCGACAAGGTTTTTGTTTAATGTATCACTTTAAGGGAAAAGGAGCAGGACTTTCCTCCGCTGGAGGAAGCATAGGGAAAGGGGAATTGTCTAGGGAACGGCTGGGCTTCCTTCCCGCCCCCCGGCCTGGCTGGGGTGAGGCCTTTAACCCTCTGTGCCTGGATCTCCTCCATGCCTCTCCCAGGTACCTTCCAGCTCTGAAATTCTATGATTATAGGGCTGCAACCCACAGAGAAAGGCAATGAAAATAATTAAAGGCTTGGAAAACACAACCGGAGAGGAAAGGGTGAAGGGCGCTGGGATTATTTAGCCTGGAGAAGGGGTGGTTTAATAACACCCTTCTTAACCAGGGAGTTACTCGGATGCAGGCACTGGCCAGCTTCTCTCTCCTTCTCCAGAGGGCAAACAAGAGGGGACAGGTTCACGGCACAGCTGGAGGGACCAGAGTCAGCAGAGTGTCTGTCTCACCTGAGATAACATCTACCCCTATAGCAGGTTTGGGGTTTGGGAAGGTGATTTGCAGACCTGCCTTGGGTTTGGCAATGGATTGGGTGACCCCTGAGTTTCCTCCCTGCTATCTGTTTTCTAGAAACTCATTTCTACCAGAATTGTGCGAGCTGGAAGGAAAGAGGAAAACCTGAGAGCAGACTGAACAGTGTGGGGAGGGGCCAATCAGCTCAAGCCCCGCTGAGCAGAGACGGGCACAGAAGGACACCTGTGCCCTGGACTGCTCCCAGGACCTCGGAAGTCACCTGCCTTCCTCATCCCGTCCATGCAGATTAAACATGAGCCTCCTCGGGTTCTGACAGCGCTAACATCTCAGAAAGACATTAAGGAAAATAGAATGCACTTCTCATCCTGAGGCTGCGGTCAGTAACTCTCTCTCCCAAGGAACACGCACACACATCCAGTTCTCTCCTGGACCCTTAAACTTCTTCCCCCTCTCCGTCATCAGAATGACCATCCTAGCTACTAATTTTACTGTGGGCTCTCTGCCAGGCACATTACATAGATTATCCCTAATTTCACAACTCTCCCTGGTTCATGGTGCATGGTTCAGATGAGGAAACAGAAAATAGGAGCCCAGAGAGGTGAAACAACTTGCCCACGGTCACACAGCAGAGCTGGGACACAGTCTGGGGCCACCCATCCAGGCCACACCACTGAAGTTCACTACTAACCACTACAAACCATTGATCCCATCTTAGTGATGAGGGGAATGAAGACTGAGAATGGTTTAGGAAGACATCCCAGCTGCCAAAGCTGAACTTTTCCCCCAAAACCTGAGGGTGATGGGGGTCACAATCCCCCCAGTCTTCAGCTCTCTCATCCCTATAGAGGGAGGCAATAAATCCTCGTGAAATCCCCCAGGATTTTGCTCCTGGGGTCGCTCACCTGTCCATCAGACAGAATAATATTAATAAATAGCATTACTATCATCATTTATTGAACACTTACCATGCGGAAGGCACTCTGTTCAACCCTTAACATGGAGTATCTCACTCAATACTCCCATGACCTTACAAAGGGGGCACTTTCATTCTCCCCATGTTACAGAGAAGGAAACTGAGACACAGAGAGGTTAAGTAATTTGTCTAAGGTCACAAGATTAATAAGTAGCAGAACTGGGTTTTGAACTCCACATAATCTGACTGCAGATTCGAACCCCTTAAACCACACTGTTAATTTTTTCCTTCTGAGCCAAGCACGCTAACTGATTTTAGAGTCTCGCAGTTACCTTTGTGAGGTAAATTCCTTCCATGTCTACTCTGCCCCATGGCCATCCCTGTCCCCACCCTGGCTCAGGGATGGGACAGGACCCTCCCCCCAGGAGGCCGTGAGGTCAGAATCTGCTCTCCCCCAACCCCTTCCGGCAACCTCTGGCTTCCTGTGGATGCCCATGTGGGCCACAGCTGCCCCCAGAATGGAAGCAGGGTCAGACGGCCACCCAGAGTACACTCAGACTCCTAGCTGGGGCCACAGCCAGAACTAGACCTAGAATCCAGGGCCACAAGCAGGACCGGGACCGGGACTGGAACCAGACGCAGGGCCACGACCAGAGCCAGAGCACTCCCTGAAAGGCAGAGGAGGTAGAGGAGGCTGCCAGGCCCCACAGAGGCAGAGGCATAAGTCACAGGGGAGATGAGGCAGGCTCTGCCTGAGTCACTGCCCAGCCTGAGGGCTCTCTGGAGGGAGGGCTGGTAAGGGGAGGACGGGGAGTAGACTGAGGAGCACGCAGGCGCCAGCTCAGCACCATCCTACTCCAGTCCTGCACTGTCCCATGGAGTCCTCCTGATCAGGGCAGAAGCATGGTGCCCTGGGGAAGGGGTGCCCAGGCCGGCTGGGTATGGCCTCAAAGTCTGACCAGATGGAACTGTCTGCAGTTTCCAGAAGGCCCTGCCACTGAGGTCTCACTCTGGGGCTGTTTCACATGCTGTCTCTTTGCCATTCCACCCTCTCTGGGTCTTAGCTAAGCTGGCATTTCCTCTGAAAACCGCTTCTTGACCCCTGCACCCCAATCCAGGCCGACGTCTCCTTCCTGTGCCTCCCCAGCTCCTCCTAGCTCCCCAGTGGCTGTCCTTGTCACACTGCCCCGCACTGTAACTATCTGTTACTCCACGTCCACCACCAGGCCATGCCCATGCCCACCAGTGTCTAACTCAGAGCCCAGCACACAGCGGGTGCTCGGCAAATACCTGTTGAGTTAATGGATGGTTAAAATGGGAAAAAGAGAGAGAGCAGACTGTAGGCATCTTGTGGGTCCTGCCCTAACGCCTGAGGTTTCCGGAACAGTGCCAGGCGCCCAGCTGGTTCGTGGCAAGAACAATCAGGGAACAAAGGCTGAGATGCTGACAGCCATCATGAAGCAGTTACTCTGACGGAGGGCGGGGTGGGGCAGGGCAGACCCGGAGAGGAGGCGGACTGGGGCGCAGGGCTGGGAACCCGGCTTAAATTCCCCTCAAATCTGACAGTTTTCAGGGAGGCCAGGTGAGGAGACATGTCAGGGCAGAGGCAGCCTGTCCATCCTGTTAAAGAGTGCTGGCACTCAGTGCAACAAAAGCAACCTGCCGCGTCCCAGGGGGGACATGAGGTGACAGAACAAGACAGGAGAAAGGCCAGAAGCAGTGCCTTCCGAGGTCTCCCCGAAGCAGGGTGCTGGCCCAATAGCCACAGCGGCAAGACAACGCCCTGACCTAGGAGGCAGCTAGGCAGGTAAGAAAGGGCAGCTGGAAGGACAGAAGAAATAAGGACGCAGCGGACCAGGAATGCGGCACAGGGAGCAAGAACCAGAAGGCAGAAACGAGAAGGAGAGGGAGGCGGATCAGATGAAGAAAGCTCACGTCAAAACGTACTTCCCAGCCTACAAACCCCTTTCCCAGCATTGTCTCCCAGGCAGGCACAACAGCTCCGCGAGGTGTAATTATCCTTTTCCTTCCTTTTATTTCACGTTTTATTATGGAAACCTTAAAAAATACACAATGTAAACATAATAGTATAATTTAGATCCCTATATACCCATCACCCCACTTCACAATTATCCAACTGTGCCGTTGTCTGTATTTTCACTCTATTTTCACCCACTCAACTTTTATTATTGACATTACTATTTTTTAGAAAAATTTGCATACATTGCAATGTACAAATATTCGCTGTAAAGTGTTGATAAATCTTTTATCTAAGTCACCCACATCCCTGTCATAATACAGTACATTACCATCTCACTGGAAAATTCTCTCCTGTTCCTTCCCTGTCAATCCCACCACCCACCTCCACCCCAAACTAATCTCTTTGTATTATTATTATTATTACTTAAGATCTTTATTAACAGGTGTTTGCTGGTTGCTGACTTTTAAAAATCAAATTGTAAACTATTATTACAAATTAAAAGTGAGGTTCTTAAAAAAAGCCTCAATTTGATCAGATACAAAATGATTTAAGAACGTTTAAAGAGGTATTGAGAGGGGCGCCTGGGTGGCTCAGTCGCTTAAGCGTCCGACTTCAGCTCAGGTCATGATCCCACGGTTCGTGGGTTCGAGCCCCGCGTCAGGCTCTGTGCTGACCGCTCAGAGCCTGGAGCCTGCTTCAGATTCTCTGTCTGCCCCTCCCCTTGCTTGCACTCTCTCTCTCTCGAAAATAGATAAACAATAACAAAATTTTTTTAAAGTAAGCACATACACACTTGTTATTACCTAAAAGAGACATCTTTAGATAAAAACAGTTAAAAACCCCAAGCTGCACAGATATCATAGATAGTTCTAGTCACCTGGTTGACAGGGAAAAAGCAAGCAACGTGAGGTCTTCAGCTCCAACCCTGTTCATTTCTTACTGCTGGAAGTTAATGTTCATTTCTCCTTCTTGTTTGACTAAAACCGACGATGGAGGTGATAGGAGGCTGGCATTGACTCAGCCCGTCCTGCTCAGCCTCCAGAGGGATCAGACAAGCAGACAAATTCTTAAAAGTGGGACTTACCCAAAGAGTAGGCATATGTGGAACTTTATAAAAAACTGTCAAAACTTTTTCCGGAGTGGTTGCACTGTTTTGCATTCCCACCGGCAATGTGCGTGCATTCCAGCCGCTCCACAGCCTTCTCCATATTTGGTGGTTGAGAGGCCATGCTACTGGGTGTGTAGTGGGGGTAATGTGCATCGCGGTAATGCCCAAGGACGTCAGGCAATGTTTCATGTGCTCATTGGCATTCACGCGTCTTCTTCTCTGAAGTATCTGTTCAAGTCTTTTTCCTCGTTTTAATGGAGTTGCTTGTCTTTTTATTATTGAATTATAGGAGCTCTTTGTATATTCTGGTAACAAGTCCTTGATCAGATAGGTTTTCTGAATATTTTCTCCAATTCTATGGCCTGCCAATTAATCTTCTTAATGGTGTCCTTTTACCAGATTTATTAAGCATAATTCACCTAAGATTCACTTTAAGTGAACAATTCAGTGAGTTTTTAACAAAAGTGTGAAGTTCTGTAACCACCATGAGAAGCATGATATAGAACTCCAAAACGTTCCTTTGTGCTCCTTTGTAGTGAATCCCATACCCCTCACCCCTGTAAATCACGAGTCTGCTTTTTGGCACTGTAGCTCTGCCTTTTTTTAGAGTTTCATATAAATGGAATCTGGCACCATGTAATCATTTATGTCTGGCTTCTTTCACTCAGCGTAATGTTTTTGAGATTCATCCATATTGTTGATTGTATAAGAAGTTCCTGGGGCGCCCCGGGGGACTCAGTCAGTTGAGCGTCCAACTCGATTTCAGCTCAGGTCATGATCTCAGAGTCATGAGATTGAGCCCTGCACTGAGCATGGAGCCTGCTTCAGATTCTCTCTCTCTCTCTTTCTCTCTCTCTCTCTCTCTCTTTCTCTCTTCCCCCCACCCCACCCCCTCCCCCACTTGAACTCTCACTCATAAATAAATAAACAAACAAATAAATAAATAAAAGTTCCTTTTGGAACACCTGGCTGGCTCAGTTGGCGGAGCATGTGACTCTTGATCTTAGGTTGTGCGTTCGAGTCCCCTGTTGGGTGTAGAGATTACTTAGAAATAAAATCTTGGGGCAGCTGGGTGGCTCAGTTGGTTAAGCCCCCGACTTCAGCTCAGGTCATGGCCTCAGGGTTTGTGAGTTCAAACCCTGCATCAGGCTCTGTGCTGTCTGATCCTTGGGGTCCTCTGTCTCCCTCCCTCTCTGCCCCTCCTCCACTCACTTTCTCTCAAACATAAATAAACATTAAAAAAATAAAATAAAATCTTTAAAAACATTTTTAAGTTTCCTTTTATTGATGAAAGTATCAATATTGTATCAAAATAGTATCAATATTGATGAATAATCCACAACTTATTTATCCATTCACCACTTGATGGGCAGTTAGGTATTTGCATACACAGCTGATATAGATAAAGCTGCTATGAATACTTACATAAATGTCTTTGTGTGTTTATTTTTATTTCCCCTGGGTAAATACCTACAAGTAGGTTTGTTGGGTCATATAGTAAGAGTATGTTTAACTTTATTTTTTAATGTTTATTTAATTTTGAGAGACAGAGATAGAGATAGATAGAGAGAGAGAGAGGGAGAGAAACAGAGTGTGAGTGGGAGAGGGGTAGAGAGAAAGACACAGAATCTGAAGCAGGCTCCAGGCTCTGAGCTGTCAGCACAGAGCCTGACGTGGGGCTCGAATGCACGGACCTTGAGATCATGACCTGAGCTGAAGTCAGACGCTTAACCAACTGTGCCACCCAGGTGCCCCAGAATATGTTTAACTTTATAAGTAACTATCAAACTATTTTCCAAAGTGACTATGCCATTTCACATTCCCACAAACTACTATGACTTCTACTTCTTCCTCAGCCTGCCAGCACATGGTAGATCGGTCTTTTTAAATCTTAGCCCTTCTAATGTAGTGGCTATGTAGTGGCTGTGTAGTGGCATCTCAGTGCAATTTTAATATATCTGTCCAGTGATTCATGATGCTACATTTCTTTTCATGTGCTTATTTGCCATTTGTTTACACCAGTGGGTGAGATGTTTCTCTAAATCTTTTGTCCAGTTTTTAATCGGTTGTTTATCTTCTTATTAAGGGGGGAAATTTTTTTTTAATATTCTGGATCCAAATCCTTTACTAATAAAGGATGACTTACATGACTTACAAATATTTCTTACACCCCTGCTGCCTGTCTTTTATTATTTTTAAAAATTTGTTTAACGTTTATTTATTTTTGAGACAAAGAGAGACAAAGCATGAGCAGGGGAGGGGCAGAGAGAGAGGGAGACACAGAATCTGAAGCAGAGTCCAGGCTCTGAGCCGTCAACACAGAGCCCGACACAGGGCTCCAACCCACTAACCATGAGATCATGACCTGAGCCGAAGTTGAGCTTAACCAACTGAGCCACGCAGGTGCCCCAACTGTGTCTTTTAGAAAGCAAAAGATGTTCGTGTTAATAAATCAAATGCATTGATTTTTTTTTCTTGTAGGGATTGCGTTTTCTGTGTCCTATCTAAAAAATCTTGGTTAACCCAAGATCAAAAAGATTTTAAGTCTTTGACCCACCATTGCAAGTTAATTGTTGTTTATGGTGTGAGACAAGGTTTGGTTTTGTTTTGGTTTGGGTTTTTTGCTTTTTGTTTTTAGACATTCAGTTGTTCCAGGACTATTTGTTGACAAGACTGTCATATTTCTCCCATTGGATTACCTTGGCACCTTTGTGAAAAAAATCAATTAACCATCTATGTGTAAGAATATTTCTGGGCTCTCTATTCTGTTCCACTGATCTAAATGTTCTGTTCCATACCATACTACACTGTCTTAATTACTGCAACTTTACTGAAAGTCTTGAAACCAGGTAGTAATTCCTCCAACCATGTTTTTTGTTTTTCTTTTTTTTTAAAGTTACTATAGTCCTTTGCATTTCCATATGAATTTTAGAATCAGCTGGTCAATTTCTCAACATACTTACTGGGATTTTGGCTGAGAATACATAAAATCTGTAGATCAACTTGGGAGAAGACTTCTTACCAGTATTAAGTCTTCTGTCCATGCACATGGCATATCTATTTAGCTCTTTAATTTCTCCCAGCAGTTTTTGTACTTTTCAGTATACTGTATAACTTTTGCTAATTTGTCCCTAAATATTTCATGTTTTTATGTTATTATAAATGTTATTTTAACTTAAATTTCTAGTTGTTAATTTCTAATATAGAGAAATATAATTGATTTTTGTAAATTAAACTTAGATATTGCAACCTGCTAAACTCACTTGTTAGTTCTGGTATCCTCGATTTTTTATGAGTTCCTTAAGATTTTTCTAAACAATCATTGTAAATAAAGGCAATTTTGGATCTTCCCTTCAAAACAACCTACACTTTATTTCTTTTTCTTAAATTATTGCATTGGCTAAGACTGTTGAAGGAAAAGTTATAACAGTGGGCAGGGGGAATGGGTGAAAGTGGTCAAAAGTTACAAACTTCCACTTATAGTAGGAATAAGTACGTGCAATGTGATGCATAGCAGGTGACCATAGTTAATAATGCTGTGTTGTAGGGGCATCTGGGTGGTTCAGTCGGTTAAGCATCAGACTTCAGCTCAGGTCATGATCTCGTGGTTTGTGGGTTCGAGCCCTGCATCAGACTCTGCTGACAGCTCAGGGCCTGGAGCCTGCTTCGGATTCTGTGTCTCCCTCTCTCTCTGCCCCTCCCCTGCCTGTGCCCCGTCTGTCTGTCTGTCTCTCTCTCTTAAAAAATAAATTTTAAAAAAGGGGCACCTGGGTGGCTCAGTCAGTTAAGCGTCCAACTTCAGCCCATGTCATGCTCTCACAGATTTGTGGGTTCGAGCCTCACATTGGGCTCTGTGCTGATGGCTCAGAGCTTGGAGCCTGCCCTGGATTCTGTGTCTCCCTCTCTCTCTGCCCCTCCCCTGCTAACACTCTGTTTCTCTTTGTCTTCAAAATAAATAAACATTAACCAAAAAATTTTAATTAATTAACTTTAAAAATTTTAAGTAATAATACTGTGTGGTATATTTGAAAATTGCTAAGAGAGTAGATCTTTAAAGTTCTCATCACAGGAAAAAAATTATAACTATAGAGTTCATGGATGTCAACTAAACTTACTGTGGTAATCATTCTGCAATATTTATGTTTACCAAATCATTATTTTGTACACCTTAAACTGTATAATGTTATATGCCCATTGTATCTCAATAAAACAGGGGAATGGGGGAAATAGTTATAACCGATACCCTATCCTTACCGTGTTCCTGATCTAAGAGGAAAACATCCAACCTCTCACTAAGTATGATGTTAGCTGTACGGTTTTTACGGACATCTTTTTTTTAAGACTGTGTAAATTTCCTTCTCTTCCTAGTTTGTTAATGTGCCTTGATGTCATTTTTCTTCTACTTGGGTTCACTGGGGGTTTTTTTGATCTGTGGTCTTACACTTTTTATCAAATCTGGAAACATTTTAGTCATTAATTGTTCAAACAGTTTTTTCCTGCCCCCTTATGGAATGCTAATTACACACATATTAGACTGCTTAACATTGTTCCACAGATCATTGAAGTTCTGTTCATATTTTCCCAGTATATTTCTCTGAGCTTCATTTGAATAATAGATATTGCTGGATCTTCAAGTTCATTGATCCTCTTTTCTGCAGTGTCTAACCTGCTACTCATCCCTTCTGATCTATTTTTTTATTTCAGATATTAGTTATTCATATATTTTCATCTCTGGAAATTCCATTTAGGTTTTTTAATATTATCTACCTCTTTCACATTATGTTCGTGTCTTCCTCTACCCTCGAACGTGGCCAGCCTCTTTATAATATCTCTTTTAACATTCTTGTTTGCTAATTTTATTATATATGTTTTTCTATTGGTTGATTTATCTCCTGATTATGGGTTGTATTTTCCTAGTTCATTTTATGCTTAGAAATTTTTATGAAATGCTGGGCATTATAAATTTTATGTGTTGGGTGGTGGTTTTTGTTGCATGCTTTTAAGTAGTGTTACACTTTATCCTGGTGCCCAGTTAAGGGACTTGTAATCAGTTGGAGCCTTTTAAGTTTAAGCTTCATTAAAGTGGACCCACAGCAGCGTTTAAAGCAGAGTTAATTTAGCCCCGCTCCTAAGGCCATAACCTTCTGAGCATTTTACCCAATGCCCCATTATTATAGGGTCTCTCCACTCTGGCCAGAGAGAGTACAAGTTCCAAGTTCCGTGTGGGCTCCAGAAATTGTTCTGCTCCCTCCTTTCTGGTGATCCTTTCCCTAGCTTGGGGCCATTCCCTCCCACATATTATGGACCAGTAGCCAGTCGAAGATGAAAGGGACCCCTCTGCAGAACCTCAGGGCTCTCTCCTCTTTCACATGTCGCTTACAAGTCCACCGCCTCGGCTCCCTGAACACCAGTCACTTTCTCCTCAATTCAGGCTCTATTTAGCCTCTCTCTCCCTCTGTTCTGTGACCTGGAAACTGTCTCCAGGAAATAAGATGAGGTGTTTGGAAGGTTCGCTTCATTTGTCTCCCTTCTCTCGGGAATCACGGCCCTGTGCTGACTGTCGTCTAATATCCAAGAAACATTTATTACATATTTTGTCCAGTTCTCTTGTTGTCTAAGATCATCAGGCTGAAATTTTGGCTTAGTTTTGTATTTTTTTTAATGAAGGCTAATTTATTATTTTTTTCTATTATGGTTATTGACTTTCGGGTCCTGTTCCAGACTTCTTTGCCTACCTTTGGATTTCAAAAATATTTTCTCCTATGCTTGCTTTAAAAAAAAACTTTAGGGGCACCTGGGTGGCTCAGTCAGTTGAGTCTCTGACTCTTGATTTCAATTCCAGTCATGATCCCAGGGTCATGGGATCGAGCCCTGCGTCCAGCTCCGTGTTGGGCGTGGAGACTGCTTGGGATTCTTTCTCTCTCTCTCTCTCCCTCTGCCCCTCTCCCCAACTCATGCTCACTCTCTCTCTAAAATAAAATAAAATAAAATAAAATAAAATAAAATAAAATAAAATAAAATAAAAAACGTTATAGCTCTAACTGCTATATTTAGGTCTATGTTCCAAAAGACTCTAATTGGTATAACGTTTTGGGGGGAGGTTATTTTTTTTGTATATATGGTATTATATATATATTATATATATCATATATATGGTATTATATATATATGATATATATCATATATATGACATATATATGATATATATCATATATATGACATATATGGTATTATATATCATATATATGATATATGGTATTATATATATAAGATATATATATGAGATATATATATATAATATAACATTCAGGAGTCAAAGCTTATTTTTTTTGTCTAGACAAAGATGTCCAGTTGTTTTAATACCATTTGCTGAAAGGTTTTCTTTTCTCTATAGAATTGCTTTGATACCTCCATCCAAAATCAATTAACTGTGTAAGTACAAGTCTATTTCTCGAACCTCTGCTGTGTTCCATTGATCTATTTGTCTATCCTTATGCCAATACAAGAAGGCTTTGATCGCCACAGCTTTATAGTAAGTTTTACAGTGATATACTATAAATTCTGAGCTTCATTTTTCTTTTTCAAGATTATTTTGTTTCTTTTGAACTTCCATGTAAATTTCAAAATAAGCCTATAAAATGTTACCCGCAAAGCCTTCTAGGATTATGATGGGAATTACATTAAAATCTAGGGATTAATTTGGCAAAAAGTACATCTTATGCATGTTGAGTCTTAATGACTATTATGTACCTCTTCATTTTTTTAGGTCTTCTTTCACTTCACTCAGCAATGTTTTGTAATTCTCACTGTGTAGTTCTTGCATCTCTTTTGTTAAAGATTCTCCTACGTATTTTGTTATCTATAATACTATTGCAAGTAGAATTTTTCATTTTCAAATTGTCTGCTGCCAGGATGTAGAAGTACAAATTACATGTTTATATTGACCTTGTAGTTTGCAACCTTGCTAAATTCACTTATTAGTTCTAGTAAGGTTTTTATCCATATAAACTCGTATGTCATTCTGTGAAAACAGTGTGTTTTACTCTGTTTAATGGGTTTTTAAATTTCTTTTTCTTGCCTTGTTGCATCGACTATGATTTCCAGTTCAGAATTGAATAGAACTAGTAAAAGTAGACACCCTGATGTTATGGGGAAAGTGTTCTGTCTTTTACCAGGAAGGATGACATTAGCCATAGGTTTCATATAATGCCCTTATCAGATTGAGAAAGTCTCTTAATTTTCCTAGTTTACTGAAAGTTTTTGTCATGAATAGGTGGGATTTTGTCAAACGCTTTTAGTGCATTTATTGAGATAATCATATGAATTTTCTCCTTTATTCTGTAAATGAGGTGGATTATAATTGATTTGTAAATATGAAATGGATAAACCTCATATAGTCAGATATATTTTACATATTATTGGATTGAATTTGTGAATATTTTGTTAATACATTGTCTATATACTTATATAGATGTATAGTTGGATTCGACTTGTAACTATTTTGTTAAAGGTTTTGTATATATATTTATGAGAGTTTGTGGCATATAATTTTCTCGTCTTTGTCAAATTTTGGTCTCAAGGGTTGGACCCTGACAAGACTTGAGAAATGTTCCTGCTTCACTCTATTTCTGAATGACTTTGCGTAGTATTGGTATTATTTCTTCCTTAAATGTTTGATAAACCCAACAGTGAAACTGTCCAGGCCTGCAATCTCCTTGGTGGAGAATTTTTATAGAACAAATTCAAGGTACTGGATAGGCATAGGTGTCGGGCCCTCTTCTGTCTCTGTCGTCCAGCAAGGCCGACGCTGAACGAAGCGCGCTTCAAGGAAGACTTCTTGGAAGAGGGTCCCGCATCCGCTTGGGACTTTTTAGGGTTTTTAATTTTAGTAGCACTAGTAATAATAGCATGGGCATTTTATGATTTACTTTCAAAATTCTTGGAGGATGACTTGAATAGCGGTGCTCTGGAGATCCTACTCCAGACATAACAGTTACTGAATGCACAGGCTGCATAAACGGTCTCATGGAAAAATTGGCTAGGAATTTTCTCCCTGATGGCTCTTTCAAGGAATTCATGTCAAATCTCAGTCGTGCAGAACTTACGCAACCCACACCAACAGCAATACCAAAACCAAAACTAGCTACATTAATACAAAATACTAGAAAACCAGAAACTTGGATTCCCATCCCTACAGTACACGGATTGTCCTAGGTTGCATACAACATAAGTGGAAAACTGTGGTATCCGTCCCTAGGAGGAAAACATAGTTATGAAATCCCTGACCCTCCCTTACCGTATACAGGCATATATGGTACGAATAGTCATCATATAGTAAATCATAATGGAAAACATGTTCCCTATAGTAGCCTCCCCTTCTGGGAAAGGCTGAAAAGAACGGGCCCACAATGGTGTTTTTCCACAGAACAAAAGGTTAGTTTGTTAAAACAGTTAATGGTTTCTTGGTTAAAATGTTGTCATGAGTCTTATGGTAGAGCATTACAACAAATAAAGGAGCTAAAAGGTGAAGATTTACCCGATCATAGACCCAGACCCAAATTCCGTCCCCCCCCCCCAACCTTTGTGTAAAAAATGGTTGGGTACAAAGATGTAAATATAAAAGGTAGATCGCTATGCCCTATTAAATTTAATAAGTGCAAAAACATTCTCCAAGTTTCTTAAATAAAAGCATTCTGTTCTCTGAAGTTAGAACAACTTAATGCCAGCCGCGCTCTGTTAACCACAATAGCAGCCAACCACGTCTGCCACCTTTTTGTTTTACACACTATGCAAGTATAATAATTTCCAACTGTACCTAGAGAATGAAAGATAAAAGTGATATGAGGTCTCAGATAGAAACTTAGTAACCACTTGTGATAAAATCTTTCAACACTCATGACCACAATATTGTAAACAAGTGCTAAAGAAATGGGTATATAACAACCACCATGAAGATAATAAAGTTGTAACAGTTGGAACATAACCTTCGTGTGTTGTGTCTCTCTGTCTCCCATCACCGACGCTCTACCCAACTTCGGGACCCCTGGATCCTGCTGGAGCTGGACTCTGGCACATAGGACTACTTTGATTTTCTATTTCATTTTATGTGTGTTTTGATAGGTTCAACACTGTGGTAATCAGGAAGAGGTGGAGTGGCATGAAGGCCAAAAAAGAAGAGACAGAATGTTTCCATAAGACCCAGCAGTTCCTGGAGGAGACCTACCATACTTCTCCTGGGGGAGAGTAGGGACATTTCAGGCACTAGCGAAGCATGTTCTGTTGGAGGAGATGGGGAATTCACCGGGCCTCCCTAAGGACTTCCTGCTGACAGTTTATAACGTTGGATGAACCATCATGTGTTCTGAATACAAGCTCAGAGAGAAACCTAAAAACTTAATCAGCACCCCAGAGAAGCACCGTATTTGGTAGACCTCAAGATTGCACCTGCTTTACATTCGTTACAGTAATAGCTAACTTTCTCAGTACAGCGCTGTGTGAGCGTGTGTGTGTGTGCATGTGTGCATGTGTCCTCAATATTTGTGTCTGCCAAATATGATGTGAGGATACCTTATAACCCGTGAGAATAGTATAAACTGCATTGCTACTATGCTTTCTATTTCAGTCTCCTGTAAGTTTGTTTATGGTGAATCCATTTCCTGGAGATACATTGTCTCTAGGTGTACTGCCAGAATCAAGCTTCAGATGTGAAAGGGATGGGCAGACTACAAATTTCAGTGACACACACACACACACACACACACCTGCCGTAGGTACCGCTTCCCTTTGAAGGCCTGACATCTAGTCTAGCCAGGCATACAATGGCTTGAGGTGGGTACAAGAAATGAGGGGCTAGACCAAGGGCCGAATCCCACATACGTCTGTCATCTTGGGCATTGCATCTGTGTGACCTTGTCCCCATCACCACCCTGGACCTCTCAGGAGCCTCCTGCTTCACTCCCCACAGTGACTCATGCCCCCCTCCAGTTCCTTCTCCATGCAGCAGCCAGAGGGATCGTTCTGAAACATAAATTTGCTCTGGCCATCGCCTCCTTCCTTCACATTCCTGCCCAACCGAAATCCCTTCATGGTTTCCCACTTCTCTTGGGGTAAAGACCCAAGTCCGTAAGATGGTCCAGAGCCTGCATCCTGAGAGCTTAGCACACAGCAGATGCTTATTGAATGAATGCCGTCCTTGGACCATTCAGCACCTCTGAGCCATCCTAATACCTCCTCAGTCTGTGATGTACATTCAATGAGTAACTCACGTGAACGTGCTTCCGAAAGCGGTAAAGCGCTACGAAGTAATGTTTCTCCTCATCCATGAAGTGGAACTTGGGAAGGACCTCGGCGGAGGGAGCGGCGGTGCGCGGACGGGCGCCCCGGTGTGGTGAGACCGAACCAGTGCGGCGGCGGAGGCGGCTGCGGGAGCGGTGGGAAGCCGGAGGCGCCCAGGCTCTCAGCGCTCCCCAACCTGCCCTGGCCTGCTTGCCTTTGATGGTTGCTCCCGCCCCCACCTCCCCCCCACCCCACAAAGTCCTGTTTCATGCCCAGCGCTGGAATGGGCTTTATGTCTGCCCTCGGGCCCCTGCAGCCGGCCAATGGGGGACCTGGGTTAGGTGTCTAGTGAGCATCTGGGGGTAGCAGGGGCCTGAGCTCCCTAGGTTCTGTCCAGCATGGGAGGAGGGGGAGGGAGATGACCAACCTGATCAAGGAGGCAAAGGCTGTTGCGAAATCGACAGTCCAGCCAGGTAACCAGAAAGCTCAGTCCAGCTAGTTAATATCTGCTGGTGGTGTGCTTTGTTTGGGGCTCCATGCCCAGTGGCATTAGAGACGTGTGTCTTGGTTTTTGTCTCTGGGTCTGTTTCCCTGCCCTGGGTCTCCTCCCCTCTTTGCAGGCAGGTGCCATGTAGTATGAATTCCTTTCCCACCCCTAACACCAACCACCGCCTGGCACAGAGCAGGACTGAAAAATCTTGCTGAGTGGCCAGATGTACTCATTTAATGCCACAAGTACCCTCTGCAAGGGTGGGTGGGGGTGTGCATTTATTATTTTCATTTTCCTGATGAGGAATCTGGGGCCCAGGGAGGATCTTGCCGCTAGAAGTGAGCAGGTGCAGGGGACCTGGAGAGATAAAAGGTGCTTCTCATAGGAGACTTCCCTGACCTTCATGGGCTCCAACTAGCCAGCTTCAGGGCAGAGAGCCCACCGTGACCAACAGGCCCACCCCTGCAGAGCCCCCCAGCAGCACTGCAGTGTGGGAATGGCTGTCGGAGGAAGTACTCCCGGTTGCTGTTGAGGCTGCGCCTTGTGTTCTGAGCTCCTGGAAGGGTGAACAGTAACCTCACCCTCGCCCAACCTCAGATGCCCAGCTCGCCCTGAACAGCCAGCTCTCGGCCTGAATCAATGCCCTCAGCAAGCCCGTGGTCAGGGCACATGGGCGAAGCAGACAGGAACCTGGGGAGACCCACTGGCTACATGGGTTGAAACCAAGAACAGCTGCAATTTGTCCAGGACATTTAAGAGCCGAGGACTGAGCAAAGCCTGGATTGCCCGCTGTGTCCACAGTGTCCACGAGGACACCATTGTCGATGGGACCAGCCTCCGATGGTCATCTGAGCACTGCAGGAAGCAGTCCTTTCCTTTACCTTCTGTCACTGAATGTGGCCCAGGCAGAGATGGCTTCTGTGCCTCCGCGGATCCCACTTCCACCCAGGAAGTCTCTCCTGGAACCCAACGGCAATCTCTCCTGCCGGCATTAACTCACTCATCATGCTCTGATCTGAGAGGGATCTTCACGCTCCTCCCTGCCCCTGGCCCAGGAAAGGCTGTCATAAAGCTGAGGACAGGAAGTGCTCTTGAACATCAGGCTTGAGGGTCCAGGAACCTGGCAACCAGATACCAGACTGATGTCCTACAGCTTCTGCCTGACCAGCTTCAGGAGCAACCCATTAGGCTGAGCAGCCTGGCATGTCGTGGCCACGTCCTCGAACCCCTTATCCATTACAGACGTGCAGGAACATGCCTATACTCGGACTGGCCCTGCCGATGTCACACTGAAGGGTCCCAGCAGTGGGGCACAGGGAGGCAGCTGGGACCTGTGGGCTAAGAGCCTGGCCTGGGGGCTTGGGCTCCTGGGAATGGCTCTAGCATGTTTCGAGGTGAGGTTCCACCCTGGTGTTTGGGGACAAGATCCCAGCCCAACCAAGCCACCACCACATCCAGAGGGCCTCTACACCCAGGGGCCCGAATCGAAGCAAGGCACAACCACTGGCTCGGGGAAAGAGAAAACAAGGGGTGACAGCAGGGGTGGTTCTCCTGAACACAGCTCAGGCACCAGAGGGGTTCCCAAGCCTACAGTCACCTCTTCTCACAAATGATCCCCTAGGGATCCTCCTTGGAGAACCCAGAATAGCGGGGAAGAAAAGTGGGTGAGGAAGGAGTGCCATTAGGAGCCTGCTGCGGGTGTCCAGGTAGGAACGGGGGAGCCTGGAGGAAAGCCGGAGCCCAAGGGGCCGAGTCTGAGAGGCCTTGGAGGAAGCACACGGCGTACCCAAGCCCCAGCCTGGATATAGGGCAGGTGGAGCAGTGCCCGAGCTCAGGGATGAAGAGGGAGTCACTGCCCTGTGTCAGCTCTGCCCTTTGCCAGTCCCGTCTTGCCCCGGTCACTTGAGTTGGCCAAGCTTGTGATCTTCTCTTTAAAATAGAAGGGAGAGGGGCACCTGGGTGGCTCAGTCGGCTGAGCGTCTGACTCTTGATTTCGGCTCAGGTTATGATCCCAGAGTCGTGGGATCGAGCCCCAAGTTGGGTTCCACGCTGAGCGTGGAGTCTGCTTAGGAATCTCTCTCTCTTTCCCTCTACCCCTCGACCTCACTCTTTCACTCTCACCCTCTCTAAAATAAAAAATAAAGTGGAAGGGAGACACCCAGCATCTGTGCCAGACACCTGGTCCTGGGGGAATATAGGGGACATGGCTGAGAAGGGAAAGAGGAGGCTGGTAACCCACCTCTTCCCACCTCTGGTTCTGCCTCAGTGGCCTCAATTGGGCTGGTCAGAGAACAGATGTGGCCAATATCTTGCCCACCAGCTTGCCCATCAGCACTCTTGCCCACCCCACCCCCAGACGAGCTCCAGCTCCCACCCACCTCATCTCAGGAACAAACCTAGAACAAACACTCAACAGTCCCAACTCTGCTGCTTTTTGTGGGGCAGAGTGGCAGAACCCTGGATTCGACCCCTTCTGTGTAAGTCCTTCCTAGCTGCGTGACAGTGGGCATGATGGAGCCCCTCTACAGATGGCCAACCTTGCTTTGGCTCTTCGTACATGCCAGGAGCTGGGATAAGCACTTTGCCCTCGCCCCTGCAACAACCCTCTGAAGTGTCCCATTTCACAGGTGAGGAAACTGAGATCCAAGAGGCTGTGTAAGCTGCCGAGGTCACACAGCTGGTGAGTGGCGGAGCTATAAGGTGGATAGCCCTCTGCCGAAGGAGGCATTGGAATATCTACCTCCCAGAGCTGTTGTGATGAGCAGATGAGATCTCACTTGGAAAGTACCTGCCCGGCACAGGTGTAAACTCAAATAAGGCTCCTTCCTATTTCACACCCTCCCCTCTCCCCCCCCCCCCAACTCCTTCACCTTTTGAAGGGAAGCGGACTGTGGTTTCTCGTTCTGACCACAAGGTGTCTCCACGCCCTTGCTCAACAACCAGCCACCCGGGGCCCTGGCTGCCTCTGACATAGCCCTTCTTGGGTCTGGCCTAAATCCTTTGTGCTACTAGTCAGCGTAGTCACCCCCCCCCCGTTTGGTCTTGACTGTTATGAGCACAAGGTCCGTACCACCCACATCCCCACCTTGCTGGGTTGTGCTGAATGGCCTGGAGGAGAAGGTGTTACTCTCTGTGTGGGCCTACATCATGTGAACTCCTGGGTGACCTCTTCAGGTTCCTGTCAGCAACTCAAGAATCCCAGTTTTGCAGGAAATCCCGCGCCCTCGCCACAGTGGACCTTGACCCGACTGGAGGGAGGGGCTCATGCCGCCCACTCCCGTGACCCCTGCCCCATTGGGCCGAGGAACTGATGACGGGGTATTGCTTTCTAGTCTCCACAACCTGTGTTCTCATGAACTTCTCCCTGGGAGGGTAATTAGAAGACGCATAATTATCTCCTTTTGGAAGATTAAATGAGGCTAAGTAGGTGAAAAACATTCTGGAAGCTTTTTATTACAATTTAAATGTTAGTTGCCAAAGATAAGGGAGCGGAGGCCCCACAAGCCACACAGTATGTCAATGGTGGCCCCGGGGGAGAAGCCCAGGCCACCGGATCCCAACGTAGCCAATTCTCCCAGGAAATCACATTTGGCTTTGGAATGGCTCCCTCTGGGTGACCGCAGTCCAGTGGTTTGAAAGGCAGCAGAACAGAGATCCGGGGGCGAGAGGAAGGCAGGGACGAAGGGGTTAAGGGGGCCTGGGGCTGGATGGCTGAAGGCTATTAACAGACCAGTAGGAGAGGAAGAGGCCAGAGAGCCGGTCTGGCTTTGATTAGGTCCCAAGGCCATCTGGAGAATCAGACTCTGGAGATTGGTTGGTTTCATAAGGGGCAGATGGCATGAATTACAGGGGCTTTAATGGGGAAGGGGGCTCTCCCCATAGTGCCTCTGAAAGGGTCGGGGTGGGGCCTCCTCCCTCGCAGCCTGGACCGATTGCATCAGCTTCCGCCCCTGCTGTGCCTTCCTGCCTGCAGTACAGTACCCCTCTTCACAGGGCCCCGCAATACCCACCCCCCAAGGGGTCTGGGAGGATGTGCTCTCACTCGGAGGAAAAAGAGACCCTCTGCTCTCTCTGCGGAAGCCACACAAACATGTGGTACCAGCCAGGAGCCACTGTGTGATGGGTGAACCACCATGTGGCCCAGCGAAATGTGAGCAGCCATCTTGCCCCCAAGCTAACTGCAGACCTTAGACAGTAATCCATCCAAATCCTTGATGGTGAGGAGCTCGGAGACCATCCTGTCCCAACGCTTCTGCAGAGGCCCAAGGCCACACAGCTAACCCCTCAGTGCTGGACCTCAACCCTAGTCCTCCAACTCTTGAACTGGTACCTTTTCCTGACCACCCTCCATCACATGGCCTCTCTGGGGGTCCTTCCTTACAGAACCAACAATACCTGTTTGGCCTCCCTCACAGCAGGAATGGGATGACATGTTGGCTGCAAAAGGCTTTGAAAAGTTAGATCCACCACGCAAACAATCTCGGCATTATTGCAGTGTGGCGAACAGAAGCCCATGGAGCTCCTGGGAGCAGGCCAGCTAGTAGTTCCCCTCTGAGAGGAGCCCACCTGACTGATTCCCTGCCCCTCTCCAGTGCGGCTCTGCTCAGGGTAAGCCGGTAGGGCTCAGCCCAAGCAAACATCATTAGGGCGATGGGCCATTCTGGAAAACAAAAGCAAAAACTAAACAACTCTCTCTTCCTGCATCCCAAGGCCAGAGATGGTTTTCCTTTGGGGGAATTATCCCCACCTGCTATCCCAGATGGGGAAGGTGGAGGGAAGGAGGGTTGGCAACCAAGTCTTCCACCATTTTGGATATTATCTTGGCCAGCCAGAAAACAGCCTGAGCCATGTCTGTCACCCTAAGGTATGTATCCCTGACATGACAATGCCTTAGATTCTCACAGACGTGTATGCAGAGGGCTGTCCATACAGCTTTGTCTGCAATAACTTAAGACTATCATTAGGGGATGGGGTAAATACATTATGGCACATCCATACTGTATAATACCAGGCAAAGAATGAAGGTGTTGTATATGCGTGTATAAATGAATGTACGTGTGTATAAGTGAAATCGACTTGCATGAAGATCTCTAAGATACACTGTTAAGAACAAGTTGTACACGGAAGAGTATGTATAATATGTTCCTGTCCCCCCCCCCACACACACACACACAAAGGAGATGTAAATAAAGCACAGAAAATTTCTGAATGATACACACAAAAGCTGTTAATAATAGTTGCTTCCCCAGTTGGGAGACCGGTGGTCTGTAGTAACAGAGAACTTACTTTTCAGTACATTCCTATTTTGCATTTGTATATGTGCTACTTTTTCAGTGAAATGAAAGGAGGGAAAGCCAGTCTAGAAAAATAGCTGCTTAGGTTCAGCCATATCCCTTTGACTCCATCCCCCTTCAAATCTTCCGAAATTTGACCCCTGCTTCCTTTCCACCTGGCTCTGACCCACACCAGCCCATAAGGGTGTTTCCACCTCAGCCACAGCCCCCGGGGGCAGTCACCCTTCATTCTGTGAGGGCGAAGGCCTCTGTTTCATGCCCAGCTGCAAGAGACGTACGAAGACCTCAAATGCTTGGAGGAGCAAGGTCGCGCCAGGTAGCAGCTGTGTGAGCAAGCCAAGGGGCTGGGTTTCCTATTAAGTGCTGGAAGGAGTGGCAGTAAACACCAACCTTCAAAGAGTCTAGGATTTTCAAAAATCGCTTTTGGGGAATATGCAGCTTTTATTGGAGGTGTCAGACATTAATGAGAGTTCTGGATCTTTCCCAGCCTACAGAGCACTCTCCCTCTCTTCCCCACCCCCACTCCTTCCCACAACCAGCTAGCCCCCCTTTGACGAATGGAGAGAGGCTGAAGGTTCCAGGGGTATTCCTGTCCCACTCCTCAGCCCACCTCCCTCCACCCCCTTCACTTCTAGAAGAAGGTGTGGAAGCTGAGAGGATCCAAGGGGAGGGGAGTTAGGAACCCAAGGGAAGGGCTGGGGGCAGGTCCAGACAGAGGCAAAAAGGCCAGCCTTGCTTACTTGCTCCTTTGGAAAAGGTTTCATGGCCAATGATTCAGAATTCTGAGGTCTGCCCTATGCCAGTGGGATGAAACCCTTACACACACTTGCTCCCTCTTGGAAATGATTGTGTTCTTAGATATTTTGAGATCCTGACACAGAGGGAATTGTGAGCGCTCCATTTTGTCTGAATATGTAGAGTCACAAATGAGCCTTACTTGACCACATTTTGAATGCCGGCTCACTTCCCAGTCTTGGAATGTACCTGGTGAGCTTGAAAGGTAAGCAGGATGTCAAAAATAGAGAGGCACCTGCCAATATACTCTGAGCATAGGACACATGCAAAAATTTTGGAGAATGAATATGTACAGAAGTGAATGAGTGAATGACTTTACTTACAACAGGAAGACATGAGATTAGACATTAGAATTTATCATTAGATGATGTTAGATATCTGTCTTAGAGATTAGAAATGACTCCTGTTAGATAGGCACTGGGACCTCTGAAAAGACTATACCATGATTCTTAAAGGAAAGGATCTTTCTCTTAGTCCTCTCTCAATAAAGGATGGATGGATAGATGGATGGATGGATGGATGGATGGATGGATGGATGGATGGATAAGTGAAGGAATATATATTCTCATGATCCTTGAAGATGTAGGGTAGGTTATCTATATAAGACAGTAAGACAATTAATTATATTTCAAAAGTTAGCCCGCATAAGGCAGGAAGAGGGGCAAGATGACCTATTGGGTCGCTTTCCAATCCAACTATCTACAGCTAGAGTGAGTATTTAGGAATATTTGTATCTAGACTCTGAGCATATGATGGTACTCAGTTTCTCAGAAGTTACTCTTTGCCAGTCTGTGAGCAGCCATCAGGGAATTCAGTCTCTCCACTGAATGGGTAGGGTAGGGTGGTCATCTCCAACACGACTGGCTCCTGGAATCATTTTCCACTGCCAGTAACCATGGTGACTCTACTTGGTAGCTCACCAGAGCTCATGTTCCTCTAGTCTCATCTCAGCAAAATCCCCTGCAAGAAAATGGGGAAAGAGTTCTGTCTTTTTCTCAATACCTTCTTCCCAAAGAGTGTGTCTCAGGTCAAACAGAGAACTAAAGTGGAGATATGCAACGTAAATGTGTTCATTTCACTCAAGGTAGATCTTAACAGCAACACAACACTGGAGGAAAGTTAACTTGTTAATTTCCAAGTATCAACAGAGAAAGGAGGCATGACAGTCATTAGCCTTGAGACACAGCTCTGCCCCCTCCCCCTCCAGATCTCTTTGTCTCTCAATTTCCCATTCCATCCCTCCCTTCAAGGACCAGTGTCCTTCAAGGGACCTACTCCTTCCCTTCCCACAGAAAGCCTTCGTATTTATGGCCTAGAATTTAGCCAGATGCTCGTGGAGACTCTCCTCTTGGCAACAGTTGCTAGTGGATCTCCCCTGGGGGAGCTGTGGCCAGTGTCCTCATTAGCCAAGAAGCAAACATGTCTCCAGCCCTGACGAGCACTTGATCTTTTCCCAGAGCCAACACAGTCTGGTCTCATAGGAGGAAGGGCTATTTTTCCTCTTAGCTTGTCTTTGACCCTGCGCTTTATAAAACAGTAACCCCAGCATTATTTTACCTAAGAAAGCATCACTCATTCCTGAGCTTGGCTTACAGTAGAAGTGTTACCACATCAGTTGTTGTGTTCTCAGCATCTAGAATGACTAATTAGATTCATTCTAATTTCTAATATCCCCTTGATAAAAGGTGGCAAGGTCACCAGGTAGTTCGTTCTGTCATAATAAGAATCATCATCTAGAATGGTCCATCCAGCTAGATCCTATCTCTGACCGGGGTATGGAGAATATACTGTTCCCATAATATCACCATTGGGGTGCTAGGGAGGAATACATCCAAGCATCCCTTATTCCCCCTGGTGGACATTTATGAAGAACTTGACCCTCTACAGTTTACCAAGCATGTTAATGTGCATTATCTTTTCTCATCTAACTCCTGGGAGGTTGCTAGTATCGTCATCCCTATTGCACAGTTAAGGAAAAAGCAATTGAAATTCAGAGACTTGCCCAAGGTCAAATAATTGGTAAAAGACCAAGTCAAGAGTGGAACACGGGCCTCCTGACCTGCCTACTTTCTTCACTTCACCTTTTTCAAAAATTTTATGTTTCTACCTAGAAGCCACAATGGGTGCCAGGGAAGAGTTATAAAAGCACCTTTTCCTGACGCAGGGCTGAATTCTGGATGTCCTGAAGCTACAGGGAAGCAAATGCCAGCAGTTCTGATCTTCTAATGCCTAGAACAAAAACATGCCATGAACAACGAGAGCCCACTACACCATCGAAAGGGGACAGAGAGGAGGAAGGGAAAGAGAAGGAGGAAAAAAAAGAAGGAAGGGAGGAAGGAAGGAAGGAAGAGAGAAAGGGAAGGAGGGAGAAGAGACCAGTAAACAATCTTTGAAGGGTTTCTGGGAAATCACATATAACCCAACATAGAAAGCACGCACACACACACACCCTGCACATCTGTGTGAGAGTGTAATGGAGTGAGCACAGGCTTCGGAGCCAAGTGGACCTGGTCAGTTCCCCAGCTCTAACATTACAGCCTGTGAGTCTGTAAGTAAGTCACCAGATCTTTCTAAGGCTCTGTTTTTTTCATCTGCAAAACACGGGAAGTTATGCCCATCCAAAGACTGCAAAAGGCTCAAGAAAAATGTTGAGCCAGAGGCTGGAGGAGAAGAGGAGTCAGGGAATCTGAGCAGAGAGAGACTGGGAGGCCCTAATGGGAAAATGTTTGAGAACCTCAGATAAGTATAAGAAGTCATAGTGAAGAAACCATTCTCCACAATTCACAAACCCCAGAGGAAAAGTTCAGATTCTTTTCTCCTTACGATTTTGTTACCGAGCCCAGCTCCCCTCCCTCTTGAGAATCCTTTCCTTCCATCCCCACCCTAATGTGTCCTCCAGACTTGGCAAGAGGACTCTCCCAGCTGCCTTTCTGCCGCCATGTTTCCCCTTGCCCGCACCCCCAGTCCCCGGGCCAGAACCAGAGCCAGCTCTCTACAGATGGGCAAACCTGAGACAGCCCTGAGCCTCCTGGCCCCAGCGGGCCTCCCTGCGGCCCACCCCAGACACAGCAGCCTAGAAAAAGAAGGCTAACACATGGGGAGGCCAATGGCAGGACTTGGAGGGGTCAATCTGGAATGAAGATTTGAAAAGGTCCAGGGTAGAGGAAGAGCCAGGCCCATTGTTCTCGGATTGCAGGCCTACGCAAAGGCCAAGGGCAAAACTGAGGGGCAGACACTGAGGTTACTGAGCCAGACAAGGTGGGCTGAGTCCAGCGCCATGCTCAAGGTCAAAGGGTGGGGGCGGTGGTGCTGACGCCAGGAAGACACCAAGGGCCACAGAGAGAAGTTTGGCCTTGATGAGAAGGATGGTCTGCAGCCACAGGCGCCCCTGGACATCCACCCAGTGGACTGAGTCAGCAACCCAAGCTGGAGGCGTAGAGAAGGTGATGGGCTGGGTATGAGACAAACCAAGGCAGCACCATCAAGCAGGCCCCGTGAGAAGCTGAGGCATTAGCGGGCCCAGCATTCTTGCACCATTCCCAGAGGATGTTGCCCAGGGCAGCTTTGATCCCTGCAGCGTGGCCCAGCATCATGGGGGCGGGCAGCCTCTGTCCAGGGAGCTGACCCTTCTCCTCTTCTGCTGCCTCATTAAAATGGACCCTCCCTTCCCACCCCTTCCTTGTGCAACGTCCTAGACTCTCCTCTGCCCCCGGCTTCCCCACGACACCCCACCCTCACACTCCCTCTCCTATTCTAGCCTGCTGAGATCAACAGCTCAGCCTTTCTTCAGCCTGAGTCAGCAAGCGGGCAAGATGCCTCCTCCAAGCCTCGAAGGGCAGGAATGGACACCCTTTGAAGGCGTCCCCTTGACACCATGAGTCTACTCCTGGCTGTGAGATCTGGAGCATTCCATATCATTTCTCTGTACGTTGTCCCTGCAGGGAAGTGAGGAAGGCCCTCGCCAGGCCCTACGCGCTGTAATTCTCTTGCATTATTAAAAGGGCTGGGATCTCTTGCACCCTAGACACTGAGCCAAGGAACCTGTGAGGCAACTGAAGTTCAGAGAGGTTAAATCAATTACCCAGGATTGCACAGCTGAATGGAGACTCCGATCTGTTTGTCGCAGGCAGGATGCGCAAGAGCCCCAACGAGCATTGGGTGATTTGCCACACAATTAATGTTTTAGCAGTGACAGACTGGAGGAACTCAGTGGGGTCAACTGGCTACAACAGCTCGGGGTCCCCAAGGCCTGGGGCTTTAGTAATGTCTTCCCAGGGATGAAAGATCTTCCCCCAAAAGCAGCTGAGTCTACTCCCAGATTCTATGATGATGGCTGTGCCCCTACCCTGCCCCCCTCTCTCCCACTTGGAAAAGCCCAACTATCCAGATTCGTCACTTGCAACAAAGATGGGAAGGGTCATCCGCTGGCCTGTCCCCTGGGCAAGTCCAGCCCTGCAAATAGCCTGTGAGTCCTCATGCTGGACTTCAGTCATCTCTTCGTTGAAGGGACAGGCAAGAGGAAATCAGCCCAGCTCTTGCTTCCTTCTACAACACCCCCTGCAGCCCAGAGCCTGGGGCAGAAGCCTAGGAGGTCCTGGGTTCACTGGGCACTGAGTCAAGGCCTCATTCAAGGGAAAGTTGCCTCCACCAGGCTTGGGCCCCAGCTTTCTCCTGTTAATTGAGATAATGACCCAACTCCCAGGGCTGCTTTAGCTTGAAAGGGGCTTTGAGATGCTGGGATGAAAGGCACCGGAGTGGAGTACAAAGGCACAAAGGCGGTGCAAGCCTGGCCCTGGGCCTTCTCCAGCCCCCATGCTGACTCACTTCCTCCCTTCTGCCTGGGTTTTGCCTCAGTGATCCAGAAGACACTGAACTCTCCTTTCAGGACAGTTAGGGGGTGGGGTGGGGAGGTCTTCCCAGAGAGTGTATGCAGGACACAGGCCAGGCATGAATCTCAACTCACCACCACAGCACCCCCCATCCCCCGCGCGGGGTGGTGTACTGGTCTGGATGCCAATGGGGGTGCTACCTCGCATTTATAGTCATGACTCTCCTCTTCCCATGGTTGAGAGGGTGAGGTGGCTCAGGGATGGGCATCCTTTTGTTACACTTGAAGACACCAAGGAACAAAGAGGTAAGGAGGCTTCCCAAGGTTTCCCAGCACATCTGAAGAGAGAGCAGATCTGAAGCCTTCTAACCCCTTGTATTCTTCCCCCAGAGGGCAGCCCGACCCCAGGTTACTCATTCTTTTAAATAGGAGGCTCTCTTACAAGCTTCTTGACCCTGTGCCTTGTGTTGCCAGCATCTACACAGGCTTTGCCCTCAAGGCATTTCTTCTCCTGGTGAACCAGTATCTCTTTAATATGTGGAAGGATCACTAGATATTTTAGCGTGAAGGAAAAAAAACCTAAGGGTTGGGCAAGGGAGTAAGGTGTTCCAGAAGGTCAGAGTAGAGAGGTGGGCATTGCCAAGGACAAGATTCTGGTGTTGGCCTCTGCCAGTGGACTAGAACTGCAGAATCCTCCAGGTAAGGCTCCTAATGCAGGTCTTCAATCTGGTTCCCTTCACCTGGTGGACCTCGAATCACCACCCCCCCTCCCAAGAGGCTGGGTTTCCAATTCTGCATTCTGACAGGGAGAGAACAGCTAGCTGGACCCCACTCTGGGCCAGTCCTGTGCTACAGGCAAACAAGACATGCTTCGTGCCCTAAGAGTAAAGAAGTAGCATGCACAAGGCCACCGGACCGAGAAGAACATGAGCTGGCAGGGAAGGAGGTTCAGGCATCGTGCTTTAGGGACCAGGGAGGAAGAACCGAGTGAAAGCCCAGAAGGCTACTCCTTAGTAATTTGGAATCAATAACTCCCCCTTTATTGTGTAAGCCTCACCCCCAGTTCAAGGCCTTCAGTGGCAATCCTTAAATCAGCCAGAACCAGCTGAGCTCAGATCGAGCTCTGAGTGGTTCTCCCCCTACAAGCTTTCTCATCCCTAGACACCCAAAAAGTAGGAGTGATAACACCACCCGCAGCCAGCAGGTCATGCGTTTATAGACACGAAGTGCTGGAACAGCCCCAGCCCATACGGTGCACTTCCGGAGGACCTGTTACTTTTCTCCTGGTACTTTCCAAACCCTGCTTATCAGAAAGCAGTGGGAGGAGCTTGTGTGATGGGCAAAGAACTCTCTGAAGGCAAAGGTGGGTAAGCCCCAGAACCACAGGCTGAGGGAGATTGTGTAAGGACTTTATGGGGTGGCTAGGGTGGCCTGGGCCTGAGGCAGGGTGCTCCCTGCAGTGACCTCTCAGGTTTCCTGGGACTTGGGCAGGTCTGGAGGCTGCAGGAGGGTGTGCAGGACCCACAGAAGGAGTGTG
This sequence comes from Cryptoprocta ferox, assembly GCA_028646485.1. Lineage (NCBI taxonomy): Eukaryota > Metazoa > Chordata > Mammalia > Carnivora > Eupleridae > Cryptoprocta > Cryptoprocta ferox. Next base: position 90,330,980 of record CM053575.1, on the reverse strand, counting down.
AGGGACAAGCTCTCAAAGGGTTTGTTTTTCCTAATTTTCTGGGCTCGGGCTCGTTGTTCCTGGCACTGGTCCTTCCTGGGGCCCCAGCTCCAGCTTGTTAGTTTTAACTGGAACAATTTCCTTTGAACTCAGCTTGAATTAGCATCACCATGGCGATAGATCCTCGTTTTCACGAGTCGACCTGGTCTTCACCCCTCAAGCAATTAGCTCCTGGGAGCAAAGCAGGAGGAGGAGGAGGAGGAGGAGAAGGAGGTAGTGGAGGAGGAGGAGGAGATAAAAGGGGGGGGGGGGTTGGGGGTGGGGATGGAGGTAGAGGAGCAGGGGAAAGGTAAAGGAGTAGGGGAAGGGGGATAGGGACGGGTGAAAGATGAGGAGGGGGAGGCAGGAAGCTGGAGGGAGGAGGAAGGAGACAGGGAAGTATAGGGGGGACTTTCTGAGCAGCTGTATCACCAAGACGGCCTTTACCTTCCCAGCCCTTCCCAAGGCCGCACCTGCCAGCTGAAAGCCAGGGAAGCGAGGGAACCGGCATCCAGACCTTCCACACACAGCCTGGGAGGAAAGGTGCACTGTTCCCACTTTCTTAGGGGAGAGCTGGCAGCCCAGACCCCACGGAGCAGTCACCCCAGGCAGTAAGCCCCTCCCTCCTGAAGGGATGAGGCTGGTCAGAGCCAGGACAGGACTTTGGAAGCTGAGGGCTGAGGAGGGGTCGAAGATCCCATACTTACTTGCCCCCTGACCTCTGTAAATGGCAATGGAGGAGAGTTAAGGTTGAGTGAGAGGACCACCCTGGCATGGACTCCACGGTGGTCTCTGTGGGATCATTGCCCGCCTACATGTCTGCCCCCTCCCTGGTTTGGGAGCTTCAGGGTTTCTTAGTCATCAGTGAGTTCCCAGACACCAGCAGCACCATGCCTGACGCTCATTAGCAGGCAATAAGGATTTTTGCAAATAAATTAACAAACGGATAGACTGTTGTGGTTCTTTTTAATGAGTGGTAAGAACAGGAAAGGGGACTAGCAAACCAGAATCCTCCAGAATTTGATCAGTTGAGATTCTCTCTTTTGTCAAGACTATCTGTCCCCACATCCTCCAGGAAGCCCTCAGGGACTTGCCACTCCTAAGGCTCCTCAACCTCTGAGACCCCTGCAATCATCCCCATCGCCCTGCAGCTAATTAATTACTGTTTCACTCATCTACCTCCACCGCTAGGCCAGGCTTGAGGACAGCAGGGATTCTCCAACTCCTTTCATGCTGCGAGTTCCAAGTCTGTGCTCTAAAAATGTCTGTGAATGCATGCACCTGAGTATTTGCGAAACGCCTGGATCCTCGTTGAGCTGTGTCCCACACAGGGCCAGGTGGCTGCCTCTCAGAGGCCAGTAAAGGCGTCCCTGGGTGAGACAAATGTGTAAACAGGACTGGCAGGACAAGGAGGCTGAGAGAGGGTGGGGTCATGGGGGAGGGGTTTCCGAGGCCCCTCATTCCTATCTGCTCTCCAGAGAACTGGAGGGGAAAGGGTGTTTCTTAGGCCCTTGGGGGCACAGAGCATTTGAAAAACAGCCTCGGTCTCTTCTCAAAAGGAGTCCGATGAGAGGGAAAGGCCGAAGGAAGGCAGTGTGCTCTACCCACGGTACCTTCTGAACTGGCCCTCAAGGAGGGCCCCAGGCCTGGCTCTACACCTGGTATATGTGTGCTGTCTTAGGACCAAGAGTGGCCTCTAGGCATGATCGGCTGGGACGCCTTTGTGTGTTCTGTCTCCCCCGGGTTGTACCATGTCCCCGCCGCCCCCAGTGGCCGCCAGCTCTGTGGGCCCAGCCGCCCAGGGCTTCTGAGCTGGCTGACATTGGGCCAGGGATCAGCAGGCGGCCTAATTCTCCAGGTCTCCAGCTCTCCACCCATCAGGAGGGGATAAGGACAGCCCGGCCTCCTTTGCGGGTCTCCAGGATTAAATGAGGGGCCGCTGGCCAGGCACTCAGCACAGCCGCCCCAGGTCTCGAGAGCTCAGTCAGCCTGGCGGGCATCACCTGGCGTCCCTTTTGAGTCTGGTTTCCCACGTGTACAACGGAAGTCCAATCCTTTCTTGGCACCTTCATTTCATCCACCCCCCACCCCCACCCCGCCGCCTCCACACAAATGAGCACCTTTCTCTTCAGCGGACCTCTGTCCAGACACCATCACACACCATTCCCGTATGTCCCCAGAGCTGCCCTCTTTCTCCGCCTGTCCGCATTTCTGGCCCTTGGCTCCACTTGCTCTGTACCCTCCCTGCCGGTCCTCCGCCCCTCCTCACTTCTCTTCTCCCAAGTCGTGCCTTGGGCCTCTCTGTCTCTCCCTCCCTCCCCTTTCCTCCTCTGCTGCTCATTATAAAAAAGAAATCTTTCTAAATACGCCAAAAATGCACTCATCCCCCACGGACCCCAGTCTAGCACAAAGGGCTGGTTCTTTCTGGCTGCTCCGTGTGGTCTCCTTCTTGCCCACCGCCTTTGAATCGTGGCCTCGTTCACAGGACTGGAAGGGCTAACTGGGGATTTTCCCATGTGGCCGGGTGGAGGGGAGGCCGGGAGGGCCTCCAGTTGGTGGAAGGGGGTGGAGACCAGCGGTCTAGCATCCTTCTCAGAGTTTGGTTTCGCCTCAGGGGGAAAACAAGCCGCCTAAACATCATAAATAACTCCTTGAACCCTGAAGAAATACCCTGGATTTGTGGAAAGATTTCAAGATAGAAATCAGGAAGGCCACCATGTGGAATGTTAGGTCTCAAGGATATGACAGAGTTGGCCTTCTCCCTCAGGCTGGATGACAGTCCTTTGGCCTGGAAGCAGAGGAGGGGCTCCCTGATGCATTGGGATGGGGTGTGAGCACTCTGGGGTTCTTCAGGGAGTGTTGTGCTTGCTCTCTGAGCTCTGGGCCCCTCCCCACCTCACCCCCACCCAGTGCCCTCAGGTCTCTGGTCCACTGGAGCCCTGACCTATCAGGTGAGCAGCCCCTCCCCTCCAAAGCCAGGATGACCTTGCCCTAGAAAGAAAGTCTTCTGATGCATTCTGGAATGGGAGAGGGAGACGGGAGCAGAGGAGAGGACTTCCAAGGCCTCCTCAAAGAGGCTCAGAGACAGGCCCCGGGTGGGCTAGTGCAGGGCCTCAGAGCACTCTGCTCCTGGCTGTGACATTCATTTCCAGGCTGGAGAAGGCCTGGGCCTCAGTGTTTCCTGCCCTCCTGTCCCCTATGGATTTCTGAGTTTCCCACTGTCTTTCCTGCATTTTCCCCACAGCAACCTCCCCCTCCCTCCCCCACCCCCACGGCAGCTGGAACTCAGTGGTGTTCCTGAGTTAATCAAAAACTCCTGTACTTTGCCCTTGAATCAAGGCCATAGTTCCTTTGTCCCAGGGCAATAGGGTCGGCTTGCTCTCCTCTGGCTTACATAGCGTTGGAAGAGTAAAAGAGTAAAAAAGGCGGGGAGAAGAAAGAGGGAATTAATGTTTCGCAGGCCCTCCTGCTATTATGGGGCACGGGGCTGGGTGGTCACAAGTGTCCTACTGGTGGGGAGGAGGTAAATGCAAACTCCGATTTGCAATTAAGAAACTGAGGTGCAAAAGCCTTAAAGAAACTTGGCCCCCATCTCCCAAATTTTGAAACGAAGGGTGGTGAATAGGTCGAGGCTTCCTGTGGAGTTCTGAGGGGGTTTCTAACCCCCTGATTAGGTTAGAGAACTCCATGATTATCTGTAGACTATGGACAGGAAGCTGAGAAGGGCCGGCTGGGAAGTGCTAGCAAGAACAGTAGAGAGGGGTCTGTGGACAGCCTGCACTTGGAGGCAGAGGGAGGGCTCCAAGGAGGATTGGGAAGGCCCACAAGGCTGGATGTTTCTTTGGACCTGGAGGCACCAAGACAGCCCTGTGTACAGATGGAGGGGGTGAGAGAGCACCCCAGGCCCAGGGCTCCCCACACAGGGAGCCCCAGGGCATCCCAGTCTTGCTTGAGCCGATCAGGAGTTTGGGACCCATTGTGGAGAGGCTGAGTTCGTAGGTCTTGTCCTCATGTGGGCCAGGTGGGGCCTTAGAACAGGGGCCCAGCAAAGCAAGGGGGCTTGGGGAACACGGCTCCTTCTCTGCTCCCTCCGCACCTGCTCCCCTGGCCACCCCGTCACTGGGCATCCTGCCACTGCCCTCAACAGGCCCCTCCTCCCCTCCTGGGCCCAAGTGAAAGTCAGTTCTTTTTGCTCCTTTCCACTTTCTATTTCCCACTTACCCCCTCCCTCTTCCTCTGCCTGCTCCCCTCCCCCACCCCCATTTGCCCTAAAAAGCAAATTCCGGGGAAGCTTTGCTGGAATCTGGGAGGCCTGGTTTGGCTAAGGGAGAAGAGGAAGCAACTGCAGATCCAAGAACAGGCCCCAAGGAATGAAAGGGGCACAAGGAGGGGTCAGCAATGGGGACAGATGCGCTCCTGGTGGGGGCAGGGCAGGGGAGGGCGGCTGAAATGAGCGGCCCCAGAACTCACGGAGCTCCTGGAGAGGTACAGGGATGCAGGAACGAAAGAGGCAGGTCAGGATGGAGGGGTGCTTGGGTCCCCTGCCTACCCTACTGAGGAGGCACCTTGGTCCCAGCCCAGCCCACCAGGGTGCTTGGGTAGACTGCATTGGAAGCAAAAACAGAGAAGAGGGACCGGAGTCCCAGGAGACTGAAGAGTCTGCAGGCGACGTGGCTCTCCGGGGTCTCACCAGGAATGGTGGCCTCTCTCACTCCGTCTGGGCTCCGCTCCCAGCTCTCCTCAAGGCCTGTGTCTCAGACCAATCTGAAGCCCCCAGCAGCAGGGCTGGCTGGCCCCTTCCTCGCCAGCCCAGGTCAACCCCTGCACAGCGGGGCACTGCCTCCTGTTTCAGCCCCGCCTGGTGCATCTGGTCATGGCTCCCAGCATCCTAGCACACAGTGGCCTTCCTCTGCCTCCCCAGCCACCACCTGAAACACTGCCCCCTTCCCTGTTCCCAGTTTGCTCCACGCAGGCCTCTGCCTCCAGGACTCCCAAGATGTCCTGCCTCCCCAGACGGCCCGAGCACCGGGACCTGGGAGGGTGGCCCATGCCTGGCCCCATCAGCCCGAGAGAGATAGGCCAAGGGAGTCCAGCATCAGAACAGCCGTGAAGTCCACGCACCCTTTACAAGGAGACAACCCAGGCCCAGGGCATGCAGGTGCCGAGGGCAGCTCAGGGAGGCCCGATGAGTTGGCGATCCAGGGTGCCTAGAGCCAAAGAAGGGGTGAGGGGCATCCTCTGTGGGCAGAGGATGGGGAAGCCTAGGCATTCCCAAGCTTGAAAGTACCTGGCTCTTCCAGGGGAGGGCAGGCCTCTCCTGCTATCCGGAAGGGCAGGTGTTGCCCGAAGCAGAGACCAGCTGGTGGTGGGATTCGTTCTGTAGGTGGCTGAGAGTGAGTCACGCCTCCTGCGTGCCTTGCACGTCCATGTGTGGGTGTTCTGAGTCAGCATGTGTTGTCCTGCATGTCTGGAGATACAGGCGTTACATGTGTGAGATGGGACCCAGGGGACACCGGCCCTGCGTGTGTCAGTGGGTCTCTCCACCCTCGGGGAAGCTGCGCTTGAGGTTGTTCTCAGAAAATGCCAGCACGCCTGCGTGCTCGGGCGTCCCTGTCCCGCCTCTGCGTGTTAACTGAGATGTTGGGTCCCAGAGTGTATTCGCCTCTGTGGGTGTGTGCATCCAGGGTCCCACCAAGGGCTGCCTATGCGAACCAGAACTCACCGTGATGTGACAGCTGTGTGGAAGCGGGGAAGCGCCCGTGTGGTCCGAATTCCAGAAAATTCCAGATCCTGAGTTTCCAGCTGTCCCAGCTAAACTGTGCACAGATGTGCACTGGTCTGCTGCAGCCATAAACAGACCTCCCAGGATTTTTCCAGAGGAAACAGAAATATTTTGGTGTCTGCTCTGGGCAGGAGGGTAAGGACTGGGGATGGTGTTTGAGGATAGGGCTTCAAAACAAAGGGATCATAAATCAAAGGGAAAAGCTGAAGAGGCCATGGTAGCCCCCAAAAGGCCAGCGGAGCAGGAAGGGCTCTGGTGGCTTCTAATCCCTAATAAAGCCCTAGCTACCCACCCTGGAGGGTGAAGTCCCAGCTGCCAGGGCCCCCAAGAGTCCAGACCACCACTGCTCCACCTCTCAGGGGCCTTCTCTCTGGGAGGGTGCAGAGTCCTTCACTCAAGGGGCCCTGGGCAAGTGCCTTCTGGAAGATCACACTATCACGCATCCATACCCTTCACAGCACCGGCAACATGTCAAGGGGGGCACCTTACATGCACATGCACACAGCCAACACTACACTGTCACCCACACGTCTAACCACACACCCTCCATCACCACACACACACACACACACACACACACACACACATTCGCATCGTATGCCAGTATTTCAGACACAGTCACAATTACCACACAAACACCCCCACTGCACACAGACTCAACGAGATACTCTGGCAACATGGACACCCACCCCCACCACACAGCACCCTCCCCCACTCTTCATCCACGTACATTTACCAGGGAAAAATTTCCCCCACCCTCATCACAGTTCCAGACCTTTCCAAGCCAAGGAATAGGCACGATACTCTTCTGAGGCGCCTCATCAAGGCCAACTATTAAGAATTTGATTTGTTCCTGTCGGATGATTGCTTAGATTGGTTCAAATCCCCCACCCCCAGGGATGAAATTTCCCATTCAACTAGGCCCGTTACAGTCCCTCCCCAGGGCATAGAAGTGGCTCTTTTCCAGCCAGTGACATGGGGGCTGGGCCCTGTTTGCTCTTTGCTCTGAGTTAGGAGAGACCCTTGCACGTTTACGTAGCAGTTACTCATGCCTGGCATGTGCTGGGCAAGTGAAGGGCACAGAGCTGGGGGAAATCTCTCTCTACCCTTGGGAAGCTTATAGCTGGGCTGCAGGTGGGACTCGGACTTTGGGAAAGCCACTTTGGCCCTGCCAAAGGCCACTAATGTCCAGAGGTGAATGTGGGCGGGGCTTTCTGCGCAGGGCTTGGGAGGTAGGGCAAAGAATTCGGGCTCACTCCCACCCCACATCACACTTTTCACTGTACTCACAGCACTTACCTGAATTTACCTTGCTTGGCTTTTTTTTTTTTCTATTTTTTCAAGTTCATTTATTTTGGGGGAGGAGGGCGGGCAGAGAGAGAGAGAGAGAGAGCCCCAAGCAGACAGTCTGCTGTCAGCCCTGAGCCTAACACAGGGCTCCATCCCAGGAACCATGAGATGGTGACCTGAGCTGAAATCAAGAGTCAGATGCTTAACCGCTTAACCTTAACCAACTGAGTCACCCAGGTGCCCCTGCCTTGCTTATTTGAATATCTGTTTTTATCTGGCTTCACCTCTGTCCTGTAAGCTAAGTGGAAACAAGTCCACTGCACTTAGAACAGGGTCTGCAGCTCTTTAAATAGTGAAAGGAAGGAAGGAAGGAAAGAAGGAAGGAAAGAAGGAAGGAACGAAGGTAGGAAGGAAGGTAGGAAGGAAGGAAGGAATGGGGGGGAAGGGAGGGAAGGAAGGAGAGAGCCTCATGTGCCAGGGCATAGAGACATGGAGGTCAGCCTGGCAGAAGGAAGTGGGAGCCAAGCTCTGAGGCCCAGGCTGACAAATGTGGACCCAGACGACCCCGCTAATGGGGGAACAGCTGATGTGAACAGCCCAACAGACCCCTGGACCAGCTACTGAAAGTGCAAAATTCCTTTGACTGTGGGGCATCTGGGGTTTATAGGTAGCCAGTTGATAGCTAAAGTATGTAGTGCCAGGATTCAAGTATATGACCTTAGCATTCGTTTATGTGCAAACCTATTACAGCATTATGGGGGGGGGGGCAGACAGAAACAGATCGTCAATAGACACGACAAACTCAGACAAGTCTCCTCTCCTTAGCTTCACCCTGAGACCAGCCAACAAGAACCAATCTTAGATGGAGGCGAGTTATGAGGCACAAGTCGTATTGTCTTGGGGAAAACACATATATGTGGAACAGCCTCACGGGCGCCTTTATCTAGAGCACATGAGCGGTGCAGGTGCAGCGTGCCCCAAAAGGGAAGTGCCTTAATCCCTCACCTTGTCCTTGGAGCCCCCCTTTCCCCCTTTTGAGTGTGGACTAAGCCAGCACCCCATGTCTCACTGCTGCTAGGGAATAGCTCCCAGGAGATTTCAAGGCCAGAGGGTAGGTGGGGGCTGAAAGAGAGTCCTTTTGTGAGCTGGCTGGCTGCCCACTTTCCCCACAGTAGGTTGCTGGGGGTGGGGGGTGTCTCTTAGACTTTCTCCCATTGGAGGGAGGTCTTAGCTCAGCAAACACCATCCAAGAAGGCCTGGACGTGCAGGAGGGCACTCCGCAGTATTGTTAGCACCCGAGTCTGCTGTGGGGTATGTGCTGAGCCCTCTGATATGACCCACCATCCCAGCCGGAGGCGTCAGAAGACTCCAGTCCTAGAGCAGGAAGAGGCTGAGGCACAGGCAGCACCCTGGCCCTGGGCGGAGGCAGGATCCTGGGCTCTGGCCTCACCTCCCAGGGCCCCCTCCTGGAGCAGGGCGTCTCACGTCTCCATTGGAGCCCGGTTGAGTCAGGTGCCTCGGACTCCTGGAGGGATGGGCAGAGCAGCAGAAGGGACCCTATCGGAGAGACAGAATGGCAGTGGGGCCACAAGCTGCAGACGCTAAGAGCGGAACATCAGCCCCGGTGTGACTGCTGGCCAGCTCTGCTCTCTTGGGCCGGTTACCTCTGCTTTCTGTGCCACAGTTTGCTCATCTTCGAAATGGAGGCAACCAGCGGCCTGCTTCAGAGGGAAGCCACGGGGATCAAATGAGGTGGGAGACAGGAGTTTGCGCTGCACACCGGGGGTGGAGGGGGAGGGTTGAAAGACTGGCTATTCCCTCCTCCTGGCATCAGGGAAAGCGGCAGCAGGAGAGACTAGAAAGGCCCCACGCTCAGGATTAATTGGGAGGCTCTGTGTCTCACAACTGCTACGCCTGAGTGCCAGCTCCATCACTCCCCAGCTAGGTTAACCTTGAACCTGACATCTCAGTGCTCTGGGCCTTAGATGCCTAATCTTTAAAAGAGGAGGAGCTGATGCTAGGTGATTGCCAGGCTCTGCAGTTATTCTCTGGTCCTTCCGTCCCCAGACTCCAGGGCCTGAATTCTCCCTTCTGTCCAAAGGGAGGCGGGGGAAGAGGCCCTGGGCTCCCGAGTCAATGCTCCGGCTGGCCGGCAGCTGAGAATGGCCACAGACAGGCACAGAGGATGGGCCTCACCAAGTGCCAGGAACTGCAAAGAACCCCAAGTCCTGCTTATACAGAGAGGCAAGAGACAGGGTTGGGGGTGCCACAGGGGAGGCTCGTTTGTGACCCCAGCAACTCATGGAGTACAGTCTTCCATTTCATTCATTCACCTGGTTCTGCAGCAAACCTTCATAGGGCCACTACACCATGCCAGACGCTGGTCAGCGGGGCTGGGAATACAGAAGTGAGTGTGTTGCGTCAAGGAGGGCACTTTTGGGGTGCCTGGGTGGCTCAGTCGGTTAAGCATCCGACTTCGGCTCAGGTCATGATCTTGCGGTTCCTGAGTTTGAGACGCACATCGGGCTCTGTGCTCACAGCTCAGAGCCTGGAGCCTGCTTTGGATTCTGGGTCTCCCTCTCTCTCTGCCCTTCCTCTACTCACACTGTCTCTCACTCTCAGAAATAAACAAACATTAAAAAATTTAAAAAAAAAATAGGAGGGCACTTTTTGGGATGAACGCTGGGTGTCATGTGTAAGATCTGAATCACTCCTGAAACCAAGACTGCACTGTAAGTTAACTAACTTGAATTTAAGTTGAAAAAAAAAAAGAAGAAGAAGAAGAAGAAGTATGCTCACAGCCTGGTAGGGGACGAGAGATGTAAACCGGAGGTTCTCACCCAGCGCGAGCAGCGCTGGGAGAGCAGCCATCCCTGGGTGCTCTGGGGCATGGAGGCGGTCCTGCGCCCAGCCCAGGGGGACAGCTCTCTCAGCAGACACTGCAGTCAGCTTGCAGAGGGGACGGAGAATCCAGAAATTGCTTGGTGCCCCACAGCTTCGGGGGTGGTAAAGAAAAAATGCCTGAGAGAAAGGTTACCGGGTGAGATAATTAATGTTTTGCTAAAGAGGAAAATATTAGTGTGTGTCGCTCAGCATGCACACACCTCAACTAATAAACCACTCAGAGAAAACAGGCAGGCTTTTTCTCACAAAGATTTTTTTTCAAACAGAACAGAAAAGAAAAAGACAGCAGTCACAGACGTACCTCCTGGGTGGCTGAGAGGACATTCCCCACCAGGTGAGGAAACCAAGGCCAGCAGCTGGTTCCTTTCTGGGCGAAAGCGGACCACATGCAAACCTCACGCCCCAGCGCCTGACCCAGGGCTGCCGTTTCATTTCAAGGCCCCTGTCTCATCACTGAGGGCAGAGGAGTTTCCGGCTGAGTGTGTTAAGAAACAGAGATTTCTAACTCCTTGGGGTATATGGGGCAGGTGTTACTTTCAGACACCTGGCTCTTAACCTTCCGGGGGAAGGTTGCATCTTTTTTTTTTTTTTAAATGTTTATTTATTTTTGAGAGACAGAGAGAGACAGAGCATGAGTCGGGGAGGGTCAGAGAGAGAGGGAGACACAGAATCTGAAGCAGGCTCCAAGCTCTGAGCTGTCAGCACAGAGCCTGACGTGGGGCTCGAACCCACAAACTGTGAGATCATGACCTGAGCCGAAGTCGGACGCTTAACCAACTGAGCCACCCAGGCGCCCCAAGAAGGTTGCATCTTCTGCAGGCCATCATCGCAGTGGAACTACCCAATTAATAGGAAAAGATAAAAAGGGTTACTTTTGTCTCTACTTACGTGAACTGTAAATATGTATTCTGAATCTTCAGGGGCAAGGGCAGGCTCAAATGAGCCACTTTCCAAATTGATGCTTGACAGGGGATGCCGGTTCGTGCTCAGAAAACCCATGAGAATGAGGGTGGTGTCCACTGACCGCCCCCCCCCCCAGGTGCCTGTCCAGGGCCAACACCCCTCAGGGAGACAGCTCCAGCATTAGGCTTCCCTCTAGACCTGGTGCCAGGCCTCAAGACGCAAAAGCTCTTTCCATTGTCATCTCCAGAATGCTCGGGGTGCTGGGGCTTGAGGGAAAATCACACTGACCTTGAACTCCCCTTTTCTCCCTGGCTACAGCCAGAGCAGACCCCAGAGTCCAGGCAGGGGGCAAGTCCTCAGCTGTGTGAAGCCAGAGGTGCCTTAGGCTCCCTTTCCCTTCTCTGGGCCAGGATGGGGCCTGGGTCTTACCAACCAGCTTGAGCGCCGGTGACCTCTCTTTGTGTGTCCAGGGGACATGCGGAGCCAGCAGCCCTCACCACCCAGTCCTGTGGGGGGAAAGATTCGGGGTTGGGCTGCCGCTACCCTGGGGCCGCAGATGTTTGTGGCTCTGGCTCTGGGACCCATGGTCAGCCTGAAGTCCTCTTCCACCAGAGCTGCCCACTGCCCCCTTGGCCACATGCGGCCACTGTTGTCCCCAACTTGCTTCCCTCACACACACCCGAGGTGTGAGCGCCCCTCTCATGGGTGTGCCCATGCTTACTCCAACACTGCCTTTGGCCAGTCAGCTCTTTTCCACCATAGATGCCACAGGTCAGGGGTGCATACGGTGGGCAGAGAGCCCCCTCAAAGTCACCGTGGATCTGGATGAGAGTCCCAGCTTTTGCCAGATACCATTCAGTCTTGAAAACTTCTTTTTTTGTTTTTTAATGTTTATTTATTTTCGAGAGAGATGGAGAGACAGAGCATAAGCCGGGAGGGGCAGAGAGAGAGAGAGAGAGAGAGACAATCTGAAGCAGGCTCCAGGCTCTGAGCTGTCAACACAGACAGAGCCCAACGCGGGGCTCCAACTCACAAACCCCGAGATCATGACCTGAGCCAAAGTCAGACCCTTAACTGACTGAGCCACCCAGGCGCCCCTTGCCAATTTCTTTAACCTTTCCTCAACAATCAAATAGCAAAAATATTCATGTCATAGATTTATTCCGTTAAATGAGACAATCTGAAAAGAAAAAAGCAGCATCCTGCTGATGTTAGCTCCCTTTCGCTTCTGCCCGAAGTTCCCAGGAAACACACTCTAAGAGATTTGCATGACTTATGGGGGTGCTGATGGGATGAACCCCTGAGGGGGACAGAAGGAGGCGGAATTGGTGGAGAGGGACATAGTGGCAGCCAAGGCCTGGGCCAAGCCAGTGGGCACTCTGGAGCTGGGTGGCCCCACAGAGATGTCCCCGCCCTGAGGCAAGGGGGTCGGCCTCATAGCCCATGTCAACCTGTCGTTGGATGGAAACTTCCTACCACCCACCTCAGCGGGGGACGCAACCTTGGGCAGCAGAGCTCACTCCAACTGAAGCGGTCCTTCAGGGACAGAGGTCCTTCAGGTCCCACGAGGGCCTCCCTCCTGAAAGGGGCCTTGGGCCCTGCGCCCCAGCACCCACTACTACACCCTCTCGTCTCTCTCCTCCTACTCGACGCCTGATGCCAGTTCCAAAAGGAAGTTCAATTCCCTGCAGCAGAGAGGCCGACTGGGAATGAGAAGCCTGTCTTTCCTCTTGGGGCCCAAATTCTTACTTAGATGTGCTGCTTTGGACAAGTTCTTTCATTTCTTTTACCCTCATTTTTCTCAATTTTTAAAAAGTTTATTTATTGGGGCACCTGGGTGGCTCAGTCGGTTAAGCATCCTACTCTTGATCATGTCTCAGGTCATGATCTCACAGTTGGGAGTCCCTCCTTCTCTCTGCCCCTCCCCACCCCCCCCCCCACTCTCTCAATAAGAGGGAGGGAGAGAGAGAGAGAGGGAGAGAGAATCCCAAGTAGGTTCCGTGCTGTCAGCACAGAGTCTGGCGTGGGGCTCAACTCCACAAACCGTGAGATCATGTCCAGAGCCAAAAAAGCCCAAGAGCTGGACGCTTAACTGACTGAGTCACCCAGGTGCCCCATTTTTCTCATTTTTAAATAGGATCCAATAACCTCTCTGCCCTCCTTCTGGGGTTGTGGGAACACATGATGCCCTAAGTTCAACCCTTCCTGCTGCAGGCACAAAATGTGTCACTTGGTAAGGTGAGGAAAATGGATCACCATAGCCATGGAGTCCCCAGAGGGCCTGGAATGCTCTGCCCTGAAGCCCGGTGAGAAAGCAGCTGCTTACAGGATCAGAAGTGGGTTTGGTGTGCAGATAGCAGGTCCTGAGCCCCTGGGCGCTGTCCTTAGAGAGGGGATTGGACTCGGCCTGGCTTTGTCAAGAGGTTGAAGGACGGTGTGGGGGTGCCCCGGCCAGGAGACAGCAGACGTGGTGCACTGGGGTGCTTCCTGTGAGTGCCTTGAGTGTGCCCACTCCCCCACCCCACCCCCACTCCTGACACTTCAGAAGCCTTGGCTGCCCCATTCATCCGTCATCAGCCTCTCTCCCTGGAGGGAGATGTGCCCCAGAAGCTTCCTTTAAATCAGCAGGGTTGCCTGTACCCACTCCGTGTCTCTCTGGCCCTCCACAGACGTGAATCATCCTTCCTTCCCCAAGCCCGGCGTCATTTCTGGGCATTTCGGAAGCCTGGTTATACTGCCTTTCCTTTCGACGCGACGTGCAGAACTCCTCGTCCAGACCACTGTGTCCAATTTAATTCCCGCTTTTTTCTCTCCTCATCCCCTTTTCCACAAACCCTTTTGGGGGTGGGAATGGGGGAGGCCCCCCAAGGAAACTGAACTTCCATACCAGGGCCCTCTATGGCCCGGGAGCTTGTTGGAAGTACAGAACTGGTGTTCCGCTAGGGCCTCACACCAGCATTTTGTGCCCCTGTGAATGCTGGCCTCTGAGGCTCCCAGGTGACTTGGAAGTGTGCGCACTGGCGTCTTGGGGTTGGCCTGAGCCCCCCATTTGCCTGGGCTGCAATCGCAGTGGAAATGAAGCCTGAATTCTAGCACCAGCAGCATCAGCCGCCTGAAAACTGGTTAGAAATGCATTTCTTGGGCCCCACCTCAGACCTGCTGAAACAGAATTCAGGGGGTAGTCCCCCACCCCCTCTGTCATTTAATGGGCACTCCAGGTGATTCTGATGCACACGAAAGAAGAGCACGCCTGCTCTTTTCCAGCCCACTCTTTCTCCTTCACTCAACCTTCAAGAGAGCATGGTGGCCTTGACCCTTCCTCAGAATAGAGCAGCCGCCAGTGCTGCTGCCAGCTGGGCTACGGAGAAGAGTTGAGTGTGGCCCCCCAGCAGAGGATCTTGGTGTAGGTGGTGAGGAAGGAATCCAGAGGAAGTTTCTGGAATGAAGCCCATTACTCATAGGGCCCTTGAGACCTGGGCTGTTCCACAGACCCCAAGACAAAGGGGGGTCATGCTTCTACTTCATGCAGTACCATCCACCCCAGAGTCAACCTCCTACAACTCTTCATATCCTAGAGGGGGAAACCCAAAGCCTTGGGGAAAAAAAACCCCAAAGCTAGAAACTTGCCTAAGGGGTCTCAACAAATCACTGGCTGAACCAGACTCAGGCAGTAGGGAATCGATCGGAAAGAAATCCCAGCCTCTGTGGTGACAGGGATTTGTCAATTCATTTAGTCACTGGCCAAACAGTGCCTTCTGACTGCCAGGGCCTGCCCCAAGCTTACCTCCACCAAGCCTGTGCAGTATGGTGGCCGTTTCCATTTTTCCTTCTTTTTTTTTTTTTTTTTTTTGTGTGTGTGTAAATGTTTATTTTTGAGAGAGAGAGTGAAAGCAGGGGAGGGGCAGAGAGAGGGGGACGGAGGAGCCAAAGCGGGCTCTGCACTGACAGCAGTGAGCCCGACTCGGGGCTCAAACTCACAGACCTCGAGATCATGACCTGAGCTGGAGTTGGATGCTCAACCGACTGAGCCACCCAGGTGCCCCCCTCCCCCACTGTTTCCTTTCTTCTGATGAAAAGAATAGGCTCCCAAGATCTCGGCCAAGTAGCCGAGTCAGGATTTGAAACCCGGTAACCAGCTATAAGCCCAAAGTTTGACCCACAGATTATTTCTCCCAGAACATAATTCTAATGGCCTATGCCAGCTGCTCCTCTTAGCCTTGAGAAGGCCCACATGAACAGTGAGATCTGTGCCCAGCGGTTCCTGCAGGGACATAAGCCAGCTCTGCTCCCAGCGCCAGTGAGGCTGTGCAGAAAGGCCAGAGAAGAATCAACCAGAGCGAGGGCTTTGGCTGTGCCCTTACACTTTGCTAGGCTCGAGACCTCCACACCACTCCTTGAGCCCGGGGGTCCCTCCCCACCCCCAGTTCAGAGGCCGTGGGCAGGGCCCCGCCATTAGTTCCAGACACCACGTCTCCTCTATTTATGGCTTTTTTTTCTTTGCTTCTGTGGTTCTCGCTGGATGAATGCCCCCTTTCCCTGGATTTACAGCATCCTCCGGCGGTGGGGTTGATGTCACTTTAATGAGAGTTACAGCTGCCTTCAACTGTGACTGCTGCATTCCAGGAGGCCAGCGGGACTGCTCCGGCTGGGAGGGGTGGCCATGCTCCCTGGCCTGGGATTGAGGTGGAGGCTGGGGGACTGAAGTCTCTTTCTTGTGCCTGCAGATTGCCAGCTCCAGCTGTGAGCTAGGGCTCCAGGCTCCTTGGTGAACCCGCCTTGGTGAACCTGGAGCAACGGAGCAACGGGGAACGGGAATGGTAAGACCCAGGACAACAGGGAGGGGTGGGGGCCTTGGACAGGTGGCATCCCAGCACTAGAGGTTTGGGAAGAGAGCTCTCTGGGCTTTCCCGACACCTTCTTCCCACATCCACCCCCCTCCCCCACCGTGAGAACCAAAGTTCCGAACTGGAGGACGCAAGGCAGGGGAAGGTGGAGGCATTCACAGAAAGCCTGTTGTTCCCTAGTTGAATCCAGATGTGGACAGCAGGGAGGAGGAAGGAGGGGTGCTGGAGGCCAGCCCGAGGGAAGAGGGGAAAGGAGGAGGGGAACTGGGAGAGCAGAAGTGCTCGCACGAGTGCCAGAGATGCCCCAGAATTCTTTCTGGATTGCAATGCCTCTGATTGGGGTCTTCAAGTGTCACCCCAAATTGCCTTCCGTTGTCCCTAATTAACAAATAGGAGGCGATGTTGTCAACGGCTCAAGCAGCCACAGAAAGACTGCTGGCCCTCATATGCCTCTTATTGGGCACCCGAGACTGTGCAGCCAGGACCTCGAACTCTGTGGACTTTCCTCTCTGCCCAGGACCTCGGCTGCCAGCCTGACTGTGGAGGTAAACGAACTCCCGGCCCTGACCAACAAGCAGAAGTGTCAGGTGGAAGCCAGGGGCATTGCACACAGAACTTCGCTTAACCCTCACATCAACCTGATGATATCGGAGTTATCGCACCCATTTTACTGACAAAGAATGGAGGCTCTAAGTCTCAGAGGCTGGTCACTTATCCAAGCCCTCACAGCTAGAAAGTTCCAAGGCTACAGCATTTGCCCACCTTTATACAAGCCAGAAATCTAGAGGGAGGCTGACTGATATGACCAACTATCCAGAGACACTCCCCCTAGTTCCTAGAAATCTGAAGTCAGCTCAAAGTTGCCCCATGGTCATGCTGGAGACAGGCTCCCGGGGGGGGGCAAGACCTTGGCCGTGTGGATAGTGCCCCAGCCAGCATAACCCACCTCGGTGCTCCTCTGGGAGGCGAGAGTTGTCTCCCCAGTAGGGAGGCCAGTGCTGTCCAGGAGGGTGCACGGTGTTGATTCTCCTATAGGCTGTTGACCCTGAAGAGGGGAAGGGCTTGTCCCTGCCCTGCCCCCCTGCCCCCCTCCCCGTGGCCTTGCCCTTTACCCTAACAGGAAGCCCTAGAGCAGGTCCAAAGTCACAGCTGGGAGAGAGGGATCCAAGGGCTGCAGCAGCAGGGACATCTCCCCCTGCCAGCCCCCCTGTGGGACCAACAGAGAGTGAACGCCTGGCCCTGGGCTAGAGGCTGCGGCTGGGGTGGGGACCCAGGGGGTGTAAGTGCAGAGGGCCCTGGAGCAGGAGCCTAGACTTTGGAGTCAGATGGCCCTACGGTAGTCCTATTCCGCCACACTAGCTGTGGACCTTGGACAGAACACCGAATCTCAGGTGCCCCTCTGCAAAGTTTCTATCTCCTGGAGTGCAAGTGGGTATTAAGTGGGATGCCATGTTTAAAGCATCTGGGCCAGCGTCTGCCATGTAGTGAGTGCTCAATAAATGTTAACTCTTACTGTTCTAGATCCCACTTCCCATGCCACCGCCGATGCCAGCCCCAGTCTCCGTATGCTTGCTTGGGAAGAAAGATCCTTTAGGATGAAATCTTTCAGTTTCTCCAGGACTCCCCAAACCTCTCATTCCAGGGACCCAGGGGACCATAGAGGTATTAATTAGCAAAGCCTCAGGACAGGCCCAGGCGGGAGCCTCGTTGATGTTAATTGGTACTATCAGATCTTTGCCCAGTGAGGATGGAGCCATGCAGGCTGAGACAAGGTCTCTGCCCTTGGGGTTCACAATCTGCCCGAGACTGCACCCCTGGTTCTGCGGCTGTGGTGGGCGGATAGGGCCGGCAGCTCCTCCCTCTCTCTCCCCCACAGGGCCCAGGCCCAGCAGGGGAAGAAGGGTGAGGGAAATGAAGGAAGAGGGAGGGTAGGAATCATGTTCTCAGGCCAACCACCACTCTTTGAGTGAGCACCAATGCCAAGGGCTGTGAAAGATGCCAGGCTCTAGCAATGCCTCTCAACTTGTTTAATGAGCCCAGGCAGCCTGTTTAAAATGCGAAATCCCAGGCAATGCCCTCAGTGGTTGAGGTGTAGGGATCTGTATTTTTAACAACCACTGCGGGATTCTAATGAGGCGGGTCTATAGGACCACACTTCAGATAACAGTGGTCTGATGTCTATATGTCCAATATTAGGGCAGAGCCAAGCACATAATAGGTAACGGGAAATGCTGACTGATGGAATGAATGAATGAATGAATGACCGAGCCAAATAGGAAGAGACTGTGAATGGTTCTGTAGGGCCAAAGCCAAAGGTCTGCCTTCCCCTAGGAATTCCCTCCCTCAGGGAAGAGGTGGGCCCTTCAGCCCTGATTCACTCCCTTTTGCGGTTGGGACCAGACTCTTCCTACAGGAGTTGCAAGTTGCTAAGAAAAGATCTAGAACACGCAGAAGAAGCCCCACAAAGTCCCTCTCTCACCCCAGATCTATCCAGAGAGGTCAGGGATCCCTGAGGATTCTAATTCCAGAAAAATACAATTACACACAAACATTTGCTTCTAATTTCCAGAGTTCTGACCCTGAGGCTATCCATGGTTTAGGATTCCTATTGGGGTATCCGTTGACCTGTGAGTCATAGGTAACTGTGGGGAGCTGAACAGAGGGGAGAGGAGGAACAGGAGGAGGGTCCCACAGAGGCAGGGAGTGGCCAGGGCTCTGCCTCCTGGGGCAGGAAGCCAGGGTTTGGCTTGGATTTCTTGGCTTCCGTCTCCTTCTCCAAGAGAGAGCTCAGGGGCCCTAGGGTAACAGGGTTGGAGCTGGGGGTCTGAGGGACAGCAAGGGGACAGGAAGCAGCGGAGATGACCTAAGAGTGTTACAGGGTGACTCCACACTTACTCCAGGATCCAGACGACAGAGAAGGCGGCAAAGGAAGGGGAGGGGAAAAAAGTTGTACTGGACTCCATCTGGGGCAGGCACTGAGCTAATTGCCCATCACATCACATCTCAATTAATATCCCCATTTGACATGGGAGGGAGCGGACTCCGAGCGCGGGCAGGGCTATCTTCGACCCCATTTCACACAGCCAGTAGATGGCAAGGCCAGGATTTCAAACTGAGGCCCAGCAAACACCAACACCAGGATCCTCCCCTAATCTAGGGGACCGGGAGGGGCTCAAACTGCAAACCCACTTGCTGCCAAGGGACAGTTCCTGCTTTCTGTCCTCCTCTGTTGCCACTACAAGCCCTTTGATGGGTTCACTTCTGTCATTTGCAGGAAATGATCGGGAGGTTCCGAATGGGCCATGGGAACCGGATTCCTGCCCCTCTGCCCTCACCCTGATGGCCTTGACCGGCTCCCCCGACTCCCACCTCACCCAAGGTCTTGGGTTTAAAAGCTGCTCTGGCCTCCTCTGACTGTCCAAGGCCACCAGGGCAACCACACGCACAGAGAGGCGCTTTTAGGTCTCCAACTTCCAAAAGGCAGCCAAAAGTTTTTTTAAAAAAACTAAAAACTGGGTGGTTGATACAGATACTGGGACATTTAGGAAGGACAGGAGGCGGAGCCTGAAGCTCAAGACCTTGGATTTAGATGTGGGTTCTAGGTCTGGCCCCCCTCCTTTCTGGCATGACCTTGGGCAAGTATATTCACTTCTCTGAGTGTCAGTTTCCTCACCTATTAAAATGAGTAATAATATCTGCCTCACAGAGATACTAGAAAAATTAAATAAGAAGATGAATCCGCAGATCCCAGGCTCATGGTAAGCAATCTATACAAAGCCTCACAGCTTCTTACCACTTATTTTTAATCAGTGGGGTATTTGAATTTTTTTAAATGTTTATTTATTTTGAGAGATAGAGGCAGAGCATGAGTGGGGGAGAGGCGGAGAGACACACACACAAAATCTGAAGCAGGCTCCAGGCTGTCAGCACGGAGCCCAAAGCGGGGTTCAAACCCACAAACTGTGAGATCATGACCTGAGCTGAACAAAGTCAGGTGCTTAACCGACTGAGCCACCCAGATGCCCTGGTGGGGTATCCGGGGGAAGTAATTTCAAATTCCAAATAGGAAACATAGATAATAAAAAATAATTTCTATTATTTTTAAATATATTTTTGAAGGGTATTTATTTATTTTGAGAGAGACAGAGACAACGTGAGTGGGGCAGGGGCAGATAGAGTCAGAGAGAGAGAGAGAGAGAGAGAGAGAGAGAATCCTAAGCGGACTCCACACTGCCAGCGCAGAGTCCAATGAGGAGCTTGAACTCACAAAACCACCAGATCCTGACCTGAGCCAAAACCAAGAGTTGGACTGAGCCACCCAGGTGCCCCAATAATGGGAAATAATTTTTAAAAGCTGGGGTTAATTGGGCTCCCTTCTGATGTGTAAAATGGAAACCATGCCCCGCCTACCTCTGAGGGTTGTTTAGGATTTGATGAGAATTCGTGAAAAGCCCGTGCCAGTGTCTAGGAGAATGGTAACACATATAAATGATTCCTATTACTGATCACACTCACCTGCTGTGCACAGGTACACCACACACCGGTGACAAACCTGTCCACACAGAGAACAACGTGGAAAACTTAAATTCAAGGAGATTTCTGTTGTACATTGGAAAGAACTTTCTAGTTTCAACTTGCCTAGTAGTAATTAAGTCTCCTCAGGACATTATAGGGTCCTTTCCCTTCACAGACATTAAAAGACAGATGAAACACTGTCTCTGGGGCTGCTGGAGATGGCCCTGACTGGAGGCAGGACTGAAAGCCGATGTCCAGGGAGTCAATCTTTGCAAAAAGCATTGTCATTATTCATATTATATTGATCCATATTTGAATCATACTCTGATCTCCTTTTAAATCTTTTCCGCAGGAGCATAGAGGAAAAAGAGAATACCAAATGACCAGTCTGAGCTATCACTGATTTACACCATGTTATTAGAAATTTACGCCATGTTTTTAGGAATAATATGTGAACTGTGTCAATATATGGAAATACATGTATAAAATAATGCCGAAAAAAAAAACCAGAATAAGAACCAGAGAGCGTGAAGTGCTAAGTTTATAAAAGCCACAAAGCTCAGAAGGTCATTTGGAATAAATATCGATCAGGTTTTATTTTCTCTCAAGTAGCCTAAGGCCATTGTATGCATTTTAAATATCTATATAATGGGATGAATAGGTGAGTTTAGGGCATTGAAAATACTCTGTAGAATACCGTAATGGTGGATGCATATCATTCTACGTTTGTCAAAACCCATGGAATCTCCAACACAAAGTACAAAGCCTAATGTAAGCTGCAAACTCTGGGAGATAATGATGTGACAGCACACTGTCATGGTCGCAGCAAAGCTACCATTCTGCTAGATGTTGATCGTGTGGGAAGCTGTGTGTATCCTGGAGCAAGGAATATTTGGAAATGCTACATTTTCTACTCAATTTTTGCTGGGAACCTAAAATTGCTCGAAAAACCAAAATCTATTAAAAATACATAAAGCTCTGTTGGGATATGAATTGAAAATGCACTCAATATATTATATCGTGTTTCCATCGATAACATGGTATCTTTCCGTGTGTTCAGAAAAATACAAATAAGTCTTTTTTAAAAAAAAGTCATGACAGTGGTGGTGGGAGAGAGGGTGTCCCCTTTTTCCGGTAGACAAGGAAAGGATGTGATCCCCAGGTTTGGCCCCCACTGGGACCTGACCCTCTGTCACCAGCCCTTCCTAGGTGATTCTGTCAGAGGCCAGATGAAGCCATCAGCCAGCTGGGAGCCAGAGAAAAGGGAGATGTTAAAGGGCTCCAGCAGCAACTGTGACTGGAAAAGCTGATGGCTCTGGTCTGAGACGGCCCCTGCCGGTCCCGACTTGCTCATACGCAGCTTCCCGATGAGAAGGCAGGACTTCTAGAAGGCAGGACTTCTCAACCCATGCCATAACCCATTCGTGCGCTGTGCAAGAGAAGTACAAAGCTGGGCTAAAAATCCAACTGATTTTTTTTTTTTTTAGTAATAAATTTTCCTCAGGGCTTTGCATAAACGAAAGTGTATGTAGCCACGAAAAATATAAGTACAAAGCACACAGTCCTGCCCGGCCCCTCGTCTTGCTGCTTGCAGACATACTACGGTCTCTGCTGGAGCCGTGGGTGCAGTTCCATAGAATAGAGGCCAAGTCCCTCCTCTCTGAGGTCTCTGGCTGTGCACCCTGGTGATGGAATTGTTGGGGTGTGAGGGGACAGGATGCTCTCAGAGACCCACACGTGTGTCTGCTGTGATCTGTAGTATACTCTGTACCTTTTGTGGTTTTCCAGGAGTGGGGAGCACTATCGGCATGTGCCGATGGCCTGAGGTCTTCCGTTTTGATGAGGTGGCCCAGCCTGCCACCCAGAAGGCCCTATTTTCCAGGGGCCACACCACTAATAAGATTCTCGAGGGCAGGGACCTGTGCCCCACATTCTCTTCCCCACAGCAGAGTGACAGGCACTCAGGGCTACAGAAGACCTCATTTTTGAGCATCGTTGGGGTACAAGACTCAAGAGCTCAAGGTGGATACAAAGAGGGGCCAGATCCACTACACCCTGTGCCCAGCAATGAAATGGAAACCCCATGTGGGGTCACAGAAGGAGGCTAGGCCTGGCTTCAGAATGCTAGACTTCTAATCTGAGCAGTGCCAGTAATATGTGGCCTCAGTTCTTCTGTACGTCTAGCATGGACACCAGTGCTGTGAAATCATTACAGCGAAAGCCAGAGATTGCAGAGCTACCAAAATAGTAACCCGAGGGCTCCTCCCCCAGCTTCCCAATCTCAGTTCACCGTGCCACCCAGGTGCCCAAGCCAAAACCAGGAAGCTGTCCTTGACTCCTCCCCGCCCTCACCCCCAAGTACAAAGAAATATCAAACCCTATTTCCAAATTGTACTTCCAAACCACAGCTGATGTGCAACATGTCTTTACATACCTGCTCCCACTACCATGGTGCATCTGGACAGCTGCAATCCACTTCCAGAATGCCCTTTTCAAAATACACGTCTGATCATGTCACTGCCTTACATAATACAGTGACTGCCCACTGCGCTTAGGAAAAGAAAGCCCACGTCCTAGCGTTGCCTGCATTACCTGCCCTCCACCAACTCTCCTGCGTTACTTCGAGCAGCTCTCCATCCTCACCACTCCGGGTACTTGGGGACATTTCTGGGGAGTCCGCCAGACTTAGGCCCCAGACACAAGCTCGTCCCTCTGCGTGGACCATCGTCCCTACTCATCAGTCCTGATTCATCTTATAAGTCAGCTTTAGATATTGCTGCCTTCCCAGGCCTCCTGGTCTAGGCTCAGATCCCCTCTAATTCTCCATGGTACCAGCTACAACAGTTGTAATTTAAATATTTGCTTTCGCACTTACTTTATGTAACAGCCTTACAGCTGTAGCCTCCGTCCCAGGATAAGGAATTGCTGCATCTGCCTTATCCCGCTGCTGTAACTACAGTGTCTAGCACAGTGTCTGACTCTAGATGAATGAATGAATGAATGAATATCTGGAGGAGGGGGGAGCAGGAAAGGCCTTCTGGAAGAATGAGCACTAAGAAGAAGACAGATACGTTCAGGACCTTCAAGAGCTGCTGGCTTGGAATCTCTGAGGGAGACGTACCTTCTCATGTAGCTGTGATTCTTCAAGCTTCCTTTTCTTTTCCTGAAAGTCATTGATTCAGCCCGACTCCATCTAAGCTTCTCCTCTGCTGGGCTTTCTGCCCTGGGAAGAATGCCCATCCTGGCCTTCTCTTTCTTTCCTACTCTCTACTCCGGCCCGTTGCCTCTCCGGTCCACTTTCCCACCACGCCCTTGGATTTATATAACCCGGTAATTGTGTGATGCTGTAAAACTAACGTGCACTTCTGCTTGGCCAGTGAAGTGACAAGCTTTGCGGCCTGGAGAGGCAAAGGAGAGCAAGCACTCCTCCTGTGGCCCCAGCTCCTCCTCCGACTCACGGCACAGGGAGTCAGCCCTGTGTGCCAGGGCCCAGCAATGGAGAGCTACACTGCACCCCAAGCCAAACGCCAGCCACGGAAAGAAATTGAAAGAAAAAAATCTTTCCACTCTTGCAAAGACAAGCCCCTTATCATATCTGTCCTCTCTCTGGATGGAGGTCATTGGTTTAATTTCCCTTTCAGCCTTCGACAGGACTCTGTTGGCACGTTTCCTAAGTCACAGGTTGGGAGAGGGCCCGGCATTTCTCTTCCTATCAGATCGAGGCACGCTAGGACCAAAAAGTAAAGGGGCGGGGGGACTCCTCCGGATGTCTGGCGGCCCATTCCATTGCTGGGTTCGAGAGGTCCCAAGCAAATATAAAACAGGGAGACCTAAGGAGAACACAGAGAAAAAGTGTTCCCAAAAGAGATGTGTGTGGGGGGGGGGGGGGAGGTGAGCCAACGGAGGAGAGAGTCATGTGTAGGTCACATAGGGATTTCATATTTGATACAACGGGAGAGAACAAACAGTACTAAATAAAAACAGCCACCATTTATTTGGTCTTTACTATATTCCAAACATACTGTGAATGGCTTCTATACACAGACTTTGATTTAATTTTCAAAACAACCCAGTGACGTCAGCATTTATGTGCCCACTTTACAGATGAAGAATCAGGCTCACAGAGTCACATAGCTCGAGAGTGGCCAAGCTCCAAGATTGAGATCCCAATGCCCTTGCTTTGAACCACTACTTGCAACTGCTTTCCTAGGGCTACAGATCAGCAAGGAAAGGGAATTGGTTGATGGTGGGGCAGAGGGCTTGAGGTTCCACATCAAGAATGTTCTGACAATGAGGGCTGTTTGGTTGTAGTCAGGGTAATTAGGCTTGTTAGAGCTCTTCCTCTGAGGGCCTTTACATTTAGGAAGAATGGATGTTTCTATGCCTGGCTGTGTGTTCCCAGCATGGGGGCTGGCCTGTTTGAACTAACTGGCAGCCTCACTGGGGTACCAGACAACCACACACGAAACCGTTACGCTGCAGGAGAAGATAGCACAGGATGTGTGCCAGTGGTTCCAAGCAAGGGCTCCTGGCAGGCCCGACTGTGGTTCCAAGCAAGGGCCCTGTGGTCAGGCAGACCTGTGTTTGAGTCCCCGCCGGCTCCCCTACTTGTGTGACCTCGGGTACATTACTTAACCTCTGTAAGCCTCTGTTTCCTAGTCAGTAAAAAAGAGGCTAAGAATAGAACCTACTTTGGAGAGTTGCCACGAAAATTAACAAAGACGATACCTGTGAAGTGTTTGGTACAGAACTTGGACATAATAAGGATACAATGAATGGTAGGTGCTATAATGATTGTCATCGTGGGAGTCCTGAGGCCAGAGAGAGAGAGAAGTACTGGGCAGAGCCATAGCTTGGTGGCTGAGAAGGCCTTTCTGGGAAACTCCAACTTTGTCCTGGATCTTGAAGAGTTTGGTTGAGTAAAACCAAAAGGAGAGAGTAGGGACAGAGACGGGGCGCAGATGGTGGAGTGAGACATCAGCTCCCCTATCTTAAAGAAAAATCTAATTTGATCTCTGGTTACACTAAAGGAGGAAACTGATCATGGCAAGGAAGTGATAGAGGAACTGAGGTCTTCTCTCTTCGTTTCCAAACGCAGGATTTGAATAGAGATAAACACAGCCTGAAAGACTTAAAAAAGAAGCCAGACACACAGGGCTTCTCTGCTTACGTCTTTTGGGATCTCACTGGGGTGAAGGGGAAGGGACCTGGGAACGCAGTTTGGGGCAGCGCTGATGATGGATGGGGGACAGGATCTGAAACAGGAAGTTAGGAAATTTGGGTGAGGTCCCAGTGACTGTGTGGACTGATTCATGTGAGAAGATCTAGCTTTAAGGCGGGATTGGGATGAGTAGCCTATCAGGCAGGATGCCAGTTTTGAGACCCTGGACATCTCTCTTCTTCAGTCCTGCCAGCTCAGGGTGGGAGGGCCCAGGAGCAGCCATTGTGCTAATCCATTATTCTCTGACAGCCTGCCTTATCTCCCTGATGTGAAGATAAACTCCTCCGGGGGCCAGGACCGTTCCTGAGGAGAGATGTTTGTTTTAGATCCCCTCTGCTTAGCCCTCTGTCAAGTACCAACTGTCAGACCCCTTATATCAAGCATCACCTGGGCCTTTGTTAAAAATGCAAATCATTGGTTCTTTTCTCTAGGGAGTCTATTTGGCTAGATTTAGGGGCCCTGGTGTTTGTTTTCCTCATAAGCACCCAGATGATTCTTTTGATTACGTAAACTCGGAAAACACTGAGTTAGAGCATCTCTTGAATCCCGTTCGGTCCTATAAATGCAGGGAGCGGAGTGTAGCAGGCGAGCCCTGGGTTGGTAGTAAGGAGACAGCTTCTAGGCCCAAGCCTGCAGTTCAGGGGGTCTGGGGCTGCTGTCACAGAACCTGCTGTCCTCTTTGTGCTGAGGAGAACCTAGAAGGGAAGGAGGCTTTGGAGGCGAGTAGTCACCATCTGTGATCAAGATCTCAGAAGAAGGAACAGGGGGACCTAGAATACACAGAAGTGGAATGGACCTCAGGGAACAATAGGTTCTGAACATCTCCCTGGCTTCCTCTTCCGTGGAATTGACAGGATATCATGGGTCTCGGCAACTGCCCCTGTTCGTGGGGGAGCCCTGAGGCCCAAAGAGTTTTTCAAACGTTCCCAAAGCACACAGCTAGTCAGAGGAAGCAGGAATCCAGATCTCCCTGCCCTCACCCAGGTCACCGTTGGAGTGCATGGCGGGGCATATTTCCTAGGGACTTGTGGGAGAACGCCTGTTGGTCGAGCGCTGGTGTCCCAAGTCCCTAGTCATTCTCCTGAATTTCCCTGGATTGGCTCAGCCTATTACTGGGAGAGAGACCGGGGGTCTTGGGCAATGGGCAGGGCTGAGGATAGGCCATGAATGGGGTAAGTGAGGGAGATCGGACTGAAAAGAAAATACTGACCCGGGGCTCACAAAATGTGGCAAGTCGAGGGGACGTATTCAGAGAGGTGGCCTGCCTTATCAAGACACCACTCCGGAGGGATGTCAAATTCGGGCGAGAACCTCAGCTCACCTCTCCTGACCCAAGACAGTCAAAAGGCTGAAGACGAGGTGAGGTCTGATTTTGCAGAACGTTTTTTAGAAATTCGCTGTGTCAGAGAAACTAAACGACCAAACAAAACCCCTAAAACACCAAGCCCGACCATTTCGTCCACGTGGCACGAGAGCGAGCCAAAGGGGCGGGGGTGGGGGGGAGGTGGACGGGACGGGGAAAGAGTCACCCGTCCCGCCCCAGCTGGGAGGAAGGGATTTGCCCGTTGAGCCAACTCCTGACACAGCCGGGTCGCACGGGGCGCGGCAGGGAGGGAGGCCGATTGAGAAAGCCCTTTTCCCACAAAGCCGCTGCGCGGCTGTCCCCTGTCCCCGCCCCCTGCCCCGGGCCACAGCCGGACCGCGGGGAGCCGCCGCGAGCCCTTTAAGGGCCGAGAGGTGCGCGGTCTCTTTAAGGCAGGTCCTGGTGGTTTCTGTTTTCCGAAGGAAGTGACGGGGGGTGGGATTGAATGAAAAGTGCAAAACAGAGTCTCGCCGCGCCGGAGTCGGGGGCCGCGGCAGTCGCGGCGCTGGGCCGGTGGGCGGGCGGGGGGCCCCCGGGAGCGCCGCGTCCGCCTCGGAGCCGCCGGGGGGCGAGCGGCGGAGCGCAGTGCACGTGCGTCCGCGCCACGTCGCGGGCCCCCCGCGCCTGAGTCCCCCCTCCTCCGGGGAGCCGCCGCCCCGCGCCCCGGACTAGTCAGCAACTTCGCGCGAAGTTCGGCAGCGCCCCTCTCCGCTCGCACGCCGCGCGCCGGGCCCGCGGAGGGCGGCGGCGGCCCCCGGGGATGCGCCCGCCCGGCCGCCGCGGGGTCCCCACGGCGACCCCCGCGCTGCTGCTGCTGCTGCCGCTGCTCGTGCCGCTGCTGGGGGCGCCGCGCGGCGTGGGCGCGGGGCCGGGCGCTCCGGCCGAGCTGCGGGTCCGCGTGCGGCTGCCCGACGGCCAGGTCACCGAGGAGAGCCTGCAGGCGGACAGCGACGCCGACAGCATCAGCCTCGAGCTGCGCAAGCCAGACGGCACCCTCGTCTCCTTCACCGCCGACTTCAAGAAGGTGAGGCACTCTCGCTCGCCTGGCGGGACCTGGGAGCCTGGGCGCCCCGGGGTCCCCGGTGGCACCGAGGCCTGCGGGTGAAAGGCGGGCCAGGAGAGGCAAGAGGCTTAGCCAGGGTCGTCGGGCTCTCCTCTGCGCCTCTTTGCAGGGTCCCCAGCGCCCAGATCCGACCCCTTCATTCTGCAGGAGGAATTCCTCCGCCGGCCCCTCCAGCCTTTCAAGACCCCTTTGCTCTGGGTGCCCAGGCCCCTTCTCACTCCCTGACTCCCAGCCCTTTGCTTACTTCTCTTCCAGCTCTGCCAGAGCCCTCCAGGTGCTGACTCTCCTTCAAAAGAGTTGACTCCCTTCTTGGAGTAATTCCCCGTGCTCCAGGGGAGAAAGTCCTGGGCTGGCAATCAGAGGTCCTGGGT
Source organism: Cryptoprocta ferox (assembly GCA_028646485.1). Taxonomy (NCBI): domain Eukaryota; kingdom Metazoa; phylum Chordata; class Mammalia; order Carnivora; family Eupleridae; genus Cryptoprocta; species Cryptoprocta ferox. Next base: position 90,302,706 of record CM053575.1, on the reverse strand, counting down.
TCTTGCTGTGTGATCTTGGGCAAGTCCCCTTCCTTCTCTGGACCTCATTTTTCACCTCTGTGAAGGTCAGTGAGGTGGCTCCAGGCCTCTTAGCTCTGACATCTTGGAGTCCATGAACCAACTCTCCTGTTTCACTTTCCTAGGCTGGAAGCATGGTGGAGGGAGGGGAGGGGGTAGGTAAGAGCTGATTGTCCCTTGTCCCTCTGGAGCCAAGGAGAAGCTACCTCTACTCCTTGGTCCTGAAGGCTGGGAAGCTTATAGAAGGAGGACCTGGGGAGAGGCCCTACGTGAGGTCCCCGCACTCTGGGAGAGCTGCCTGGCAGGATGGCTGGCCAATCTCCATGTTTTGGATCAGATCTCAGGAAAGGAGCAGAAACCAGCCTCTGCTCAGTGTGTGTAAGGAAACCGAAGGAACCTGGTGGAGGGACCAGAAGGTGGACGTGGCCCCCAAGGTTGTTGGGGTTGGGGGAAAGTGGAGGAACTGGGGGGCTATTGGCAAATGGGCCTGGAAGGGCAGTGAGTGACTAACGGTGACCCAGCAGCAGGAATTTTGGAAGGAAAGAGGGTGGGTGAGGAGTAGGTACTTGAAGGGAGTTTCCTGACACACACACACACACACACACACACACACACACACACGCCCTTCTTCTGATAAAAAGAGGCCCTGTCTCTGGGGGAGTGAAGAGATGAGGCCAATTAGATAGCTGGGCAGCTGGAGAAGTTCAGGGCTATAGAGCCTCGCCCAAGCCATCTCTCACTCTTCCCTCTTATGGAGAGTGGGAGCTTGAGAGCAAAGGGGCAGAATTTGGGGACCCAGCAAAACTGCCGTAGATAGCGTGGTGAGGGGATCTAGGGAACAGTGGCAGTAGGGCTTGACTGCCGATCCGCCCCAAACTACCGAGTTGTCACTGACTCGGGACATAGGTGGACCATGGGGTGTGGGCGGTCATCACAACTGGGAAGACATTGTGGCCCTTCCTTACTCAGTAGGCCCATGCTAGGTTCTCACATTCAGGTCGGGGCAGGTGGGTTTGTGTGGGGAGAGAAGGAAGCTGGCTGGGCCAGAATCCCTCCTGCCTCCCCACACCTAAACTCCAGGGAAATTTTGTCAAGTGTCTTCTTTTCCTGGGAAATCCCAGTAGTAGCCGGACCCCTCAGGAGGCAATGGTCTCCTCTTCCCCTCTAACCTTCCACTCAAGCCCTTTGTCCTTGAGAGTGCGCCTCTGGCCAGGCCAGGAGTCTCTTAACCTTCCTGCCCACTGCCCATTGTTCTATGGTGGCTGGAACCCTGGGGAGAGGCTTCCCGATTCCTGGGACCTCTCCAGCAGCCAAGGCTGTGGCTAGGACATCAGTGAGAGAGAGACTCAGACACAGGACGGGTGGGGCTGAGCTTTCATAGCCTCTGGCTGCAGCATAAACTCTTTTATTGCTCTACGCTGCGGGCCACAAAAGGGGAGAGCCCCAGTGGCAGTGGGGTGCAGGACTGGGGTTTGGAGCTGAGCATTTAGTGGAGGGCTAACTGCCCAGTTGGAGAAACCATTTGGAGCTGATCGCAAGGGCCCCATTTTAATCCCCGCAGTGGTTCAGACCTCCGCCCAGGTTTCCAGCATCTGCTTTTCAGGTTAGCCTCTGACCCAGAAGCTGGCATTTCACACCCGCCCTGGCATCTCCAATTTCACCAGCAAGGACAGGAATTGGGGGTGGAAGGCACAGAACGGGAACCCGCTCTCCAAGGTCTCTCCAGCTCCAGGTTTCTCATTTAGCCCAGGGCGGGGCAGCATAGCCTTTACCCCCACCCAAGTCCACTGTCTACATGGGCCAAAGCAGCTTTCATATGCGGATCCTTCTGTGGCCAACTCCGTCCTCAAGGCCCTGCGCCCCATAGCCTTTGGCAGATTTACACAAGGTTCTATCTAGACGTAACAAATTTTCCCACGGAAAGAAGGCTTGAACGTTGTGTTTCTTTTGTTTTGTGTACCAACCCCCCCAGTCCACTTAGGAATAGCAATGTTTGCCATTTTCTCACCTTGGGGAGACAGTCCAGACCGAAATGAGACAGATGTGGTTTAACCCTGAGCAGGGTACTTGATCTCTGCAGGCCTTCGTTCCTTCATCTGTAAAATGGGGGTGATAATGGTACCAATCCCATGGCTATCTTGAGAAGCAAACAGGTAATCCATGGGAAATACCCACTATGCATTGGCTGCTGTGGTAAGTGCCCAAGAAATAGAAGCCACTAACTTTCATAATCGTCGCCCACTTCGCAAAGCAGCCTGGGCCGTCCCTGCTGAGCCTGGACTCAGAGAGGTTGAATGATGGACCCAAAGTCACACAGAAAGTACTGAGCCTGGAGGTGCCTTGCGTCCCTCATCATAACCTTCTCCTCGAAGCACCTGTGTACTGGAACTCTCCAGAGAAACAAAAACAATAGGACATAGAGCGAGATGTACAGAGAGAGATTTATTACCAGAGATTGGCTCTCGTGATTGTGGAGGCTGAGAAGTCCTACGATCTGCCATTTGCATAGCCTTTACCCCCTCCCAAGTCCTCCGTCTACATTGGCCAAAGCGGCTTCCAGATACCAGGAGAGCTGGCAGTGTGGCTCCAGCTTGAGTCCAAGGCCTGAGCACCAGGTGTGCCAATGTCCAAGGGCAGAAGATGGATGTCCCAGCCCACGCAGAGGGAGCACACTCGCCCTTCCTCTGCCTTTTGTCCTATCCACAGCCTCACCAGATTGCATGATGCCCACTCACACTGGCAAGGGCCATCTTTTTTACTCATTCTGCCAATTGAAATGTTCGTCTCTTCTGGAAGCACCCTCACAGATACACCTGGCAGTAATGTTTGACCAGCCCTCCGGGCACCCCTTCACCCAGTCATGTTGACACAAAATTAACTGTCCCACTGCACAGTTGCTGGCCGGCCCCTTTGAGCACGGAGCAGTCATTTTTGGCCCCCCAAAATACACAGGGCTGCAGGGACTGCCCTGGTGCCGGACGCATCACAACCCTCTGTCTGGTCCATCCTCTCCCCACCCCCAGCCCCCTCTCTCCAGCCCCTCCCACCCTCTCTGTTTGCCTCCACCGAGAGGCAGGGTTGTAGTCCTGTCTGGCTGTCCCCATGCTGCCACGCTGGACCTGAAGGCGGTGAGGCAGTAACAGTCATCAGAGTAATCCGCTCGCCGTAGGACGCAGAGCCTGGAGCCCAGGCAAGGACTGATTCTAAACTCCACAGGTAGCTTGGAGCTATCAAATGGCCATCCTCTGTCACTGCGTACCCTGCCCCAAGGCTGCTGACCATCAGGCGGACTGAGCTCTGGCTTAAAAAAAAAAAAAAAGCGCCATGACTCAGTGGCTCCCAAACTTTGATGCCCATTAGAATCACCTGGGTAGCTTTGGAAACTCAACTCCCAATGCCCGGGCTGCAGCCCACAGCAATTAGATCTGATATCTGAGGGCGACAGTCGTTTTAAAGGGGCCCCATGGCTCCCATAGGCAGGTCACTGTTAAATGAAGGCAGAGCCCACACTCACTTAGCACTTGGCGACCTGTCATTCTATCCAGGATAACCCTAATGTGCTCCAAGCAGCGTATAGGCGTTATGCCTAGTTCTACATGCCCTCAGTACACCGACTGTCCTTCATAATCCACCCCCAGTAGGCAATACTCTCCCTTCAAATCCAAATCCTATGGATGTAATTATACTCGCATGTGCACACTCACTCGGCATGACTGTTACCAGGCACGTCACCACCCCCAGGCTCTAACCTGGCTTTTTGTCCATCAGCCCGCTTGGGCCCCTCCCCCAGGTTGGCGTCCCCGTCCAAATTCTCTTTCCCCTTTGCTCCCTGGTCTGAGTGTCCAAAAGCAGAGGGAGGGGGATGAGTCATGTTCCAGGCACTGTGGTCTGGTGCTGACCGGATGGGTAGGGTGGGGCTGAAAGATATGAGAAAGTCATGTGCAACTGTTTTGGAGTGGAGGGTCCAATGGGAACGGGGGAGGCTCAGAAGTGTGGCAGGAGGGACCCTGAGGGGCGGTGGGCTGGAGCCAAGATAAGGGGAGCCATATGGTGGTGTGGGTCAGTTCAAGGTCACTCTGCAGGACCCAAGAAGAATGGAAACTTGAGCCCTTGGTGCCCTGGCCGGAGCACCGATGGGTGAGTGGGAGTCAGGAAGGAGCAGTCCAGAGTCCCCGCCTCAGGGGGCTCCTGGTTGGGGTGAGGGAGCAGCGTGGGAAGCTGCAGGCTGTCAGATGTAGTCTGGAAGATGTGGAATGTGCAAATGACCGCGCACTGCCGGAGGCTGTTTATTACAACAGGATGTCATGTCACATGGACGTCAGAGCGGAGAAGCTTTGAGAGACCAGTCTTCCCCTACGTTAGGTCTCTGAAGTGTAGCAGTTTGGAACACAGGGATGTGATGGGCGGGTTATCTTCCTGGGGATCAGAGGACAGCAGAAATGCTTTCAGGAGAGGCCCAGACTTTTCTGGGAGTCCAGAGCATTTCCTCATAGGAGTTTATGGGACACCAGATGGAACAACCTGGCTTGTGTTCGTGGGGCCCTCAGGGCTCACAGCAGTCTCGCTGCCGTGTCCAAGTGAATTCCTCCCTGGATCTGGATCTGCAGCCCCGAGGGAAGGTTCAGACATGCTCCCAGGAGCTTGGCAAGCATCTCCTACCCCTGAATGCCAATGTCCAGGTGGAGTCCTGGCGAAAGATCCTGGGGTCAGGCAGTGGAGACTACCACCTGGGACCAGGGAGGAGTGGCCTGCTAGAAATCAGATGGCGAGAGGCAGAGAAGGGCTCTCACAGGAAGACAGGGTGCATCCTCGTGATGACAACCGCAGGTCCCTGGATCTCACACTGTTCGCTGCTTTCAGGCACAGCCTCATTTGATCCTCACTACTACATCATGAAGCAGGGGTTACTCCCATTTTGCAGATGTGGAACCTGAGGCTTAGAGCTACGAGTGACTCTGATGAGATAAAGTAGCTGATGATCCAGGATTAGGACCCAGGGACCTTCCCACTATATCGAGATTGTCTTGTATGTGCTGTAACATATGTAGGCTCCTTCCAGAAGGCCAAAGATACCTGAATGGGGAGGAGAAAGGGAAGAAGGAAGCTGACAAGACCTTAATGCAGAGGAACAGATCTACAGAGAAACCCTCCTCTCTACAGACTTGAGCTGGACCCCTTCCCCCCAAGCTCATAACCCCTGGTGGATTTGAGTGTTGGCTTTTGGCAGCTCTGGGCCTGAGACTCTTCCTCTAGAGAGATGGGTGTGTGTGTGAGTGTGTGTGTGTGTATGCACGCGCGCGCGCACGAGGACCATTTGTAAATAAATGATCTTACGGAGACGACTGATCTCTCGCTGTGTACGTCTTCCTGCCCTTCACCAGTTGTGCGACTTGATGAGCCACTTGACCTCCCAGAGCCCCAGGCTGAGACAGGCATGGGCATGGCCGAGACGACAGTAGAACGCTCACGGTCCTGTGAGAAGTGCATCAGAGGCTGTGGCAAAGCAGAGGCCAGCGTAGGCTCGTGAGAAGTGAGGTAGCGGTGCCAGCTGAGGGGGGGGGCCCAGGCAGGTCCCCTCTCCCCCTCCTCTGCCAGCTCTCCTTCCTCGCTGCTAAGCACCTTGTTCTGGCACTTTCTTTCTGCTCCAGGGGCCACAGCATAATTAGGAGCTTTGGTCCCTTATGTTGGCAAGTGTTTAAGCGGCTGCCACTGTGGATTCCGATGAAGGGCAGGGAGCAAGAGAGGCATTTGGGGCTGGGAATCTGGCTGAGAGAGGAGTCTGGAGCCCCATCGAAGGAGCCCTGAGTCAGCGGGACAGCGGGGCGCAGTTGATCCACATAAAACCTCACATTGTTCCCCAGGGCGGTTGGAACAGTAGTGACCTTTGGGATTTGGCTGACAGAGAACTGGGGGCTCAGGGGGCTGGGAGGAGGGCAGGGGGCACTGCTCCGGACTGGTGGTTGTGCTAATGGCCCTTAACAAGAAGCTTTTGTCCCCGGACTGGCCCTGAGGGCATGCAGGCATCCCCGTAATGGGGTAAAGGGGGCAGCCTGAGTCCCTGGGCACCAGCCTGGGAATGTGCTCCGCCTGGCTCTGGGTTGACCCCATCCACCCCTCTTCCTGCCTGGGTAGACTGGGCAGAGCGGCTAGGGTGGTCCTGTGTCTGTCACAGGGCAGCCAGCACGGGTGAGGAAGGTGCTGGTTCCCGACCACCTCTCCTGGCCACCACAGTCCAACAAACCCAGTCCCTTCTCTAGCCATAAAGCGGCCCCAGCCAGGCGCAGGGAATAAATATTTAGATTGGCTCAGCCCAGGCCTCAGAATCACGCGCTCTGGTGGGATGGGAAGGGGTAACATGGCAGAGGACGCTCCCAGGAGACCATGCCTCCTGTCCAAGAGCGAGGAGGAGCTGGGGGGAGTGGGTGCTTCACAAGAACCCGGGACAGAGGGTGGGGACAGCGGGACTGAGGGAAGGGACAGCTCCCCACCCTGGCTCCCTTAGTTTTTGGCTCCCCATGGTGGAGGGGTGGGCTGGCGGGAAGGCTGAGATAGCAGAGCCACCCCCCCGCCTCTCACCGGGTGGGCTCCCTGGAGAAGGGGGCAGAGTGTGACAGCAGGGTGAGGACGTCGTTAGACCGTGGGTGAGGGAGTGCGTGAGGCTGTGTAAGAGACTCAGAGAGCCATGACGGTGACTCAGAGAAAGGGGTGAGGTGGCTCATGTGAGCACCCAGCCTGTGAGGGCAGGGGACTGGGGGGCCATGCAGAGCTGAGCCCATGGGAGCCCGGGAGAGACAGGAGCAACTGCATGTGAAAGAAATTGTTCTGGGAGCAGCAGGTACGCGTGAAAGATGACAGACGTGTGGCCCATGACTGGGGGGAAGCAGGTGGGCGTCCCTGTGTATCAGTCAGGATTTGACTTGGCTGTAACATAAAACCCCAGCAGCGGCTGAAGCAAAAGAGAAGTTTGTGTCCCTCTTCCCGCCCCCCCCCCCCACGGTCTTATCTGAGGCTGGGAGCCGGCGGTCCAGGGCGGTGTGACCGCTCCACTGTCATCCCAGCCCAACTCCTGCGGGCTCTGTCTGCAACGCCGCTTCCTGTCCTCGACATTAAGCTTCACCGGGGGCCTCTCCCCAGGAAGGCTGCACCTGCGCCTGACACAGGATGTCTGCCGTTCAAGTGCAGAGGGCTGTGCCCCGCCGCCCCCCGCCCAGCCTCTGTGCTTCCCGGAGACCCCTCCACTGTCTCGGAGGTGTTCACCCGGACCCCCAGCGCAGCCTTCTCTCTGTGAGCTGCCGTGGGTCTCAGCAGCACAGCATCACAGGGAGTGAACTTGGAGAAGGGGGAGATCTGGGCAAGGGCGGACAGCGGGGCTTGGGGGAGTGTGAAGATCACTGGGCTGTGAGTCAGGAGCTCTGAGCTTCTGGTCCTGCCTCTGCAGCTGCATGACTTGTGAAGGTCATGTCCGCAGCTGGACCCTCACTGGATCATGAACTAAATGATCCCTGAAACCTCCTAAAAGCCAAAGGAGCAGCTGGAGGACCACCAGTCTTCTTGTTGGAGGCGAGGGAATGGATAGAGGCCCCAGAGCACACGTGCGTGCATGCGTGCGTGCATTCGTTCGCTCGGCTCCTAAGTGTCAACCCAGCTTTGTGCTGGACCCTGAGGTTACCACATAAATAAGGCCTGGTGTCCGCCCTTGAGCCAGGGGCAGACCATGCAGGGCTTGGATGACTTGTTGTCCCGGCAGAAGATGCCACGTGAGGATGGGGTCCTTTGTCCAGGCTGTAGATCAGGTGCACATGGGCCTGGCACAACTCAAGTTTCAGGTCCAGCTCAAAACCCATGGCTTCCAGTGACCTACTAGATGAAGCTGGGACTCCTTGGCTGTGCTCTCAGACCTGCTGCCCCTCCCCTCTCGCCTCTCCCCTTCCTTCTCGAAGGAAGAAACCTCTTCCTTCAACCTCTCTCTGCCCTCCCTCGCCCTACCCTGTCCCTGGTGGTTTTCTCAGAATGCTTCCAGGCTCTCGTGTGTGCGCTCCTTCCTTCATGTATTCATCACCAGGCACTTAGTGAGCACCTGCTGTGTTCTAGGGCGTGGGGATATGCTGCAAATAAGATGCTGCCCCAGGCTCGTGGAGCCGAGTCTGGAAGGTACGGCAAGAGAGGGTTGCAAACACAGTGGGATTCGTGCTATAGAGGTCAGGAGTTGGGGCCGGCTGAGTCCCCGGGAGGGTTGGTGAGGGTAGCATTGGGGGGACAGGCCGGAGGAGGGGATGCATTCGAACCTAGTCCTGAGAGACGGCAGGCAGATGGGGACGGGGCATCCCCAGCAGAGGAATCAGCTCTTGGAAAGTCACATGGTCTCATTGCTTCTTCTGGGAACTACCAGCTCTTCAGTTCAATGCTCAGGGAGCACCGGAGGAGCTGTTGGTGGACGGGGGTGCCGGACGTGGAGAATACACTGTATGGTGAAGGCAAGAGGAGCCTTTGAAGGGCATTAGGCAGATCAGTAACAACGTGAAGGGATAGATTGGGTGGGGGGTGTTAAGAGAGCCCCACATTTCCCTGTCTTCCATAAACACCTCTCTCTCTTTGCTAGAAAGCCCCCCACATCCCTTGACTGTTAAGGACCCCTGAAATGTCCTTCCCTCTAGGGAAGTCTTCCCTCCCTCCCTCTTTGCCTCCCCGTCCCATCCTTAAGGGGAAAACAAATGCCCCTTCATCCATCCTTTGCCCCATAGCACTTACCATAAACCTCAACTTTTTTTGGTGCTCTGACTTTGGTTGTAGGAGGTCAGCCTCTCCATGAGCCCCTTGAGGACAGAGGCCTCTGCGTTGGTCTTGGCCACTTCCCTGTCCGGCCTGGTGCCTGTGAAGGCTGTGCCACAGGCCATACTAACCAGTGCTCTCCCACGGATTTGCTGATTACCTGAAAGCCCCAGAGGACTCCCCTGACCTCTCTGGGCCTCAGGTGCGTCTTTCGGAGAAGACCCTTTGCTCCTGCATCTGCAGGTCTGGGATAGATCACAGTTGGAGCAAGGCCAGAGATTGCAACAATAATAAAGAGTTCAGCCCACTATGTTCTGAGACCTTTCACTCATTTTTCCCTCGCAATAATCCCTGGAGGTATAGGTATTGTTAGTTTAACTCATTTAACAGATGTGGAAACTAAGGTACAGGGAGGTTAATTCCCCCAAGGCTACAGGCCGGTATCAGCAAAGCCGGGATTTGAACGTAGGTAGTATTGGCTGCAGAGCCTTTGTTCTTAACTCCTGTGCCCTCGCACAACCTATCCGCTCCTGCTGCTTGCTTAAAACTACAGGCAAAGGGGAGGGGGTGGCGCCTGGGTGGCTCAGTCTGTTAAGCATCAGACTTCAGTTCAGGTCATGATCTCACAGTTCATGAGTTTGAGCCCCACATGGGGCTCTGTGCTGTCAGCACGGAGCCTGCTTTGGATCCTCTGTCCCCCCTCTCTCTCTCTGCCCCTTCCCCGCTCATGCTCTTTAAGTAAAGAAAGAAAGAAACAAACTTAAAAAAAAAAAAAAAAACATAGGCAAACAACAAAAAAAAACCATAGGCAAAGGGCTTCAGCAGACGCTGTCTCCACGGCACACTCACCACACCCACTGCACGGCCCAGGTCTCAGCCCCAGTACTGAACGCTCCTGCGTCTTCCTGCTGGCCCGCTCCTGTGGGGCAGGAGGTTCCTGGGAGCTCATGCAAGGAGCCCTATAGAGACTTCCCATCTTGGGAGTCCTAACCTGAGTCCTGGGCCTGGGGAACCCACCTCCAGCACATCAGCTGCAGCTGTGCCATCTGCTTTGGGCATTAAACCACGACCGAGTGAATCGTCCGGGGGCCCTCTCAGACAAGGAGGAAGCCTGGGAGCCAGGTTTCCATTTGGCCTGGGTCCAGCATCTGGCTGCGTGTTTGCTGAGGCGGGGGGACTTCTTTCCCTGCCCTTTCCCCTGTGCTGGAGGGAAAGGGGCCCCCGGAACCTTAGCAGGGAGCTGAGGTGGAGAAGGTAGGAGGGACACTTGGTGAGGATGATGGAGCCAAGTAGATCTAGAAGCTAGAGCTGCGCACTCCCTCCCGGGTGTCAGCAGGTAGAATATGGGTTTTCTGGAGAAATAAGACTAAGAAGACTGGAGAATTCAGGGTCTACAGAGGTTCTGGGTAGGACAAGTAGGCGGGTTAGGAGGGTGGTCCCGCCTCACGTCACCCTCATATCCGTGTCAGACAATGTCACCCTCACATCTGTGTCCGACGCTGCTTTTTGGTAGTCACGCTGAACCGTGAGTGGGAACTGCCATGCTCCCAGGGCAGGTCTACACAGGACCTCCAGGCATGGCTGGACAAGGGAACTGAGTTCTAATCCTGGCTCTGCCCCTTGCCAGCTGTGTGGCTGAGGGAGGACCACACTACCTCTCTGGGCCTGAGCTTCGGTTTCTCCAGCTGGGCATCAAGGACACCTGGGAGGCAGTGGTGCATTGTGGTTGAGAGAGCACTGGCTTTGGAGTCAGACTGCCTGGGGTTAAAACTCTGGCCACATTTCCTCCTAGTCCCACGACCTTGAGCAAGTAACCCATTCCAAACTCAGTAATAATCATCCTCCCTACCTTCTGTTGTTGTAAAGATTTTAAACAGGATAATACATCCTTTTCGACTCATAATAAGTCACTGGACTTGTCCCTTCTGGTTATAAACTTCAATAAACCTTTGCCCTACCCGAGTAAATCTTTCTCTGTGAGAAATCATTCCCTCTCTTCACCCCCAGTCAGATTCCCCATTTAGTGGCATTTGCTGTTGTCACCAACATTGTCATTTAATATAGAGGCAGGGAAAAAACCTCAAAGCAGGTGTTTGTTTGTTTCTTTGTTTTACCCTCCTGTCTGGTCTAAGAGTTCAAATGCTTTCTCTCAATGGTGGGCAGGTGATATCCCCAAGCAAAGAGGCCACTCGGTAGCTGTCAGACCACAGGCACATGGCTGTGGTATTGGAGAAGATGCTGTGAATATTCCAGATAAGGTTCTTTTAAAGAGCCATTGCTGAAAATAATGTTGGATCCCGCCTCGGGGGTCCTGCCAGGGACGCCCGGCTGCCTTGAGCCCTAAGGGGGGAAGTCTGGTATCAGGTCTCACCTGGCAGGAAGTGAGCCCCCAGTGGAAAATACACTAAGCGTACCAGCCTCCCGTCTCCCCTTAGCCAGGCTGAGCCAATGGAAGATCGGATGGCCCAGCCTGGCAGGACAAGAAGATTCCAGCCTCAGGGCCCAAGAACGGATTTCCTGTCAAGAGGAAGCTGGGTTAACCCGAGCTCTGATTCACCTTTCTTTAAATCTGGCATCATAAAGAGCCGCATGGAACCTTTCTTACCAGCTGGGCCTCAGTCTCCCCTTCGGCAATACTGGTGGAAAACCTCCCCATACATGCCCACAGCTCCTTGTGCTGGAGATCATTTGCAAGAAAAGGAAGTAAGAAACCCCTGTAGTCAAGGGACCTCACAAGTGCACAGGGATTATGGGATGGCAGCACGCAGGGGTTCCGGCCACTTAGAATATTTGCTGATCACTGCGAGGATCAGCAGTAACTCAATTTTCACTCAAACCTACCAGGGAAATGCCCTATTGTCCCCATCCTGCCAATGAGGCTTACAGAAGCTGGAAGATACGCCTGGCACAGGTGGGGTACAACCTCCCCTCATGGCCTATACAGGAGCCCAAGGGAGACCCTGGGCCTCTGTTTCAGAGCACTTATACTCTGCTGGGCATACCTTATGCCCTGAGTCATGGCGGGCTCTCTCAGTGGACCAGGCCAGGGCACGGACATTGAAACCTGAATAACTACACAGGCCTGTCTATGATCAATGCCAATGCAGGGTCATTGGGGCTCTAGAGGAGAATGGTCCTTGCGGCCAGGGTACCTCGGTGGGGGGGGGGGGGGGGCGGTCCTGACAGATCTGGACCACTTCTGAGTGGGACCTGCTCATTTCTCCCTGAGAGCAGTTAGCCCAGGCACAGAGTTGAGTGAGAGCAGGGGGGCACCTTGGGTGCAGCTGGGTCAGAGCACAGGGTTCTAGCAGCCAGATTGGGAGGGGAACCCCTCTCCCTCCTCCCTCTGCGCCCCTCCAGCTTCCCCCATTCATGCAGTGAGTAACAGGAAGGAGCCATTGGCCTGCTGGTAACGCCATTAGTAACCCGGTGGGGAAAGGGGAAGTGGCCAGGGGAAGGGAGAGATGAACCATCCCAGCTCCCCCAGGCCAGAAGTTGGCAACGGCTGCAGCCAGCCTATGCTGCGTCTGCCCTTAACCCTGCCCTATGCCCACTACCTCAGTCTGAGATGGGGATGGCCAGGAGCCTGGCTGATTAGAAGCACGGGGGGGTATTTTGAGGAGCACCAATTTCCAGGCATCCCTCCCCCAACCTACTGACCAAGAATGTGAGAGAGACTCTGGAATCTGTACTTGGAAAAAGTTCAACCCCTGCCCTATTATGGCCTGGTCAGGTAGTTCTAGGGGCTGTGACCCACCCTGATCAGGGTGACACGGGTGCCACCAAGGGGCAGCATCAGCCTTGAAGGAACCAGGCACCCAAAGCAGGATGCTGGTTCTTTCAAGGTGAAGTTCTGTACTTTTAAACAGTTCTGTTTTGAAAAGCTTTCTAGTGGTTCGCTCTGTGAATTTTCCAGGAGGCTTTGGAACATCTGGGGTGTGTTCTTTCAAGTCACGGGTTTAAATGGAAAGATAAAAATTCCTAGACCAGCAGGAGGGAAGTGTCCTTCGCAGGGCAGTGTCCAGGCACGTGTCCTGTCCAAGGCTGGGGCTGAGCACTGGGTGGGCTGCTGGGGAGTGGGGGGGGAGGCTCCACCCACTCCAGCTGGTCCCCATGTTCCTGCCCTTCCGCGCCAGGACGTGAAGATCTTCCGAGCCCTGATCCTGGGGGAGCTGGAGAAGGGACAGAGTCAGTTCCAGGCACTCTGCTTTGTCACCCGGCTGCACCACAATGAGATCATCCCCAGTGAGGCCATGGCCAAGCTTCGACAGGTGAGTGCTTACCTCGAGCCTGCCCCCACCCAGCTCCCGCCCCAGAGCCACCAGCCCAGCCCCAGGCCTGGACCGCACCCCAACCTCGCTCTCCCACCCAGCCCCTGATCCACCCTCACCCTCATCCCTGGCACCCCACTCTCCCCCTGTAGTTCTGAACCCCTTGATATTGCCCGAGGCCAGACCTAACCCCATCACCCCAGATCGCTAATCTGCACTGACCCCCAACTGCCACGTCCCTCCAGCCCCCTGATTTCAGCTCCCTCCCCTTTATGGTGGAGGTTCCAAGCTTGGACCCTGAGGTCAGATCTGCCTTCAGACCCAGCCCCACCCCTCAGTATCCCCGTGACACTGCACACCTTGCCTTCAATGTCTCTACTTTCCTATTGTGAAATGAGTTATACTGAGAATTAAATGAGAACATGCGTGTAAAGTGTTGAGCGTAGTGTTCAGAATCCTTCAGCCCGTTGACCTGCTCCCTGTCCCTTCCTGGACCCTGGGCCTCTTCCCCAGCCTCATCTGAGTTCGCTAAACTAGACCCTCCCCTCCCCTCCCCGGTCCCAGACTCTTCTCTGCCTGTTGGAAGGTGTGGGACCCCAGAGGTCATCTGTCCTGGGCCAGCTCGCCTGGCTGCCCACCTCTGCACCAGCCCTGGCGACTGTCAGAATTCTCCGTCCTCCCCAGACACCGGCCAGTGGCCAGCTGCAAAGGCTCAGCTGCGCCCTGGGGGTTGGTTTCTCCGAAAGCCGGAGGAGAGGCCGGGTGCCCCTTGGCTGCCAGCTTGCCCCAAGGTTCTAAAGGCAGCCAGAGTCGGGTTGTCTGACCCTCAGCAACTAGGCAAAGCAGGGCAGGGAGCGTTCAGAGGCCAGCTGGGAGTGGCTCTTCCTCTCCACACAGAAGAACCCCCGGGCGGTGCGGCAGGCTGAGGAGGTGCGGGGCCTGGAGCACCTGCACATGGACGTTGCCGTCAACTTCAGCCAGGGGGGCCTGCTGAGCCCCCATCTCCGCAACGTGTGTGCCGAGGCTGTGGATGCCATCTACACCCGCCAGGAGGATGTCCGGTTCTGGCTGGAGCAAGGTCAGCGTGGGGTTACATCACCCAGGCTAGAGTGCGGCACTGAGATACGGGGAATTCAGAGGAGGAACCCCCAAACCAGGCTGGGATTGGTCAGGGCAGGCTTCCTGGAGGAAGTGGTGCCTGGGTGGCTCTTCAGGGAGAGGAGTCAGCCAGATGGAAGCGACCCTTTCCAGGTAGGGACACACAGACCTGTGGCTTTCCAGGTCGTGTGGAGGGAGATACCCGGGCAGTGCCCATCTCATGCCCTCCATTAGTGAGAACACGGGACCTCTGTCAGGGGAGGGGGCGCAGGTGTGAGGGTCGGCACCGGCTTCTCCCTGCCCACCCCCGCCGCCCCCCTCTCTTTCTTTCTTGCCTTCCCTGGTGCCAGCATCTCTCCCCTGTCTCTGGTGCGGTCCCTGCCTTTCGGCCTGTGTGGCTTTACCGCTGCCCCAGGTAAACGTGATTCCATTCCCAGGACTGTCCTCATGTCCTCTGTGTAGAGGGGACAGGGAGATGCCACAGTTACAACTCCAGGCCCCTGGTCCTCTGCCCAGCTGGCGGAGCAGTGCCCTTCCCAGGGCACCGCTGGATTTAAAAGTGGCCAACAGGGGGCGCTGGATGGCTCAGTCGGTTGAGCTCTTGATGTCAGCTCAGGTCATGATTTCACAGTTCATGAGTTCAAGCCCCACATCAGGCTCTGCGCTGACATTACGGAGCCTGCCTAGGATTCTCTCTTTCCCTCTCGGTCCCTCCCCCACTCACATTTGCTCTCTCGTGCTTACTCTCTCTCAAAATAAATAAACATTAAAAGAAATGAGCTGCACCCCAAACTGAGGCTCAAGCTCAATACTGTCCCCCCGAGAGGTTGGTCCATCCCGTGGCCACTGAGCCGAGCCAGGGGCCAGGTCACTGCTGTCTTCCCCTAGCACCCTGTGTGTACCCTGGCCACCCTGACTTCCCAGCATGTTTGTTTGTGCTGGTCCTTCCCTACCTAGCCCTCCTCAGATACCACCTCCTTTAAGAAGCTCTCCTTGATTTTCTGTTCATTCTCCCCATGTCTCTATTCCGTCACATCCTAGTTTCATGGTATTTTTAAAATTTATTTTAACATGTATTTGTTTTTGAGAGAGACAGGCAGACAGAGAATGAGCAGGCAAGGGGCAGAGAGAGAGGGAGACACACAGAATCTGATCTGAGATGTCAGCAGAGAGCCCAACGCGGGGCTAGTACCTGAGAACCGTGAGATCATGACCTGAGCCGAAGTTGGACGCTCAACTGACTGAGCCACCCAGGCGCCCCTATAGTGGTATTGTTAAGCATAGGATGGCAGCATGGCCAAGGGGAGGCCTTGACGTCAGACAGACCCGGGCTCCATCCCCACTCCACTCTTACTGTGTGACCTCCGTGAGATCATTAAACCTCTCTGGGTCGGGTTTCCAATCTATAAAAACAAGAATGAAAATACTTGGCTCATTGGGCTGGCGGGGTGCCCCAAGAGGCCATGCCGGGTGGGCCCCTCCCTCCCCCCCTGCTGACCCTTGCCTCTCTCCCTCAGGTGTGGACAGCTCCGTGTTTGAGGCTCTGCCCGAGGCCGAGGAGCAGATGCACCTGTCCCGCTGCGGGCAGGTAGGGGATGGCGGGAAGCCGTGCGTCTGCCGCTACGGCCTGAGCCTGGCCTGGTACCCCTGCGTGCTCAAGTACTGCCACAGCCGTGACCGGCCGGCCCCCTACAAGTGCGGCATCCGCAGCTGCCAGAAGAATTACAGTTTCGACTTCTATGTGCCCCAGCGGCAGCTGTGTCTCTGGGACGAGGACCCCTAGGCTGGGCTGGGGCGAAGGGGGCGGTCTCTGAGGTGGCTGCTCTGGGTCCACCGCCCTTCCCCCAGCCACTGGAGGGGGCGGCAGCCCCCCACTGAGGCCTTATTTCCCTTCTCCTCCCTTGATCCAGGAGCCTCTGGCCCCATCGCTCAAGACTGTGAAAAGGGGTGTGGCATGGCAGGGGTTAACTCATGAAGGCAGCCCCCACTCCCACCCTGTGTCTCCCTTGGGGACTGAGAGAAGGGGGTTCTCCCGATGTGGAGAACCTTAATCTCCCCTCTCCTGAATCTCCCCTGAAGTGTTCTCTTTCAAGCAAACAAAATGTGATGGTCCGTGATTCTATTTAACTCTTTGAAGGCTTAGACCCTAAAAGGTGTCTTTGCCTGTTACACCGAGCCCCTCACACACACACACACACCCACTCCCCCATCTGGAAGGAGCTGGCCCCTCTGTACCATCAAATGCCCAACAAGGAGGGGGCCACGCCCAGAGAGGGGGCTGTTGGGGACCATTGCCATAGCCCCTCCCCCAGATCACAGTGCATTCTGCTCATTGCTGGCCTCCCAACACCGGGGCAGGTGAGGACCTCCCAGCCCAGACACAAGCCACATGTGCCTTTTTCCCCAGACCCAGACTCTGCTGGGAGAGCAGGCACCAGCGTCCCTCCTCGAAACAGAAATATTTTTGTAAGGTTCTGGGGCAGGGAGGGAGCATGAAGTATGAGGAAAACTTGAATTCCAGATTTTTAATGCAAAGTATTTATCATTTGTACCAGAAATAAAAGTTTAAATTTTTATTTGACAGCGCTAGTCTGAGTTCTGAAAGAACTCTTGGCCGATACTGCCACCTGGTGGCAGGAGGAGTGTTCACCCTGCCGGGGACAGGTCTCCACACACCTGCGAAAACACCCGGCTGATTGTGCAGCAGGGAGAGGATGCACCGGGGACGTACTGGGGAAGGATAAGACAAAACTTCTGCACTTAAGAAGAAGCGACATTGATAAGCAAGTCAGACAGTAATAGCATAAATAGATTAAGGCAAGAAATAAGGCAAAAATTCCAGAACCAAACTTCCAGGGTTCAAATCCTGGCTTGGCTTATTTCCTGTGCAATCTTGAGCCAAGTCCCTTTACCTCTCTGTGCCTCTGCGCTCTCCGCTATAAAATGGGCTTAACTGTGAGGCTGACACGGGTTCGTACATCTGAAGTGCCCAGCACATGATGTTCATTTTATTCGCTATTATTAGCATCGTTACTGTCAGTGAAAAGAGCAGGCCTTTCCTCACCTATAAACCTGAGATGGCTAAACCAGACATCTTGAAGCGCTCTTCACTTCAAAAGTACCTTCCAGTTTGAAGAGACTATAATAGGAAGTGCTGGAGAACTTTCAGGAATGAGGGATGGCGCAGGCTGAAGTTATCGAGGGGGGTCTCCTGGACCAGATGGGACACGGCTTGAAGCTGAAGGATGGCATGCATTTGGCAAGGTAGAGGAGACCGAGCACAAGACAGAGACAGGAGGGCTCCAGGTGTCCCACAGGGGACCCGAGTCCTTAGGAAGGAGGAGAGTAAGGTCCTTCCTCATCTGCCTTAGAAAGAGAAACAGGCTTTCAGGATGACCCCCCCCCCACCTTGAAGACCCCCCAGAAAAGCTGCCCCGCCCCTTGAAGTTATACAGGCCCCAGGGTTGTGGTGGGAGCCAGGCTTGCTTGGCCAAGGTCAAGTTAGGGATGGGTGGGGAGGCCTCCTTTTCAGGTAGGCATGCCTCTTTCTGAACCTGTTTTCAAGGACCAGCTTTAGCTGTGCTGGGGGGGGGGGAGGTGTTCCTCCCCAGACCCTTTCCTCCTTCCCCTGATGCCCAATCCCAGCCCTCAGTCCTGAGCCCCAATCCCTGCTCCTGGTGGGGGAAGGGATTACCTGGAGAAGGCACCTCCCACTTCCCTCCCTGTCTGTGTGCCTTTTTTACTGGGGGTGGGGGCCCCAGGTCATATGCCTTTTCACTTGCAAGTAGCCGAAAATAATGCTGTTTTTTTTAAAGAGTGATTTTTTTTTATTTAAAAAAATTTTAATGTTTATTTTTTTGAGAGAGCGCGAGCAGGGGAGGGGCAGAGAGAGAGGGAGACACAGAATCTGAAGCAGGCTCCAGGCTCCGAGCTGTCAGCACAGAGCTCAGTGCGGGGCTGGAACACAGGATCATCAGATCGTGACCTGAGCCGAAGTCAGACGCTTAACTGACCAAGCCACCCAGGCGCCCCTAAAGAGTGCTTTTCCGATCTTCCTTGGGAGTGACTCGCACCTCCAAGCCTGCCTGTGCCAAGCAGTGAGGGGGCGTCTGCACACTCGCTACAGACCACTCCGCCTGGGGCCCCTTCTTTGGTCTTAGGGCCTGGGGATGAGAAGATTCCCTGAGGCTTTGGGCTGACCCTATACTCAGGCCAAGTCCATGCTTCCCGTCATTCCAGACGATCCTCCCAACCTCCCATCCCAGCTCTGTCAGGTGCCTCCAATGCCGGCCACTGCAGTCTCCTCTGGCGAGGGTCTCAGGTTTCTGTGGGCATCAGAATCACTCGGGAGCTCAGCTCATTACCAGGGTCAGCTGTTTGAGAAACACCCAGAGAAGGCTTGACTTTCCTCAGGAGGCCTTTGTGCACATGTACAAACACTTGCGGGGAGGAGCTAATACACCTACAGCGAGCGCTCATTTCTTCCGCACGTTAGAGTTTACAAAGTGCCTTCATGGAAAGTAGCTCATTGGCTCCTTGTAGCAATTCTGTGACATTTTGTGGACGCAGCTCAAAAATAAAACTATGTGACTTGCCCACGGTCAGACAGCTAATTGGGCTCCAACCCTCGGCCTCCTTGCTCCATGCGTACCTACGGGTTTATCAGATGGGTTTATCAGATTGGCCCGCTGGAACCACGGGGCAGCAAGGAGGGGAGAGGCACCAGGTATGCAGCACCCACTGGGACCAGCCCTGCAGTAGCAATCACTGAATACGTGGGGGATGTGCCCATGGGTCCCCTGCAACTAGAGCTGGCAGGGACAGGCTCCCGATGGGTCCCTTCTGCCAAGGTAAGCAAGGCCCTAGGTGGGTGGACCAGGAGCCTAGGCCTCGCTGGAGCCTCTACAAGCCAGACCCGACCTGGACTGGGCCTTGCTGGACTTCCTGTGGATTTTCTTCAGGTTCCTCTCCCTGCAATCTTAGCCAAGGAAAGTCTTGTCTTCACTGAACCTTAGATATGGTGGGTGGAGCCACCGAGAAATCTGGCAAAAAGTGGGGCAAGGACCACTGGCAAGAAGCAAAGCTTGAGGGTAACAGCGCCTACTTGGGAGGAATGTGGGTAGTGGCCTAGTCCCAGCTCTGTGCTATCTGGGGCGGGTCACCCCCTCTGCAAGCCCCCAGTTCCTCATCTGCTAACAGGTAGCCCTCTCTCAGGACTTCCTGACCCAGCAATCAGTGTGTAACTGCTGGCTGGCATTCTATCTCGGGTCGTTAGGTGTTTGGTGATAATCGAATTGTCCGTGAGTTGCTCTTACAAGCCATGCTGTAGAGAAATGGTAAAAATGGAGCACCACATAGCCCAGTATTTGGTAGAGACTGCCAGATGGCCCTCCTGATGCAGTTGTCCGAATTCCCACCCTCACCAGCAAGTGTATGAAAGGCCCTTTTCCCCACATTCCTGCTGCATCAGGCAGGGTTCTCCAGAGAAAGAACCAAGAGGATACAGAGAGAGAGACAGAGACAGGAAGAGATTTCTAGTAAGGAATTAGCTCATGTGATTGTGGGGTCTGGCAAAATCCAAAATGCAGGCAAAAGCTGATGTTGCAGTCTTGAGTCCGAAATCTGCAGGGCAAGTCAACTGTCCGAAAATTCAGACGGAATTTCTGTTACAGTCTCGAAGCAGAATTTCTTCTTCGGGAAACCTCACTTTTTGCTCTCAAGACCTTCAACTGATTGGATGAGACCCACCTACATTATCAAGGGTAATCTCTCTAAAGCCAAGGGATCGTAGATGTGAATCACGTCTACAAAAATACCATCACAGCAGCATCTAGGCTAAAGTTAGACCAAGCAGCTAAGCACCGTAATACCTAGTTGACCCAACACAGCAAATCAACCGCCGCACCTGCACTTGATCTCATCATATGGTATTTGCCATTTTGACCTTGAGAAACATTAAAGCATTCTAGGGTGTACTCTCAGGATATCGACTAGTGACTGTCGCCAGGTAACGGCTGGTTGTTCCTGTTTCTCTCCCCCGCCCCCGCCCCATCTCTTCTCTACCCCCCTCTGCCCTGCTCCGTGTCCCAGGACACCAACCCATGGATCTGCCTCACCTGGGTTCCTTCTCTCCTGGGTCAGCCAGTGACGAGCACCAGAGATCAGAGGGCAGGATGAGAGAGAATTCCAGGCATATATCCCTGCCCCTTGCTGCTTCCGGACCACACCTCTGCACTGGCTTCCTTCCTCCAAGCACCAGACCTCCCTGGGCCCCTAGACCACTATTTCCTCTTCCTGCCATGTCAACCCTAGCTTCTCAGTGTCACCGGCCCTCTGGTTTCCTTAATCCTGCTCACATCTCTGCAAATAAGCCATACCTTCCTTAAAGGCACTCTTGTGTTGAGTCGATTCTATTTTCCTGCCCTTACTGGGACCCCAGAGGAATGGACAGTGGGAAGGAAGAAAGCAAAAGTGAGTTGGAAAACACAGGCTCACACAGCTGGGACTCTGTGCATACCTTCTTGGAGAAGATCCCAACCTCACAAGGGGGCTTCAGGTCCAGCAAGGGAAAGAAGGCGGGTCACAAACTACCTCAGGACCAGCTTCCAGGTGTGGTACCCACACCCCCTGTGGTGACCGTCTCACTGCCTGGGCCCGGGCTCCAGCTGTGTGTCCTGCTGAGGTATCGTCCTGAGTCTTCAAGAGTGAGAGGCAGGATGAAGTGACACTGCGCTCATGGAACCCCCTCTCCTACATCTGGGGAAGCAGAAACAGATGCCACATGCCTACCGGGCCCACACACCCACATGCCTCTCCAGATCCCCTCCTGCCCTGATGGTGGGGGAGGTGACCCCTCCCAACTGACCCCAGGGCTCTGAATCCCAGCCCTTCCCCCTTCTCTCTGGAGAAACTCTCCCCTCACTCTCTACCGCTTCTCTTTCCTGCCTTCTTCCCATCAACCCTGAGAATACTTTTTAAAAATTTGTTTAAATGTTTATTTTTGAGAGTGAGCACATGTGAGCAGGGGAGGGGTGGGGGGGGGGACAGAGGATCCAAAGTGGGCTCTGTGCTGACAGCAGTGAGCCCGATGTGGGACTCAAACCCAACGAGCCGCAAGATCATGACCCAAGCAGATGTCCAACGCTCAACCGATGAGCCACCCAGGCGCCCCCTCACTCGTGCTTTCCTACCTCTTGTGCTCTGTGATCTGGCCAGCCTGCTTGGAGGGACTCCAATGCCCCAAGCATTCCCCAGCTGCTCTTTCCTCTCCCTGTACTGTTTCCACCTGTTCCTACTTCCTTCCTCTTCGCTGGGGGTCCCAGCTCAGATCTCCGTTCCTCCAAGAAGCTTTTCCTGGTGCCCAGCCCCCAGAGTCTGGTAGGTCATGCCCCACAGCAGGCCCCCGTAGCGCCCTCCATTTCTGTGAGAGCCTGGGCCCCAGATTGAGGGACCTGCCTGTTCCCTGCCCCACACGCATCACCAGACTGAGCTTCCTGAGACGGGAACAGTGTCTGGTCTCCATTACATTTCCAGCTCCTAGCTTAACACACAACTCCAGCGCATACTCTATACACACTCTGAATGGATGAATGGATGAATGGTAGAATGGCCATTGACCTTCTATGTGTCGGGGCGTAGGATCACACGTAGCTCAGAAGCTCCAGAGGGCAGTATGGGAGGTAGGACATTTTAACCAGCAGAGCTCTCCAGCTACAGGACGGCCACCCAACAAGGCCAGGGACCCTGTCACTATAATCGATTGGGCTAAGGCCCGCTGACTCCAACTGGGGTTCTGCGGTAAAGTCCAGCCTTTGGTGGAGTGCCGACCAAAGACCCAACGGCACTCTGAAACCAAAATTCAGTATCTCCACTTTGCCTGGAATGGGGGCAATTCACCTGTAATTCCCCCAGCCACGGATGGGCACTCACCTCAGGACAGCGGGGAGATCTCTCCAGTCTTGTGGGTAAGGGTGCTCCGATTAAAGTCACACACACCCCCATCACCACAAGAGGGCGCTCTGGCCTTAGACTTGCCCTGAGCGTGCAGGTGGACCAGGAGGCTTACCTGCTCTGAGGTAGGTGTGGAGAGTCAGGAAAGGACTGAGGCAGGGTTCTTTTGAAGGTGTGATCAGCGTGGCCAGACCCAGGCCCAATGTGGTCCCCAAGATCAAAAAGAAGGCAGAGTTGTTTTAAAATCAAATCCGTATTATAATTGCCTACTTTTTGGAATCTTCGAGTCCCAAATGGGCACTGAGCTTGTGTGTACACCCTCTAGAGGTGAGCCAAGGCTGGCTACTGGGCAAAGTGGGCATCCGGGGCTGGGGAGTCTACATTAGGAATATCAGGGGCAGGGAATAGCTCTGTGTCCTGACTCCCGTGTCCTCTCTGGTCCACTCCCCAGGAACAGTTGCTTTATCCTGGTTCCCTCTCACTTTGTCATCTTACCCACTCCACCCCCATTCCTGGCAATGGGGCCATCAGATTGCCTCTGAGATGTGGTTTTAAAAGAGGCCTGCAAGTTCTTCCTGGCCTCTACTTCCCTTCCATCTGTTCTTTTGGGAAGCCTGAACTTGGATCCATTCCCTGTGGTTGCCCCAGGGCAGGGAGCTGACCCCCACCCTGCACCCCCACGCTCTGGGCCCTACAGCCCATCTGGCAGACAGAAGGAGCTAGAAGGGACTTGTTGTTTGGTGTCCTTCCAGGACGCCTCGCTCTCCACCCTTCTCCCAACTCTGACAACTCAATCCAGCTGACATGACAGGAAATGAGAGTGAGCGGCAGGGCCCACAGCCAAGAAAGCCACTTCTCTCTGCTGAGGGGGAGAATGCTGGGGCCCCCGGCCCACCTCCCCGCTGAGCCACCTTCTCTACACGGGTGACAGCACATCCAGCAGTGTGTCTGAAAGGGGAGGCTGGACTCCCCTTTCTGTCCTTGAAGCACAAGAAGCTGAGGGCATGCACAAGTAGAAATGGGGCCTAGGGAGCTAATGACTTCCTAGAGGTGCAGCCCAGGGGATCAGATGTCACCTCCAGAAGACCAGGAGGATCTGGGGTGGGGTCAGAGTGGATCATAGTTTTGGGACTACGGTATCCTGGAGTAAGGTTTTGGCCACTCTCTGAAAAAGTCCTCCAGCTAATTGAGAAAGAGTGGGGGTAGGGGAAGCAGGGAGTGCTCATTTGTATTTAATTTGCATCTCATTTGCATATGACTCTTTTGATGTCCAAAGGCAATGAAATTTCCTGTCCTTGCTTCTTTTTCCCTTTCTTTCCTCTGTTCCTTTCTAACCTCCAGGCAGCCTCCTATCTCTCTTCTCTTCCCCACAGCTTTTCCTCTCCCAGGCCAAACACAGACATGGAGTATTAGGCCCAGGCGGTTGGCACCTTCCCCACCACCTCCCATCTGCCCAGAACTCAAAAAGCTGGTTTCATGGAGATTCTGAGTTCTGGGAAAGAGGGAGGGATAAGGGTTTTTTTTTTGTTTTGTTTTGCTTTTGTTTTGCATTCCCATTCAGCTCATCTAATTGAAATGATCATCAAGCAAGTCAGAGAGGGAAGGGGTAGAGATTGTCCAACTCCGCCCCTTGCCCCCTACTCTCAGGCCCCAAACCCCCCCCCCAACCTTCTAAGACCCAGGAAGAGCGTATGAAGGAGGAGCCAAGAGAATGGAAGGGTCTCAGCTCTGCTGTCACTTGCCCACTTGCCGTGTGACCTTGAGCAAGTCCTTCCCCCTGTGGATCTGGCTTCCTCATATGCACGAGAATCTAGATTCCTTCCACCTCAAGTTATGTGATCTAAGAGGAGGAAAGGCTCTGGCACAGACATTGGAAGGCAGGATCCAAAGTGCCAGCACTAGAGTCAGACAGACCTGTTCTAGATCCTAACTCTGCCATCTACTAGCTGCATGAGCCTCCCTGAACCTCATCTAGAAAAGAAGCCTAAAAATCGTATCTCCCTTTGAAGTTGTACTCAGTAAATAAGAAGGGGCATTCCCAGCATGTCTCACCTTTCCTGGCAGATAGGAAGCGCTGGATCAATATTTATTGAAGGAATGAATGAAGGTGAGGCAACGTCTGTCACCCTCACCCCACCCCCACTCACTTCCCCTCCCTTCCTCCCACCCCCTGGTCTGCAATCCTAGTCTGTGCTTCCAACTGTGAACCTCTGAGGTCCCACCTCTGCGCCAATGGGCCCCATACCCAAGAGCTCCACCCCCGCCTCATCCCCAGGACTCCAGGATCCTGGCCTGTTGGAGATAGAAGGCCCTCAGAAATCATTAGGTGCATGCCCCTCTGGCTTCTGGAACACCAAAGCCCAGAGAAGAAAGGGAACTCTGCACAGGAAAAGAGAGACAGGGCCCAAATGCGGTGGTCAGAGGATCAGACCCTCCGTGCACACAGCCACACAAATGCTACGCAAATTGAGAAATGGAAATCTCAGGCACACGGGGTTATATAAACCATGTGCAGGCATTTTTCCAGCATGGTGGCAGGTGGAATACAGTTGTAGATAAGAAATGGACCTCAGGGAAAGAGCCATACCTGAGGTGGAGGGGTGGGGGACAGGAAAGGAGGGAGACAGGAAGGAAGGGACAGGTTAGAGGTGTCCTGAGTGGGGAGAGGGTGGTGTCCCTGGGTTCAAGAAGCCTTTACTGATCTCTTACCCCAGCCAGAGAAACATGAAGACGGTCCTCTTCCCTCTTACCAAGAGTGGGAAGAAGAGAAGACGATGGGACTGGGGGAGGGTGGTTTGTGGGAACCTAAACAGGCACTAATTGGGACTTCCTATTTTTCCAGGGCCACTGCGGCACCCACTGAGCTCTCCCTGAAGCCTGTGTGTACGGGTACTGTGCTCTGTGCCCTGCATGTATGGGACTGTGGGGGCAGCCAGTCGGTTAACAAACGGGAGGCAGGACATGTAAAGTCCCACAGAACCCGCTGCAAGGGCTATGAAGAACATCGAAGTGTTATGCTAATTTAGTAAAAGAGCAGATCACTTCCAACATCAGAAAAGGAGGTGGCATTTAAACTGTGCAGAGGGAGTAGTGTACAGTGCTTCAGAACAGAAGCCCAGATACTCCCCGGCTGTGCAACACTGGGCAGGTTCTGCTCTCTAAACCTCATTTTACCCACCTGTTAAATGGAAATAATAACAGCCCCATTTATGAGTTGTTATGAGGACTAGACAAGATTGGAGGCCTTTAAAGTGTTGGTTAGCACAGTGCCTGGCACCTAGTCAAAGCTCAATAAATTGCTGGATATTGTAATAGGGATCATTGGGGTGGGTGGTGGGTTACATACCATATGGAAAGAACACCTTAAACAAGGCAGAGAGGCAGAAAAGCTCAGGACGTGTTCTGTGAGCAGTAAATAGACCTTGAGACTAAAGGTAAAGGTAGGTTGGTAGGGACACCTGTCTGGAAAGGAGGCAAGGTCCTGTGCTCATGGCTTTCTAGGTTTACAGGCACGTGGTTCCTTGGCCTTGGCACCACCTCCTGGGATCTAAAGAATGGAGGATAAAAATGGGGGGAACTTAAATGATAAGTCCATGATGGGTGCTTATGAAGAGCGCTGGAATGGGAGTCCAGAGACCTGACTGAGCCAGGCGCCATCACTAGGGATGTGTATGCCTTTGACAAGTCACTTCCCAGCTCTAGATGAGGCAGGTTGCTGTCCCCATGCCCCCTGACACGCATAAATAATTTTCTTGTCATCGTCTTCGAGAACCTCACAACCACGGGGGACCTGGAGGGCAGGCAAGGGGCAACGTCTGCAACGGAAAATGGGAGGATAAGCTGGGTCCCATCTAGCTCCGGGACGTGGTGAGGATGCATGGGGGCTAGGTGCGCTTGGCCACCTGTTCAACTGCTTAGAGACAGCTGCCAGTTAGATAGGCACCCGCCCGGTTTTACAGATGGGTAAAATGAGTGCAGGAAGGTGAAGAGCCTCGTCTCTTGTCACACAGCTGGTGAGCCGTTGAGAGGAGTCCAAAGCCAGATTCTTTCCAAACATCCCCACGGCTTCTCTAAACACTCTAGACTCCTCGCAGCGCTTACCCTCTGGGAGGCTGTCCAGACGGAAGCTCCGGGCCAGGCCCGATAATCCATCAGGGGTTCCTAAAAAGGGCCAGCTGGACCAGGAGTCTGGGGCTCTGTGGGCGCAGCAGGGAGAGGCTGCCAGGCCGGGTTGGGGCAGACAGGTGTTCCGCAGGGTCGGGACCCGCCCCGGCAGCGGCCCCCGGCCCCCTCCCCCGGGCCCCCAGCTCCTCGTATGCAAATCACCGGTTTGCATGGGCCCGGGGCCAGGCGCAGGGGCCCTGCCAGGGGGGCGTGGCCGGCGGCCCCCGCCCCGCGCCGCGTGCTCACCTGGGGAGTGTGGCAATCGCGGCCGTGGCGAGCGCTGCCCGGGCGGGAGCAGCGGAGCGCGCGACAGCGGCGGCGACGGCCCCGGCAGCGGCTTCCACCGCGGCGGCGGCCGGGGGCGGGAGGAAGGAGACCCTGGCTTCCCAGTGGGCCCGGCTGGGGCAGACCCGAGGGGCCTGGGGGGGCGCTGGCTTTGGCCCCGCCTGGGGCAGGATGGTGAATCTGGAACCCATGCACACAGGTGAGGGGCGGAGGGAGGGAGCGCTGACAGGTGTCCGCGAAGGGGAGCAAGGGCGAAGGAGGGGGCAACGTTCTTAGGGGTCTTATTCCCCAGCGACCAGGAGAGGGCAGTGTGGACAGCGGGTCACCCAGGGGCCGGCGCGGGTAGGTGGATGTCTGGGGGACCCTGGAAAAGAATGCAGGTGGGGAATGGGGGTGGGGGGGAGGCAAGGGCTGGGAGGGCTTCAGAGCCTTCCAATCTGGAGAGTGGCAGATGTGTGGGACTTGGGCGCGCTGAGCTGTTGTAGTCTGGGTGAAGTTGCCCTGTTCACTGATTGCAGAAGGATGGCTCACTCAGCCAGCCAGGGGTGTGGACCTGGGAGTGCATAAGTGAGGAAAATACTTGTATCCACATGTTACGTGTTTTGTGTCTCGGGAGTTTATGGGAAGTGGAGGCAAAGTGGCCATTTGTAAGGTCTAGGATGGGAGATGGGGGCGAAGGGGGCACTAGTTGTGACTGGGACCTGGCACTTACAGAGGCACACCTGGGACAGGTGCCATGCCACACATGTATCCATTAGGGCTTGTGGAAGCATGTGTCCCTGTGTATCAGAGGTGAGTCTCCTGTCCTCATGGGTGTGGGGAGAGAAGGTGGAGCAGACCCCATATGTGAAGGCGTGCCCACCCACGCGCTCCGTGATCTTGGCAGTACTCTAGGCCCAGTGCATGGCGGTACTGAGGAATCTGTGGGCAAGGGCTGGTTAGGAGCTCTGCAGGACCCCTAAGGAAGAGCAGCCAGCCACCCGAACCTATTGGATAGGTGCTTCCAAGCCCCCCTTTCCTCAGGGGAGGGAACCTAGGAGACTCGGGTGCTTCTCCAGGAGTCAGTTTCCCCTGCGTGAATGGCCTGGGGGCAAGGCATGAAGCAGCGCCCCTCCATTCACCCCGATAGCCCCACCTTCCATGGATAGGCTAGAGTAGGAGCTGCTTCATCCTGAGCGATTGGGCTTGGTGTTGGCGTGGGCTCTCTGGAGGTCAGAGGGTTTGAGAGGAGAGCAGACTCTGAAGAAAGCCAAACCTGATTCGGTCACACATTGGCGATTTGCCTCTCAGAGAGGGCAGCACCATGTGACCTTGACTTCGGCTTTCAGGCCTGCTGGTGGGAATTTTGTACTGCTCCTCCAGAAAGGAGGCGTAGATAGGAAGAGTGAGGACAGGTCCATTTCCTGACCCACCCCAAGGAGCAGAGCAGTCTGGAGGCTTTGGCCCTTCCTGGGGCCCACCGGTCCTAAAAACAGGCAGCAGCAGGTACGAGAGGGGACCTGGAGTCCACGGTTCCCCAGACTCAGTCCTGGCGGGGATGAATGAAAAAGGCAGGCTGACGGAGAGATGTGGACTCCGAGTGGATCCCCAGGTGCTGGGACATGTCAGGAAGGGCCGAGTGAGGCCAAAGGAAGCACCCAACTGGGTGTCATCCAATGTCTGGAGAAATTCAGTGTGCAGACCCTGTGGCACGAACACGGAGCTGGGTATCCCTGGGCACAGAGTCCCTGCTCACCCTGCTTCACTTCCTACCAAGAAGCCTTAGGCTGGAATGGGGGCAACACCTCAGAAAGGTGGGCCCTCACCAGGAAGTTCTGTAGGGCCAAGATCAGAGACTTCCTAGGGGTTTTCCACCTCATTGTCTCCTGGATGCTGCTGCTCTGGGCGAAGGGGAGGAGATGGGACAGCTAGGACCCAGCAGGGAAATGCCTAGGGGCTAAGAGGATCTGGCTGAGAGAGGAGAGCCGTGTGGCTGACTGGGAGAGGGCCAAGCCCCCCACAGCTTGGCTTTGGAGGAACCTGACACTTCCCACACCCACCTGCTGGAGGCAGGGGTCCCAAACACAAAAGGAGAGATTGAGCTAAACCCAAGGTGGGGTCCCCATCTACCTTCGGTGGGTTACCTGATTCACCTGTCTACATTTACTTCCCTTCCCCAGCCCACTTCTTTAGTCTGTCTCCACTGTCCCCTGAGCTTTCTCAGTCTTGGCCACTCAGTGGTGTCTGGTTCCCCTTTAGTGGCACCTCAAAGGGACCTCCCAGTTTGGGACTTTCTGTGGATCTCTCTGACTGGGTCTCCATTCAAGGGCTCTCCTTGCTGGGTCTTCTTCGCCTTTTCAGTCTGAGGTCATCCTTGCGGGGTCTTTCAGTGTGGACTCTGCCGCACTGGGGTCTGTGAGGGAGGGTCCCTCTCTAGGGTCTCTCGGTTCAGGATCTTCTGGGTGGAAATTTGGTCTCTTCTGAGTTTTAGTTTATTCCCTCACAGTAATTCTGTGTCCTGCTGCTTCTTTGCAAACAGCACTTCCCCCTGAGAATTTCCAGCCCTGGTCCCTCAGAGACTCCTCCTCAGTTGATTTACTGGAACAGTTTGGGTGGGGGAAGGAGGGAGAATGAGAGCATAAAAAGTAGGACACAGCCTTGCGCTGGGTCCTGCTCTCAGGTCCAAGAGCAATGTGGTCCCCGAGTCAGCCCATCTTGCCACTCCGATGACCCAGGTGGAAGCCATGATTCAGGTCGGCCTGGATCTCAGCTCTTTGTACTTTATAAAGCATCTCTCTTCAGGAATATGAACACTTGAATAGGCAAGAGGTCACCAGACATGAGGACACCCCAGCCAAGGAGGGTCTTCCCACTCCTGGCAGAAGGGTAGATAAGAGTCAGCCAGACAGCTGGGGAGGGAGAGAAGAAACAGAGGAAAACAGTGGGAATGGAGGGGGACACTGGGTTGGCCCTAGGGCATCTCTTTTTCTGTCTCCCTACTGTGATCTGTTCCCTGTTAGGTCTGGGATTAAGTCTCACAGACTGATACCAGTTACAGGTTAGGAATACCATTTGGATTGGAACATCTCATTGTGAGAGGAAGTGGCTTTATCTTGAAGAAGTGAGAGAAGTCTACTCCAGGAAAGAGTTGGAGCCATGACTAGTTCAGAAGTAGGACTGGTGGGCCCCTTGGTTTCCTTCTGGTAGATGTGCCCCCATCAGCGAGTGTGTGAGGAAGAAGTCAGGAGGGAGCTCCAGTCCCTTCAACGAGATGGAGACGGAGAGTAGGAGAGAGAAGGGTGGGCTCTCTGCTCTCCCCGCATAGCCTGGAACTGGGAGTTCAGTGCACTGTGGACACTCAGTCTGTAGCCTGGGAGAAATGCTGTCCCTTGGACTTTGCTCCTTCAGGCTCACAGGCACGTCCTGGTTCACAGATGTATGAACAGGGTCATGCCAAGGCACCGGGAGGGAGGGCAAGGCCAGCAGGCAATGTTTTCCCCACCTTCAGAGTGTGGTGGTGCTGGTGAGGCCGATGAGGGTCTGTGTCTGGTATCTGGGATCTGTGTATAGAGCAGCTGAGCCTCCCCAGGGAAGGGAGTGATGGCAAGGAGCCTACTCAGTCGCCTGCCTGCTGAGATAAGAAGAGCCGAGAAGACTAGCCCCACCCCACATCTCTCTCACTCACCGCTGGCAAGTGCTGTCCGACAGGCAAACGGCTATGGCGGCTTGGGGAGTTTCGGTGTTGGCCCATTTTTAGGCTGAGACCCAAGAGCTCGTCCCACCCATCAGCCTCCTACCCACAAGAACTGGTTCTCAGTATCTTAGCATCCTGTGGGACTTCTGAAGAGCTTCTGTCGATCATCTCAGCCTGCCCCTCCATTCAGGCTCCAAGCCCTGTCCAATCCCAAAGCATCACCATGTCACTCCCATATGGGCACATCAAATGAGAAGATGTCCTGGCAGAGTATGGCCCTTTGCCTCCTTCAAAAGTCATTTTTAGACATGATTAGGGCTATTTTTAAGCTAATTTAAAGGATATGTAACATGACTTTTGGCTGTATTTAAAGGCGATGAAGGGAAAGGGTGTCAGAAGGGACTCTGGGTTACAGGCATGAAATTGTGGTTTAGCTAAACAGTTACCCTGCTTAAATGTCACGAATCTGAAATAGGTTGATTTGAGAATCTGGTCATCATCCCAGCCTTACTGCCTCTTAAACTCTTACCGTCCCCATGAACTCTTTCCCTGTGAAGTCAGAATTTGGAGAATGCCTAAGGCTTTCCAGGTAAAGGACAAATTACAATACTGCTGAGACAGAAAACCAAAGCTATTTCTTGTTATGGGAAAAGGGGACTAACATAGAAGCCGAAGTATCTGTTTCGTTCAGTCGTTTATCCCGTGCTTACTTTGCACCAGGAATGGTGCCAGGCAGTTTTCATTCAGTATTTTGTTTGCTCCTTAAAAGAACTCTGGGAAGTAACATTATTCCCATTTTTTTTTCACTCGAGAAAACTGAGGTTCAAATATGTAGCCAGGGTCTCCCAGCTAGCTAGCTATGGTACTGGGATTTTAATCCTGAAGCAGGTTAAAAAACTCCTGAGGGGGAGGATTTCCCCCTCCCCTACCTTCCAGGCAGTCTCAGACGTTTTCCTCAGCACCACTGAAGCACCCCTATGAGGGGGAAGTGTGGGCTGAGCAGATCTGTTGGGCAACGCCCAGCTCCATGGGTGGAATGAAGCAAAGCCCATTGCTTTATTGAAGTGCAAGGTGAGCCGTGGCTGAAGCCCTTTGCAGATGTGTCCCGGTTACCCACACTAGTTCTTCTGCATATTCATGCAAGACAGACTATACAGAAAGTTTCAAACTGCAGCAGGAAGGACTTAGGTTAGCCTCAAGAAATGCCTTCCTAGGGGCGCCTGGGTGGCTCAGTCGGTTAAGCATCCGACTTCAGCTCAGGTCATGATCTCGTGGTCCATGAGTTTGAGCCCCGCACTGGGGCTCTGTGCTGACAGCTCAGAGCCTGGAGCCTGCTTCAGATTCTGTGTCTCCCTCTCTTTCTCTGCCCCTCCCCTGCCTATGCTCCGTCTCTCTCTCTGTCCCTCAAAAATAAATAAGTGTTAAAAAATTAAAAAAATAAATAAATGCCTTCCTAAACGTAGTGCAGCGGGTGGAGTGCAGGGTCTCCCCTCCAGGTCTGTGGCTGCGCAGGACAGCGTGGATATCTGGAGAGGGCTGTGCGGAGCTCCCACTATTTACCTAGGAGTCCTCACTTTGGCGAGTCTCAAAATAATCCTCAAATCACGGTGGCTCCTAACGTTGCTTATTCCAGCCTCTGCTTCTGGGTTGTTCTAAGGGTTGGAGAGCCTCTGAACCCCCGTCTCTGTCTTGCTTAGCGTGGCAGTCACCCCTCCTGCACTATAGTCACTACACCCCCCAGGGGCCACAATTTTAATCTCTGCCAGAGCCACACACATCATTGGCCTAAAAAAAAAGGAAGTTTCTTCCCGCTTTTCCTGGGGCGGAGGTCCACCCTTTTTCCTCATCCTGATCATCTCCAGACCTCGGGCGTCCAGACTGCCAACTGCCTGATTACCTGATGCAAATTAAGACTGCCTGCTTCACTGGGATTGGCTGGGGAGCTGGGTATGCAAATTGCCTCACCAAGACTTTATCTGGTTCGAAAGAGTTAAAGTGCTGCCCCAGAGAAGAGGGTGGGGTGGTGGGGGGGGGGTCAACACGATTTGAATAAAATATTCTTCTGTCTTTAACGGCTTCAGTATTTGGGTGGTTTAATAAGGAGAGGAGCTGAGAGAGTGAGTTAGTTCAAAGTTGCCTCTTTGCTTCTCTCTGCTGATCCTGGAGGAGACTTAGGGGCCTCTTAGGTGGTGGCAGCTGTCTGTTAAGGGTAAATGTTTAATTTATTGAAATGAAGCAGGGCAGAGAGGCCGGAGCGGCAGCACTAGGGGGCTGAGATCGGGCCTGGTGTAGGTATTCTCTCTCTGTGGGGCACTGACCTGCCCACCATCCCTTTCTCACTGAGCTCGTTGAAGGAGTAGGAAAGAAGGTAAGGATCCCCAGAGGAGAGGCTCTCCGGAGGGGCCACATAGGGGCTAGGATTTCATCCCCAGACAGTGGGCAGACCTCTGAGAGTCAGACAGAGAACAGGGGCAGGAGTTGGGCAAGAAAGGTGAGAAGGGCGAGCCTTGGTTCAAGGGTACTCTTACTCCCCAGGGTAGGGTTATTACAGGGCGGGGGAGGGGGGTGCGCGAGAGACAGATATTTCTTATGCTACTTAAAAAATAAAATAAAATAAATCCCCCAAATACCAAAGGAAATGAGGATTGAACATGGGAAGCCTTCTCCCCCACCCCCCACCTCGCTGTACCCCTCCCCTTGTTAAATTTTTACCAACTGAGCCCGGTGATTGAAGGAAGTGGCCATGAAGGATGCAAAAGGTGAGAGATCCCACAGTAGCTGTGGGGAAGGGGAAGAAAGGCCAGGGAAAGGAGGCAAGCCTGGGAGGAGGGGATTTGTGCCCTGAGCTCATGAATATTCTAATGGTTGTATGTTGGGGAATCAGGAATTTGAAAGTCTGATGGTTGTTGTAATTACACATTCATCTTTGCTGTTTAGCTAAAGCCACATATGTCATAGCAAGAAAAACTGTGACCTGTTATTAAAATCAGTTGTGTTTTCCCTGCAGATATCAAGATGAGTGGGGATGTAGCAGATTCCACGGATGCTCGAAGTGCCCTCAGCCAGGTGGAGACAGGTAAGGGTCTTCTCTTCTAGGGGACAAAACAAGAAAGCATGGGCAGGAGAGAGTTGTTGAAAACCATCGAACAATGCGCCATTTTTTTCTCACTCAGTCTTTCAGCCAATCAGACCCCAAAGCTGGGTCTTAGGAAATGAAGGAATTCCCTAGAGACACGGGATATGACCCTGGAGCCTGCGAACACTAGACGTTGGTCTAGGGTGGAACAAAACCTCTGGGACTAGTCTAGGAAAGGGCCAGATCTTCAAAAACCAAAATGGAAACAGAAAAGTTAGGGAAGAGACTGACTTCTTGATATGCCATTCCAACACCTTTAGAAGCACCACCAGGCTGTGTTCCTAGCGGCTGCTGACTGATAGAAAGCATGATCTGTCTTCAGTAGATGGGGATTAAGGCCTTTTAACCCCAGATTTCTCAATAGGCCTAGTCAAGGAATTAGCCAAAGAGGCCCGTGTGCAAGTGTTCCTCTTCCAAATTACACGCATGTGGGTGGTAAATAGACTCAGAAAGAAAGGCTTGGGGCCTGGAGATGACTTTGCTTTGTGAAGAAGAGAAAGAGGACAGGAAAGAATTGAGAAGAAAGTTTCATAGCACTTTGCTTTTAACTCCACCGTCCAAGCTTTGCTTTGAAAGCTCCATATAATTAAAAAGAACTTAAAGAAACATGAGTATAAATTGTAACACCACCAAATAACTTTAATAGCCTTCCAACAAGACCTCAATTAGTCTTTCATCTGGATCATTAGAGACGTAGAAATTAGAAGTGGAAGAGAATCAGTGTCCCCCAGAGCTAAACTCTTTTCCCAAGTCTTCAGGTGGAGTCTCGTTCCATTCTAGAAGCTTGGGTTGAGGACAAGATAATTGGGGGTCTTGGCGGGGGCATCTGGAGGATACATTTACCATAAACTTTTCTGCCACCCTATTTCAAATGGAAACAGTGCCTATTGCACAGGGAGCAATACACGTTAGAGTTGCAAGTTTTATATTTTGCTTTGTGAGCACGGACAGCTGGGCTAGGAGAATAAGGGCCAGTTGCACTCACTTTTCAATTGATGTAATCACTGAGTATGTTTTACTGAGGGTCTGTGGAAGGGGGCACATTTTCTCCTTGGTTGAAAAGAAAATTCCCTCCAACCTGAAGAACTGGGGCAAGGCTTTAAAATCAGTTAGTTCCGTTGGAGAGTGGTAGGCACAGTCTTGACTCTGACACTTTTCCCTGGAGAAGAATCAGCCTCCAGAAGCCACTAGTCAGGAGATGTTGGGCGGCCCTTTCCTGGTAGCAAGGGTGCCTGGAGCCAACTCTGTTCACCTGGGCCAGGTATGCTGCCCCCGGGGTGCGGGGCCACAGCTAAGAGAGTGGCTGTGTGGGAAGAGGACCACACTTAGCAGGCTGGCACTGTTACCAGTTACGTGACCAAGTTCAGGGTAATGGTGTTGGGAGTGGGAAGGAGCTATGTGGAACCCTATAAGGTAAGCGAGGAGAGGGATGGAGTTCAGATCCCTGGTGGGGGTTAGGAAGGTTAAGGTGTTAGAGATAACCTGAGCACTTTCTGGCCTCCTCTCTGGGACTGTGGGAGCTGGGTACAGACTAAGTTGAAGGAGAAAGAATTCAGATGTAAGCTGGGACTTTGGGAATCCGATTGTCCTCCCAGGGGTTCCTGCCAGTTTCATATGTGACCTTCTACCAGCCGCTTTGCCTCCTTAGGAGGCGGGAACAGACGACCTTTGAAGGGTATGGATTTAGAATCAAACAGACCTAGGATAAAAATCACAGCTGAGCTGCTTCACCAGTTGTATGATCTGATAAGTTAATTTAGCCTCGTCATTTCTGTACAGTGGGGCAATTAATGCCCATCTTAGAGAGTGGGTTGAGAGTGCACTGCCATGATGTGTAGCACAGTGCTTGACACATGGCCACTGTGATCATTACCCTGATGGCATCATCAGGATTCTGTGATTCTGTAGTTTGCAGAATACACATCACTGCTAGGCACTTTGGGGCTAAGGGTAGCTGCGATGCCCTTCTCGCTTTCAGTCAGGCCAAGTGGGCCAGCCCCGGAGGCTGGTTTTTCTCATTTCACATTCAGGAAAGGATTCTGTGTGGGTCTTCCTCGACTCCATGGAGACCAAGAAATTTGTGCTGTCTGGAACTTCACCCCTAGATCCTTCACTTCTAGGGACTCGGCGCTGTGGCTGGTAGCACCCATACTTAGGTGATCATCAAATTATTGTATGTTTTTAAGGGCAAGAAAAAAGAGGTAGCTAATTAAAGTAACCAAACTTCCTGGAAAGTCATTCTGACTCATTTTTTTTTTACAGAGAAAAGCTTATTATGAGTCACAATGGTTACCAACTTGGTTAAATGGCTTCCTTTGGATTTTTAAAAGGCAGATTCCCCTTCCCAGCAGTGCATGAATTAGGGGGTGGTTTATCTCTGAGTTTTAAAGGAACTACAAACAAAGGTGACCTAGAAACCCCCAGCTCCCTGAGAGCACCTTCTGTGTTGTGTGAAATCCCCAAGGGGCACAAGGGTTGGGAGCTGGGAAAGGGAAGGCATTTCCCTGTCCACACAGGCTAGGACTGCAAAGGAGAGCATTCTCAGTTCCAGACACAGAACTCCTGGCTGGCAGCTCATTCTTCCCTTCCCTCCTGCTTATGAGGAGCCGAAGCGCGGACAGAGGATAAACTAACTGCTCAAGACCTCAGAGTATCTTTGTGATGGCACTAAGGATCAGAGAAGCTCCCGATCCCCTTCAGTCCTCTTCCTACACCACCTCCCTCCCCCGCCACCCCCCACGAGAGGACTGGAGCCAAGTTTCTAGATTTCTGAATCATCAGCTTTTCTATCCTTTTATTTCCCTGACTGTTGTTTGTTCCCTGACAACATTTTTTTCTGTTCTCAATTGACTATTGAGTGGTTGATAAAAATGTACAGGCTTACCTACATTTCAAAAGCCCCCAGGTCTGTAACTAACAACGTCTAAGCACCCATATAGCTAACTTTATGACTTTAGAGCACACTGGTCGCCATGGAGCCTCAAACACAGGCAAGGACAAATACGGTGGGCACGGAAAAACGGAGGGAAAGTCCGGCCACATTCACAGAGCCTCCTCCCTGTACCTGGGCACCTGTACGTGTACTCAGGACTTCACATGCACCATCTCATTTCATTCTTACTATCCCTGTTTTTATCAATGAGGAATCTGTGGCTGAAGAATGAGAAACTAGGGGCACCTGGGTGGTTCAGTTAAGCATCTGATTCTTGATTCTGGCTCAGGGCATGATCTCAGGGTTCATGGGTTCGAACCCCATGTCAGGTTCTGCACTGCTTGGGATTCTCTCTCTCCCTCTCTCTCTGCCTCTCCCCTGCTTGCACATACCTGAGAGCCCTCTCTCTTTCAAAATAAATTAATTAATTAAAAAATAAGGAACGAGAAACTAACTTGCCCAGGATCGTACAGCTTCTAACCACAAATCAAACTCAGGCCTGAGTTTGATCAAACTCCATTAGATTATCTTGGCTCTGCATTAACTCCTTGCAGATTATGGGCAAGTGTTTCTCCACCAGGACCTTTATTTTCCTCCCATAGAAGAGGGATTTGGGCTGGATAATCTGTAAGAGCTGAATCTTGAAAACGGTGTACACGTTCTGCTTTTCCAAATTCTCTGCCATCACTTTCCACATCCTGTATTCATGGGAAGGCTTCCATTGCCCTCAGCCCCTTACCAGCCCCTTCTTTCCAGTTTCCCTCTCTGTGTTCTCCCCTGGGACGCCTCCAGCCTCCTTGCCCCATCTACCTCTGATCCTCGGATCTAGCTGGTAATTCCGTAACCAACATCCGTGGAGCACACTTGTGTCAGACCCTGGACTCAGAAAGATGAAGAAACAGTCCATGTCCTCAAGGCGCTTCCCTTCTAGAATAGAAATTCATGGTGGAGGGCCTGACAGTGCCAAGTTGTGTCTAAAAGGGCTCACTCAGGGGCGCCTGGGTGGCTTGGTCAGTTAAGCATCCAACTTCGTCTCAGGTCATGATCTCACAGTTCATGAGTTCAAGCCCCGCATCAGGCTCTGTGCTGACAGCTCAGAGCTTGGAGCCTGCTTCAGATCCTGTGTCTCCTTCTCTCTCTGCCCCTCCCTGACTCATGCTCTGTCTCTCTCTCTCAAAAATAAAAAAAGATTAAAAAATATTTTTTTTTAAATAAAAGAGCTCACTCAAACACCTAATGCATTTGGCCTTTACAACAATTCTGTGTGGGTAGATGTCATCCTCTCTTTGAAGAGGAAACTGAGGTGGGTGATGGGAAAGAATGTTCACTGATTTTCCCAAGATGCCACACCTAGCAAATGACAGAATTAAACCTGGGTCTTCCTGGTGACTTTCTACCTAAAGATGGTGGTGGGAAGACTGGGGACCAACACAGGAACCAGGGACAGAGGACCCAAGGAACTGGTAGCATCAGGACAGATGCCAAGATTATGGAGGGTGGCACTGGTCCGAGGGACTGGAGGGAAGCCAAGCTCCTGGAAGGTGGGTTGGTCTAGTCCAAGAGGCAGGAGCCCTGTCTGGGGCCAAAAGATGCTTGCCGGGAAAGAGCAAGAACTCTGGTGAACTGGAGGCCGGGGTGAGAATCTAGCCACAGAGAGAATTTTCGCCTTCCCTTCTCTCCTCCTGAGCCAGCCTCACCAATGCACCAGTCTCCCCTGAACCAACCCTGTGACGGGGCGGTGAGGTGAGCTTGCAAACACAAACAAGAGTGGAGCAAATTGCTTGGCCCCATTGTCCTGCTCAAATATATGGGAAGGATGAACCCTGTGAGGGGAGCCAGGGGAAGACACGGAGCTAGAGATGAGGGAGGGACTGAGCTCAGTCACTTGTCCATTTCTGCTGCCTTTCTCCACCTTCAGTTGTCCTATCTGTGAGGTGGCACGACTAATCCCTGCCCCACCTTCCAGAAGGACCGCCAAGGTATCTTAGCTGTTTGGGGACCTTGCCCCTTCACCCTGAGAACTTCCAACATGGTTTTAGGAGGGAATGGTTATGATCATGTAGGGGGGCACCTGCTGGCCAGTGACTCTCATGAGATCCCACAGGAAGAATGAGTAACTGACCCAAGACTAGAAAGTCCTTCTGAACCAATTCATTCCTCACCACCTCCACCCTACTGAGTCCCCAGGAAAAGAAGCCGAGGGTCAAGAAACAATGTCTCAAGACAACCAAGAAGTGAGGTTCCAGGCAGAAACAGGCAGAAGATTTTAGAGGTGTCTGTGGCTTTTGGTCCAAATATTTATGGAATAAAACTATTCTTTCAATGACAGAGAGGCCAGAAAACATCTATGAAGTACTTGGGGGGAAGGTGAAGAAGAGTCTCCTATTGACAGCTCATTCTAAATGAGGTGCATGTGCACACACACCCGCCCTTTTCGTGATTAAATGACAGAGTGGATATGAGCGTGCTTTGCAAAGTGTGTACCACTGTACAAATATAATCCATCACTTAGGTTGATAATTATCAGAAACATTCAGGACACCAGTCACTGAGCGATGTGGGACAAGTCTACTTGTGCCCCAGACTTGAGTTTCCTCATTGGAATAGGGGTAGGAGGGAGGTGAAAGTGTAAAAGGAAGAGAGGATGGACTAGTGGTCTCTAGGATTTACACCTGGTGACACTGGTCCTGTGCCCCAGTCTGCACCTGCTCTGTCCCTCATCTTTCTTGAAGAGAGAAATGAAACCCCACAGCCCTTCCAGTGTCCAGGGGGTACCCATATGAATTCTTGAGGATATAGGGATTCTTGTCCATGCCTCGCTTCCTTTGGAGACATTTCAAAACCGTCCCTGGAAAATGAAGGCATCTACTGGTCTTAGATTTTCTTTCCTCATCTGTTCTCCATCCTTAAGAAAAGCTAAGCCCGGGGCATCTGGGTGGCTCAGTTGGTTAAGCATCCGACTTTGGCTCAGGTCATGATCTCGTGGTTCATGAGTTCAAGCCCCACATCAGGCTCTATGCTGACAGCTCCGAGCCTGGAGCCTGCTTCAGATTCTGTGTCTCTCTCTGCCCCTCCCCTGCTTGCGCTCTGTTGTTTCTCTCTCTCTCTCAAAAATAAATAAACTTTAAAAAATCTTTTAAAAAACAGAAAGAAAAGAAAAGCCAGCCCCACAATTTCTCTTGGCCGTTTGTTCTTGTGGGATACAATCCTCAGTGCCTAGAAGTCATTCCTCATCTCTTACATGAGCCCCTCTACGCTGCAGCACAAGCCTGTTGCCTCTTGTTAGAGCCTTCTAAACCGAGTGCTTCCAGTTTCTGGGACAGGGAGAGGAGAAGGTGCTAACTTACTACCCACACTTTATACCGTGGCTCCGTGTGCCGGAAACCTCAGGAGGGCCGTCCGTGATATCACGAGTTGCCTGTCTGCCTCTAGCCATCGGAGAAACTTAGCGAACAAAACCACTACAACAGCTGCCCTCTCCGGTACCATCCTTTCCACTCACTGACTCTTGCTCATCCTCGACTCCCAAACAAAAGTCCCCAGGGCAAACAAGGCAGGATGGTGCTGCCCGATGAGCCATGGGTGACCGGGCCAGCCCTACCTGGTACCAGCCCTTGTCATTTTTGGCGGTCTCTTGAAGGAAGTGGCTCCCCACCACCCTTGCCTCCATCTTTGCAACCCCCAGAAGCACGTGGGCTTCCTTTCTCTTCAGTCTGAGAGAGGACAAAGAGAGCCCAGAGCAGAGCACCCATGTGACTGCGTGATTTTATTGGCGGCCATTCCTTACCACCTGTGTGATTGGTGGCCATTCCTCTCAAAGGATCTGGGGGTACAGGGCCAGGTGTTTTTGCTTCTAGTCTGTCACCGATGAGCACATGGTCCTACTGTGCAGGACCACAGATCACACCCACTACACACATCCAACAGGGCCCAAACTAGTCTATGTAGTCAACAGTGAGAGCCCACTCCTCACAGGCTTGGGGTGCTATTAACATTTCTAAATTCACTCCCTATGTTTGTGTGTATCTGGTCTTGGACCTTAACAAACGGTTCACAGAGCAGCCCGGGCTGGTGGAACACACTTTGGGGTGCTCTGACTTAGAGGAGCTTGCATTGTAGGTCAGAATGTCCCTGTCCCTGACATGCCATGAGCGATAGATACGTCCAAACTTGGGTATATCTGGTGATCTTCTTCACACTCCTCCCCTCCCACTGTGGGTATCGTGGGTGTGATGATGTGGAGGTCCAGCAGGAGAAGTTGGTCCTGGGCTGTCCTTTGCTGACAGGGGTGGATGACACCCCAGCCTCCACACACACACAGTGGGAGACTCAGGCCACCTCTGCTTGCTGCGCCTCAGCCCTTCATTACAGCACCCCAAATGTGTAGCCCCCCCCCCACCCTCCCAGGTGTGAGTAAATGCTTTTGGTCTCTTGGGTCCACCCTCTTCGTCAAGAAACAATTAGGGCAAAGAACACCTGGTATGGAGAAGTGCTGACCGAATGGAAAAAAAGAATTTTTTTTTAGCTACTGAATTAGGATGGGTTTTAGGGGCTTGAGGAGCAGCCTAAGTCCAGGCAACCGAAACGCCCCTCCACCCCGCCGGCTCACAAACAGACCTGCTTACACACCCACACTCCCCAAATCTCCACGTCGAAGCCCTCCGGCCCACAGGGGTGCACCCACTGGCAATCTTCCCTGCTGGCCAAGGCTGCTCTTTCAAAGGCAGGCTGGGGTTCCTGGCGGGGGGTGGGTGGGTGGGTGTGAACCTGCTGGAGATACCGGGAGACAGGATGTCAGAGTCTCAGGCCAGCACTTGCTAGGGGGTGCCCCCCCCCCCACTACCCTGTGTAGAAGGGCTTTGCCTGGAATCATCCATCCTTAGGAAGAGTCGCTGAGAGGTAGAAGCAGCTTTGGGAGGAGAGGGTGGGGATCGGAGCTGAGCACCCTTAAAAGGGAAGCTGTATGAGGTCACCCCAGCTTGGGCTGGGGCCCCCTCACCAGAGCCCGAGGGTCTGGCTGGGCAGGGCAGGCTCAGAGAGTGAGCAGAGCCCTCAGGCGGCTGAATTTCATTTCTAGAGACTTCAGCCACTGATTTTAAAGTCCTCTTCTGCCTCTTCCGTGAACTGGTGCTCGCTGGGGGCCGCTTCTGGGGTCACAGTGGGGCGCTGGGAGGCTCAGGAGGGCAGGACTTTGTGCCAGGCCAGGAGCATGGGAAACTGAACTGCAGGCATCTCCCAAAAAGCACCAATGCTGTTGACTCAAAAAATAATAGGTGTTCATTTGCATGGCATTTTACATACAGGTTCCACACCGGGCTTTTCATCTCCTACCACTGGTACTGTGGAAGCCCCCTAGGTCTCCCCTCTCTCCCGCCACCCCCTTTGGGGGCCTTTCTCTGTCCTCCAGACTCCAGAACGTCCCCACCAACACCTAGCCCATCCTTGGATTAGCCCAGCCCAGGAAAAGACACAGCAGTTGACCTCACTTGGGTAGGCTTGGTCCAGATTTGTGAGAGAAATGCAGGCAGGCAGGCAGGTCTGGGCCCCACGGGCACCTTATTAGGGGCGCCCCACCTGCCTGCTATGGGCCACAGTGAGACCCCTGGCAGGGGGCTTGTTCCCTGGCCCCCTCCCCACCTGGTCGGGTGGGAAGAGGAACAAAAAATCTAAGCCAGGGAGCCCAGAGAGGTGCCGAAAGAGAGGAAACCCAGTGGTTGCTATGACGATGAGGTCTTGGCGCCCAATTTGCATAGGGCGATGATTTCCATACTGCGGGGTGAATTTCCATATCCCTGCCTCAAAGCCTGTTGGGGCGGGGAGGAGGAGAGGGGAGAGGTCATTTGAAATTCAAATGAGGATGATTAAGGTTTTCTTGAGGAGGGAAGCTCGGACAAAGGGGGTGAAGCCGGCTGGCAAATGTCTGCCCCAGGCTCAAAGTTATCAAAGGGAGGCGGCAGTCGGGCAGTCGGCTGACTCCCTCCCATCCACCTCCGCTGGAGAGCTGATGGTGGTCAGGCTGGGCCGGGTGCTAGTGGCCTCTGCCTGCTGGGAGAACCGGCTGGGTCCCTCTCCTGCCCTTGGACTCAGTTTACCCCTCCATGTCCTGAGGATGCTTGAGCTCAGAGCACCCATGGAGTGCATTCTAGTTCTGGACTCAGGCCCACCTCTCTCTGGTGACCACAGACTGGCCATCTCAGTTTTTCTAGCTGTGAAATTGGGAAAAAAAACAGTCTGCACTTTCTTGTTTGGCTGAAGAGACATAAGAACAGATGAATTCTAGCCTCTACCACCAACCTGCGCTCTTAGACAAGCACTTCCCATTTTTGGGCCTTGAGGTTGTGCATTGGATGACAGGTGTGAACTGGAGGGTCTCTAAAATCACTTCTGGCTCTAAGATGCTGTGATCTGAGGGCACTCTGATCCTTTGCGCACACCAGTTATTATTTGTAAGATGCTTTGAATGATGTGAATTGCACCAGCTCACCAAGGTGCAGTCATTAAGAGTGTAGACTTTGGAGCCAGAGTCTGCATGTGAATCCCAGCTTCTCTCCTTACTAGTTTTATGACCTTGGGCCAGTTCCTTAATGGTTCTCTGCTCAGTTGCCTAGTCTGTAAAATGGGGGTAATAATTGTACCTTTATTACGAGGTTGCTGTAAGATTAAATGGGTCAGCATTTAACTTAAACATGTAGATCACTGCCGGCGGTAGAGTGATGTTGTTTGCTAGTATTAGTATCAGAAGCTCAAAGCGTCCACACAGTGCAGCAGGAGCTCAACAGCCAATCCAGGAAACCTCGATGAGGAATATGGACTGTCCCCTGAGTAGACCTGCCCATGGGTTCATCCACTTTGGTCAACACACTCTTGTAGCCATTTGCATTTGGGAGTGGGAAACACATTTCGGGGAAGGACCCCAGGAGCACCTCTCAAAGCTAGGTGGTCTCCCGCACCGAGAGCCTGCCCAGCTCAACCCATGTGGGCTCCTTCTACTGATCCTAACTCAAGTCTGTCTTTATTTCTCAGGAAATAAAGAAATGACAGAAAGAAGGGGGGAAGGGAGCTGGTAGAGAGACACCCCACCCCTCCCCAACCCCCCCAGCCCCCTGACCCCCGCCTCCTCTCAGGATCCAGTTCGAAAAGACCCACCAGATTCAATGAGATTAGGTGACGCTGATAGTTTTGGAAAATCCAAAATGTCCTTCATTTCTTGCAAGCTTCTGTGGCAAATGCATGTGAGGCTTCATTTGCAAATAGTGCGAGGCAGTATGGACAGCCTTGGCCTGGTAGATGGACATGGGTTTGAGTTTCTGCTCAGTGATTTACTAATCAGTAACCTTG
Source organism: Cryptoprocta ferox (assembly GCA_028646485.1). Lineage (NCBI taxonomy): Eukaryota > Metazoa > Chordata > Mammalia > Carnivora > Eupleridae > Cryptoprocta > Cryptoprocta ferox. Next base: position 90,259,072 of record CM053575.1, on the reverse strand, counting down.
GGCAAGTCGATGAACCTCTCTGAGCCTCCAGTTCCCCCATCTGTAAAATGGGGTAATAGGAGCACCCACTCACTTGGCCGTTGTGAGGGTTGAATGCTGCATGTGTGTAAAATGTTTACTACAGAGCTTGGTGCGTAGTAAATGCTCAATAAATGTCAGCTAGTAATTATTCCTTATTATTTGAAAACAGTGTTCTGCTGCCAAATTGTTTGAAAATTCTCTGATCCAGTCCTATTCCCTTGTTTTATGGGGAAGGAGACTGGGGTCAGAAAAGGGGAATGACTTTCCCAAGGTCACAGTGGGGGTTTGAGACCAGACATTTCTATTGGAGCCCTTTCCCCACCCTGGAGGCTGTATCCTCTGTCCTTTTTTGTTTTTGTTTTGTCACTCCACTGGACTAAGCCTCCTCCCTCTCCCCAGCACCCTTCCTTCAGGGGCGGCTCCTCCAGTCCCAGAGAAGAGAGGAAGGCCTTACCCTGCAAGAGGGAAAGGCAGAGGGAAAGGTTGGGGGGTCTGGGCTCAGCCACGGGCTGTGTGACCTATGAGAAGCCCCACCCTCTCTGAGCCTCTACTCACTGATAAAACAGGAGCCCTGGAGTTCCAGCCCGATAGACTCCACAGGCAGGTGAAGATCAAGCACGAACTGGATATAGAAGTGCACCGCGCAGCCGAGGCACAAACCCAGCACTTGTCACCGCGACCTATGCGTGCTGGCAAGTGCACTGAGCCCAGAGCCAGAGCTTTGAAGTCCAAGTTCCTTCCCTCTCCCACCCCCCACGTCCCTCAGGGCTGGCCCTGGGGCCCAGCCTCAGTTTCCTTGTCTGTAGAACAAGTTGTGAGGAAGGAAGGAAACAGGAGTGTCCGTGGCAGCTTTTGGAAGTGTGAGTTGTTCTACAGGTGAGAGAGCATCTCCTGTCTCAGCTTGCTCCCTACGCACGCGCCCCTCGGAGCTGTGCAAAGACAAATGTGCCCACAGGAGAGCCGGAGCCCAACCGTGTGGCCCGCTCTGGCAGCGCCTCTTGGCCTTATCCCCCACCGCTTCTCACCCCCCTTCACTCTGGCCCCGGGAAGAGGGCTAGGATAGAGCCACTCAGTCTCTGGCTGACCTTAAACTTCCTTCATCCTCTTCCCTGCCAAGGCTGGGCCAGGGGCACGGCGGTGCCGGTCTGGACTTGACCTTTAAAGAACCCCACGGCTGTCATGCAGACTCGAGTCTGGGCCCTGGCACTCTGGGAGTTGTTCCTGCTGTGTCGTTTATGGCCCATGTGACCTTTAGCGCATCACTTGCCCTTTCTGGGACTCAGTTTCCTTACCTGTCGATGGCGGGCATATCGCGAGGAGTCCCCTGGAGCATGAGAAAGTTCTGGTAGCAAAATAGCAGCTGAAGGGCTTCTCTGAGATGTGCTTAGTTCACCCTGGGCTTCTTTAACAGCGCTCTTCCCTTGGAGTTGTATTTTTTATTGTTTTCCAGGCTCAGGGGACAAGGAGTGGAGACTTCGGTGGGGACCTGGCTCTTCTGGCCACATTCTGTGCTGCAGGGACCTGAGTCCCTGGCCTGTTTTTCTGGAACTTGGTGCATCCGCCCAGATGCTCCTTCAGCGTAGCCTCCGACGGTGCTGCCCACTTTGGGCTTCCGTGGAGAAGCGTGTGGCATCCAGGTCCCACTGGCCGGAGACAAGGGGCAATATAGGGGACCCCAGGGAGTGCCATCTATGGCTCGGGCTGAGAAGCAATGCAGATTGTATTTCCTAAAAAAAAAAATGAGCAGACTGTGTATGTGAGGAGCCTTTCATTTATCGGAAAACGACCTGACAGATCGCAGAGGGAGCCGGAAGGATGCTGGAATTCTCTCCCAGCAAAGGGGTGCAGTGGGGCCCCTGTTCCCACCATGGCTCAGCCCCAGGCTCCTGATCTGTGGGAAGGGACAGGAGAGCAAGGCTTTAGGGTTCGTTCTCCCAACCGTGCGTGTGGCGGAAAGGCATCAGGTCGCTCACATAGGCCGCGTCCTGAGGAACCCGTGAGGCTGTTTGCCCTGCTAGTCTACCTTGGGGCAGGGAGGAAGAAGCGTTAAGTCATGAAAATTCCCAGCTCCACAGATGGTCAGAGGTCAAGGGAACCTGAGAGTTCACCCCGTCCTGGGGTTAGCAGATGGGCTTCTTCAGGACAGCTAATCCTGACCATCGGTGGTGGCCGCTGAGCAGGGACTTTAGGAAAAAGAAGAGGGTGCAGCGAGTCTGGGGTGGTATGGCCCCAGGCATGGCTTGCACCCACACGGCGCGTCTGCGCCTGCTGTCCACACCCTCAGAAGTAAGGTGACTTGACCGAGGGCACTCAGCTGCGGACAGCCGGGAGCCAGATCTCCCTGGCCCTGAGCTAGAGCTCTTTCTAGGTCCTGCATCCCATTCCTCAGGGGTCTTCCGGGGTCCTCCTCCGGTTCCTCCTGGGCATTTCCTTGCCCCTCCCCCCCCCCCCAAGGAGGTGGCAGGAATGTGGACAGAAACTCTTTTGTTTTAATATTTAAGGGAAATTGAAGGCTACGGAGATTAAGCCACTTGCCCAAAGTCCGGCGTAAAACAGCCTTTGAAGTAACCCTCCAGCTCAGGTTCCCGAGTGTTCTCTGTACAGAACTCTGACCATTAGGCAACACCTTCCGTGCCTTGGAGGAATCTCAAGTAACAAAAAAAGGTAGGCATGGTGTCTGTGGGGTCCTGGAAAAAAAAAAAAAAACTGCTTTGACTGGTTTCAATGGGAAGTCTCCTGGTTTGCTCTGGTGGCCGGCTACCCAGGAGTGTTTCCAGAGTCCTGGTGGCTTTAATAATTGCTATCCCAGGAAGTGCCAGCAAGCTACCAAGTGGTTATAAGGTGGCCCTGGGAGTCTTACTGGGTTATACTGGGTGCGGAGCTGGCGCTCAGAGAGGCAGTCCCAACTGGGAGCGGTTCAGCCTCATTGCCGAGCACTCTGCATTGTTTACCGGGCAGAAGTGAAAAATCCTGCTTGGACGGTTCTCCATTCTGGTGCTTCCACCTCCCTCACCCAGAGAACTGCTCCCCAGGCAAACTCACATCCCAGTGCTGCCAAAGCTATGCAAATCAGCAGGCTCTGCAGCTCAGAGGTGGGAAAGCAGGGGGCTGGGGCCAGCTCCTCCCATCTGCTGTGGGCCTGGGTCCTGATAGGCTGTACACACGACTTGGCCTGGTGAGACTCAGTTTCCTCCTCTGTAAAATGGGGTGAATAGTGATGCTTCATCTTCCCAAGGGCAGGGAACTTGCCCTGATGATCTCCTGAGGTCTCTCCCAGCCCCAGGAGCCAGGATTTCAGGGTGTTTGCTCTCTTTCTGCTTTCTTGCTGGAAGCCTCATGGCCCAGAGATTGCCAGGGGACAATGAGAACCCAAAGAAGCCTGGAGAGACTCCAGCTGGTGGCTCTTCCTGCTTGGCACAGATCTTACCCGTTGGCCCCCCAACACCTCCAAATGGGGGGTTCTGAAGCTCCCTCCTCGAGCCCTTTCTGCCCTCGCCCTCCCTTCTGTGTCCTTATCTTTTATGTGTGTGCAGAACAAACAGGATAGAGGGAAATGGTGAGAAGAGCTCTTTGATCCTTCCTGCGCCTGCCTTTGTATGTGCTGCAGATGGGGACCCACTTCTAGGAGGGGAGAAAAGGTCCCTGTACATTTCAATCAGCTGCATTGAATGGAAAGACTTCAGAGGCGGAAGGAATTTTAGAGGTTCCCTGAAATCCTCCTGCCATCAAATTGTCTCTCGATCCAAAAACCACTCCCGGGGGTGCCTGGGTGGCTCAGTCGGTTAAGCGTCCAACTTCAGCTCAGGTCATGATCTCGCAATTCGTGGGTTCGGGCCCCGCGTCAGGCTCTGTGCTGATGGCTAGCTCAGAGCCTGGAGCCTGTCTTCAGATTCTGTGTCTCCCTCTCTCTCTCTGACCCTCCCCTGCTCACGCTGTCTCTCTCTGTCTCTCAAAAATAAAAATAAAAAAATTAAAACAAACAAACAAATAAACAAAAACAAAAACCACTCCCTGAAACAAGCAGGCTCTGCCTGAATATTCCTAGCAATGGGGAGCTCTGTCAACGTGGAACTGTGGTTTGCATGGCTGGACAAATCCACTTTTTACAAAATTCTTTAACATGCTGAGATGAAGCTTGCTTCCTAGCAGCTTTGCCATTGATCGTGTTCTGTTCCTAGCGGCTGCAGGCTAAGCCTGGGTCATTTCCATGCCAATATTTGGAGAGGAAGGAAAAGTCCACTGATATTTATTTAAGCACTTACTACTCATGAGGCCCTGTGCCAAGTGCTTTTCAATGTTCCCTCATTGGATTGTCTTATAAATTTTTTATTTTGAAAAACTTCAGACATAAAGAGGGAAAGCAGTTAATGAACAGCCACACACCCATCAACCTGGATGTAATAATTGTTAACTTTGTGCCGTATTTGTTTCATCCACTTGTTTCTGGACATTTTCAAACACACATGATGATAGAGATGAATACAATGAACCCCCATATACTCATTGCCTGCTCTCAACAACCATCAAATTTCTGACCTTCTTGCTGCTGGAATATTTTCATATAAATTATAGACATCGCAACATTTCCACCCTAAATATGGCAAGGATCCATCTGTAAAACAGGACATTTTCCTTCTTCACTATAATCCTTTAAAACACTCCAAACGAGTCTCATCTTTAATTCTCATGGCAAGGATACGGCTTTATCTAAAGGCAAGTGTTCCCAGTACCCCTGGACTTCATCCTCTTATAGCTGAAAGTTTGTGCCCTTTTACCAACCTCTCCCTACCCTTCCCACGCCCCTACTTTTCTACTCTCTCATGCTCTGTTTCTATCAGTTTGACTTTAAAAAAAATTTCTTTTTGCGGTTCCACATATAAGTGATACCATGCAGTATTTGTACTTCTCTGACTTTTTTCACTTCGCATAATGCTACAAGGTGCATCTATGCTGTAACAAATGGCAGGATTTCCTTTTTTCTCATGGCTGAGTAACATTCCTGTGTGTGTGTGTGTGTGTGTGTAAATAAACAATATCTTTATCTATTTGTCCACTGATGGGCTCTTAGGTTGTGTCTGTATCGTGGTTATTGTGAATAATGCTGCAGTAAACGTGGGAGTGCAGATAGCTCCTTAATAGCATGTTTTCATTTTCTTTGGATATATATCCGGAAGTGGGATTGCTAGATCATATACAGTAGAGTGTCTTACAGTTGGGTATAACTTTGTGCAATTTGACTACTTTAGTGGACTGCCCCTGTGAAGTAGAAAAGTAGATTTCTGGGCTAGTGTATTTTTTTTAAACAGAATTCCCTAATTTAAAAAAAATCTTTAGTTTTTTCTTTTTCATTTTTATTGAGGTAAAAAAAGCATATAACATAAAAATTAAACATAAAATTTACCATCTTGACGGTTTCTAAGAGTACAATTCAACCTCCCCTGTCTTTTATTACATACAGTAGATTTTCTTTAATAATTTTTTAAGTTTTTTATTGATTTTGAGAGAGAGAGAGAGCATAAGTGGGGTAGGGGCAGAGGGAGAGAGGATCCCAGGCAGGCTCTGCACTGTCAGAGCAGGGCCCGATGCGGGGCTCAAACTCACTAACTGTGAGCTGAAATCAAGAGTTGAATGCTTAACCGATCGCACCACCCAGGCGCCCCCACACTTGATTTTTTCAAACCTAAGTTCAGGGCTTTGCATTTATTCCTGTTACATTTTACCTTTCTGGTTTCGGCTTCCTCTTCAAAGGTGCCAAAATATTTTCCAATCCTGATTCTATCATCCAGTTTTCTGTATTAATCTCCCTCTTTGCTTTGAATCACTTCCAAATTCAATCAGCATCTAGCCTATTTCTTTGCCTAAGCCGTTGATCAAAGGCAAATGCTTGGCTTCTCTGTGTTGGACACTGGATGCAGTGTATTTTTTTTAATGTAAGCTCTACACCTCATGTGGGGCTGGAACTCATAACCCCAAGATCAAGAGTCATATGCTCTACTGACTGAGCCCACCAGGCATCCCGTGCAGTGCGAGCCCGCCAGGCGTCCCATGCAGTGCCTTGACCGGGAACACTACTAGGATAGGAGTTGAGAAATCGAGCTTTGGTCTTCATTCAAGTTCTCTGAGGCTGTGTGTCCTCTGCAAGGTGCTTCCCCTCTGAGTTTGGACTTCAGTGTCCTTCCAACGCTTCCTTCTGGGTGTCTGTCCCTCTTTGTTTTTCCTGCAAGCGGCTGCCACCTTCCAAAGAGGGAGCCAGAGCTTGGAACTCAGATGCATTGAGGTTTCAGCAGATGGTGGCACCTATGATTTTTCTCAGGTCAGAACCAAAGATTTGTTTTGGGAGCAATTTCTTAGTCATTTGGATCGAACACATGGTCATTCATCACCTACTGTGTGTTGGACACTTTTAGGCGCTTGAGGTACAAAGATGAATAAGATATAATAATGCTGGCCTCTAGGAGCTCATGATCTCATGAGGGAAGCAGATACAGGAACTGGGGCTAAAAATGTGATATGCGCAATAAGAGATATAAATAAGAGGTGCGGGAATACAGACAAAATCCCTTATTTTGCTTTGGGTAGGTTTCATGGAGGATGTGACATTTGAGTGTGGCCTTAGAGGACGAGAGTATATTTTTTAGGGAGAGCAGGGCACAGCATGTGCAAAGTCCCCTAACATAGGAGCAGGCTCAGCCTGATAGAGGAATGGCCCAGGACATCTGGAGCCCAGGTCTACAACTGGGTAGTGCCTCCCAGGTCACCAAGCACGATCACCAGCTTTACGTCATTTGAGTTTCCCTATATTCCTGGGAAATGGGTGGAAAGGGAATTATGACCTTATTTTGCCAGGGAGAAGGCTGAGGCTGTGGGGCTGCCTGCCTTGAGCAAACTCACACAGCTTAGGAGTGATGGAGCCAACGCTTGAACCTCAGTTCTCTGAGTTCAGGTCCAGGAGTGTTTCCAAGTATGCCCTGCTGCTCCTCTACGGAGCATCACAAAGGGGTAGCAAATAAGTTCCTGATGATTGTGGACCACTCTTTCACATAATATGATCATTGCATCCCCTCCTTTCTCTGTGAAAGAGGAGCACCTTCCTCACTGTGTCAAAAATGAATAAATTGAGTCCTGGGAATGGCTCACCATCATCTCAATCTAGAACATTAGCAATGGAATCAGAATCAGAACAGGAATTGCTTTGGGGAGCGGAGCGCTTACTAAGTGTGGCTCAGCTCAGACACTCTGCTGGAGTGTCATGGGGCCAGTCTCCTGGGAGGTCCTGGCCAGCCCAGGTATCTCACTCCATTAGCATGGGATTCAAGGAAGCTGAGGCAGAGATATTGAGGCAGGGAAAATGAGTTTGATGAGAAGGAGAAATGTCCTCGCCAGGCTCCAAGGGCAGCAGATGCATCCTCATGATAAGAGGCCTCTTGAGAAGGACCATGGAAAACCTTCCAGGCAAGAGAAATTGTTAATTTTGTAGGCTGGTGAGTTTTAAAATCAATCTCTGAATTCTGCTTGCTCGTCTTTTTCATGTTGTGGATCTCATAAACAACACGATAATTGCATTCATGGAAATCAAAAGCAAAGATCTTTTTTAATTGTCCACCAAGCTGATGACCTCAGCCAAGTCAAACTGTCTTGGCCCTCCACTGTTTATCTCACTTTTTTATTACCTCCTTCTGGAAACATTTTTTCCTCTTGCCTTCCAGACACCATACTTGCCTGGTCTTCCTCCTACTCGAGTGCTCACTTTTTCTCAGTCTCCTTTGGTGGCTTCTCCTCTTCATGCCAGCCTTGACCCCTTTGTTCTTCTTCGTCTGGATTTGGTTCCTTTGTAACCTCACTGAGTCATATGGCTTTAAATACCACTTTTAAGCTGATAACTACCCAGTTTATACTTCTGACCTCACACCTCTCCTGAGTCCAAACTCACTTCTCTTCCTCTACTGGGATATCTAATTGGCATCTCAAACGTGACATGTTCAAAAATGTAGCTTTTGATTTTCTACCACTGGCCTCCCCTCCCCTGAGTCACCCCCATGTCAGGTAATGATACCACCACTTATTACATCAAGAAAGCTCGAACCCTGGAAATCATCCTTGATTCTTCTCCGGTCCTTGCACCACACCTCCAATCCATCAGACAGTCTTGTCAGCTATCAATTCAAAATGCTTTCTAAATCCAGACCTTTCTCACCACCTCCACTGCCACTGTCCCACCCACCCTGCTGCCCTCTCTCCCCTGGGCACCGCATACCTCTCAACTGGTCTTTGTTCCTGCTCTCTAACCCCCTACGAGCTCATCACTGCAGGTTCAAACAACTGCAGTGTTGCTCCTCTGCTCAAACCCTCCATCACTTCCTATTGTCCTCGGGTGAAAGCTTCAGCTTTCACCATGACCTGTCTGCCAGAGCCACATCATCTTGCCCCTGGTTACCCCATTCTTCACCATGCTAGCCTCATTACTATTCTTCAGCATGCAAGCCTGCTTTTGCCTTAGGTCCTAATACTCGTGTCTGGAATGATTTTCCTCAGACCTTTGAAAGCTTGGGTCTTCACTTCATTCAGTGAAAACATGACATCCCCTGAATGGCCTTCCCAGACCAGCTGCCTAGGAACAGCCTCTGACACACTCTTCCCCTGACACTGCATTATTGCTCTCCACCGTAACTATCTCTAAAGGAAGTTATGTATTTGTTTTCTCATTCCTTTTATGTCTCCTCAACTAGAAAAGAAGTCAGGGACTTGTGTCTGTCTTCTCAGTGCTGTAGTCCCAGTGCCTAGAACAGGGCCTGGTGCCTCAAGTGTAGTGACTAAATGTTTGTTGAATGAATGAAGTTGCTCTTTTGTCAAATTAAAAAATTACTCCTTATTAGGCCAATTTTACAACATCATAAAAGGATTTTTTTAAGATAAAAGCTTCTCAAAAAATAAAATACACAACTACCTGATTACCTAGCATTCACTTTGGGGTATTTATCCAGAGAAAATGAAGACACTAATTCAAAAAGATATCTGCACCCCCATGTTCAATGCAGTATTATTTACAATAGCCAAGACATGGAAACAACCTAAGTGCCCACTGGCAGATGAATAAGTAGAGAAAATGTAATATATATGTAATAATATATATTGTATATAATAATAAATGTAAAAATACTTTATATAATATATAATCAATTATAAGCTATATAATAAATAAATAAGTAAATAAATAAATAAATAAAGGAATATTATTCAACCATAAAAAAGAAGGAAATCTTGCCTTTTGAGACAACCTGGATGGACCTTGAGGGCATTATGCTAAGTGAAATAAATCAGACAGAGAAAGACAAATGCCATAGCAACTGATGTATTCATGAAATCTAAAAAGCAAGCAAACAAAAGCCCCAAAAACAAGCTCATAGATGCAGAGAACAGATTAGTGGTTGCCAGACATGAGGGGTGGGATAGGTGAAATGGGTAAAAGGGGTTCAGAACAAAACTTCCAGTTATAAAATAAATAATTCCTGGGGATGTAATGGACAGCATAGTGACTACAGTTAATAATACTGTATTGCATGTTTGAAAGCTGCTAAGAGAATAGCTCTTAAAAATTCTCATCACAAGAAAACAATGTGTAACTGTACATGGTGATGAATGTTACTTGGTCTTGTGGTGGTGCTCAGGTCACAATGTATACAACGTACACAGATAGTGAATCGTGTGTACATCCGAAACTAATGTAATGTTACGTGTCAGTTATACCTCAATTTAAAAAAAAAGGATAAAACAACTTTACCTTTAAGGCAGAACTCTCTGTGCACAACTGCTGTCAGTCTGTGGGCCCTTCCTACCTTTAGCGCCCCTTGCAGGTTTTATACATCATCTTAATTGATCTCAATTGATTGATGCTATGTAGAAGTCACCCCACGTGTCACAGTATGCCTTTCTCGGGACTGCATCCGTCTTCACCCTCTGCTCTCACCTTGCTGGCACGGCTGCTGGTGCAGAGGCCTCACGACTGTCCAGGAAAGGACATGCTTGCCCATCCTCATTTAGAACAGAGCAGAGGAAGAGGGCTTAAGTTAAAACTCCAGAGTGTTCTCTTAGATCCCATTCATTCGTACACCAGGCATGTCTTGAGACACTCAGCTGTGTTGGGAACCGTGGTGGCCATTGAGGATGGATGTCATTTCCCCATTTTCAAAACTCATAGACTAGCAGGAGAGAGAAGCACATAGACAAAGAAGGAGTCGCCTGATGTGCCATTAGGCATGTGCGATGGTAGCTAGGGCTCCTGGAGTCCAGAGCGGGGGGAACTAATTCCGTAAAAAGGCACAGTGCACGGAGGTGTGGAAACAGGACAGCCTTGGTGTATTTGCACCTGAGCTCAGGATATCTGGGAGGGAGTGAGGTGGGATTATGAGGGACAGTCACATGGGGAATTATAGGTCATGCTAAGAAACCAGGACTTTATTCCAAAGCCAATGAAAAGCAGAAGAATTTTCTGATGGAAAGTTCTGAATTCATTCACTTGTGCCTTTTTTCTTTCATTTGACCAGTATATTTTGAACTCCTGTTATGGACTAAGCTTAGTGCTAGGCTCTGAGTGTATGGTATTTAGTAAATAGTCATTTTCCTTGCTGTTACAGAGCCATGGGGCACAAAGGAAGTTTGTTTGGCAGCTCCTGCCATAGAGAGTTAGAGGAAAGGGAAACTTATTGTAGGTAATAGTGGAAACAAGCCCCTAACAATAGGTGTATGTGTACGCAAATTATGGTCCACAGAATGGAATATTAGGGAACCATTAAAAGTGATGTTGCAAGCATAGGAGAAAAAAAGATTTATGATGCTCCTTAATAGTATTGGGGAAATATTAATGATGTTCACCGGAAAAAGCAGAGTGAAATTTATACAGAGTGGTGAATATCAATGAGGAAAAACAAGCATGAAAAATAACCATAACATAGACAAAAATATTAATTACACCTGCCTCTCAGCAGAGTGATTTTTTTCTGCTACTTTATATTTTTTCTGTCCCACATATTTTTCTCTATTGAGCACACATTTACTTGTTACACCCAACATTTGTTATAACAGAGAAGAGATGAGCAAACAAGAAATGAAAGCTGGAGGGGAGAAAACCAGAGAAGACATCTGTCTATGTCACATGACTTAGGTTGCATTTGTCCCAGGAGGGCTGGGATAGTGGGGAGACCTCGTGCCTTAGGGAAGCTCCATTCGGACCCATGGCTGGACATTCCTTGCTTAGCCACGAAAGCATATGCCATAGCTCTGTGTGAGGGAGTGGACGTCTCTGGGATGGCAATTTCAGTCCCAGTTGACTCTGTGTGACCTCCGACAAGTCAGTCTTCCTGGTTGTCCACCTCCCTGGAAGAGATTTTCCAAAGACGTTTCCAGGAAACAGGATACGTGGAGGATCCTGACCACAGAGGAAGCAGGTGTTCTTTTTCGAAATATAGATAAGCCCTTCCCAACATCTCCATTCCCCCCAGCCTTCCATCAGTTCTAATCCTGCTAGCAATTCATATTTTCATTTTTATCTCTTTCAGGAAATGATCGAAATGGCCTAGATTTCAACAGGCAGGTAAGGATTTTCAGAAGAAAACCTTTATAAATGTTTTCCGGGGGGGCACTTATACTTCATCAGGTGCAGAAGATACAAAGATTATGTCAAGTTTGAGGTATTTATTTATGGACTCATGGACTCATGGACTCAGTAGCTTTCAGGCTTAGAAGGGTCCTATAAAGAGCCTTTTTGTGCACCCCTTCCCCCAATCCATAATCCAACGTTGGGGGTCTCTTCTTCACTATCCTCTCAAAAGAGTGCTGACAAGTGGAGACACTTATTGAGGTATAAGCACATGCCTGATGTGGTGCAGAAGCAAGATGGCGGCTCTCTTCCTATCACAGCTTAGCCTGAGTTGACTGTTGGGTGAGTCTGTGTGTGTGGACCAACTGTGCAGAGAGGAATTCATGAAGGTACAAAAGATGGAGTACCTGGGTTCCTCAGGGATTGAGAGGAGAAGAGAAGGAACCGAAGAGGGGGAACAGAACAAAAGAGCCCAGGACAGAGTATCTAGCCTGGCTCAGTGGGACAATGTAGACACAAGCTTGGTGCCTTTAAAGAAAACCTATTCGTGTGGGGTTGGAGTTAGTCATGGGGAGGGGTGGGGCTTCGGGGTGGGAAGGTGGTGTTGAGCAGACTGCAGGATGAATGGCTGTGGTGTATAAAGGGAAGGATGGAGCCAAGGGAGAGGACTTTCCCCTTGAGACCAGGGGCTGGTGGGGAGACTGTGGGAGAGGGCCAGGACAGGGCGTGATGTCAGAGCAGATGTGGGAGGGGATGTCGGGGAGAGGAAAGCTAAGGTGGGGTCGGAGTTTCCTCAGCTGAAAAATTAATAATTTATTCCGGGGGCACCTGGGTGGCTCAGTCGGTTAAGCGTCTGACTTTGGCTCAGGTTGTGATCTCATGGTTCATGGGTTTGAGCCCCGAGTCGAGCTGGGCTCCTTGCTGATGATGGTGCAGACCCTGTTTGGGATTTTTGCTCTCTCCTCTCTCTCTGCCCCTTCCCCACTCATGCTTTTTTCCCTCTCTCTCTCAAAATAAATAAATACACTTAAAAAATTAATTTATTCCATTTGGCGGGGGGTGGGGTGGGGTGGGGTGGAGTGCATGTATACTACGCCAGGTGTGGGAATACAAAGAAAATTAAGACATGGTCTCTGCCCTGGAGGAGGTTATTTATAGTCTAGAATGGGGAGTGGAAGAGAGAGAGAGAAGGAGAGGGAGAGGGAGGAGCAGAGAGAGACTCCTAAGGGAATAATTATACACTCACATCCCTGCTTTACTAGAAGTATGTAGAAGGTGTGTCAACCAGAAATGCAAAGAGTTCATTCTTCCTGGGAGCTCAGGGCAGGCTTCATGGAGGAGGTGATATCTGAATCTGGCTCTAAAGAGTGAGTAGGAGTTTGTCAGGCAGAGAAGACTGGGTTGGAAGGGAAGACAATCCCAATGTGGGGGTGCTTCGGATAATCATAGGCTCCCTCCTGCTCTGCTGTTCTTTGTCCAAGGTTAGGTGGCAGTCTGGGGAGGGGCTAGAGAGCAGACTCAGGCATACGTTCTCCTTTACCTATAGTGTGATTTGAAGTCACTACTAACGTTTTCTAAAGGGCTGGGTACTTTCTGGGTGCATCCCTCATGGTCAGAGGGAGGAATAATCTGGAGTCCTCAGCCAACACCTGTCAGGCAGTCACTTTTGTGCATTTTGTTCACTGGGGAAGTTTGCTAACTACTCTCTGTACTTGAGGCCTGGAACAGAGAGAGGCTTCAGTTAAAGAGACGGCCTCCAGGAAGGACTTGCCGCCAACATGGTTTATTAAACACCGGAACAGCCGCCAAGGGAAGGAGACGGCAGAATCAGCTTCTCACCCGAGGCCTTTAAATGTGAGACGGATTCTTCTCTAAGGGATAGTTTTGCCAGGTTTCCTTTAAGGGAGGGAAGATGGAGGAGATTCCCAAGGATTCTGTGATCCCGAAGGAGAGAACTAAGTAGGTTGGGATGTGGCGTGTGCCCTGTGTTTTCCTCCCTGAGGACTCAGGATGGCAGCCTGGGGCCCACCTCTCACTGCCCAAGGCCCTTGGGGAAGATGCAGGGGAGGAACCCATTCCACACCGAGATATGACCACACCAGCCCAGTTTGGAGGTGGCCTGCTCCACAGGCCTGGTGGGTTTGGCTGCCTGTGTGATCTTTCGGAAGCTTGAGAAACCCTGGTGCTTGGGACAAGGCTGGGGGATAGCCCCTCTGGCCCTAGGCAGCCTGCAGAGAGGCCCCTGACCCTTTGAACATCTTCTGGGGTGTGGTTTCTCCCCTGGTTGGGAGAAAGTTTGCTGGCTTCTGCCAGGAGTGGGCCTCACTTGAGTTTCCTTTGCTTAGATGAGCCCCATGGGGTGGGTTGTTCCCTCCCTCCCCTGGAAAGGGTTTTTGGATTTCTCATTACTGACAAGAACAGACATGCCATATCTTTCCTTTCAAGATGGGGGGAATTTTGGAGAAAGAGGCTCAGCCTGGTCACACTCCTTTCCACGCTCATGCCAGAGCTCTCTGCTCATAAGCATACACACCATGCCCCCCCAAGCCTCCTCCTCCTTGCTACCTGTCACTCTGTCCGTTGATGCCATCAGATACCGACACCCACAGGCTCCCCTTCCCATGAGCTCGCCTGCAGCCCTCCAGGGGGGCACCCAGGAATTCCAGGCCACCACGGTGACAGTCATGCCTCTACACTTCCCCATGAGGGAGGTAAATCAACACCCAAGTTCAACGCAAGGCACTTAGGGCTCCTTATCTCATTTGATTCTCAGGTGTTACCCTCCCCACCAGACAGGAGAGGATGGTGTCTCCCAGGCAGCCCCCCTCCCTTTTTTTTTTTGTTTTGCAAAAGATTTGGGAGATTAGATAATTTGCCGAAGGTCACATAACTGACCAGCTGGCAGAGCCAGGACTTGAACTTCCATCTCTTTGACTCCAGAGCCCATTTTTCCCCAGATGCCTTGCGGCATCTGCCCCAACAGTGTTTCTCCTATCCTCTCCTGGCACACACACTGTCTGTCCTCAGGGAGAGGCCTGGGAGCCGGAGGCAGAGTGTGACCTCACAGTGACTAACTGGGAGGAAATGGCTGGCAGAGGGTGTGGGGAAGGGAAGAAAGAGTGGTTGTGGAGTAGGAGCAGCCGGTATAGGACGGAGAAGGGGTGGGCAGACCCAGGGGAGCAAAGGATGAGCCACTGCCCTTGGTGGAGCCCCGCTGGAAAGCCTCAAGCTGGCTGGTGCTGTCAGGAGTTGCAGTCAGGTACTGGCCAGACCAGGGTCCTGTTGCCATGAAAGCAAGGGACGTTGGCTCATCAGGAAGTTCTGTACTGAATCTGTTAACTCCCTGGTCCTAGGAAAGCAGCCCGAGCCTGTTTGGGGGATAACTGTGGGAAGACCCGGGGACCCAGAAGCAACCCTACATTCCCTAGGGAAGATAAGAGAGTGGAGAGGCAAGAGGTGAAGGCCAGATCCCCAGACAGGAAGCCGGACATCCGGGTGACCATGCCACATGTTGCCCTTATACAAACCTCTCCATCTTTCTGGGCCTCGGTTTCCTCACGGATAAGATGAAGAAATGTGCACAAGGTGAATCTCTCAGGCTCCCGCAGTCTGTCTGTTATGTTCCCTCATTTTCCCCATGCCCCGTTGTGACTGGTTGGTTTGACTCGCAATCTCCTTTCACTTTTTTTCTTCGAAGAGAAATAGGGAGGAGGATGGCCATCTCTTCACCCTGAGCTGTCGGGGAGGGGGGGGGGGTTGGGAAGGCCAGGAGAAATAAGTCCCATGTAGTCTTTCCAGTCTTGATGATTCCATGTGATCCAGTAAGAAGAATCATTGGAAATTTAGGGGCAGAGGCAGAAGGACCCAGAAGCCTGGATCTGCGGCCGATCGTTCATGCTTTCAATAATCAGTCATTCCTTAAGCATTAGCCAGAGGGTGTCATGAGTGAGAAGATAAACAGCAGAATTATGCAGTGAGCTCCGTGAGCTCCTGGATACCTCCTGGGCACAGCACCAAAGGGATGGGGTCTGAAACGGGTGACCCAGGGAAGAGTAGGGAGTTTGACTGGCAGAGAAGGACAGCAAGAATATTCCAGGCATAGGAGACAGTGAGTGTGAGGGCTCACTTGAAAATAGGCCTGGCTTCAGCACAAGTGTGAGAAGATCAGCCTGGGCTGAGATGCTGGGCAGTGAAACCAGGGCTGCAGGTCAGGCCAGGCTGGGAAGGACTGAACACACAGCAAGGCATTTTCTCCTGTGGACAGTAGGGAACCACTACGCGTTTTCCAGCATGACTAGTTTCATTTAATGGAAGGGCATTAGAGGGGGTGTGGGTGAGGAGGGAAGGGAGGATGAAGGGGAGGCCTGATGGAAAGCTGCTGTTGTAGTAAGAAGTGGGCAAAGCTAAGGAGAGGGATTATAGCAAAGAGGTCAAGCACATGGACACAGAATCTGACGGCCTGGGTTAGAATCCTGGCGGTGTGGTCTTGGGCAAATTCTTCACCTTTGGGACACCTGGGTGGCTCAGTTGGTTAAGCATCAGACTTTGGCTCAGGTCATGAGCTGAGAGTTCATGAGTTTGAGCCCCATATAGGGCTCTGCACTGACAATGCAGAGTCCACTTGGGATTCTCTCTCTCCCTCTCTCCCTGCCCCTTCTATGCATTCTCTCTCTCTCTCTCTCTCTCTCTCTCTCTCTCTCTCTCTCTTCTGGAGGGGCTCCTGGGTGGCTCAGTTGGTTAAGTATCCATCTCTGGCTTAGGTCATGATCTCCAGTTTGTGAATATGAGCCCCACATTGGGCTGTCTGCTGTCAGCACAGAGCCTGCTTCAGATCCTCGTCCCCTCCTCTCTCTGCCCCTTTCCCATGTGTGTTCTCTCTTTCTCTCTGCCTTTCCCCAAAATAAATAAAAACATTAAAAAAATCAATCTCCTCTTGTGGAAAATGGGGAGAATAGGGGTACCTGTCTCACAAGGTTGTTGGTGAGGGTTAAATAAGAGCATGTGTACCTTTTCGACAAGTGTCTAGAACATATACAGGTATCTGCTATTTTTATGATTATGTCAGTATGCGTGGAGAGAACCAAGTTCAAGAGTGAGCTGGCGACAGGTTGGACGTGGACAGCAAAGACACAGGAAGAGTCTGGCATGATTCTTAGATTTCTAGCTTGGGATGCTAAGCATTAGAGGGACTGCAGGCAGAGATCACGAAGCCAGCAGCGGGAACAAGTGTGTCCAGATGATGGGAGGAGGAAGAAGGGCAGATAATGGGCTAGAGGTACCAACACACGGTGAGAAATTGGGATCTGGAGTCTGGGGGACAGGTCAGGATGCATATCAGGGAGTCACCATGGAATCGTGTTAACTGAAATGGTGGGAGGCAGTGAGGTCCCCTGCACCACGTGCAGAATGGGATGGGGACCCTGGGAAGACCTGCAGAAGAAACGTAAAGGGACAGAGGAGTGGGTGCCCGTAGACGAGACGTAGAAGAAGGAATGGTCAAAGGGACAGAAGGAGAACCACACCCACAAAGGAGAGGTTTTCATGACAGTGGGCATAGGCGCCGGTGTCTGAGAGCCCAAAGCCTGAAAACAGGTTCTAGTTTGGCAGTGAGAAGAGCAGCGATGGCCTTACTGTGGTGTCCTTGGTAAGAGCAGATGCAGATTGCTGTAGCTGGGGGACAAGTCAGAATGAAGGAAACAAAGGAAACATGGGTGTGAGGTGACGAAGGGGTGGGATGTTGGCCCAAAATGGAGACAGTGTGAAGAGAAGGCTTTGGGGGCTGATGGAGACCTTGGTGGGTGTGGGCCTGGGGAGGGATAGGAGATGCCATCAGTGTAGGGGACAGAAAAGAGAGAACATGGACAGAGGGCAGACCCAGCTGGAAAGTGCAGCGTAGAAGAGGAGAAGGACTCGTCTGAGAGAGTAAACGGGGCTGGGTGCCGTGTCAGTGAGTTCGGGAGCCCTGAGGACCCCACTTCCATTCCCTGCTCTTTGGACCAACAGCTAGCTTCAGAAAGATGTCGGGAAGTAGAACTGGCTTCCGAGGAGTAGAGAGTCCCCAGTGGCAAGCTGTTCTGTCCTGGTGACTTCTGAGTCCCTCATGCCCTGGGCCAGGAGTTTCCGCCAGGAGGATCAGAGCTATGTTTCCATGTATGTTGTTGAATGCCGTCTTGTTAGAAGACTCCAATAGGTGTCCGAGGCCAGAAGGGTATCTGAAACAAGTTGGCAGGTATCCTTGTCCTAAACTTCCTAAGCTTCCTGCCTCCAAAGTGGAGAATCCGTGACCCGGGGTTTTCTCTCAGTCCTAGGTGTGACGGCTTTCTCAGCTCACTGCACCGATATATGACTGTCCCATGACAGCCAGCCCAGAGCAGTAACCCCAGCTTTCCCCCATAGAGCATTGAGCTTTAGTTGGATGGGATTTTCCTTCACTGTTTTCTTGAATGTGAGCTACCATGGTTCTCTCCTGGTATGTGTTGATTTGTCATGTTCAAGTGGTTCAATAGGGCATCTTCTGTAAAATCAACAAAACTCAGGGTCGCCTGGGTGGCTCAGTCGGTAAAGCGTCCAAGTTCGGCTCAGATCACAATCTCACCACTTGTGAGCCCCGCGCCAGGCTCTGGGCTGACAGCTCAAAGCTTGGAGCCTGCTTCAGATTCTATGTCCCCCTCTCTCTCTGCCCCTCCCCCACTCATGCTCTGTCTATCTCAATAAACATTTTTAAAAAATTATAAAATCAATAAAATTCAGCCTAAGAGGAGGTCCATGAGGGTCCAGAAGGATGGAGAGGCTTCTCCAGGGAGGCCCATGAGGGGAGCACAGGGAGGCTGGACCAGGCTCTCAGGCAGGGACGGCACGGAAGCCCTCTCCCCGGGCACTCGGGCAGCAGTCTCAGGACAACAGGTGCATAGCAGCCAAGCACCCGAGGGCAAGGGGAGGAGCTAACTGACCAAGTTCGACCATCTCATCCCACAGACCCGCACTCAGCTGGGTAGTAAGGAGTTGGAGGGGACTAGAACATGGGCCCTGCCCACACAAGCTCCCAGCCAGCAGGGCAGAAACTGCGGCGGAGGAGAGGGCAGAGGAGAGGGAGGTCCCCTGCACTGTAATAATAATGCCAATGGGGCTGGTTCTGCAAGTCTCAGAAAGCCGGGCAGGCACATAGAGCAGGCAGGGGCAGGGGGCCCAGTGAGCCAGAGGGAGACTCTGAGATCTGCCCGCAAGACCTCAGGGGATGGGAATTAAGGATGGTAAGACCGTCAGTCGTCTGATGCTTGTTTCCCTCTGTGGCAGCGCCCAGCTCTGGTCCCATGCTTCCAAGAGGGGACAGGATTTGGGGGGCACTGGGGGGGGGGGCAGGCTAAGAGAGAAAAGAGCCCGAGGAGCCAGCAAACCGCATTTTGCTCAACCCCAAGCAGTATTGTTGGGCTTACTTAATTAAAAAATTTTTTTTCTCAATGTTTATTTATTTTTGAGAGAGAGAAAGAGAAAGAGCACAAGTAGGGGAGGGGCAGAGACAGAGGGAGACACAGAATCCGAAGCAGGCTCCAGGCTCTGAACTGTCACCACAGAGCCCGACGCGGGGCTCGGACTCACAAACTATGAGATCATGACCTGAGCTCAAGTCAGATGCTTAACCGACTGAGTCACTCAGGCGGCCTGTAAGGTTGGGTTTAAAGTGTTGAAACATAACATCCCTTGTTTTTTCTCCTCTGAGGTATCAAAGCAATTGAAAAATAGATAGTGGAGCCTGACAGAACTGTGGTTGGGGACATGGTTTTGTTGCAAGGCCACAGGGGGCTTTCAAAGACCCCACTCCAGAATTAAATACGAGCCCCAGGCAGAGGTAGAGGTGGTGGAGAACAGACATTACAGTACCCTTCTAGCCAATAGGCAGGCCTGAAAAGAGGGACCAGAAGGGACTAACCCCCACTCATCCACTTCCTTCTAAAACTTGTTCTTGGGGCGCCTGGGTGGCTCAGTCGGTGGAGCGTCCGACTTCAGCTCAGGTCACGATCTCACGGTTTGTGAGTTCAAGCCCGGTGTCTGGCTCTGTGCTGACAGCTCAAAGCCTGGAGCCTGCTTTCCAATTCTGTGTCTCCCTCTCTCTCTCTGCCCCTCCCCAGCTTGCTCTCTGTCTCTCTTTCTCTTGAAAATAAATATTTTTAAAAAATTAACAAAACAACAACAACTTGTTCTCAGCTTTATCAGATCCATGTCTCTTATAATAAGGATCCTGTAAAGCCCCTTTAATATCCTAGAATGAAATTTATAGAAAACCTAAATAAGCATCAACAAGATGCTCTGATTTGAATGAAAGAATGAGAAATAATTGAAAATAAAATAATATGTATTTCAGCAAGTAAATCTTGGCACATACTCCCCTGGAACATTTAATGACATAGTAGGATGCTTGGGACTGTATGACAGACACAAATACAGACTGATACCGGTATGTTCTGTTGGCAGCTCAAAAGCCAAGATTTTCCAAAACGTTGTTAAACAACTCTCCATACAGGTCCAAACAAAATAAGATAAAATCTTTCCTCAATTTACACAGAAAACGGCATCCGTGGAAAAAGCCAGTGTGTATTAAAAGTGTGCAAAAGAGGGGCGCCTGGGTGGCTCAGTTGGTTAAGCATGTGACTCTTGATTTTGGCTCAGGTCATGGTCTTTCGGTTTGTGGGCTCGAGTCCCGCACTGGGCTCTGCACTGGTGGTGCAGAGCCTGCTTGGGATTCTCTCTCCCTCTCTCTCTACCCGTTCCCCGCTCGCTCTTGCTCTCTCTCTCTCCCTCTCTCAAAATAAATAGACTTTAAAAAGAAAGGAAAAAATAAAAGTGTGTAAAAGATACTCGGTGCTCCCATGAGAAATGAAATGGGGTTCTAGGCTCACACGATTCTAGGCAGGCTACTTGCTGACACAAAGGTCCCGTGGGGCATTTGAAAGTCGTATGAAAGTTGCATGGGACACAAGTGGCCCTTGTTTGGTATATAGTCTTCTGCATTGCAGGATGTCTGAAATGCCTGCCCTCTGCCCAATCAATGCAAATCGAGCCTCCTAATTAGCCAGAAAAACCGCCCCACAGATTTCAGGAAACAATTTCCAGGTGGCCTATCATCCCCGGTGAGGACAGCTGACCTAGACCCACTGGGAAAACAGGTCGCTTCCACCCAGAGACAGAGCACAGGATTTACCCGTGGCGGTAGTCCTTTCACATAGAAATATAAGGGAGTGGAAAACAGGGGCTCCCCAGCACTAGAAAGGGGCACCCCAGAAATAACACACACAGCCTGTGCCCTCAGAGAATTGCCATCCAATGGGGGAGACAGGTCTGAAAAAAGACCCTAAAAATATCCAAACAAGGACTGTGTAAGCCGTCACTGCCTGAACAGGAAATAAAACTGGGTTCGTGGAATACCTAGGTAGATGTGCAACAGAATTAACTTTCAGGCAGGAGGTAACTGGTGACATTAAAGGAGTGCTTTCTCCAGAGTGATTTCCCCGCTGAAGTCAAGAAAATATAACCATAATCGTATTTATTGGATCCTGCCTGTGTGGGGGCACTGAGTGCAAAATGCATCATCATCTATTATTATAATGCGAATATCCATTATTCCATTTAATACTTCTGGCAGCCCTGGGAGGTCGTTGGGATCACTCCAGCTCCACAGATGAGGAAACTGAGGCACCGAGAGGCTAAGGAATTTTCCCACAATCACGCCATCCAGAAGCAAATTGAAAGCCAAGCCCGCCAGCGTCTGGACTGCGTGACTGCGCCCCCCCCTCCACAGCCCTGCGTGTCTGGAGGAGGCATCAGACACCGTGGCTGAGCCGATCGGCTCTCTCGCACCTCATATTCCTCATTCAAAGATGAGACTAGTAATAGCGTCTACTTGCTAGGCGTGTTGCAAGGATTAATTATAGCTACAATATATGACTTAGAATAGTCTCTGACATACGGTAATCAACCAATAAACATTAGCTCTTATTATTTTCTGGTGAATGAGAACCCATAATTTTCTCTTCCTCTCTTCTCTCTGTGTGGCTGCTAAGCTGGGCTTGCCCCAGTTGAGACGGGCTTACAGAGGCTCCTAGAAGGGTAATTTTTTTCTGAGATCCCTGAGCACTCAGTCTAAGCCCCCACCCACCCCAAGCTTGGGTGGAAAGCAGGTGATAAGGTTTTTGGTTTTGGGGACGTGGGGATGTGTCATCCTTTGCCAGCCATGCTCAGCTCTTTGGCCTGAGGCTGGGATGGTCAGCTGCTTCGAGTGTGTGGCCCCCGGGGCAGCGGCCCCGGTATTGGATGGACTGAGGCTTGCTGAGAGCAGGGCAGTGAGGCCCATGGGAGCAGGGGCGGCTGTGGATTCCCAGGAGGCCTGTCCCTAGTACACTCTGGTTACCAGACTGCGCAAACACCACCACAAGACCCTCTGGGGCACCAGCTCCAGCACTGGTAACCAATTGGAGAGGTCAGTGAGTTGCCTTTGGCAGATACCGGTGAGACTCTGGTGAGACTAAGAGCAAGGCCAGGTCTCCTGCATCTGGGAGTCTTTTTGCAGCAGCGATGTTGAAAGGGAAGCAGGATTTGGCTCCGGTCACGGAAGCAGCCGATACCGTGTCCTGAGCCCTCAACCCTGGGTTGAGCTCTTCACGACAAGTATCTCGTTGAAATCCGAGAGCAACCCAGAGCCATAGCTTTTGTGATCCCCATTCCCCAGAAGAGGAAACTGAGTCTTGGAAAGCCCAAGGGACTTGCTTAGAGCCAGGATTCAACCTGAGGATGATGGAATGTGCCAGGCACTTTACATAGAGTTATATCTTATTTGCTATTACTTAATTCTTACGACATCCTGGTGAGGTAAGCATTATTATTCCCATTATATAGCTGGGGAAACTATAGCTCAGAGAGGTTAAGTAACTTACCCAAGGTGGAGCTCAGATATACAACAGGCCTGTGTGACTCTGTACTGTATTAGCCTATGAGAGAGAGAGAGGGAGAGAGGGAGAGAGCGAGAGCACTCTCCTGCACTTGAGACATGACCTAATGTTACCCAGAGCCCCTCATTTGACATTTCTATAGTACTTTTCCACTTTTCTGGAGCCTCTCACTCATACCGGCTCCTGCAAACCTCTTGCAGCCACGGCTTGCCAGCCGTGGTGGCAGAGATCATATCTGCAGGCTCAGGGAAGGTTGCCAGGTAAAGGGTGGGGTCGAGAAGGGTTCCCCTGGCCCCACGAGAAGCACCTCCCTGGGCCTGTGCGTGAGAAGGGTGCAGGGAGAGGACTGTTTGCCTGTGTGTGTGCCTGCAGGGCAGGGGGTGGGACCCGGCTTTCTCTCTGCCCCCCACCAGGAGATTACTTCTCCCAGACTCCCAGCCACAGCTGAAAATACACTTTTTCCATCTCAAACTTCCTTCTCCCGGTCCAGCCCAAGAATGGCTTTGAAGGCCACTCTCAGGGTTCAGGAGCTACACCTCTGTGCCTGGTCAGTCGCCTCGAATAGTAAAGCGACTCGCGGTTAGAGCCGAGACCTATCCAGTTCTCCTTTATCCTGTGCCTCCTTGCTAATAGGCACTGTGTTCAGTTCGGGTCTGTTGTCTCCAAATCCAGCTTGTTCTGCTCATCGCAGCTGCCCCCCCTGCTCCCAAAGCCCCCTGGTGTCAAGACTCCCCTCCCTCCGCCCTGCATGGCCACTAAAACCCCTTTGGCTTGCAACCCCCAAGTATCGTTGGTTCACATCCTGTTTTGTTTTTGTTTCTCGGCAGCTCAGATATACAAAGTTCTTCACAGACTCTGTTGGCATAGGCTACTGCAGGGTGTCCTTGCGTCGAGGCTTACAGGTGACAGTGTCGTGGTCAGAGGGCCCGCTGTGGCATCACACAGACCTGGATTCAAATCTCGGCTCTACCAATAGGCACTGTTGTCTCCCAGTCACTTTCCCCTCTCTCAACCTTGGTTTCGCCTCTGTAAAATGGGAGTAAATAATAGCATGAAACTTACAGCATTGTTAGGGGGAGGGGAGGATTCAATGCGATTTTGAATGTAAAGTATCTGGGACATAGTAAAGGCTCAATAAACATGAGTAATTGGAGCTGTCACAATGACATTGATCCCAGCTGCCCTGTCTCACATCAGCCTGGCTCCTTTGTGCCTCTTGTACTTAGCTCTGCCCTCAGAAGACTCTGGAGGCCTGGCATTCACCTTTTTTCTCGATGGTAGTTCTGCTCAGATTCAGATTCTTCTTGAGTGTTCTTACCTGTGCCCTTGTACTTGACTCATCCCGTTACGACCTCAATAATAAAAGAAATATGCCAGGCTTGATCTGTGCCAGGTAAACACAGGCATGTCTCACTAAACCTAAGAGGGGTGGCTCCTGAAATGTACATGTAAGTCAAAATTTGAAAGCTAAATCTGACTTTTATCCAACAAGGGAACCTGCTATTTAAAGGAATGTTAGACCGAATCTAACGAACGCAACGAAGAATGAATGCCCTTTTACAGTCAGTTAGTACCAAACATCATCTATAGTATTTGCTTAAAGTAAGTGACAGATTAATCTCGCTTTTCCCTCTAATGACATCTTTCAAAGAAAGTGTGTGATCCTGAGCACCTGGGCAGCTCAGTCGGTGAGCGTCCAACTCCTGATTTTGGCCCAGGTCACGATGCTTCAGGCTCCGTGCTGAGCATGGAGCCTGCTTAAGATTGTCTCTGTGTCTCCCTCTGCCCCTCTCCCCTGCTTGGAAAGGAAAGGAAAGGAAAGGAAAGGAGAAGAGAGGAGAGAAGAGGAGAGGAGAGGAGGGGAGGAGAGAAGAGGGGAGGGGAGGGGAGGGAAAAAAGTGTGTGGTCATAACAAGAAAATTTTTTAAACTTTACCCCATCACTATGAAGGGGCGCATCTGAAGGCGTGGAAGAAGGGTTTGTAGACCCCTTGTCTAGCTGGTAAACTGAGGCCTGCAAAGATTTGGACACCCAGGCACTGGGGTACACACTGATTCCTGCAGGGCACGGTGGTGGAGTACTTCAGTGCCCCTCGCTCTGGGCTGGGACCCTCACAGAGAGGAGGGATCAAATTGCTAGAGCAAGAAGCACAGAATCACCACCGGGCCAGAACAGGTTAATGCCACTCTGTCTGGAGGGGAAGCAACGCGGCCGCCCAGAGGCAAGGAGTCTCTTCCTCTCTGACATGAACCAGAACCAACTTCCTTTCTCAGGACTTGGTGCTTCCCCTTGCACTTAGCCTGGCAGCACTGAGGGCAGCTTCCTGGCTAGCAGGGTACTTCCCAGAGCTTGGCCTTGCCCAGGGGCCTGGGAGAGACAGACACTTTTCTGGCATAAAGCAGAGTAGGGAACGGCAGGGCCTGGGGTTCGGACTTTGCCCAGGGTACTGGCAGCCCAGCAAGGGCCCAGGATTCTTCGGGAATGCAGTCAGGGAAACAGGATGCTCTGCAGCAACAGGATCTGGGGAGCTTCAGCTCCCCTCTTTCCCACATGCTAAGGACTTCTAAGTACTGCCCGGGTGCTCATTAGAATTCATGAGAATCCAGGGTGCCTGTGTGGCTCAATCAGTTAAGCGTCTGACTCTTGATTTCGACTCAGGTCATGATCTCATGGTTTATGAGTTCAAGCCCTGCACCGGGCTTTGTGCTGACAGTACAGAGTCTGCTTGGGATTCTCTCTCTCTCCCTCTCTCTCTGCCTCTCTCTCTCTCTCAAAATAAATAAATGAACTTAAAAACAAAGAATTAGAATCCTCCTTGGGATGACGGAGGGGTCCTGAAGGTAGAGAGGAACAGGTATACTCGGGCATCTTGAGTCTGTTTTGAGCGAGCCCTGGCACCAGCTTTCACCTGCATTCTCACCCTTGCACCCCGTCAGGCTTTCATTCATCTTTCCAGACCCAGCTCAAATGCCTCCTTCTCCAGGCAGCCTTCTGGGACCAACCCCTCCACCTTCTGTATCTCGACAGGCTTCTACTGGGAGTGGGTCTGCCTCCCCGACCAGACTGTGAAATATTTGAGGAGAGGGGCTGTGTTTTATTTATTGCAGTAGAGGAGTGCCCAGCATGGAGTAGACGCTCAGTAAGTGTTTCCTAAATAAATGGATTGAGAGAGAGTTGGCGTGAACCTATCCACCCGCTCGCCCATCCCTCTGTCCTGGGTGCCGTGAACTCCCGTCTCTCTGCTTCTCGGGGGCCCTACTGCTCTCCATGCTGCTCTGCTCCCTGTTGCCTTTTTCTCAGCAAGTGATCCACAAAAAAACTCACCCCTTCCCCCAGGAAGGTGAGCTTGTTGGGTTTATGCAAATAGAGTATGTCATGGGCTCCATCCAGTCTCTGCTCTGGTAAATATTTCCCAACTCCGCAGCTCGCTGGCTGGGCCCCGGGAGCCATTGGCTGAGGCCCAGTGGTCGCTGGGGGGCTAGGGGCTACCCTCTGGGGGTCCGGGGTCTGCAGAGAGGACTCTGACCAACCCAGTGTTTTAAACTCTTTGAGCGTCAAGCTAGTAACCCAAGCCAGAAGCGGCCCCTTAACAAAATGCCCCTTAGTGGGTCATGTGGCTCTCCTGGGACTGCCCTCTCCTGGCCGTTTACTGGAAACAGCGGGAGCAGGGACTATCCAATAACACCTGATGTCACCGTGACTATTTTTCATCAACTCTGGAGACAAGTTTGGGTTGAATCTCGATCTCTGGAGTGAGTCAGAGACATACAGACTCTCAGGGCTCCAAGATCTCTTGGGTCAAAGGTCCCCTGTTCCCAGAAGGGCACCGCAGACCGCTGCTGTCTGGCACAAAGGCTTTTCCTTCCTCCCCTCTATCCTGCATGTCCATACTCTTACTTAGTCATAAATAACATCTTAGGAGTACGCTTGCACTGTCTGCAGTGACATTTTAAACAAAGAAAACAGAGCAAATTTTTATAAAGCTAAATACATTCGGTTTTTACCATTTGAGCTTTTGCGCTTGTGTGTGTGTACGTGTGTGTGAAAATATTAATTGTATGGAATGAAATGGTCTCACACCCCTGTCAGATGGCCCTTGCCAGGGATTTTGGCCGCACTACCCAAAATGCAGCCTACTCCAGGGTCAGCCAGTTGTACTGTTAGGCCTTTTTTGTCTCCTGTCAAGATGCTGATCAACGTCCCCATGGGTCACCATCTCTAGGAGTTGTCACTCTGCCTGCCTCAGCTCCAGGGCCCAAGTCCTTCTCCTCCACCTGACAGCCCTTCAGTATTTGAGAAGAGCTATCACCCCAAAACCTTCCCCTTTACATGCATATGCTCGGAATTCCCCAAATGATTCTATACATCAGGTTTCCGACTGCTTTACTTAAAGCAATGACACACATAATACATGAATACCTTCTGGTAGCAAAAACAATTTAATAATAGAGATGAAAAGGGAGACTTTGGATCCCTGTCCCTCTCAGCCCTCTTCCCAGAGGTAACTCCTGTTACCACTGTGGTGTGTAGATGTCTAGAAGACTTTTCTCTCTGCACTTGCGTGGACATGGGTACAAACAGAAACGTCCAAATGTTTGTGGGGTTTGAAAATGCACAGATACATATGTATCTGTGTATAAATTATGCCGTGTGTATTCTTCTGCAACTTTCTCTTTAAATTAAAAAATAGGATTTATAGGGGCACCTAGGTGGCTCTGTCGGTTGAGCTTCCGACTTCAGCTCAGGTCATGATCTCCTGGTTCACAGGTTCGAGCTCCACGTCGGGCTCTGTGCTGACAGCTCGGAGCCTGGACCCTGCTTTGGATTCTGTGTCTCCCTCTCTTTCTGCCCCTATCCCGCTCATGCTCTCTCTCTCTCTCTCTGTCTCGAAAATAAATAAACATTAAAAAAATTTTAAATAGGATTTCTAGGTTGTTTCCTGGCAATACATATAACTGTATGAGTTTTGTTGATGACCATGTAACATTCTATGTGATTTTTTCAGTGTAATTTCACTTGTTTACTACCCTATCGATGGACATTAGGTTGTTTCAAGTCCTTCTTTTTACAGTGTTCTGATGACCTCTTTGAATGATTTGTGCCTTGATACCTTGATACACATATATTTCAGTCTACTGATCACCCTCTTTAAGGATAGTATCTACGGGTGTACAACATTCAATTATCAGATGACATCTGGCTAGGCCAGACCATAGTGGGGTCATTTGTTCATTTACTGATCTATTTACTCATTCAGCAAATGTTTATTGAGCAGGTACTATGTCTGCGTTGTGCCCTGATTGCAGCCGTACCAAGCACAGCTAAGACAGTCGTAGGCCTGTCTTCGTGGAACTTACGAGGTCAAATAGGGGAACCATCCTTGACACTCCACTTCCATGAGAACAGCCTGGCCTCCAGATTTTTTAAAAAAGATAATTATATCACGCTGTCAACTCACACGCTCTTATAATTCATGAATGTCTCTCGAGTATTTTTAAATATTAAATGTTGCCTCCACTTGTACATTTAAGTTTCATATTCTAAGTAAACGATTTTGACATTTCTTCCCTATGTTTTATCTTATTACTTTCTTCCCTTCCTTCTATATTTTCAAGCTTTAAAAAAAATTTTTTTTTGATGTCTTTGGGCAAAGTACTAGGTAGCCCTGTGCCTCATACAGAGATTTATTAAGTATGTATGCTACATCTTCATCCAATGTACTGGTAACATTCTTAGCAAGACTGGACCGCGCTCAGAGACATCCCACCTGGATGACAGTGACGCGTTAATTAATCCTACCTCAGCCCATATGACCCCATCTTGACCTCCAGAGACGATACATGCCTACGTATATACACGTATCTGAGCGTACATACATGTACACGTGCATGCACGCAGTAATTACAGCACTTGCCTGATCCTCCTTCCTAGGAGCTCCATATGAAAGGAAATCAGCCTAGTGTGGTGTGGCTTTTTAAGTCCGTGTGATATGGTGGAGACAGAGTGGATTCCGGATCTGCTCAGAACCAGGTGGCATCCCACCTCCGCCACTTCCTCAGTGTGCGACCTCTGGGAAATCATTTGACTTCTCTGAGACCCAGTTTCCCGTGTTCTAGGATGGTTGAGAGCGTTCACGCATTAATTCCCCGTAGATCTAATAAGCATCGACGAAATGACAGGCATCGTGCTCTGCTGGCCAGCAAGTAGGTCTCCCAGATAATAAATGCACACAGTCATTACCTTCATATTGTTTGGTGACAAAAGCAACAAGTGCCTTCCTTGAAATATGTTTTATAGGCATTTGGCCCTAGCCCTGGAGACCTGGGTAAGAATCAGAGATTAGTTCCCTTTTGTAGGTAGGGAAACAGATACATGGTTAGAGAATCCTCTGACTCAAGTTCATTCAGCCTTTTCATTACCAATTTGGTAACTGCTCCCCAGCCTTAGACAATTGAGTTTACACTGTTAATTATGGGGGTTCAAACAACCATTGTGCCTAGAACCCTATCCCAGGCTAATAAGGGCAATAGGATAGATATGTACTCAATAAAAATTGAACCAAAGGGTGACCCTAATGTAAAAGGGAGCTATGCAGAGCTGCTGTGGTGCCTCACTTATCCAGAGAACCCGAAGCCTCACACATTTAGAACCCAACTAAGATCAAGGAAGCAAAATGAGACCTCATACCAAGCCCTTTCTCAGGGTCTTAAAGTTTTATTTTATTTTAGAAACAGTTGTAATGAGTTTAATGATCTGGTTTTTCCAGCCCTTAGCAAATAAAAGCTGCAAATTTGAGATGGAATAGGGGGCTGTTAGAAGCAAGCATACCAATAGTAGCGGATAAAAACCTGGAAGAAAAATAGAACTGCAAAAAAAAAAAAAAAATGATGCTGCAGCCAACAGAGGCCAAACACTTCGTACCCCCAAGGGCATGATTGCTTTTAAAAGGAGTTCACAATTATGACTTGAGTCATTGACTAAATTATCTTTCAGGTACTCTTTAAGGGAAAGTATAGATATATATATTACCTTTTAGCAAGATCTCTATTCAAAAGGAAACCAATAGATATCGATCTCAAGCTGAAATAAAAGCCTTTGGAGCTGCAAGGGATAGATTTTAGGACCGAACATCTGGTTATTTTGGAGGGGGGATATCCTAGGGATTTGAAAGATGTGTAGAATTTTTTTTTAAGTTTATTACTTATTTTGAGAGAGAGTGCAAGCAGGGGAAGGGCAGACAGAGAGGGAGAGAGAGAGAGTTGCAAGCAGGCTCTGCACTGTCAGCACAGAGCAGGGCTCGAACCCACAAACTGTGATATTATGACCTGGGCCAAGATCAAGAGTCAGACTTGGGGCGCCTGGTTGGCTCAGTCAGTTAAGCGTCCAACTTCGGCTCAGGTCATGATCTCGCGGTTTGTGGGTTCGAGGCCCGTGTCGGGCGCTGTGCTGACAGCTCGGAGCCTGGAGCCTGCTTCAGATTCTGTGTCTCCCTCTGTCTCTGCCCCTCCTCTGCTCTCGCTCTGTCTCTGTCTCTCAAAAATAAATAAATGTTAGAAAAAAATTTTGGGGGGAGAAAAAAGTCAGACGCTAAACTGCCTGAGCCACCCAGCCTCCCCAAGATGTGTTGAATTTTAAGTCAGAGGACTTGGGTTCGGATCCTGGGCCTCCTGCTAGCCAGCCGTGTACTTTGGATCAATCTGCCTCTCATGAACTTTGCTTTCCTCCACTGTAGAATGGAAATAGCATCACCTGCCTCTTCAGTCTTATGGGGATATTCAGAAACCCAACCAAAATTGTATGTTTGAAAGTGCTTTGTAAACTGTAGAACATCACAGAAAGTTCTAGGGAGGTCAGTAGGCCACAGCCCAGGTGTTGCCTGCTGGAAGGCAGTGACTCAAGAAGGGGGGAGAGAAGGAGATGGGTTAT
The DNA here is from genome assembly GCA_028646485.1 of Cryptoprocta ferox. Lineage (NCBI taxonomy): Eukaryota > Metazoa > Chordata > Mammalia > Carnivora > Eupleridae > Cryptoprocta > Cryptoprocta ferox. Next base: position 90,228,592 of record CM053575.1, on the reverse strand, counting down.
TATTGCTATTATTATTATTGTTGTTGTTATTTACTATTGCTACTATTATTTTAGCTATTGTTATTATTGCTAAACATGCACGTGCACACACACACACGCACATACAGGAATATCTGTATGTATGTTTATTTACATCATGTGCCCCTAAACTTCTCAAGCGTCCCTTTCCCCAGGCAAAAGAAGAAACCCTACAACTAACTTTAACACCTCGTAAACTAAAAAGTTCTATACAGATACATGACATTTTGAGCGCTTACTGTTTTTAATCTTTTTCCTTTTTTTTTTAATATTTATTTTTTAGAGAGAGAGAGAGAGAGAGACAGAGACAGAGTGTGAGCAGGGGAGGGGCAGAGAGAGAGGGAGACACAGAATCTGAAGCAGGCTCCAGGCTCCGAGCTGTCAGCACAGAGCCCGACGCGGGGCTCGGACCCACAAACTGTGAGCTCATGACCTGAGTCAAAGTCAGATGCTTAACCGATTGAGCCACCCAGGTGCCCCTTACTCTTCTTTTTTTCTAATTTAAAATTTGTAATTAGCTTTTAAAATACTGAACGTGGCTGGACTGTGTGACTTCGAAAGTGCGTGCCTTCTGGAAACCCAACCCCCTCCGCCCCACCTATTGTGAGCAGTTGGGTTGGCCGTGGCCTTTCAGATCTCTGTGAGGTTCGATCTTTCAGGCCCGCAGGCATTCACCAGGGGATTCCTGAAATAAACAGTCCTTTGTTACAAAGGATAAAGTTTCAGGGGAAAGAAATGCATGTTCTGTCCTAAAATCTCTCCGTCCTGTCTCCTCTGCCTCATTCTTGCTGTTTTGGCCTTGGGCGCGTCCCTGTCAGCTCTTCCCTGAACTGTCGCCACCAACAGGTTTTTAATCAGCGGCCCTGCTTGCGGTTTACCCGCTTCAAACCCATATTCCACACCGCTGTCGGCGTAATTGAACCGAACAAATGTCTCTGTGCGCTAGTCCCCTTTACTCTGGTGACGCTTTGCCCCCAGAGTCCATCTACACTCCTCTGCGTGGTGCACAGGGCTTCTGGGGGCCCTGGCTGCTCGTCCAGGCCTCCCTCTCTGCACCCCCATGCTGAACCGCTTACTGCCCTCGCCCTCTGCAGCTCTGGACAAGCTGTTCCCACTTCCTGGCATGCCCTGTTTTGCCTGCCCCTGGTGAGCCCCCTTCACCGTTCAGGGCTGCTCAGAAGGACCTGCCTCCTATGGGGCTCTCCTCACCTCCCTCCCCTTTCTCGGGCTGTACTCTGCCCTGCCTCGGTGAATCACAATCTCGCCAGGCCACCACCGTGCGTACTTCTGATTGCTGTAAGCATGGTGTGGTTGCTGTTTACTTTCCGCGTGCTGCCTCCTAATGAACCCGAGAGGCCCCTATTCATCTCCGTGCCTCCAGGTTCCCCCTTGGTATACAGTAGGCGCATACTAAATGCTCGTTGCCCAAAACCGAACTGGGAAGGGGACCTTTACGGGACAGCAAACCTCTGTGTTTCAAGCCTGCCACGTAGAAGACCAGCTACCCCGTTGCTGTCAGAGCAGACCCGGTGTGGGAAGGCCACGAGCGGTGCCTCACTTTATTTGGAGTGCCACAGCAGTACAAGAGACAAGGCCCTCCATCTTGCTAGAACACTGTGCTCAAAGATATAAATTACTGGGGTGCCTGGGTGGCTCAGTTAGTTGAGTGTCCGCCTCGGTTTTGGCTCAGGTCATGATCTCCCTGTTGGTGAATTCTAGCCCCGTGTGCACTGACCGCGCAGCCTGCTTGGGATTTTCTTTCCCCCACTCCCTCTCTGCCCCTCCCCTGCTCATGCTCTCTCTGTCTCCCCCAGGGAAAACCATTTCCTTACATTGACAACCGATGCTCCAACTTTCAGGGGCAGGCTTCCAGGTCACAGGCGGTCACCCAGGAAATGCCACGGAGAATCCCTTTCAGACTCGTTGCAAACTTTACTCTCAATAACTATGTAGGCCCCATGCACCTAAAAGTCCCAAGCGACCCTTGTGAAAACGTTTACACCAACCACGTACCAACGTGAAAGCAACATGGAACTCAGAGGAGGCAGGGGTCCACAGGCACGTTTTTGGGTGGGACATTCTGGGGGGGAGGCCAATGGGGTTGCCTCACCCAGTGGTACAGACAGAAGAGGGGGAGGGTCTGGAGGCGAACGACCCAAGTAGGAAGTCAGGCTCTGCTCTTCCTGGCTGCGTGACGGTGGGCGTGTTCGGTCGGTTCTCCTGATCATTCTACATATGTAAAAACGTTTGGTGGGATGATTGCCTCATGGAATGATCATGAAGATCAAATGATGATATATTTGAAAGTGCTTTTTACTCTCTAAAGTGCTAAAAAAATATTATGTTCTCTCTTTCTGGAGCTGCTGCTCTTGGAACTAATCTGTGGAGGGCTCGACACCGCAAGCTGGTGCTGTGTATGCTTGTGTGTGTGTGTGTGTGTGCACGTGCAGGTGCATGTGCATACGTGTGTGTGCATGTGTGTGCAGGTGCGTGTCCAAGACACACAGGGCATCTGCCCTTCTTGTCATTACTCTTCTTTGGAACCCAGAGTAAAATATACACTGGGACGGGGATTTCATGGCACAGCTGAACCTTCTCTTTCCCCTGCCCGCTTATCTTCCTGATAATGAGGGAAGGAACCAGCAATATCAACTCCCCGGAGTGACTTCCTACAAGTGAGAGGAAATGCAGAATGCTGGTTCCTAAGCCAAGTACTATGTTATCATATCTAGTAAAGCGTGCTTTGTCTGGACATAAACCTTAGCCTGTGTGGTAATGAAGAACTCTGGACGGAGGCTTTTCTTTTGAGGAAATCTCATTCGAGCAGTGGGATTAGGGTTACTACTGAGTTCTGACAGGAGCCAGAGTAGGAAACAACATTTTGAGTGATAGAAATGGAAGATCGAGCCGTGCCACAGTGCAGTGGAATGGACCCGGTACCGAATGGGGAGTTCTGAGACCCATTCTAATGGGCCCTGGGTTGGTCTCCGGGCCTGGCTTACCTGCCACTCTAGGTCTGTTGCCCTGAGCAAGTTACTCTGCCCCACCTTGGGCTTCAGGAGTCATAGCTGTGAAATGACTGTTTGGGCCAGGTGCTAGCCACCCTTCCTTCCAGTTCTGTTGGGGAAGGGAGGGAACCAACAGTTGTTGAATGTCTGCCATGCACCTGCCGTGGTGTGCACCGTGAGTCTATGATTCTATGAATCCGTCACACACAGGTCAGAGTTAGGTTTATGAAGACCTATGGAGTCACATACACTTGGACCGGGATCTCAGCTCTATTATCTACCAGCAGTGTGACCTCAAGCAAGTTTCTTAAAACTCCAAGCCTCAATCTTTTCATCTGTAAAATGGGTCTGCTGACACTCTTTTTTATGCATTATACATTTCTTCAGTAGATGCCATCTAGTCTCCTTTCTCCCTTTTGTGGAGGAACAGTCTAGGCCTAGAGA
>CM053575.1:90164763-90225022 GCA_028646485.1 Cryptoprocta ferox | reverse complement strand
TCTCTCTCTCAAAATAAATAAATTTAAAAAAAAAGATCATGCAACTAGTCAGAAGCAGGGATGGAACCCAAAGTCAGGACTCTTGGGTCCCTGAGCCTTGCGCTTGCTTCCTGAATGTCTTTTCTTTTTCTTTCCTTTTTTTTTTTTTTTAAATCATCCCTGCTCTGAAAAGGACAGCAAAGTCCTTCCATGATAGGCAGTCCATTGGAGAAGAATCCAACGTGACGCCAAACTGCATTCCCTCACCAGACACTTCCCGAGAATAGCCACTGGGCTCAGGAACCATTTTCAGAGTTTGATTCAGAGACCCTGCTCAGCATTTCTTCCCCCACTGCACCTCCTACCTCCTGCCACTTCACTTCTTTGGGGGCAGAACAGCTCTCTGTGTGGGCAAATCAACAGTTCTGTGGCACTCCTCCCAAAACAGTAGTAGCTCTGGGCTCTTCTCTACCGGGTGGGCTACTGGGAGACCCAGAAGAGTGTGATTCAAAGGGGATCAGGGTCAGAGAAAGAGAGCCCCCATCAACCCACTGAGAGGGAACATGGCAGGCATCTCGAGAAGGCTGTGAAGAAAGGTAGTATGAAGTCGTTCAAGTCCTGGCCACCATGAAACCTTCGTGAGGATGCGTCCTCAGTAAGGGAGCAGCCCCTTCCCAGAGTTTTTAAACTTGAATGCATGGACTTATGTGCCAGAGGGAAAAGAAAACTTTTATGGGCTTAAAATGATGGGGTTTTTCACACATGTGTCAGCACTAGCAATGCTATGTCTTAAGAACGGAAGCCAAAGCATTAAATAACGTGACTGATAAGTTTGTTGCATTTCCGGAGTCGGTGCAAGTCAGAAAAACAAGGATGTCTCTTTGAAAAGTTCTTTTCAGGAGGTAGCAACCCCAAGTGTCCCCGGCTTCCTAAGGAGCCGCTAGTTTTTTCAAGGGGCCCCTGTCTCTTCTCTTCCTTTGTCCAGAAGTTTGATGCAGTCAGGGAGAAGATCCCAGTGTCCTTGGGCAAAAGTGCCTCAAGGCTGGTCTGTTATTGTCAGACTGGAGACCCGGGTGAGGCCATCTCCCCAGGCACTTCCCAGAGGCACCGGAAGGCAGGAGTCTTGGACTCCCAGGGAACAACCAAGAACCACAGAAAGAGGAGAGTTTCCCAAGTGAAAATGCAAGCCAACTCTCCCCGGTGACTTTCAGCCCTTGTTCACCTGAGATGAGTTACCTGCCTGCCCCATTCCACCACTGGAAATATATTTTTAGGATCTTTTCATGAGCAACATGTTCGCTGCCAACCCTTTATAGATCAGTTACAAAACAGAAACTCTTCCTTACTGCTAGGGAGAAGTGTAGAAGGGGGGGGAGAAAGAAAAAAAAAATCCTGCCTGTAATTGAAGGCAGGTTGGGAGATGTTCACGCTTTGAAATTCTCCTTCTTGTGAAATGTTTATGAAACACTTTCCACAAACGAGTTATGCAACCAAGACAACAGCTTTGATCGTTTTCATCGCCAGTGATCTGTTCATTAGTGTGGGGCTGCTTCCCCGAGAGAGAACCATGTGAAAATGTCATGGGAGGGGCGACGGAGGAGTACCCCAGCACCCTCGTGCCCCATCACATGACCCCAAAACATGGTGCATAAGGAGGTCCGTGGGTCTATCTGGGCCAGAACACCATTTTCCATCACCTACAGTCTATGCTGTCTCCTACCCTTGGGAAGTTTGTAGTGTTCTGTAGAAAGGGAACCAGGGAAAAGTCAGAGGATCATTCCCTTAAGAGACTTTTGCCAGTGTCTGGTTATGTAAGTTTATACCCATCTCGAAAACTCTCTGGGCCTCCATGAGATGGGAAGGTAAATACTTGTCCCCACACCCCCGGCTGGGAGTGTGAAGCCAAGTAAAGAACGTATGAAGGCTTCCAGCTCCTCAGAGGGGGCTCTCTCTACCCAGAATAAGGCTCCTGCTTTCTCTAGCAGGTGATGTCAGGGATTAGAAAAGATAATCACCCATGATGACTTTTTATCTCCCTGGTCACTGCCCAAGACTCAGTATAATACCTGTACACAGCACAGTAGGTGGAGAAAATCCTGAACGAACAAACCCTGTCTAATACGTGCACGGGATGGATGGTCGGTGGCTGTGACAGGGCCGAGCCCTCTGTGGGGGCCTGTGTCTCCAGGGATTAGTCCATCCCAAGCAGGGCCTGGAGAGAGATTCCATTTGCGTGAGAAGAACCACCAAAGCGACTCTGGAGACAGTCTTCACGATTCCAGGCAGGCTGTGGGTTAGGTTGGGTTTTCACAAGTATGGGGGAAAGTGGATTTTCATCCAATTTGCCTCCGGTTCTCACATTAGAAGTCAATGGATTCCAACAGAAGTCTCTCTATCTCATCTTCTAGATCCATAGCCAACACCCAGTTGCCTGGAAAGGCTCCAATCTTTTCCATTCGACAGGAGTGAAAGGGAGTTTTTGATTTGGGAAGGACTTTGTTTTTTAATTTCTTAGTTTCTTCACCGGCGAACTCTTAGAGAATTGCCAAAGGGGTGCGATGGAGGCTGTAAGAGAGCTGCCTCCCTTCCTCTCTTTCTGAGACCCATCCACCAAAGCAGAGATTTTTTTTTAGAATCTGTCACCGAAAAAGAAATATCCTTTTCTGTTACTCAACCTGGTTTGTATAGGACTCTCTTCCTTGGGGGCTCCTGCCAGCAGCCCACACCCATAGGCTAATGAATTATGAGACATGAAAGAGTGAAATGTCGCTGAAGCACAAAGTCACAAGAATAACACACGGCATTGTCAGAACGCCCCAGATGAACACCCCCCAAAATTTGGTGCTATCAGTCACTTCATGTTTAGACCCGGGAGGTCAGCAGTGCCCCTCAATGAATTTGGAGGGCAATTGATCCAGGAAGCAGATGAAAAAGGGTGAGTTTTCTTTTATGATGGCGCTCGTTTCTGAAATTAAGTGTTGCAGAAGGACCTGGCACTGACTCTAACAGATAGCACCCAGGTTGGAGGCAAAGCACATGTTTTCAAGCTCTGTCATAGCTGCACCTTCTTATCTCCATTGCGCATAATGAGTCTATAAAGGAACCCGGGCACTTTCCTCGGAGCTGGAGCCCCGCCAAGCTGCCCGAGGTGGTTCTACCCAGCGTGGCTTTGGCTCGAATTTTCCATGTTCTTCCTCTGTCCCCCTTCCTCCCTCCTGCCTCACCTATCCCCCTACTGGGATGAGGGATGCGCGGGGGCAGGGAGGGTGGGGAGTCTAGAAAGGAGATGTGGGGAGGGGAGGCTGGACCCAAAAGGCTTTGCTTAAGTAAAATCTCTTCGAACAAACCTTAAGGATGGTGGTGGTGGTGGTGGTGGTTTTAAATAAGTAGTTTTATCATCTATTTCTGGCTTTTTAAAAACCTGCTAACAAATGTTTCCCCAGAATCTAGGATGTGAAAACTCTAATTTCTAGAGGAAGAAGTAGGACACCAGAGCTGTTTAGATGGAGATGCCAAGCATGGGTGGGAAGAGACATGGACCCCGGGGCTAGTGATTAGGGCTGTCTTGGAAATCCCTCCCAGGTGGCCATGCCTTCAGAGTTTTCACAAAGTCTCAACTTTTTGCCCCCACTGTGCTACTTCCTGTCTCTCTCCCTTCCTCCTCTCTGCTTCCAAGGCTCCAGAATAAGTCTCTTTAGGTGAGGGGAGAGAGGAATGATTTGTAAAGACTGTCCCTGAAAGAATCCTCTTCCCAATTTTGGTGCAACCAGGTCTCATTGGTGCTGGTTTAGGTCTGCTTTAGAACACCGCAGCAACCTGGGCTCACCAAGTCTGCCAAAGGCACCATGGGACTGGAACTTGTAATTCCATTTTAGGACTGGAAAAGAGAAGAGTCCTATAGGATCATATAACAGATGGAGAGACTGAGTCTCCTACAGGCTAAATGATTGTTCAAGGTTACATAGTAAGTTCAAGTCGGGATTAGGACTTAGAAACAAGGTCTGGCCCCCTGTTCAGTGTCTTCCTGACTGTATCCCCCTCGAGTCTACAAAGGAATGGGTTCAGTTTATGTCTTTTATGCAATTAACTTGCATTAATTCCCACTATGGGCAAAGCACCATTTTTAGGACCTTAGCTCTTTCCTCGGTCTCTGATTTCACTCAGTGGGGTCTTCCTAGCTATCCAACCAAAGGGAATTCTTTCTTTAGTGATCTAAAGATTCATTTTGCAGCAATGAAGCACAAATATAGCTGTTAGTCTGAATGTTTAACTTGGATTAAACTAAGACAGGAGAAATTCCAGGATGTCCGTGACATTCCCAGGGTAGACCAAGAAAATGGTTTAAGCCAGGACCTCTATGGCCATGAATTTCCATCAGAGGATCTCCCCAATGTCTTTCAAAGGTATAGTCTAGATCCTATGCTCTTTGTCATATTATTCAGAGTCACTTGGCTCCCCCCCCCCCCCTCCCCAGTGGACTTCCTGAAAAGCTGCAAGAGTATAGTTCTCTGGATGGGCACAAATAGTGCATCCATCCGGCCCTGCCCTTGGACACCTGGGAACCCCACAGAGGGGTGGTTGGTGGTGTCATCCAAGGGTAGTGGAGAGAAGCTAAAGAGGTTTTAGAAGCCATCACAGCCCCCTCGGGCTGCCACTGCAGTAGTGACTATGAAGCAGACATGTCCCCACCTGTAGGGAGACAGGCAAAGACTATCATCAAAGCCACATGGGTGCAGAAGGCTGGCTGCAGAGACAGCTCACCACGCAGAAGACAGATAACTGTGGAAAACAAGGGGAAGAATGAGGGGACGCTGGCTTCCAGACTTTGGGATTTTGTGGACCAGGAAAATTAAAAAACAGTATGAGGGAAGACCAGTAAAGGGTTGCCTTTTTATTTTTTTTCACTTTGTGAGGTGGGAGTTTTTAAAATACCATTTAGGAAAAAAAAATTTTTAATGCTTATTTAGTTTTGAGAGAGCGTGAGCAGGAGAGGGGCTGAGAAGGAGGGAGACACACAAAATCCAAAGCAGGCTCCAGGCTCTGAGCTGTCAGCACGGAGTCCAGCGCGGGGCTCGAACCCACAAACCATGAGATCATGACCTGAGCCGAAGTTGGTCGCTTAATCGACTGAGCCACTCAGGCGCCCCTTAAAATACCATTTAGAATCAGCATCATTTCACAAAAGAAATTCTAACCTCTCCCCCCCAGAAAAAGGAACACCATCTCCAAATTTAAAAGAAATGTTTTAAGTCCCTGCAATATCTTTACTTTTTTCTCCTTTTCAACAGGAAAGAGCATAAACTCAGACTTGCACAGCCCGCAGAGTGGTCCTGGGGAACCACGGATCTCCGTGAATCCCCCTCCTACAGATTCTGACTCCAGAGTGCCACTCCCCTGTCTCTTACCAACTGCCCTGGGCTGAGGGGCACACGAGCAGGCATATGAAACTGCAGACCTGTGGGCACTGTAGACACCGAGCTATAGCTCTTTACTCTCTGGGCTTGTCACCAACCCTCCTTGACCTTCTCTACATTTCTGTTTCTGCCTGCCTGGGGAGGTCCCGCACTGATGCTCTCCTACCTCCACTTACACAGATTAAAACTGAGGACCTCAGTGACTCCCTGCAGCAGACCCTCTCACATCGGCCATGTCACCTGAGTCAAGGACCCGCCATGATGTCTGGAAACCAAATGTCTGGGGTAAATGCCAGCCCGATGCCAGAGAGCCCCGATAGTCTCAGTGGACCAGAGAGTTCAAGTCAAGCCTTCTGCAAAATGCTTGACCTCTAGACCTGGCTCTTGGTGAATTCATGGTCTGAAAAGCCCCCTGTAGGGAATGTGACTGAGGGATTCAGGCCTGGGGTGGGGCTGGGATTCCAGAACAACCTTCATATAGGGGAAGCACCTCTACCTCTCTGGGACAAAAAGGAGCCAGGCTTGCTAAAACAACAGACCCAGTGGCTGCAGAGCTGGTGTCTGCCAGCCATTTCAGGGGAGCCCTGTCATGACAACCATTGCTACAGATATAGAGCATTTCTGTCTCCAGTGAGCCCACTCTCCTCCCTCAAGGTTTTGCACTAAAGCCAAAGTAGGAGAGAGTGTCGTGCGTGGAAGAAGGAGGCACCCTGAAACAGTAACAGCAAACGTCTGAGCGGGCGGATGTCCATGTGGCGAGCCCCTCTCTTGGTCTGGATTACCTGGGGAAGAAACACCACCCTTTCCCTGGAAAGATCTAAGACCAAAATGTACACCCATTCCTTCACTTCTTCGTTCAGCAGGGGTTTGCTACACCTTTGTGTACAGACCTAAGCCCAGCGCTCGAGGGGGGCACAGAGCCCTGAGGATCTAGATGCCCCACGTATTGGAGCTGGCATTTCCCCTTCTGGGGTTAGTCGAAGGAGTCCAGGAGAAATGGACTTTCTGTCTCATCAAATTGGTTGCATTAAGAAATAATAACTTGCCCCTTCTGCCAGGAAAGGCTCAGGCCCAGGAAATGGCCAGATGTGGCATTTCGTATAGTCAAGTGAGATGAGATTAAAAAATGGAAGTTAGACAGTCGGGATTTCATGTCGTTTCTAGGGTAAACCTCTGAGAGATGGGTAATACTCAGCCTGGGCCTTCGACATTTACTGTCTACTTGGGAGACAAGATGGACACACACAAAAGTTAAATAACAAGGCAAAGTTTAAGTACACTAGGCTGAGAGGCACTGCTTGGCTGAGCGTGGGAGCTGTAACAATGCCAGCATTAACAGAATTGCTCCTATGTGCCAGGCACTTGAGCTACACAGAGGCATAAGGCAAGGTCACTGCCAACACACTCTGAGTCTAGAGCCCCACAAGACAGATGGGCAGCAGGCAGATGGAGTCAGCACCCCCAGCGTGTAAATTCGGTGATGTATGTGTCTCCCCATGTGCAGGACATGACCTCCCTCCATCCGCTCCAGCAGCTCGTGCTGGTTCCTGGCCACCTACAGTCCGTATCCCAGTTCCTGCTATCTCAGACCCAATCAGGGCAACAAGGTAAGAACTCTGGCGTTTTCCACATCCACCAAGTCCAGCAAAGTGCTGCTGCAGCTTGCTGTATAAAGGAGCCCACGTGTGGGGCATGGGTGAGTGGCTCACCCCTCTGGCATTAAGACCCGAAGAAGGGACCCTGGCATTGCCCCCTCCAGGCTGAGAGTCCTCTGCTTTTAAATCCTCTTCCCCAACTTCACAGCCAGTGGAGACTGAGGTGCAAGGTGGCAAGGAGCTGGGAGCACGGGGGCTGGGGAGTAGGGCGCGGAGGGGAGCACTACAGGAAGGAAGAGCTCCTTGGGATACGCAGCACAGACAAGTCCCAGTTCCTTGGAAATCTTTCAGGACTGATTCAGACTTGACCTCCAGGAAGCTGGCCGTGACTCTGTTTGGGTAGAGCAGCAGTGCCACCCACAGGTGGTAGAAGGGTGTTCAGGTTTTCTTTGGCATGGAAATTACTACCAGAGACTGGTTCCTGAGCCAAGAGCAAACAGATTAGAATATTCATGATAATAGCTAGTATTTCTTGAGTGCGATTTGCCAGGAGCTCTGATGAGTGATTTTCTTGGCATTTTTCAAAATAACCTTGTCTGGTGACCTAAGAAAGTTCCATAACAGTTTGTCTGAGACCTGTGTTCTTGGCCATTGTCCTGCACTGCCCCTTCCCCTGGCCCCATGTCCACTGAGTAGGGCCAAAGTGATGGAGAAAGTACAAGTTTTCCACCAGTGTACAGATTCCAGGCAGAGTCTTCGGAAACCCAGAATCCAAACAAAATGCAACTCTGCCTTCCATCCCTAACACCCGCCCACATTATAGTCCCCACGCCTAGGTTCTGAGGCATCTCAGAGTATTTTTATAATGATGAATGAGAACATACTTGAGCCTTTAAGTATTTATTTTAGCTAAACATTGTATATCGTATTCCTAGGTAGCAGTTAATTCCCTCTCTTTTTAAAAGATAGTGATGTGAAAATGGCCCAGATGTATACATATAACCAATGAGGTCAATGTATGATGCAGGGCAAAACAAACAAACAAACAAACAAAATTTGAAGGCAGAAAACTCATTGATTAAAAAAAAGTTTTTTTAATTTTAAAAATCACTTACTAGCTGTGTGTCCTTGGGAAACTTCACCTAGCCTCTCTGAATAAAAACGGAGCAAAATAAAATAAAATGGAATAATAGTAAGAAATTGAAAACTGGTGAAATTCTACCTCACAAGGTTATTGAGGGTTATTTGAAATAATGCATACGAAAAGGCTTCGTGTATTTCAAAATGCAATATAAATGTTAGATTACTATTTGCCCTTAAGCCTCAGCTCCTTGTGAGAGCTTTTTATTTCTTTTAATAAGGAAAAATTAAGCCCCGACTTTTATAGACTGAGGAGCATAAAGGTCAGTATCAGCAGATGCCATACATCAGAGACCTGGAGCCACTTAGGGACAACAGAGACCCCAAGGTTCTGGTCGCGCGAGTGGTTGGGGTGACCCGCCCCCCTGTCTGCTCTGGTAGCTTGATGGCTCTATTCCCGCAGCGGCAGTGCAAGCTCCTGGCTGCGGCCCTTCCTAGAAGGAGGCCACTGTCATGACCACCAATCAGGCAGAGCCCTTCGTGGGCTGTTTTCCCAGAGAGGGAAGGAGAAAGGGTCCTCAGACAGTACAACGAGCAGGCGGAGGCCATACCACCAGATGGAGTTTCCAGAGGCTTGGGCCCTGGTCTTCCCTTCTCTCTCAGCCCTCCCTCCCAAGTAGAAAATGTCTTCATTCTGCCAAGAGCCTCTGGCGAGTGATCTGCCACCTTTTGCAGCTCTCTGGCCCCATCTATATGGTCTGGCCTATATGTGGATTTGCCCAGGCTTTTGTGGCCATCTAGCTACCCCTGCGGGCAAAATGGAGCCCCCCAGCCCCTCTGTTCTAGCTGTGTTTCCTTCCCTGTTGGATTTCTGCAGCCTGGTTATCAGATCCCAGAGCAGGCTGGTCTTGACCCTCCTCAGCCAGTGCACCACTCCTGGCAGGCAGGTGGGCAGGCCAGAGGACTGGTTTGGGGATTGTTTACCTGTTTATCTGTGTCTCGTTCACCTCCACCTCTGTGTGGCAATGCCTGCCAGTGCCCGTGGGGGCCCTTTTCCCAGGGCTCCATGTGGGTTGAGGGACCTGATGAGGTAGCAGGGGGTGGGGACAGTTATCTCGGTTCTGAAGCTGCGGACATGTCTTTCAGATGGCCTGGATTTTATTTTGTTTGTTCCTTTGTCCCTCCCCTTTCACTCAGGTCTGCAGCCAAATCTTCTCCCCTTTCCACAGCAACAAAACTCTCTCCTCCTCCCGCAGACCGGGCCTGGCCTGGCCTCCCAGGTAAACAACCACATTCTTCCTGTTTCCCCTAAGAATGCCTCAGCTCTTGACAGAGAGGCTCACTGGTTTTCCCCCACCCCCTCGATGGTGCGCTTACGCCTCTGGGAAGAGATCTAGCAAGGGATTATCCCTGTTCACACAGGAATCCAAGCCCCCACCAGGAGAAATGATTGACCCAATATCACCAATAGCGCCAGTATTCGAGCCCAGATGTTAGCTCCCAGGCTAGCCTGCCACACCAGCCCCGATTAGGCCCTGGTTTCACTCACTCCTCTTAGGACCAGGGGTCAGCTGACTTTCCAGGGGTCATGGTGACCGCCAGCCCTGCCCCGCTCCTCTCAAGCCCTAAGGAGGAGACCAGAGTCCCATAGTCCTGATGTCCCAAGACCACAAAGTCACACTCTCTCAACTCTAGGTTTCTCTTAAGACCCGGTAGCCTAGACTGCCTCCTGCAGTGTGTACATGTGCAGGTCAGAGGTCTGAGATCTGCGTGAGACGCTGTTAGCAGACCTGCCATGTTGCCCCACAGTACCCGTTTGCCAATTAGAAGGCACCTCTTTCTCTGGCCAGATGTGGCCTCACGCCAGGTGTGCGGCTTGCTAAGAGCAGCAAGAGCCATATGGTAGCTGCCTCTCCTCCCCTCATCTGGGTGCCCCCGTGCCCAGCTGCAGGAAATGGCTCTGCAGAGACAGATGTGCAGAGAGCTGGGAAGGATTACAGAGCCCCTGTGCACTAAGATCCCCATGGATCACTAAAGGGCCCTGGCTCTAGAGGGCTAGAGTGTCCCCTGAAGACATCAGGAAGGGGAGAGGGTGCCATCTAGTGGCTAATAGGAATGGGGACACTGGAGTCCTAAACTTCCACTCTCCCCTGGGACTCAGATTGTCATCATAGACTTACATCTGGAAGAGATCTTATAGAGGCTTAAGATCAACTCTCACAACATAAGAAGCCAAGAGGCTGTTCAGAAGGTTATTAAGATTGTCCAGGGCAGCAGTAATAAGGGACTTGCTTAGTATTGTGACAGTAAGAGTAGAGAGGAAAGGGCAAACAAGGGCATATTTGGGGAAGATGAATGAATGCAATTTGGTGTCTCATTGGATGTGAGAAGAAGTGAGAACAAGGTCTAGCAAAGAGCTAGTGTTTGTTAAAGAACAAATGAATCAATGAAAAGGAAGTCTCAAAGGGGGCCGAGGCTTTCCACCCCATCCTACAAAACAGGATTGAACCCATAAGGCTTCCGAATCATTCTGTTCTAAAAGATCCTTTGCCGGGGTCCTTTCACTGTCCTCGTCCTAAGGCTGCCCATCTGAATTGTAAATCTGCAGGTCTTGGAAGAGAGGAGGAGGAAAGTTGACCTTAGTCTAGGAAAAGAGTAAACTGGGAAGGAGAGAGAAGAGGGTGGATATAGGCAGTGTGGGCCACATGGGCAGTGGCTCCTGGACGGGACACAATGCCTGGACGCCTTGGTCTGGATTCCACTGCTTGTGCAATGGTAGACGTCTTCAGGAGGGGGATTCATTCAATCCAACCCCAAAAGGGCACAACATGAACTCTAGGTTTTAGAGTCCATTTTTCTACGAAAATGAACTAATGGAAGAATATCTCCTGACAACCATAAATGAGATAAATGAGATAGCCCTGGAATACCTTTGATTTAAAAACAAAAAAACAAGGGCGCTTGCCCACCTCAGTCAGTGGAACATGCGACTCTTGATCTCAGGGTCACGAGTTCAAGCCCCACATGGAGTGTAGGGATTACTGAAAAAAAAACAAACTTAAAAACAAAAACAAAAAGAAACAAAAAAACCACACCCAAACAATGCTCTCATGAAAGAAAATGATGGGTTAGAAAGTAAAATGGCACTTATAAGAGTTTAAAATTTTCTGAAAGCTCTATTAGTATCACAAGTCTCAGATGTCCTGTTATCTTCAGTTAATGCCTGTTAAACACCTCAGTTACTTTGCTTTGTGGAAAAGAACAGGCAAGGCAAACAACCTTTTCCTTGTCCCATTCTGAGATTTGTTTTTGGAATCTTTGTAAACAACCCAGCTTCTCCTTTTACGGTGGAAAATTGAAAGAAGGAAGTTACCTGCTCAGAGTCCAACAATGAGTCATAGACTAAAACCCAGGAAGGCCACCTCCCTGTCCCACACGCCTGCGTCTGCCCCAGCTATTCTAGCTATTTGCTATCCCTTTGTAGAAACCCCAGTTTTCACTTCCACATGACTGAAAACATGGGAATCAAGTGTACCCAGAGATCCGTCATCTTCTAGGTAGGCCCGTTAGTATACAATAGAAAGTGCCATTCGATCTGAGCCATTGTGGATCTGTTTGACACGTGTTCCCTCTTAGGCAATTGGGCGCCCCGGGCTGCCAGGATCTTTAGAACCCCATCTGGAAGCGTCCCCACATCTCCCCGTGCCAAAGCATCTACCCAGCTCTGGAGGGGCCGATGAACCCAGTGACCTGGAAGAGTTGGAGAAGTTTGCCAAGACCTTCAAGCAGAGGCGCATTAAGCTGGGCTTCACACAGGTTTGGTTTGCAGGGAGCTAGAAGGAATTGGGTTGAGTGAGTGGAGACTGGGCTTCCTGAGTGTACATTTCAGGAGCATCCTGATGGTCAGTGTGTTTGGGGCAAGCCCACGTGTCCCTGTGTTCCCTGAGAATAGGGCACAGTTTCTATTGGTAAGGAAACTGGGGGACACTGTGGAGAAATGGCAGGGAGGAATGAGAGCCAGACAAGGTTGTGGGCACATGGGCATGGCCCACTCAGAGTCTGGGGAGGGAAATCAACCAAATTTTCCCTTTTAGAGGGAAAAAAGCTGGAAAGGAGCCAAGGTAATGGGTGGGTGCCTGAAGGTTCTCTGGGTGCATGATTGGTGCCAGGATGGTGGGGAATGTGGACAAAGAAGAGAAGGAGCCTGTCCCTCCAGCTTCTCCCTCTTGATCCCCGCATGCAGGGAGATGTGGGGCTGGCGATGGGAAAACTGTACGGGAATGACTTCAGCCAGACCACCATCTCACGATTTGAGGCCCTCAATCTGAGCTTCAAGAACATGTGCAAGCTCAAGCCGCTGCTGGAGAAGTGGTTGCACGATGCAGGTAGGCACCAGGGGCTCAAGGATGGATGATGCCCCAGAGGATTCTGCAGGGAAGGGGCTAGTGACTTGTGGGGGGTTGAGGCTTTAGGCAGTCAAATATGTAAGACGCCTTCTCCTCCTAAGCCTGGGACCATTTGAGACATAAGACACAGGAGACAGGCAAGGGGAGATGGAAATGTCAGCTTCATTGCTGAGAAAGCCCTTTGGAAGAAATGGCTTTAGGTCTGTGGCCATGAAGACTTGGCCCCATTCTATTCTCCACCCTACAGCCTCCCAGTCTAGACCTGAGGACAGCTCACCAGAGACAAAGTTCGGGTCTGCAGAGCAAACACACTTACTCACCTTGCTCTCTGGACCACTTCTAGGTTGGGAGGGTAGGAGAGTAGGTTCTCTAGGGTCTCCTAGGGGAGACGGGAAGGCAACAGGCACAACACAAGCCCTTTGTCTGGCTAACCTTGAGCAGGTCTCCAGGGGACGGAGAGTTACTGTGAGCAAGACTAGTGGGGAAGGTCCTAGAGCAGGTGTGGGGTCTGTAGGATTCTGTCGGCTGGGTGGCCTGGGAGGCATTCCAGGAGGTCAAGGGTGTAAGCCAAGGGCAAAATGTTTGGAATACTGAATGGAAGAGTTTGGTGTCTGGGAACAGTGTGTGACAGGGTTCTCACCATGGCACTATCAACATCTTGGGCCAGAGAATTCTTGGCTGGAAGAGGCTGTCTTATGAATCGTAGGGCATTTAGCAGTATCCTTGGTCTCTACCCACTCAGCTGCCCGCTGAGACATACGAAAATGCCCCCAGATATGCCAAATGTCCCTTGGGGGCATGGTCATGGTGCAAAACCACCCCAGCTGAGAACCACTGGTGTAGGCAGAGAGGGAAGGAGCAGAGCCGGCGCCGGGCTGGGCTCTAGTCCAGGGACACATGTTGATGAGTACTTCCTGTGCAGAGGAAGGAAAGGGTGGGATGGGCAGCCATGGGGGTCGGTCACCCCCTCGGAAGTCCCTCCATGAGAAAACATGGAAGGTCAAGGAAGCTGTCCCCAACGGCTTGTCCCTCCAGCACCTTTCTTCAGGGCACTGAAGTGAGAGAGATGATCAGAAGGTCTTAGGATCTTTGGGAAGAGACCTCACAGGTCGTTCCCCCCCTAGTGTGTCCCCCCCACCTGACATCTGAATCCCTCCTAAGGGACATCCCTGCCCACCGACCATACAGCCTCAGCTCTGACACTTACCCTGAAAAGAAAGTGACATCAACACCAGCATTCTGCCACCAAGCGCCATTGCTTTTAGCTCAAAACAGCAGTTCCCATTTTACTGATGATCCCTATCCAAGCATCCTTGGAAAAGACAGACCCATGAGTGTTCCTTGTAGGAGTCCTGCTGCACTCGCGCACACCCACATATACCGCTGATGTCTGAGTGTCCCTGAACCATGACCACAAACACTGGAGGCGCTGGCGTGGGAGTCATGGAGGACCTTTGCCCAGAGCAGTGAGGAGAAGAAGGATTCTTGGCCTGTTCTGGTTGCCCTGCTGGGGGGAGGGGGCTGGTCGTGAAAGAGCCACCGCAGAGCCCACCGAGAAGCACTGGTGGACCTCAAGGCCATTAACACAGAGCCTTAACTGACTGTGCATTCTCTTCTCTGAGCTTCCTTTGCCTTTCCACCTCCCAACAGAAACCTCTCCATCAGACCCCTCGGGGAGCACCCCCAGCTCTTTCCCCACCCTCAGTGAAGTGTTCGGTAGGAAGAGGAAGAAACGGACCAGCATCGAGACCAATATCCGCCTGACTCTGGAGAAGAGATTTCAAGATGTGAGCGGCTCCTCTGGGTGGGAATGGGTGGGCTGATGTGCACAGTTGGATGAGCGGACACACTCAGGCCCCTCGGCACCACACCTGTCCTGGGAAAGGGTCAGAAAGCAAGCACAGGCACCCTCTCCAGGCACCCACGTGTCCCACTGAGAGAGTACCTTCATCTTGGGTTTCAGGAACTTCTTCCTCCACTGGGCCTTCTTGCCTTTTTTTTTTTAAGGTCCCATTGACCCTCTCACTGGGAGATTTAAAGAATGGGATATGGGGGGAGGGAGGCGCCTGGGTGGCTCAGCTGCTTAAGCATCCAACTTTAGCTCAGGTCATGATCTCGTGGTTCCTGAGTTGGAGCCCCTCGTCGGGCTCTGTGCTGACAGCTCAGAGCCTGGAGCCTGTTTTGGATTCTGTGTCTCCCTTTCTCTCTGCCCCACCCATGCTTGCACTCTGTCTCTCTCTCTCTCTCTCAAAAATAAATAAACATTAAAAAAAAATGGGTTATAGGGTCCCAGAAGAGGGTGGATCTCTGTATCCATGGGAGGCAAAGGGAGCAAAGCCAGAACACTCTATATAAATTCTTTCCTTTTTATTTCTTTTCTTTTCTTTTCTTACCTAAGTATAGTTGACATACAATATTATATTAGTTTCAGGTGTATGACAGAGATTCGACATTTTTATCCATTATAAAATGCTTATCACGATAAGTATAGTTCCCATCTGAAATTCTTTACTTTCTATGCATTGATTTGTATTTTTAGAATTATAAATGTAGAAAATGCTCACTGGAAACAATTAGGAAAATACAGGGAAGTAGAAAGAAAAAAATCTACCATCAAATGGCATCTAAATATATTTCCTTCTGTTTCTTTCTTCCACACACATTTAAATACTTGTGATCATATAATATGATACATTTGTTTGAACTTGTAGCAAAAGCATATTCCTGAGCCAGTATGTAGAAGCTAATAATAATGCCAGCTTTGTGCCCTGTGGGAGCTGGGGAAGAGAAGAAGGAAAAACAGGTGTGGTCTAAACAGCTTCTAATCGGGATCTCTTGGATTCCAGCCTTCAGAGCCTCTATCCACACCACACAGGTCCCTAAAGGATGTGCCCTTGACCTCATTTAACCTTGTGGGCCCCAGGCTTCCAAGACTGCTGCCCACTCCACCGAATTCGCTGGTATATCTGGCTCAAGGATTTGATGGCCGCATCCTGCTGGCTGGATGACCAGAGCTGGCTTTTCCTGCTGATTAGGTTTCTGGGAGCAGCCTGAGTAAGGGAGGGGGCGTGTAGGAAGGAGGGAAAGGGGCTGAGATCAAAGATTGGGTGGAGACAGGGGTTGGAACAAGAAAGTGCTGAATACATATGTCTCCACAGTCTTGGGTCCACATGCTTCAGCTTATCTTTTCATATTTTGAGGTAGGACAGGAAGCAATAACACAAGAAAAGTTTATCAGATTATGCGGCGAACATGGGTTCGGGATTCTGCCTGCCCCACACAGCTGTCAAAGGACTTCTCTTTTCAGAATTTCTCCTGAAGTAAGAGGTGAGAGAAGAGAGCTAAATTTTTGGATCCTCTATGCTGTGGCAGGCCCTGGACTTGGCAGTTTATACACGGTTTCTCACTTTATCCTCGCAACAGTAGACATTATTGTTCTCATTTCACACATGATAAGACTGAGGCTCAGAGAAGTTAAGAAAGTTTCCTAAGGCTACACAGTAAATGATAAAGCCAGTATTCCATGCTGGGTCTGATTCTAAAGCCAGTATTCCATCCTGGGTCTGATTGATCCACCCATTGGTCTATCTTGTTTCCTTGGAACATCTGGTCCCCACCCCTGATTCCTGACCCTGTTCCCCTTTCCTGCTGACAACACGCTGTCTTTCTGGTCTCCGCAGAACCCCAAACCCAGCTCAGAAGAGATCTCCATGATTGCAGAGCAGTTGTCCATGGAGAAGGAGGTGGTGAGGGTCTGGTTCTGTAATCGACGTCAGAAGGAGAAGCGAATCAACTGCCCTGTGTCCACACCCATCAAATCTCCCATCTACAACTCCCGCTTGGTGAGTGGCCAAGAACCAAGCTACCTGCCAAGTACTAGGGGGGAGGAGGAATAGGAATGGTGCCTGGAAGGCAAAGAGTCTTCTCCATCCTGGGGAAGATGGCAGTCAGGAGTTGAGAGGGGCATACAATAAATAGGCAAATAGATGTCATGTGTCACATAAACATACTATAAAGGAGAATAAAGAAGGATAAGGGGAGTGAGCGTAATTATGAGAAGATGCTTTTTTAATAGAGAGGTCAGAGAGGTAAGGTGACATTTGAGTGGAGCCCAAAGTGTGGAAAATGAATGAGGAATCTAGAAGAAAGAGTGTTCCAGGCAGAGAGATCAGTGAGTAAAAAAGACCTGGCATGTTTGAGGAACAGAAGGAAGCCAGTATGGCTGGGGCAGAATGAGGAAGGAGGCGAGAATAGGAGGGGGAAGTTGGAGATGTAACAGAGAACAGACCACTCAAGGTCATGGAGGTCACCAAGAGGCCCCTGGCTTTGGGTTTGTGTGAAATAAGCCACTGGAGAGCTGTGAGTGGAGAAGCCTGAACCGGCTGAGATGGAGAATAATCTATGTGGAAAAGAGACACCAGCAAGGAGAACTACAATAACCAGGCTGAGAGTAGAGGAAGCTTAGGCTAGGGCGGTAGCCATGATGGTGACAAGAAGTGGCTGGATTCTAAATATACAACAGCCATGGAGCCAACCAGATGTGCTGAGAGCTCAGATACAGAGTGTGAGAAATGAGGCCAAGATGAATTCAAGGGTTTTGGCGTGAGCAACTGGTTGGAAGATGCTGCCTTTTTTTTAAGGATGATAAAGAAAGCCAGTGTTATAAGTATGAGGAGGGAAAAGAAACTAAGAATTTGGAGCTGGTCAGATTAAGCTGGACATGCCTCTTAAGGATCCGAGAGGAAGTGTCAAGTGGACAGTTGTGTCTGATTCTGGCAGTCAGAGGGAGAAGTCAGGGCTGGGAATAACTTGGAGGTTTGGGAGTAGGAGATATCTTCTCCATCCCAGGGAAAGATGGTGCCTGGAAGAACGTTCTTCTCCTCCATCCCTGGGGATGCTAGGGTTGGAAGCTTTAGGGAATTGGGGACAATGCCACTGTCCTCAGATCTTTCAGCACTCAAGGATGGGTGAGACTCAGCCTTGTCTGGGGTGGAACACAGCTGTTTCATAAAAACGTGTTTTATTCTTTTCACCAAACATTCCTTGACCATCTACTATATAGTGATCTTTGTGGAGAGTGCTGGGGATACACAAATAAATAATACCTGTCCCCTGTCCCAGAGGATCTCACCGCCTAGCAGAGGAGACAGACAAAGAAACAAATGATAAGCAACATGATAATTTCTCTAGGAGAATTTAGGAGTTGGGGCTAACAAAGCCTTGCCAAGGTGGTGGTTAGAGAAGGCTTCCCCAAGGAGATAATTAATATCTGAGCTGAGTCTAAAAGGACAAGGAGTGAAGAGTCAAATAAGTATGGGGTGGAGTTCTCCTGGGGGAAAAAGTATAAGTAGCAGGGAGCAGGGAGAGTATATGGCATGTTCCCAGAACTGTGGGTGGTGCCCTGAGGAAGGATGTTGAACAATGAGGCTGGACAGACCAACAAGGGCCAGACTGTAGGGACTACGTATGCTAAGGAGACAGCTTGGAGAAGTCACTGAAGGATCCTGAGTGGGCCACTGACACAATGAGATTTGCTTTTTAGAATGAACACTCTGAGTGCAGTGTAAAGGGTGGTTTGAGAAACATAAGACTGGTTGCAGGGAAACCGGGTAGGATGTGGCTGCCGTTACCCAGGAAAGAGATAATGAGGGCTGAAACAGAGCGAGGGACTAAGAACGAGGGGATGGGAGAGAGTCAAGAATTAATGAGAATTAATGAGGATTATTGGGTGTTGGGTAATGAATTGGAAGTCAGGTGGGGGCAGGGAAATGATGAAGGAAGGAGAATACTCTGGGCTGACTCTCAGCATTCAGGTTGGGCTGATGGGTTGCACTATTGATGGGACAATCAGACACAGGGGGAGGAGCGGATTCAGGAGCAGGCAAAAGTGATGCTTTCCATTCTTTTTACATCATTATAATGTTGAGTGAGGGCTGTGGGACACCCAAATGGGAATGCTCTTGGGCACTTAGAATGATGGGTCCGGAGGTCAAGAGAGAAGCCTGGGATGGAGACATGGATCAGGGAGTCATAAGCATAAGGTGGTGGTTGATATCCTGGGGGAGCAGGAACTCAGCTATGGTGTTTGCACAAAGGAGCCAAGAGAAACGTCTAGATCTTAACCCTGGGGAACACCAGCAGGTGAGGGACAGGTAGAGGAAGAGGATCCAGGGAGGAAACTAAGAAGGGGCAAGCGACCGCAGTGAAGGAGATGTGAGAAGCCCTGTAGGAGTGCTCCGGGAACACAGACAAACCCAGATGAGAGACACTCCAATCAGAATGGAGTCTGGGAGGGCTGCCTCCTAGTTTGTTCTTCAAACAAATTAAGAATTAGTAAGAACACCATACGAGGCAGGAGGAACCATCTGTGATAAGGCACGGGATTATAAAACAGTGTGCTGCATTTAAGGAATCACAACATTGCCATCTGGCTGAAGCTAAGGTTTAGGGACTAAGAGAGGTTGATGGGGGCTGGCTCACAATGGGACACAGGTACTCAATTCCCCTGCAGCCTGTGAGAAAGCAATGAAAATGTTAAGTTGGAGGCAAAGGATATTCATTCATCGTTCTTTTCTGAAATATTTATTGAGCACCTGCCATATGTTTGGCACTGGGATATGGTGGTGCACAGGATGCATATGATACCTGCTCACAGTCCAGCAGGGAAAACAGACACTAAGCAAATGCTCTTTGTGATGAAATCTCTAGAGGAGACAGAGGGGGATTTAGAGGGACCTAACCTAGTGCCCGGTGTCAGGGGCTCCTTGGAGGAGGGATGCTCAAACTGGCAGCAGAAGAATGAGTAGATGTTAATGGGGATCAGAGGTGCATAGTAAGGACAGAGCATAGGGAAGAACATTCTAGGCAGAGGAAAGAGTGTATGCAAAGGCCCTGAGGCTGGGATGGGTGGAGAGGACGCATAGAAAGCTGGCATGGGCTGGAACCCTGGGAGTGAACGAGTGTGAATGAGGAGGCTGGAGTGGTAGGCGGGGATAGATTATGCCAGGCGTGTCAAGGAAATAGAACCATGTCATAGAGCATCGGAATCTTTAAACATGGGGCTTTGGGAGGTAGGTTCTCACTTTGATCCAACCCCAACCCAAGACACCCACATGGAGAAAAGCAGTGGGAGGCATGAGGGAGCCGGGAAGGAGCCCGATTCGTTCTCATCATTCATTCAACACTTATTTACTGAGTACCTACAAAGTTCTAGACCTGCACAGGCATCATCCTGCCCTTGTAAAGGCTACAGCCTAGTGGGGGGAAAAGGTGGTAAATAAATAATTACATTAATGCTTGTGATGTTACAGAGGCAGCGGGTAGAGAACATGTTCTGATCCTGTCTTCTCCTCAGGTCCCATTGGCACAATCTCCTTGGGACTAGGACATAGTTTCTTCTGCTTCTGATATGACACGATCTCCAGAATATATACAGCTAAGCAAAAAAACAAAAACAAAAAAACAAAAAAACAAAAAGAAAAACAAAATGGTGCAAACCAGTGTGGGCAGAATGCTACCTAGTGATTATACAAAAAATTAAAAAGGGGGAGCCTTATATACATCTGCTTGCATATGCATAGCCTGCCTCCAGAAGGAAACAGAAGAAGCTGGTCACAGTGACTAAATACATTATTTATTTTCAAACAACAACAAATGTCTTGGGTGTGGCAGTATGGAGGAGAGGAGGAGAAGAGGGAGAGAAATCATTGATAACATCTCTTACCACTAGGCCCCACACCTGTCTCCACCCTTCGTGGGCCCCCAGCCTACTGAGGAGGCTCATTCATTGTAAGAGGGCAGGTAAATGAAGACAGCACGACTGGAGCTGATTAATTGGGAAACGAATACGTGCCACATCCTGTTGGGATGAGATGATCCAAGCTGGGGAGGGGAGGAATATCAAATCACAGCTCCCTGAGAACTTCCTTCCAATATCCTTTGAAAACATTGCTTGGAGCTTCCCCTGTCGGTAGAAGAAGAATAAAGGAAAGGCAAGGTGTGCAGATTTCAGCTCAAACGAAGAGGTGACCAGTGTCCAGAGACAGTTGACAGCTTCCTTCGGGGAGGAAGGGAACTAATGCTTAACGAGCCTGGTGCTCTTTGCCAGGCATTGAGTTGGAAGCTTTATGGACATTATCTTATTAAATCTTAATTAAAAGGAAATAGAAGGGAGGTATTACCTCTGTTTCACAGATGAGAAAACCAAATCTCAGCGGGGTTAGGTAACTCGCCCAACGTCACATGGATAGTTACAGTACAGCCAACTTCTCACCCCCAGATCTGTTGGGCCCTGAAGTCCATTCTTTCTATGACATCCTGTTCTAGGTCGTGCTAAGGCAGTCATTCTTAAAGGAGGAGAGTCCTGAAGTGTAAGAAGGTTTAAACTGAATGATCGGAAGTCCCTTCCCAGTCTCAGAGTTGGCAATGCTGTGAGGTCACCAGGGCAAAATGAAAGTTCAGCCCCTCCAGTTTGCTCGGGAGAATGGGTGGTCCATTCAGACACCAGGCCAGGAAGCCTTAAACAGGGCTGTGAGGGCTGGGCTCTGCTGCACTGAGCAAACGGATCTCTAATTAAAAAAAGGAACTAGGTGCTGGCCGACCACCAGGGTCTGCCACAGCAGGGGGCAAGACACCTCGTCAGGGGACACAGCATGGAGGGCAGGGCCCAGTGTCTGTGGGAGGGAGCTGGTGCCGGAACGGACCTGGAGCGGATGCTGTACATGGTCCGGAGGCCCTCTTCTGGAAGCGGAGGACAGAGTGTAGGTTTGGAGCTAGGCGATCTGCACGGACGCTGAGTCCTGCTGTCTGCAGTCCGTGGCCCAGCACCCTGGCAGAAGCACTCAAGATTGGAGAAGGGAGCAGACATAAGACATTTACAAGCTTCTGTTGCCTTTCAGGTCTCTCCCTCTGGGTCTCTGGGCCCCCTCTCTGTCCCTCCTGTCCACAACACCATGTCTGGAACAGGTGAGCTTTACGATGGGGTTTCTGAATAACTCCAGAATTCCTTTAAATAATGGGAGGGTAGACCTGAAAGGTGACTAAGTCAGCATTCCTTAAATGTATTTCAGTGGCTATTAAAATCTGTGCTAAGAGAAGAAGGGTTCCATGATCACGTAAGTTTGGGAAATGCTGAAGAAGCAAAGTTTAAAACAAGTATTTGCTTTCTGTTTTAGCGACCATCCTTTCTCAGCACTGGAGTGCATTTTACATCTGTGAATGAGCTGTAGAGAAGGCAGGGTTTTCCAAACCAATATTCTGCAGCACTCTTATTTTTCAAAAAGTACCTATAGCCTTTCAAAGAACTAGGAAGGTGACCATATGTTTGCATGTGCCCAGGACAGCCCCAGTGTCTGCCTCTTGTCCACACATAATCAATCAATAGCACTGCTGCCCACTCTTCACGGTACCTTGGCTTGCTTGGATGGTGAGGTATCTGTCCCCTTATTCACAAGACGCTATTTGGGAAACCCAAAAGCGAGAATCCAAATCTGTTCTTTTACGGAAGACAGAAATGAGTTTGAGGGGAGCGAAGCAAGATGCCACTGGCCAGAGATGCTTAGCAAATGGCCAGGGACCGAGGCTTGGACCTCCTGTCTCCTGGCTGTGCTCTTTCTAGGAGGTACACGGGTATCTTTCAGTGGAGATGGGAACACGAGAGAGGCTGACGATCTTTAATTGTGCCCTCAGATGCTCTTTCCCTCCCCTAGTCCCTTTCCTCTCTTTCCTCCTCTCCTCCTTCCGAGCCTTCTTATTCTTTTCCCCCTCCCGCCTCTCAGTCTGGGGCTACATATGCCCGGCCCAGGGTGTGTCCCGGAGTAGGATGATTTTGGCATCTGTCCTTTTGCGTTTGGCAATTCTTGGACCTGCAGAACCAGCCATGCCGCTCTCCAGGGCCCGTGCTGAGAAGAGCATTTATGATGAGAGCCCCTCTGGGGCCGGGTGTTGATATAGACACGGCAGGAGGTGGGCCAATGGGTGGGAGGTAGGGAGGGGGCAGGAGTTCTTTGGGGACACATGTCACAAGGTCCCAGGACCCAGCAGCATTATTTTCCCCTTGTTTTTGCCTCTCCTCGTTCTCAGTAACGTCATCCTGTTCCCCTGGGAACAACAGCGGGCCTTCGTCTCCTGGCTCGGGACTCCACGCCAACAGCCCCACTGCATCTCAAAATAACTCCAAAGCGGCAGTGAGCGCCTCCGGTTTTAACTCTTCGGGGTAAGGTGGAGGAGAGGATATGGAGACATTCCAGCAGGGGCCAAGAGCCCATGCAAGAAGTTGGGTCGATCCTTCTGGAAAGAAAGCTTGCACTTTCGTGGAGAGGAGAGTTGGGGTGGCAGGGCGGGGACAGAGTGCACAGCCAGGCTGGACTGTATCCCTAGGGAGTGGGCTTTTAAAGAGGAGCTTCAGCCAGTCAGCAGCCCTGGCAAGAAGCTGATGTCAACAAAGCCAATATTTCCGTCCTCACTGGGAGGGTGGAAATTTCCAAGCACTCCTGTAAGAAAGGGCCAGGTCCTTCAGCGGGCTTAGGGGTGCTCCACTTCATGCCAGGAGCCCTGCTCTCAGGGCGTTCTGACATGAGCCAGAGCTGTCGAAGTGGCTGACAGAATGAGAGAGGGGAGTATTGCCGCCCCCCCCCCCATCTCGGGCTCCCACCTGGGATGCAACGAGGGAAGCTGCCCCTGGGGCCAAAGAGTCTGCTCTAAAAAGTATTCTCAGAACAGGTGCTTTGAGAGCTGGCTCTGATTCAGAGCACAGCAGAGATTTGAAAGTTAGGCAGTACCTTGTTGGAAGAGATGAATCCACTTGTCCAAACCCAGGCCATTCAGCAAGGCAGCCAGGTCTTACTGGCCAATGTTGTTGCACACACCAGACTTCTGGAGCTCCTCAACCACTCCTGCCAAAAAAAAAAAAAAAAAAAAAAAGGAGAAAAAAACATATAATGTACGTGTTTTTACAGTGTTTTGAACTAGAATTCACATACTCTAAAATTTACCACTGAAAGGACAATCCAGTGGGTTTTAGTGTAGTCACAATGTTGCATAACCATCACCATAATCTAATTCCAGAACGTTTTCGTCACCCTGGAGAGAAACCCTATACCTGTTAGCAGTCCCCGCCCGTTCGCGTCTTCCCTCAATCACATTAGCACCTTTTAGCATTGACTTGTTTTTTCCTTCCTTCCAGATCTTGGTACCGATGGAATCATCCCACCTACCTCCACTGAGACCAAAAAGTTTCTCCTAATCCACCTGGCCCTGTATTCCCCACTGGAAGGAAGGGAATCACGCCTTCTGTGTATGGACAGATTACTGTCAGAAGAGTGAAAGAGAATCCCCACTATCAACCCAAACTCTTGCTTCTTCAGGAGTGAGGGGCTCCAGAGATCTAAACTGTGATTGAACCATGTGCTGACTCCAGTGCTCTTGAAACATACGCCGCCCCCCAACCCCCGTTTACCTTTTCCACCTTCCTTCCCTGTGATCCCATCTTCTAGTTCTAAATATTTCAGACAGCTTCACTGTGGCAGTAGTCTTTCAGAGAAAGGACATCTTGCCATTATTTTCCAACGTATCTGTGGGCCTCTCGGGGACAGCCGTTTGGCCTGGTGTGCCAAACAACTGGAAGGAGAGATGATGGTTTTGACTCTAAACTTAGCCACCACCTCTGAACCGATTCTGAAATCTGTGAAAAGATTTGAATCCAATGTCTCCACCAAAGACTTGATGTTTTCTCTGTTCAGCAAACTTTTCTGACTGAACCTTCTTTTCACCCCATTTTCCCTTTAGCCCCGCCCCCTTTTCTAGAACCAAACTCCAGTCGTGATTGCCTTCTCCAGGTTCTCTCCTCTTTACAGAAGGCTGAGCCACCCTCAGTCCCTGGGCATGTGTCTCCGCCCACAGGTGCTCTTCTGTCTGCTATTCCTGCCCCAGAGCTCAGGAGTGCTTATTCCTTCTCTCCCTCCCTGTCCTTACCTCGGTCCTCTCTCCCGTCCCCCGGCTGCAGAAGAAAGAACACAAAAGCAAACACGTAACAATTATGTTGGCAAAATACCTGTATATAGCCCTTTCCGGTTTTTGCAATGACGTTCTCTCCTTAATGTGGAATTTTCCAGCAAAATGTTTAACTCAGGTGTGAATTTTGAAGACATCTCTGTAATATTTTTTCTTCTTTTTAAAAAAAGAAAAAGAAAGGAAAAAAATGCCAAAGTGTGAAGTACTGTGCTAGCTTCCACAAGAGTTCCCACGTGGGCTGGGAATCTGTTGAGTTCTCGGGAACATTATCTCTAGTCCCCTTCTTTGTGGGCCAGTGTGTAGAGATGTAACATGAAGCCATTCCAGAGATGGTAACTTTTTTTTTTAAAGACTGTATATCCAAGAAAATGTTGAGATTCAAAGGAATCTCTCTGTTCCTAAATAAATTTGTATAGTTATGATATAAATGATTCCACTATTGATAAGAAGAGGTTTAGGTTATTGTTCTGTGTCTTTTGTTGAGGGGGCATATGAGTGTATATGGTGAAATGAGATGGGGGAGCACTTGGCTCGCTCAGTAAGTGGAGTGGGCAACTCTTGATCACTCTTGAATAGTGAGTTCAAGCCCCACGTTGGGCGTAGAGATTACTTACAAAAAATGGGATGGGGAAAATGTTTCAAATTGGTGCATTAAGTCTAAAGATAACTACATTAATACAGGGCTTTGAAGAGTTCAGAGTTCTTACTCTTTCTGACAGAACTGCTTTGAGGGCAGAGTAGCAGGAGACTGGTTGTCTCATTTTGTAAGGGGGAGAATCGTCAGGGCAGAATAGTAAGGGGGAGATTTAAGGCCAAGTCATCAGACTTGACAGGTGGAGGCAGAGGCTGAAAAGCTCATATCCCAGATGTCCTGAAGGTCAGTTATCCAATATCCACACTGGAAAGCAATAGATAGGAAAAGCAGAGCATAATTCAACAATCAAATATATGTGGCTTTGGAAATGCACTGTGACTTTTGGTGAGGGGCTTGAGGGACAAGGAAGTTCTCCTGGTAGTTTTTCTTAGGTTAATAAAAATGTAAATAGTTACCATTCCTGAGGTTGACGCTGACCTGTGGGAAAGGGAAGCGCTTCAAAACTGTAATGGCTGATGGGGGGGGGGCGCAAAATTGGGATGAAACATTTGTTGCAAATAATATCCAAGTGGGGAATCTATATGTAAGTAATCAAGGCTTAACTGTTTCTGATGTTTGAATGGGACTTATATTAAGACCAATCTTTCATGACATGAAGCTGGAGAAGAAAACTTATTGGTAGTAGTTACTGTCTCAAGAAAAGATGGAGTTGGAAGTGGCTATGTATGCAGCAAAGAGACAGCAAGAGGAGCCTTCGGCACTAATTTAAGTCTATAAAAGGGCCATTCTGCCACCCATGAGCTCACGTGTACATCCCCGTGCATACACACACAGGCATGCGTACACTCTTTGCATATGCATGGGTGCCAGAGCTGACCCTTTCTGTAGCCCTCCTGGCTACCGTGACAGCTTGTTCAGGTGAGTGCTGAGAGTTGATATTCTGCACTGTTCACAATGCTGGTTTTCATCCATTTCACCTTTTAAAAAAACTTTATTTTTTTTAGAGCAGTTTTAGATTTAGGCACAGAGATTTCCCATATACCCCAGCCACCTCACCTACATAGCCTCCCCCGTTATCAACATCACTCATCAGAAAGTACCGTTTTTTTTTTAAACCAAGAATGAACCTACATTGATCCATGATAATCACACAAAGTTCACAGTTCATCGTAGAACTCACTCTTGGTGTTGCACATGCTACGGGTTTGGACAAAACTATAATGATTATACACCCATCATTGTAATATACAGGGTATTTTCACTGCCCTGATTCTCTGTGCTCCACCTATTCATCTCTCTGCCCCCTATACCCTGGCAACCGCTGATCATTTTACAGTCTCTAATAGCTTTGCATTTTCCAGAAGGTCATATCGTTGGAATCATAGTACATACCCTTTCCAGACTGGCTTCTTTCACTTAGTAGTGGACATTTAAAGTTCCTCCATGTCTTCATGGCTTGAGAGCTCATTTTCTTTTAGTACTGAATAAATAATATTCTCTTGTCTGGATACACCACAGTTTATTTATCCTTTCACCTACCGAAGGACATCTTGGTTGCTTCCACATTTTGACAATTATGAATAGAGCTGCAGGGTGCCTGAGTGGCTCAGTCTGTTAAGCCTCCAACTTTGGCTCGGTTCATAATCTCATGGTTCATGAGTTTGAGCCCTGCATCGGGTTCTGTGCTCATAGCACAGAGCTTGCTTCAGTTCCCCTGTCCCCCTATCCCTCCTCCCCTCCTCCGCTTGCACTCTTTCTCTCTCTCTCAAAAATAAATGAACATAATTTTAAAAATTTTGGGGGGGCGCTGGGGTGGCTCAGTCAGTTAAGCATCTGACGTCAGCTCAGGTCATGATCTCGCGGTTCGTGGGTTCGAGCCCCGCGTTGGGCTCTGTGCTGACAGCTCAGAGCCTGGAGCCTGCTTCAGATTCTGTCTCCCTCTCTCTCTGCCCGTCTCATGCTCATGCTCTGTTTCTCTCTCTCTTAATAATAAATAAACATTAAAAAACAAATGTAAAAAATTTTAAATATGAATAGAGCTGCTGTAAACATTTATGTGCAGGGTCTTTGTGTGGACAGAAGTTTTCAGTTCTTTGGGTAAACGGCAAGGAGCACGATTGCTGGATCATATGGTAAAAGTACACTTAGTTTGGTTGGAAACCACCACACTGTCTCCCAACAGAACACGGCTGTACCATTTTGCATTCTCACCAAACAACGTGCGAGAGTTCCTGTTGCTCCACGACCTTGCCAGTACCCGATCTTGACTAGCGTTCTGGATCTTGGTCATTCTAATAAGTGTGTAATAGTATCTCAGTTGTCTTAATCTGCATTTTCCTGAGGGTATAGGGTGTGGAGCATCTTTTCATGCACTTCTTTGCCATCTGTATGTCTTCGGTGAGGGGTCTAGTGAGGCCTTTGGCCGACTTTTTCATTAGGTTGTTTACTTATTGTTGAGTTTCAGGAGCTCTTTGTATATTTTGGATAACAGCCGTTTATCAGATGTACCTTTTGCAAATATCTTCTCCCAGTGTGTGACGTGTCTTCGAATTCTCATGATATTTGTCTTTTTGCAGAGCAGAAGATTTTAGTTTTAATGAAGTCCAGCTTACCCATTATTTCTGTCCTGGGCTGTGCCTTTGTTGTTGTATCTAAAGAGCATCACCATACCCAGGGGCATCTAGGATTTCTTCATCTTAGTGTTACCTTCCTAAAATTTTACAGTTTTGCATTTTACATGTACGTCTGTGATCCATTTTGAGTTCATTTTTGTGAAGGGTATGATGTCTGTGTCCAGATGCATTTTTTTTTTTCTTTGCATGTGGGTATTCGGTAGTTCCAGTACCGTGGGTTAAAGACACATCTTTTCTCCATTGCATTGCCTTAACTCCTTTGTTAAAGATCTGTTGACTCCATTTATGGGGGTTTCTTTTGGGCTCTCTATTTGAGCACAGTTTTTGTGAAAGAAATACAGAATTGTAGCCTAACTGCTCAGCCTCCAGTAGCTTCCATTGTCCATTGTCTTGGATAATTGTTCAGCAGAGCCAAACCCTGAAAGCAGGCACTGATTTGTCTTTCAGAGCTGCGTGATTCCCTAAAATCCCAGTGAAGTTCAACCAAAGCTTGGTTAGCTTCTTCAGCAGCTAATTGGGCACAAGAGAATCGAAGGGCAAAAACCCTGTCGTTGTCAAGGGGGAAAGAAAGAGAAGAATTGCTCCTGCTACTTTTCAAATTTTCATACTTCAATTTTTAGTTGACTTAAGACTGGTGGACCCCGCTGTGGGCTCCTAATTCTAAGGACTTTTGGTGCAATTCAGAGAATGAGCTTAGCTTCAGGACTCAAGTGAGGAATCCTGCCCTGAGCCCCCAGTTTTTGCGGGTCACTGCCTCTCCTTCTTGCACATTCTGCGTGTGCCTGGGGTCATAGCTCACATACTGCATTTGCTGACTCATCTTCTTCTAGACTGTGGGGAGCTCCCTGTAGCTGAGTCTGTCTCTGTTTCTCTCTATGCCCATGACTAACACTGTGCCTGGTACATACTGGGCAATTAAGATTTTTGAAAATTAAATTCCTTTATTTTCTACTTCTAAATAACTTCTAGTGCCCTTCATTGAGGTCAGGAGCTGTGAATACTGAATAGCACAGTACACATCTGTAGGGGATTCTAGTCCCGTGCAGAGCCGCACTGCCTAGGTTCATACTCAAATCTACCTCCCACTAATCATGTCACCTTGAGCAAGTTCCTTGATTGCTCTGTGCCTTAGTGTCTCACCTATAAAATGGGGATAAAAATAGTAGCCATCTCATAGGGCTGTGAAAAATGACTAGTTAATATTTGTAAAGTGATTGGCACAATGCCGGGTACATTAATAAGTGCTGTCTGCTATTATTATGATTATAAACACAATTATTGTCATTATTATTCAAATAAATTGGTGGAGAGCTTCCCGTTCCTGTTCTCCATTATAGCCCAGAACTTTTGCGGGGGGCAGGGGGATACCACTGTTGATGGATCAGATCAGGTGATCTAGTAGAACAAGGGTTGTGGCCAAAGATATATCAATTAGTAAATACAATTCCAGGTAATGAAGCTTGAACCTGGGCTATCAATTACCCTAGGATAAAGGCTCCATTGGAAGAATGGGCACCTTTCTTTATCCCCTCAGCCTTTACAACCCTGAAGCCTTTTAATACTCTGTTCTTTCCTGAAAAATGGTGGCAGCAAGAAGGTAGTTCCAAATGCAGATACTAGAACAAGAAGAGGGGCACCTGGCTGGCTCGGTATGAAGAGTATCTAACTTTTTTTTAAAATGTTTATTATTTTGAGAGAGAAGGGGGGAGGGGAAGGGCAGAAAGAAAGGTAGAGAAAGAATCCCAAGCAGCTCTGCACTAACAGTGCTCGATCGAGATGAAGGACTTGATCTCATGAACAGTGAGTTCATGACCTGAGCTGAAATCAAGAGTTGGATGCTTAACTGACTGAGCCACTAAGGTGACCTGAAAGCTCTCAGGGTTGTGAATTCGAACCCCACATTGGGTATACAGATTACTTAAATGAGTAAAACTTAGAAGAACAAAGAAGAAAGGAGGAGGAGGAGGAGGAGGAGGAGGAGGAGGAGGAGGAGAAGGAGAAAATACTGCAATGATTGTAAGCAAATGAGGAAAAGTTGAGATCTGCCTACTATCCATTTAGTGAAATGGATCCCTCCCTGTTCTCTTTCATCAGGTTTCATTACCTCTCATCTGGTCTATTCCAACCCACTCGAAGCAGACTGTCTTCTCCAGTTCGTCTTATAGTGATTTTAGTTGAGTGTATAGCAGTGATTCTCAACTTTGGTTACACATTGGAATCACCAGGGGAGCTTTAAAAAAGATGGATACCCACACAGATTCTGATTTACTTTGGGGTGTGGCCTGGGCCCTGAGATTTTTAAAAGCTCCTCAAATGATTTTATTGTGCCATCAAGGTTGAGAACTAATGCACAACTGTGCATACAAATCACTGGGAACCTTGTTAGCATGCAGTTCTGCATGCTGGGGTTCAGTAGGTCTAGGGTTAGGGTCTGAGATTCTGTGTTTCCAACAAACTCAGGAGATGCAGTTTCTGCTGGGCTAGGGGCCACACTTTGAGTAGCAAGGGCTTGATAAAATTATTCCCTTGCCTAATAACATCATAGACTTCTTGCTACCCACATAATAAGATGCCTCAGCCTGGCATCTCAGGCTGGCATCAGAGTCATTTAAGGCCCTCTGACAGCAGTGGTTCTTAAATGTGACTAATATCTGAATGACACATGGGAAAGTTTTAAAAGATATATATTCCTAGGCCCCACACGAAGCCTACTAAATCATACTCTTCAAGGTACAGCCTACAAGGGTATTTTGAAAACACTTCCCAAGTGGTATAGACGATCAATAAGGTTTAGGAGCCACCATATGCTTCTGGCACAGTTTTCCAGGCTCATTTCCCATTCATTCAACCAGCAAACATCTATTGCACCTACCTCTTAACAGGTATTAAAAAAACAAAGATGAAAACAGTTTGATCCTTACTCATGAGAGATTGGCAAGATAAATGCCAAAACTAGATTATTAACTACTCCCTGGCCGTGGTGTAAATGCTCACACTTCTACCTATCATCTCTTTTTAAGACTGTCTGGGCCCATTGTCGCCCATCCTGATAAACCAAACCACATGCCCTCTTTACCCCATTTGAGCCTCCATACTGGTTTGGTCATCTCTTCCAACTTACTTCCCTTGGTATTAATATAGATCTCAGAGAGGAGACAGGATTTACCCAAAGTGTCACAACAACAATTAACATTTATATAGTGGCTTCCTTGAGGCTGTCATGGTTCTAAGCGCTTTACACAGGTAAAGTGTGTAAGAGTCTGACAACAGGTTTATAAGTTAGCAATTACTACCCCCTTTCTATGTTTGAGCAAAGGGAGGCACGGAAACGTTAATTTGCCCAACGACACAGAGTCAGTAACCAAGCTGGGTTTATTTATTTTTTAACAAAATTTTAAATGTTTATTTATTGTTTTGAGAGAGAGCACGCGCACGAGTGGGGCAGAGACGGGGGACAGAGGATCCAAAGGGGGCTCCGCGCTCACGAGGGGGATGGGAGGATGTGGAGCTCCAACTGGGGAACTGCAAGATCATGACCTGAGCCCAGGTGGGAGGCACAATCAACCGAGCCACCCAGGTGCCCCAAGCTGGGTTTATTTTGAAGCCTTATAGTCCACTGCCAAATTTGTGCCAGGGCTGTAACGAAAAGGAATCAACTTCTAATTCCCAGGCCTGAGCACTTTCCTGGCAAATTAACTGTGTGCTTGTTTCACAACTGAGATTCAAGCGTGAGGGCAGCGACTACGTCTTACATCTCTCGCAGCACCTAGTAGGGATGCGAGCCCCCAGCAGGTGCTCAACCACTGGTTATTGGATGGGCTGTCCAAACATGGGGAGGGGGGTAATTATTGAAACAAACAACAACACGCAAACATGGGCAACAGCCTGCAGGTCTCACGTGACCGCTAGGTCACACACCGTTATCCGGCCCCCCCCCCCCCCCCGCCCCAGCCCTGAGCTAAGGAGGAGGACCCTCCCGCTCCCTTCACGGACGTCCCCCGTCCAGCTCGGGTTCTGCGCTCCGTCCTCCCAGCCACAAGGTGCCCCCAGACCCCCGGCTTCTCTTCCGCCGCCGCCAGAGCCTCGTCCTCTTTCCCTCTTTCCGCCGCTTCCTGCCCCGGGGATCCGCGCTCCGAGCTCTGGGGCCCAGGCGCCCGAGGCTTCCCTGTGCGCTCGGCCAGGTAACAGCGCGGCGCGAACCGTCGGGCTCCGGGCCGCCGGGCTGGGCTCGGGACGCTGGGGGCCCGGCCCGCCCGGCCCACTGCGGGGGAAGGAGGCTGGCAGATGGTCTGGCCTCGCCCTACCGAGGGGTGAAGCGGGGGGTGGCCCTCCTGCCCCGGGGCGCGGGAGGCCTTGCCGCACCGGGCTCCGGCGACCCGCGGGATGCCCGTACAGCGGCGCAGGTGCGCGCAGCCGGGCGTGGCCCGGTCCGAGGGCGCGTCCGCGGGAGACGCGCTCGTCGCGGGGGCTGCGGGGCGCCGGGGTTGCGGCTCGCCCCAGCCACGCCTGCTCCGCGGCCTCCAGCCAGGTGGGCCCGCCCCGCGCTCCTCCTCCCGAATGTGGCCCTGGAACGCGAGGAGCGGGGACAGGGGCCTTGGAATTCTGAGCCGGATCGGCCGTCTCAGTACCCTTCCGTTCCTTTCCCCAAGAGTGAAAAACCGAAATCCAGAGATGGACGGCCTTTCCCAAGGTCACAGTCTTGTATCTGCCATTTACAAATGTCTATTCTCTTAAGTGTTTGTAAATAGACTACTGTTTCCTCTGTTCTGCCAGGGAATTAGGATTCAGGGAAGAGGACTCTAAAAATACTAATCAGCAGATCCAAATGAGCTGATCCGCATTACTGGCCGGTGACCCTGGCATTTAGAAGGAAATAAGCGAGGACGGTTCTTTTCACTCTGGGTACTTTGCATTTCTGGCCCTTGCTCCGAAAATTGGCCTAGATGCTTTACAAAATTTATCTCAGAACTCCTTGTCAGAACTGGGCCGGATTAGAATTTTCAATCCTCTTTTCTTCTCTCTCTCTCTGTTTCTTTTTCCTTTTTCTTTCTTTCTTTTTCTTTCCCTCTTTTTCTTTTTCGTCCTTTTCTTTCCTTTTCTTTTTTAAAGGAGGCTCAAGAGGTGAAAGTGATTTGCCCACTCTTTTATGGCTGGTTAGGGGCACACAGAATTGGAACTCAGGTCTGATTGACACCTACTGTTTTCTTGAATAGAAATCTGATTTCAGATGAAGGTGGTGCAGAACTTGACCTTCATAAAGCCCTCTCTGGATAGCATTCTTGGGAGTGGCTCGTGTACTGAAGTGTGTTGGACCTCAGATATTATGTCACTTGTCAGAATAGGGTTAAGCAATAAGTGTAGCCATGCAGAAAATTCCTGCGGAGATGAAACAGATACCTGAAATGTTTCTGGCTTTTTTATTTGTACTTTCAATAGACAAGCTAATGAATATTAATAACATCTTGGTTACTTGAAGATTTTAGTCCTGTATGACTAGATTGACTCAGTTACAGTCATTCTCGGCCTGATATATTTGTCATCAGTAAAAATTTCAAAATGTAGTTTTCTGACTTTATGTTTAACTAAATAATGGCCTTAAAGATATTTTTCTATCTCAACAAAAACTTCC
The DNA here is from genome assembly GCA_028646485.1 of Cryptoprocta ferox. Taxonomy (NCBI): domain Eukaryota; kingdom Metazoa; phylum Chordata; class Mammalia; order Carnivora; family Eupleridae; genus Cryptoprocta; species Cryptoprocta ferox. Next base: position 90,191,682 of record CM053575.1, on the reverse strand, counting down.
CACTTGTGTCTCCAAATTCTTCTGCTTCCCTCTTGGTTAGTCTTTGAGTTGGATTTCAGAACTGAATGGAACTAGGATTGTTTTCTCTTCCCAAATATCTAGACTCTGATTAACTCTGTATTTAGGGTTACCTCAAGTTTCCATTTTAACTGATAAACCTGTGACTTAAATCCAAATTTCAATTGAGTTTAATATCAGCTTCAAACCACATTAAACTGCTACGTGTCATATGACCTCTAGAAGAAACCACAGGTGGTAGTACTGTTTTTTTCACCAGAGCTTCTTATTGGAGTTTCGAAAGGTGAACACATTATCTAATACGGGTATTATGTTACTCATGTATCATCATCCAAGGTCAGTTATAACTGGCAGATTATTTACATGTATTCACCCTTTTAAAAAAATTTTTTTAATGTTTATTTATTTTTGAGAGAGAGAGAGAGAGAGAGAGAGAGAGAGACAGAGCACGAGTGGGGGAGGAACAGAGAGAGAGGGAGACACAGAATCTGAAGCAGGCTCCAGGCTCTGAGCTGTCAGCACAGAGCCAGACGCGGGGCTCGAACCTACAAACCACAAGATCATGACCTGAGCCGAAGTCCCATGTTTAACTGACTGGTTAGTTAAACCAGGTCACCCAGGTGACCCTTGACACGTACTCATCCTAACAACACATTGTATTTGGCAGTCTACTAACTCGGAATGCAGTTACTGTTTTTCAGTTTTCAGTGTTTACCAGTTACCTCTGAGGAATGTGGAATTAGAACTACAGCCATACTTTATTCAACATTTTTTTAAAGTTTATTTATTTATTTTGAGAGAGACAGAGACAGTGTGAGCTGGGGAGGAGCAGAGAAGGTGGGGGGGGGGCGGAGAGAGAGAATCCTTAGCAGGCTCTGTGCACAGAGCCAGATGTGGGGCTCAAACTCATGAAACTGTGGGATCATGACCTGAGCCCAAACCAGGAGTTGGATGCTTAACTGACTGAGCCATCCAGGCACCCCTCCAGTCATGCTTTAATGGAAGATTCTCAGCTGTGGGGCGCCTGGGTGGCTCAGTCGGTTAAGGCCTCCAACTTCGGTTCAGGTCTTGATGTCGAGGTTCGTGAGTTCGAGCCCCGTGTCCAGGTCTGTGCTGATGGCTCAGAGCCTGGAGCCTGCTTTGGATTCTGTGTCCCGCTCTCTCTCTGCCCTCCCACACCCATTCTCTCTCTCTCTCTCTCTCTCAGAAATGAATAAACATTAAAAAAATTTTTAAAAGGAGAAGATTCTCAGCTGTGTAGATAAGGAAGCGTTTCAGTGAAGGCAATGTTTTTGTCCTATCCTGTAGAAGAAATGAAGACTATATTCACCTTGACCCAGTGCTGTTTTCTTAGGGTATATCCTCTGTTTTTCTGGTTTTGGTTTTTTCATCCTAGGATGGCACTAGCTCTGTGTCCGCAGGTGCTGTGCAGCCTGGGGGGCTGGCTCTCGCTCTACATTTCCTTCTGCCACCTGAATAAGCACCGAAGCTACGAGTGGAGCTGCCGGATGGTTACCTTCACCCACGGAGTCCTCTCCATAGGCCTCTCAGCATATATTGGCTTCATTGATGGCCCCTGGCCTTTTACCCACCCAGGTAGGGGGAGACGTTAGAGGGCTTTCCCTAACGGATTATATAATTTGGGGGGAGTCTTGGAAGGATGGGATGTTTTCACGGAATGTGTACAATAGTGAAGAATGATTACCATTATAATTTGTATTGGGAGTCTTCATTTTTAACTCTGCATTTGTATGTGTCCCTATTTCTGCTTTTCATAGCTCTCTACCTTTAAAACAAATTTTAAATGCCTGTTATATTGTAATCCACGGAAATGTACAAAACATAAAGCCAGTATCCGCATCTTCCACCAAACCCCCAAACAGACACAAATGGACTGTATTACATGTACTTTTTGATAACCTGCAATTGTCACTTGACTGTATAGTCAAAGGATATCTATATAGATTTTTTTTATCCTTTTTAATTGTGGTATAATGTGTTGTGTGCATACACCATCATTTATTTAACTCATGTCTCATGATTCAGGGCACCTATATTGATTTTTAAGCTGCTAGATGTCTGAGTATTACTGCCTTAGAATAAAAAAGTTGTATCCCCTTGAATTAGTTTGCTGGGGCTGCCACAGACCAGGAAGCACAGACAACAGAAACTTACTTATTTACAGTTCTGCAGGCTAGAAGTCCAAGGTCAAATTGTTGGCTGGTTTGGTTTCTTCTAAGGCTTCATTCTCTTGCTTGCAGGTGGCTTACTTCTCGCCGTGTCCTCACGTGGTCTTCTGTTTGGGTGTGTTTGTGTCCTGATTTCCTTATTTTATAAGAACGCCAGCCATATAGGATTAGAGCCCACTTTCGCAACCTCATTTTAACTGAATTACCTCTTTAAAGGCCCAATCTCCAAGGATAGTCACATTCTGAGGAATTGGGGGTTAGGGTTTCAGCATATGAATTTGCAAGGGACAATTCAGTCCAGAAATCCCCTAGGATATGATTTTTTTTTTAATTCCTTAGTTTCTTTCTTTTTTTTTAATTTCCTGAAATTTCTATATTGAGCTTCTGAGTTTTTACCCAAACTGTCAGACTGATATATGAAATGGCTATTAAACTTTGTGTCTAATATGAAGGTTTCAAATAGATTTCAACATGTCCTGTCCTTGTGCTCAATTTTCTTAAGCTGGGAACACACTAACTTCTGGGGTTCTTTCCAAGGCCCGCTCTTAAGAAGGGTCAGGGCCACCAGTGTCCAACAATCTAACCCATTAAGCTAAGAAATTAATCCGACATCCAGGGCAGAATAACTAAAAGAGTCTGGAAACAGACCTTTAAAGCTGGTTAAACAAACACATAAAATAAAATAAAAAGAAGAAGAAAAAAAGCAAGGAACTGTAAAATTTTAATTGAAAGAACAAAATAACTTTTGTGCTGCTCAATAGAGAGGACCCTGAGATAATGGCTGTTGCTCAGATCACTCATTGAGGTCTGATTCATCAAATCCAGCGTTTCCTGGACCTGTCCCATTATTTGGTTTGATAAAGACCAAGGTTTTAGATATTAGTCTTGGTTATTATTAAAATGCATGTGCCTGCTTTTGTTTTTGCTTTCAGTGATTCAACTGATCATCATGACCCTGTTGTGGGAGACAACAACATAGGAACCCTGTGCAAGGTCACTATTCTTATGTGACTCCCGGTCACTCAGTCTGCTTCTGTCTCGGTTTATTTCAGGCTCACCCAATACACCTCTCCAAGTGCACGTACTGTGTCTCACCTTGGGCTACTTCATCTTCGACTTGGGCTGGTGCATCTATTTCCAGTCCGAGGGGGCCCTGATGCTGGCTCACCACACCCTGAGTATTTTGGGCATCATCATGGCCCTGGTGCTTGGAGAATCAGGCACAGAGGTCAACGCGGTCCTCTTTGGAAGTGAGATTACCAACCCCTTGCTACAGATGCGCTGGTTTCTCCGAGAAACAGGGCACTACCACAGTTTCACAGGAGATGTGGTGGACTTCCTCTTTGTGGCTCTGTTCACCGGTGTGAGGATTGGCGTCGGAGCTCGCCTCCTTTTCTGTGAAATGGTCTCCCCCAAGCCCAAGTGGTTTGTGAAGGTTGGGGGAGTAGCGATGTATGCTGTGTCTTGGTGTTTCATGTTTAGCATCTGGCGCTTTGCGTGGAGGAAAAGCATCAAGAAGTACCATGCCTGGAGAAGCAGGAGGAGCGAGGAGCGGCAGCTGAAATGTAATGGACATCTCAAAACGCGCTAGCCAAGCCTTCCTCCAGATGACGGATTGGGTTAGTCAGCCACAGGACCCAGGTTGGAGATACGGCTGTTAGAGAATCATGCTTATAACAAACTTAGGTTTCAAAAAAGGGCTAAACGTATCAGTCCGTTTGGTCGATCGTTGAGTGGAGCCCATGCCAGTATTAAAACACTAATGTCTACCGTGGCACAGTTGTAGAAAGTGAGACTACTCAGTGGTAGTTGTGAATAAGTCAGAGCTGTGAGGTGGGCACACCTGCCTTCTTTTGTGTTCGTGGTGTCCCTGGGTCCTGTTGTCTCTGGGATGCTGGATGGTTAGATAGCTCAGGAAGGAATTTGAGAATCTCTTTGAGAATTGACTCCTTGAACAAACCCTTACTCCTGCTTTCCCTGTAGCAATTTAAATAAAGTCACCTCATTTACTATAAAGTGAGGGCCTTCTAGAAAGATGCATGTCTGGCATTCTGAGCATTGGATCAGGGAATGGGATGTGCTTAGACAAAGGGAAAGGATGAGAGAAGTGATCCTAAGCCAACTGTCAAGGGTTCCCCCAAGACACCACCCAGGTTTGGTGCTTTGCTAAGGAGACTCACATGACTCTGAATGTAGTCCAACTCCTATCTGTGACCAATTACAGTGAAAGGATACAAAGAAAGAGCAGCAAAGGGAAAAGGTGCCTGGGGCAGAGTTCAGGGGAAACCAGGCCCAAGCTTCCAGAGACCTCTCCCAGTAGGATCCCTGAGGATGCACTGAATTCCTCCAGCACCAATTTGTGGCGATGTGTGTAGAATGTTCAGTGAGGAAGCTCATTAGATGCTCTGTGCCCGTGTTTTTTATTGGGGGTCATGCAGGCAGCCATTGCCTGGCATGTAGCAAAATTCCTGACTCCCAGAAAGAAAGCAGGTGTTCAGCATAAAGCGTATCGTTTGCACAAACAGTGTAGGCACTGTGAGCCATTCTCATCAGTTAATGAAGGGAGCCCTCCCGAAATCTAAGTTCCCAGATGCCAGCCAAGGGCCAGCCTTGCAAGGAAGCCTTTCCAAGGACAGGAGTTCAGGCTTGCTCTGTTAACTCTTTTCTGCACAAAAACCAGGGAGCTCGGCCTTCGGATGAGAGATGAATGAGGTGTGGGCAGATTTACCGAGTCCTGTCGTACGGGTTCTGCTCTACTGGGAAAATGATGCCAATTCTCAGGGCTTTTGTGCATTAATCTCCCAGGCATGAGAGGCTGTGACTGAATTCCATAGGGATTTAGCATGTGGATTCCACCGTGCCTGAGATGGCAGTTCAGGTTTCAGCCCTGCTATACATACTGCAAACCAGAACCAAAGAGCAGAGTGCACCGGCCTCAGGGTGCTGAGGCTAATTTTTTTTTTAATTTCATATCCCTTCCCTTTAGCCCTCTTCCTACTTGTTCTTTTCTCTGAAAAAGGTGCCGCTCTCTATGGATAAAATCTTATGACGAGGCCAGCCCTAGAAGGAAACAAAAAAAAATTTCTTTGTGCCATAGTCTCTCATCTCCCCCAGGGAAAGCAAGAACGTCAGCTTAGAATGAGAGACTAGGAATCAAGACTTTCTGGTTTCTTTTAGCTAATTTTGCCACTCTCTTGCCAGATCATGTGGGTAGGTCACTTACGTTCTCTGTCTCAGTTTAAACCTTGTGAATGTGTGTATTTCACAGCGACACTGTGGCATCTTACTAAGGGAGGTCTTTAATGTAGGACTTTTATGGGGAAAGGGACGATTTATTTATTTATTTATTTATTTATTTATTTATTTATTTGCTTTTAATTTATTTATTGGATTATGTTATTTAGACCCCCGGGGATTGATTCGCTTAATTGGTGAGCAAACGCGCGGGGCCACAGAAGTCTAAGCCTAGGTCAGTAGGAAGTCTCTCCGCCCATTCTGTGGTCACCAGTCATACGAACCTAATAGAGTGGTCTTGAAAATGGATGTCATGGCCCAGGCATGGCGGAGTGGTGAAACAGCATGATGTCATCATTGCTCTCAGAAAGGCAACTTTCAAGGCATGTTAACAGTGGGTCTTTTAAAACGACTGTCATTTGGTTAATGAGTCTTTTGCTGCATGTGGAACTAATCTGACGATAGCATCTCCGTCTCTTTTTTTCCCCTGTGATCAGTATCCCCAGAATACTGGTGAGCTTCTTTCCAGCAAAACTGTGGTCAAAGTTAGATGTTGGGGAATGCTGATTTTAGCAAAAGCCCAGTGAGAAAGAGTGGCTTGGCGCAGGAGCTTAAAAAAAGAAAAAGTTGGCTCTTGAATTTTGGCACAGTGCTACCTGTTCCATACCAGACAAATGAATAGGCTTAATCTGGTACCAATTTTTTTCTCTTTACTCCTCAGAAGTGAAGGGATTGCAGACCTTGCTGTTTTAGGGGTACTCCTGGCAATGTACGCAGGTTTCTTTTGGATTTTGAATAACCTAAATAATAAGGGAAAAAAAATTGTTCATTTCAGCTTTCCTTGATGCTTTAACTAGTAACTCTGATGCTTTAATTTTGTCCCTGAGACAAAAATGGGAAATGAAGGTGACTCAGCAGTTAAGATGCTAAGTTTTGACACCACAGATAAACGAAGGGCTAATTCACACGTGGTATGGTCAGACAAAATGAAGTATTTTATTCATTTGCATTTGGATTACTATGTAATAATTCCTAACACCGCTCAAGAAAGATTTATATTTCAATAAGATTTGTACTAAATTTTATAAAAATAAACACATTTTTATCAACCCAGAGTCTGCCTTTATATCTTTGGTGTGATTTTGCCAAGAAGTAAAAAAAAAAAAAATTGGCTTGTAGAAATGTTGACCCATATTTATGATTATCGGTGAAATACCTCTTACCTGCTCTTGACCATCAACCATTCCTAATACGGTTTACTTTTTGGGGCAGCGATCTACATACAGAGTACAGAAAACATTTTGCCAAAGAGAGAGGACGAACTTCATTTCTTTATTTTGCCGCTTGTTTGGGCATTTGCCTTGAAAATGATGTTGAGTGGGCTCCATGAAGATAAGGACCCTCAGCTCTCTTCAAAACTGTACTTCCAATGCATAGAACAGTGTTAGATACATAGTAGGTGCTCAATAAACATTGAAAGAAGAATGGATGAGAATGTACTTTAGGATAGCCACCCTCCCCCAAACCTCAAAGAGCATGCATGGTAGATTGTGTCACCAGTGTCATTTTTTTAGGTAAGGGACTAATGACCATGGGGAGTGTGTTCCACCTAGATTGGTTGACTCTCCTGAAGGCATTCTATAGTTAGAGCCTTTAGAACAGTCTAGAGCTACCAACAGTTCTAAAGAGGCTCTCAGGGATGTTTTTACCATTAGAGCTTTGTGGGTGAACATAGAGATTTTCATCGTTGAAAAAAATAGTTCTGGAATGAATAACCACTGGCTTAATTAAATCCTTTGCTTACCATCTTCTGAAGCTTTCCCACAGCAAATGCCTTCTGTGCTCACAGCTAGAACTTTGGGTCTGTTTAAGTTTGGAAAGATCTTGAAAGCAGCCTGCCAAGAGGTTTTGTATGCAAGGAAGAGAAGGTGAATTAGGAAACTTTCCAGTTTGTTTTATTCCTGAAGCTCAAGTAGTGAGGCATTCTTGAAGGAAAGATGAGAACTCATTTTTTAAATGCGTGATTTGATGAGTCATTGGGTCCAATGAATTTCATACCTACCCCGCAAATTATTAGGATATGGCAAAATGATATTTAGTATGTTTAAAAAAGATACAGGTTTGGGGATAAGGTTTGCATGTTGGTCATTTTATACAGATGGATAGAGTTCTTAACAGTTATATGCAAACAAATATGCAATTTAATGAAAAGGGTTCTCAGGGTAGAATTATCCTAGGGTACACCAGCAGGTGGCAATGTGTCCTGGTCTGATCATTAGGAAAGTGGCTTGGAACCTTAATCGGCCCCTATTCTTTCCCAAAATAAACATTACAAAATTAGCTGGCTGTGCCCTGAAAAAATTAAAAAAAAAATCAAGCAATAAAGAGTCATCTTTGGCCTCTGTTTATCTTTTCCTTTTTTTACCCCGTTCTAACGTCAGCCTTAGCTCATGCATCTATTCATGGATAATGATCTTTTCATGGACTGTTGCAGGTTGACTTTTAGAAACAGCATCGTTAAGAGGCGATTGTTTCCCCTCTCCACATCCACTCTTTATTAAATTTGCTTTATCACAGAAAGGCTGAAGACGCTCACCCACCAATGCAGGTTTGAACTCATTAGGTCTTAAAACAGGTAAAGGAACAAGCCACTTTAGATGCTGGCAGGCGGAATTGAACCATATTGTATGTGTTACTTAAATTTTTGCTACACTACGTTATTATGCAATCATAAAACTAGATGGATATCTAAATGTACCCGGTAGAAAAAAAAATAAGCCCCCCTCCCCAAATATCTGGGGACTCTTCAGAGAGAACTGCAATGCTTTCTATTGGATAAATGCTCTTTATTTGCTGTTCCCATTTCTCTCCACAGCAAGCTTGTGAAGTCGCTGTGGAAAGCACCATGCTTTCTCCATTTGGCAAATCATACATTTCACTTTGCCAAGGCAGAAGCAGCCTAAAAGCAATATTATACCAAGAAATCCTGGCTCCAATTCCCATACTCTCATTTCCCCCCAGTCCTACGCACCACCGTCCTCTCACTTTACCCTGGCAGCCAGGCTTTGTGAGCCGCGGCCCCTGCCCTGGGACGAGGCCAGCAGGTGCCCCAGGTGAGCGGCCAAGGCCAAACCCTCTCTCTTTGCTGGGGTTTGCTGCAGAAGAGAGGGATGGTGCCCTGGCATGTGTACCTGAGTTCGCTTCCAGCAGTTACGAGCAGTCGTTACGTGTTATCAGAAAATAAGAACAAGCACATTCCATTAAGGAATAAACGTTTGCAGGGCAAGGGTGCGGGTGATGCCTCTCATCTCGGACGCCTCAGCACGGGTGGAGTGCTCTTTGGCGGTCTCCGAGTAAAGCCGAGTTAGTACAAGCTAGACTCCAAAGTACAGCTCTCCGGCGTTCCCGGGGCCTTGGGGGGCGACGCAGGGTCGGTGGGGGGGACTCCCAGAGACGGCCGGTTCCCACCTCCCCTCCGCCCCGCAGAACTACTTTTTCGCTCCCCCAAACAGGACTCCGGCGGAGGCGTCCGCGCGGCCGTGGCGCGCGGGTAGGCGGCGGGGGAGACGAGCGAGGCCGGGCGGCGAGGGCGGCGGGGCGGCCCCGCGCGCCGCGGAGGGATCCCGGGTGAGGCGGCTTCCCGAAGTCAGAGGGGAGGAGGCCAAAAAAAGTCGGCGGGGGAGGGGAAGCGCGAGCTCGCGCTGGACGCGGCCGGGGCCGAGAAGACAGAACCGGAACCGGAACCCGTGCGCGCGCCTGCGATCGTCGCGCGGCCCCCACCGCCGGCGGCCTCCTCCGCCCGCCGCGCGCGCTCCCGCGAGGGCCCCAGGACCCGGCGAGCCGGTCCTGCGCTCCGAGTGGTCGCCCTCGTCGCGCCGCCACCGGCCTCCGGGGCCGGTGCTTCGAGGCCGGGCCGGACGGGAACCTCCCGCCCCTCGCGGGAACCGCCGCCTACCGGCGCGTCGGGGAGGAGCCGCCGCCGCCGCCCGTGCCGACTGCGGAAGAGTCCGGGCCTCCCAGGGATGGGGAGCAGCCCGCGGCGCTGAGAGACCAGGTTCCTGTCACCTCAGGCTGCGGGACCCCCTCCCCCGGCGCCCGCGGTCGTCGCAGCGCCCGGAGCCTGGTGGGGGCGGCGAGGAAGACGAGAGGGGTCCCCCCAGCCCGGGGACATGGGGCCGCGCGAGCCTGGCGCGGGACGGCCCGAGACGCTGCCTAGGCTGCGGCCACGAGCGGCCGGCAGCCCCCGGTAGAGAGTGGAGACCACAGCGGCCGGCCCCGCGGCGTTGGGGACTCGCGGGCCCCCGAGACTCCGGAGGAGGAGCCGACACCCAGCCCCGAGCCGGTCCCGCCCCAGCCTCGGAGGGACTCCCGGGCCCCTTCCCTGCGGCTCGCCGACTTGCCTCCGTGACGGAGTTTTCTCCTTGTGCCTTCCCGAGGATCGCTCTCTAGCCCTAGAACTCGCCTTCCGGCAGGCGGACTCTTCTCGGGTTGTTTTGGGAGACACCCTGTTTTGCTCCGACCTACAGCCCCTTTCCTTGACCCCTTCCAGTTGGCCGTTCTAGATGACTGAATGGAGTTTTGAGTCGGACTTTTGTGTCCCTTGCGGAGTCGGGCCTGATCCCAGAGCACTGGGGGTGGGGTGGAGGTGTTACTGTAAAATGCAAGTTGGATAAAAAGAAGGACCTCTCGCCAAGGGCCCCAATGAGCGGCACACAGTCTACTATCACCGACAGGTTGGTATGAAGCTCCCCTGGCGCTTAGCTGCCCTGGATTCGGCCTGACCTTAGCAGAGAGTCCGTGATAGCCGATTGCCTTTGACCAGTGAAGTTGACAGGCATAGGAGAGAGGGTGGTTTAGGAGCTCCGCAATTAGTCTGGGGTTGCTGCCAAGTTACCCGGTTGATTGGATTTGGAAATGTAGCTTTTTTTTTTTTTTTTTTCCTTGAGAGAAACTTTTCTCCAGATTCTCGGCGAAGGCTAGGTAAAACCACGATTGTGGTTTTCTGCCTGTAGTGTGCATTGGGATTCTGTACTTATCTTGGAACCACAGGAAGGTCATTTTGGGTGAAGGTCAGTGCCCGAAGTCGGCCGGGGTATTTGTTGGACGCATCATCAGTTTTACTCCTGCCCTGTCGTTCTCTAGACCCTGTTAGATTGTAGGAATTGCTGTTTGTAAACCTCATTCTGAGACTGCTGGCGTGGGTGATTTTTGAACTTGATCTTTGAATGTTGACCTGCGTGGCGTTGATTATCTAATAATTTTGCAGAATGTTGAAACTACTAGTAAATCACAGGCTCTTGTTGGAGCTAAGAACGGGGGGGAGAGAAAGGCAAGGGGCTTGATTTCAATTGCTGCATTTTTAGTAGTTTATCTTTGAGAAGCATTTACATTTCAGGGATACAAACCCTAAGCGAATTAGGTAGCACAAGCGTGGCAGGTGGATTTGTTGAATTCTGTGGGTCCCTTAAAGGTCCTATCTATGTTGCTGGTGGTTGGTAAAATGAGCTAGACTGTGCGGTTTAAATGGACTTTCTTTACCCTTAAAGGGGTTTTCTTTGGAATATTAGTTTAAATGATAAATTCCACTACTTTATTTTATTTCTCAATTTCATTATGACATTGTATGCTGGTTCCAAATTTCAGTCAACTTTTTTTTTTTTTAGTCACTATTCAAACTATTACATCATCAAAACCAAAAAAGATCAAATGACTGAATTAGGGGGCCAAAGAAAGCACTTTGATGAAAAGCGCAACCGTAGTGCTCTTGCAGAAAATAGTTGAATTTCCTAATAAGAGAGTTTCACCCAAACGGAAGACTCGTTTGTTGATTTTACAAGGGCCAAATTCCATTATCATACCATAACAGCTACTCCAGAAACAGAACTTCCTCTTCCTGTTGATGCTTTCCAGTGTCACGTGAATGTTCACCTAAATGATTCCATTAAATACTTAAACTGTGTTTTTTGCGTATTTTTTTTTAAAGATGAATTTCGGTTTTCAACTTTTCTGACTGTACCCGTATCATCAGTAGCAACAGTGCTTATCTTAATTTCCTTGAATCATCCCCAGTCCTTTTCCTTTCAGGGTGTTTTGCTACTGAGAAATCACTTTAACGGGCGTGTGGGTAATTGTTTTTATTTTCCTGGTTCATTCAATTCTTGCCCTCTCTGTTGAGCCTTTAGACAAGAAGTCTTATTAGGAACTAATGTAGTGTTGGTAGTTTTTATTGTGGTACCAGGAGTGTTTCATTTTGTAGAAATTAATTGTGGGGTCACCAACTCATTTCACATGAAAATCACCTAATAGTGCCCACCTGGTAACCTTTCTTCCTCTCTGCTTCTCAGATTTTTTTCCTCCTTTTTCCATTATCTTGGAAATAACATCTTGGGATTTGGGTTTTTTTTTTTTTTTTCATAGCTTAGATGAGGTGTAAATATACAATAAGCATGCAGTCAGTGAATGTCTGTCCTTTGCCAGGCACTGTGCCCAGGCACTGTGCTAGGCACAAAGGATTAAAAGATGAGTATTCTAACTATAAGGTGAGTCTGCGGATTGGTTTGGGTATTAATATCCTTGAATTAGTTCAGGTGCTGGCTGATTTTATATATATTTTTTTAAACAACAAAAAACCCCTTTAATAGCCTTTTAATTTAATATGCATTGCTTAGACAGTATGGATACCTGTATCTTAGGAATTTACTCTAGGTTTTTTTTTTGTTTGTTTTTTTTTTAACGAGATTATTCTTAGGTGACTTACATTTTCTTTACATACATTTTACTCTGTAAATATCAAGCTTCCATCTGCGCATTAGAAGAGTAGCTGTCTCTGATTTGAATATATATTGGGGTGAAATTTGGAAGTGCTGGTTTAGTATTACTTTTTTGTCTAGGGTAACAAAGTTACGAGTATAGAATAGTTGTTAACAAAGTTACGAGTATAGACCAGTTCTTAGCTTCTCAGCTCTACCTGCCTCATCCTCTTTTCTCACTGTCCAGTTCCAGTATACTGTAGGTATATTTTGCTGATTCTAGAGCTATTGGCAAATTAACAGTGCCAGTGTAGCTTTTTAAAGATCCTTTCAAGTTTGAAGGACTGTATGTGGTATGGCTTTGTTTCGTAGAGTGTGCAGACCCACCAGGCCAGCTGTGTGAGTTAGAGTTCTTTCATTGTGGTGCTTCTGACTACAGAGTCTGTCTGTCCTCAGTTGAAATCAGACTAGCTGGTTTTGGGCGTTGTTCTGTTTTGCAGTTTGTGGCAGGCGACACATGGCTGAACAAGATAAGAAGGGTTTTATTCTTGTGTTAGGGACGTGCTGGGGCTGGGATGGAATTCAGCTATGTTTAGGCTCTGATTGGTCACTGTGGATACTCAGAACTCTGTTATATCCTGTTATTATTTTGCAGTTAAATTAACACATTCATTTACTCCCTTCTCTTCTTCTTCTTCTTCTACTCTCCAGACCCCTCATGCTCTACTTTTTAAAAGGTATAGTCATTATTTTAAAACCCAAACTATGTTCATGGTAGCTACTGTTTTTATGTAGTGTATATGAATAGTTCTTTTTTTTTTTAAATCAAAGCAGCTTATGAATACCAACTAGCGACTTGCTTTGTAACTTCTGTGAGATGTATAGTTTTCTTTCCACTTTTAGAATCAGAACCTGAAAAGTGGCAGAAATATCTGATTACTCTTCTTCACTTTGCATCGATTGCTGTATTCAGTCCCAGAATGTATCCTGATTGTTGGCAGTCCTCTTAGATGCCCGTCTTCTGTCCCTGAGAGTTTAGGGAGGGGTCTTACGGCACTTGGAATTTCTTCTGAGAAATAGAGGGGAGGGAATGCACTTTCAGTGGACTCACTAAATGATTTCAGGCCAGATTCTAGAGCAGTGAATTTTCAGGGACGATACAGGTAGGATTTTGTTATCCGGGTCTTACTTGAAATAAATAGACCTTTGTCTGGTCTAGGACTTATGGATTTTGTTACTTTGGTTGATATAAACAAAGGTTTTGGATATATTGCCATTTTCTTAGTACTGGGTTCAAGTTTGAGCTTGTCGAACTTAAGCAAAGTTTTAGTGAGTGTGTAAACCTATGACTTTGTGTGCATGTACCCAGTAATTAACATTTTCATTCATGATGCTTTTTCTGCCATCATTGCCATGTAATGCTTTTGATTAAAAAAAGAAAACAAAACGCTCCAGTATGAGTGATATTTTCAAGGTTGCCTGAGTCATATGCAAGGTTAGATTACTTGTAATGTTTACTTGTGAAGTCAGTCATTTGAGAAATACAACACTGAGATTGGGGACCAGTATCATAGTGCTAGCTTTGTATTCAGTTTAATGTTCTTTTTTTCCAGCGCAGTATAAAATCCTGATTCACATAGGCATCCAATAGTACCTTCACTTGCACACTTTTGCATGAGTCAACGTGTACAGTATGAAGTTTTTTAAAAAGCGCAGAGCTATAGTCTTCCTGATTAATGGCACATATATAAGATGTTCGTATTTATTTAGTGAGGTGACAAGAGAATCTTTATTTGAATCATTGCAAAAATATGTTAACCCGGTGATGCTGCTTAGCACATTGGTGATTTCTCGTTGTTAAAATGTAGTAGATAGCATTGAGTTAACATAGGATTTTTAAAATTAAGTTTGAATTTTCAGTTTAAAAAATGAAATTTGAAGCAGACATTGATGAAATCTATCAATGGTGGGTTTTACGTATTTTTCTGTGGAGCATTATGATTCCAGAGAAAACAGTCAGAAAATCTTTGGGTTAACCTATGTGGTTGCCTCTTCTAAAAGACATCTAGAAATGGGTATGAATTGCTTTCCAAACTGATATGGGTCACAGAGAGCAGGATATTTTAATGGTTTTCTAGAGGTAATCGGAGAGACTCTTACATCATGGCTGTCTGACAAAGTAACTAGAAATGTTTCCTATCATATAATTGCTTATCTCCTAGAAATTGACCGTGTCACATTTTCAGGAACAGGGAGCTGGAGCTTAACTTCTTTCAGTCTTGTTTGTTAAAACTTGGTTTTAAAGGTTCATTTGACGATATTCTCTTTTCCCTTTTAATAATTAAGAGTCTTCAAAATGCAGTAGTGACATTTGAACTGAAAGTTTAAAATTTAGTAATATTTTCTTTTCTTTTGAGTATAACACTCTCGTGTATGTAACAATATCGTACTGTAGTGTAATTCTTCAACATTTACAGTGTTTTGACTCCCCCTAGGGCAGATCATCATTTACACTTTAGACAACTCATAGGATTTAAGTCAAGGTTATAAAACTGGAAAGGACAGAGCCAAGATTTTAACTCAGATTTTCTGGCTCTCAAGTCTTCCCCCCCCTTTTTACTTTAAATTATTGTCTTTCTATGTGTATTATTTTTTTCTTACTTTCCTTTTGTAATTTTCCAATCTGACCAAGTTAGATTTTTCTCTTGAAGGATCCTTTCTAGACCTTATACATTCTTGCCTGAAGTATCTCTAGAGGATAAAGCTCCTGTCATTTCCTCATGAGACTGAACAACAGTCTGATAGATCTTGTAGTCAGGAAGTTTTTCCTGATCTTCAGCTCAAACTTTTGATTTGTCCTGTTACTTGTATGTACTTGCTGTCCTCCCATTTTGTGTTTATACGACTCTAACTGGCTTAGACAGTTAACCAGCACCCCTTCCCTACTCCCACCCTCCTCTTTGCTTAGCCAGTTTGCATTTCTGATGGTTTGTTGTCTAACCATCAACCTGCCCCTCATAATGTTTTATTAACTTTTCCCCATTGCTGTCCTAGTGCAAAATGATTTTGTTCCTTAGATGTGCTTCTGTATTTTATCTTTACCCATATTCTAGAGCAGCAAGTTCCAACTTCAGTTTAATGTAATTCAGAGGGTCTTCAGTTTTCTCCAGGCATAGCCCAAAATTAGGGCTACAGATTCTCAAGATCATTTTAATTCACTTTAGTTTAGATAGTTTTTAGAATGGATATGGGAGATACCACAATCAAATCAAATAAGTTTATACAAACATCATAAGTACTAAATCAAGCAATTACTTATGTTATAAAAGGCTTCTTTACAAAGTGATTCTTTAAAATACGAGTGCTCCTAATGTAACAAGTATTATCAATTATGTGACAAATGGGTAGTAAACAAAAATAATAAACATTAGGAGGCATCCTTGGTTGAAAATCAATCAGAAGTGAATATGAAACATCTCTGAACTTTTAAGTAAATGAAGAAATGTGATCGTAACTCTAAAGTAAAATATCTGTTGCAGTGGGGTGCAATACATCTGGAAATTGTTCCTTTTTTTTTCTGCAGTAGCTTTTTAGGCTCACCTTAAATTGTATGTCACTTTTCCCATTTTTTTGTTTCTGCATATTAATGAAAAGAAATAGACCTATGATGCTTAGCATTATTTTTCTAGTGAGATGCACTATTGTTAAAATTGAAATAATATTGTATCTTTTGGTCACTGTATTTATAAGAACTGTTTCTAATGATAAGAGACCATAAAAGAAGGAAAAAGTGCATATTTAAATTATTATAAAATACATACGATTATAGAGCTCTTGAATATTTTATTGGTAGACCTTTTTCATTGATGGTAACTTAGTTTAAAATTATTTAAATAGATGTTGTCCTTTTGTCTTTTGCTAATGATTTTGTTTCCTCAAACTACACAATTTTGGAAACATGCCAAAGGGCATTTGACTTTTGCAACTTAGAGTGTGTAGAGTACCAAGGTAGCCATGTGTGAAAGGTTTTGTAATGCAGCTTCTAACTCCAAGAGAAGATGATGAAGCTAGTACTTTAGAATCATTTTTTAGCTTTTTGATTCTGTGGAAGTGACACTGGATGGTACTGATGGTCATCAGAGGCTTTGCCTCAATTGCATAAACATACATTATTGACTTTCCGTAAAAGAAGAAATACACTAAATTTGTCTTACTGAATTAGCATGGACGAATGCAGCTGACAGTTTAGATTCATACCAAAACAGGATCTTTTACTAATTCAAATGCTGAATCCTGGTTTTTGAGCTCATAGTCACATGATAGGCCTGGGTGGCTTGCCAGTGTTGAAAGACAAGCAGATCTAATGGCCAATGAAAAATTAGATTTCCTGTCTTAGGACTGTGAGTAACAATTCATGAGGAAATTCACAGAGAAATCTGAGGAAACCTGGTTTTGTTAATGCTTACAATTAATTGCCACTTGTACACTGCTATTTCTTTAATGTTATAAAGCCTGTTGTAGTCATTTAAAGCTATTGCTCTGAGACTACAGTTTTGGTCAAATATTCCATTTAAATGCTGATTTTAGGTTTATATACTGAAAAGATCAAAGAGGATTTTGTAGGTCTTTGAATTCAGAAAATGTAGATTATATTGTTGTAAAACTGGAGATTTCATCAGCATCTGAAGAAGTTACATGTGAAATTGGTCATGTAATGCAGAAGTTGGCTGTATCTTATCTAGAAGTATTCTTCTAGTCCCCAAAATACAGGTGGTTCCCAACTTACAATAGTTTTTTAAGACTTTAGGATAGTGCAGAAGCAATATGCATTCAGTAGAAACTGCACTTTGAATTTTGAATGTTCATATTTTTCCGGGCTAGGGGTATGTGGTACTCTCGGTGCTGGGTAGTGGCAGCAAGTCCGCTGCTCCCAGTCAGCATATGATCACAAGGGTAAACAACCAGTATACTTACAGCCATTCTGTACCCTGAGAATCGTTCTATTTTTTATTTTCAGTATTGTATTCAGTAAATTACATGAGATATTGAGTGCTTAATTATGAAATAGGTTTTGTGTTAGATGATTTTGCCCAGCTGTAGGCTAATGTAAGTGTTCTGAGCATGTCACAGGTAGGCTAGGCTAAGTTATCATATTCAGAAGGTTAGGTATTCAGTGCATTTTTGACTTAATGATATTTTCAACTTAAAATGGGTTTATTGGGACATAACTCCATGATAAGTTGAGGAAGATTTGTACACTTAAATACGTATAAGAAATCTCATGAGGGGCTTAAATGCACCTTTCCATTGATTTTAGATGGGTTATCTGCCTGTGCTCTGGACGCAAGCTGGTGTGATGTGGTTTGCCCTGTACTGACTCTGTGGTTTACTCAGAGGAAGTGGTTCTTGTGGGTGAAGGTCTGATCTTTTCAGAGATTGTTGGTGGCACATGCACTGTCAGCTAATTTCCTGTTTTATTGGCTGGTTGGGCAAGACCTTCTCAGAGCAAGTACTGCTGAAGGGGTATTTAAATATTTTGTAGTAGCAGGATGGATGGTTATAATGTTATGTAACATCTGCCTCCCAGGGGATAGGAGGGTTAAGTTAATGTCTGTGAGATGCCGAGATCCTAAGATGAATAGTGCAGACATGTTCGTAATCATATTTGCAAGTTACTGCTATGTTCAGATATTGCTCAAATTTAAGCAAGAATCATTTTTATACAGCAAAGTGTTACTCTGTGGACCTTGACTTGTGTAGCGATTCAAGTGTTGTTTAATCACTGTGAGAGTCATGGTTAGGAGTTTTTCCTTTTTTTCTTTTCTTCTAACTCTTTATTATTTTACCATCCCTGGGTTAACTTAATGGAATGGATACCTTGTCTACAGTACTGGTTAAGGCTTGTTCGCTGAACGATGGTTCAAGCATGCTTCTTCACTAGTATAACCGGCCTACAGGAATAATAGAGTTTAGAGAGTTTGAAATCGTGGCTGTACCAGTCGTATACAAAACCCTGTGTTCGCTTTGCTCAAACCTTAAGATCAAAAAACTGATTGAATTGCAGATGTCATACTTCTGGGTTTTTTTTTTTTTTTTTTTTTGGCTCACATTTAGCCTTTGCTGCTTTAAAAAATTAACAATATTTTCTGGGAAGAGGCTTTCTTTAAAGCTATATTGCCAACTAAATTTTGAGTTCCTCAAAAGCAGGAGAATAGTTCTTATTCATTTTTAAGTAATTACTATTTGCTTTATTGTGTTTTTGTTCTTTTTTAATATAAAAAATCATAATAAGAAAATAGTCCAAATTATTCAACTACTTAGATAATGTTGTTCAGGTTAAAAAAATACACCAGAAAATTCAAACGATATATAATGGTAATAATAAAGTCTCCCTCTGATCTTACCTCTATCCCTATATACCTATCACTTTTCTTACTCTCCTCACAGATAACTACAGCCAAATTTTGTCCATCTTCCAAAACATCCTTATAGATATAGCAGCCTATCATTTTAATATTCTTAGTACCTAGCCAGTAGTAGGTATATCAGTTTCTGCGGTGGTTGTACTGCCATAACAGCAGCTTCAGATTTCAGTGGCTTAAAACACTGGTTTATTTCTTGCTGGCATTACACCTTGTTAACTGTGGATTGGCTGTAACAGTTTTGGAACCCTGGCTGAAGGAGCAGCCCCTGTCTGGAATATGTCATTTGAATGGCAGAGGGAGAGAGCAGGAAACATGCAAACATGCAGTGCCTCTTAAAGCTTCTACTTATTCATGGTGTCCATGAATCACTCACATGTCATTGGCTAAAGCAAGTCATACAGTCAGGCACATTGTCAGTGTGCCAGGGAGATACACTCCTCCTACAGGTGGCATTGCAAGTCACATAATAATGGGTGACGGTATAGAAACCTCTCAAGGAAGGAAAGAGGAGAGTGAAAAATTAGGAACAGTAACATAGTCTATTACAGGAAGTACTCCATAAATGCTCCTTAGATGGTTGTTTTGAATCTGTAAAAGTTTTTTTTTTAATGGAATTTTTCAAAGATACACAGAAGTACAGAGAATGGTATGATGAACCTCCATGTTCCCATCATTAGCTTCAATAATCACCAGTGCATGGACAGCCTTGGTTCATTTGTTTTCATGCCCTGCTTCTCCATCAGATTATTTTGAAGGAGTTTCTTGATATTTCACCCGTAAATATTTCACTGTCTCTGAAAGATAAAGTCTGAAAATGTGACTTCCTTTAGTAAATTCTGTCTCGTAGTTTGAGGTGATGGTACCAGGGACTGACAGGTGTCAAGTAGGAGAGGATGTTCATGGAGTGTATCTGGAATTTGACAGCCAGAAACCTGTTTTGATTTCATTTTGAGTATTTCTGGAGGAGGCTTAGCAGCAGAATGTCATCTGTTTTCCCAGCACCTCCTTTTCTCCACTTTAGAGGGAAAGGGAGAGAGAAAGAGAGAGAGTGTGTGTGTACAGCAGAAGCAGGTAATTAACCCCTGGAAAAAATAACATTGCAACAGATTTGATTTGCAGGAGGTTTCATTTCTCACTGAGCCTCTGTTGGCATGATGCCAATTGAAAGGAATCCCAGCCCTAATGGCTCTAAGTCTTCTGGGAGCTCCCAGTCAGTGATGTTATTTACTCTGGAGGAAGAACATCAAAATCCTTTATAAAAATCTTATATTCACCTATGCTATTTGCTGTGCAGAGAAAGGCTCGATCAGTCTTTAAGGAGATCACTAAGATGATCCAAAAGTTAGGAAGAGAGTCTATCTAACTTTAGCTTAGAAATAATTGAAGCCACTTTGCACTGCTCAGGTTAGTTGTCTGAGGGACTTAAAGCCTCCATTTTGACTCAAGACTTTATAGATATTATTAGCATACAGTGTTTACTTGTCATTTCTATATTATGTATCTATGATCATGAGCTTCATGAGGAAATTCTTTGGGGAAAGGGGTATTATGTAATCAACAGTGGGAAGCAATTAAACAGATATAATCCTTTCTTCAGTTTGTAGATTGGCAGGTGACAGTGAGGTGATCAAAGAGGATTTTTACATACTAGTGAATAAATTATTATATATAATATGATGAAAGTGGTTTAGTATAGTACTACTAGCTAACTTTGTTTTCTTAATGGGCTTCTTTCACTGTACTTAGAGACACTTAGGATAAAATGGTTTTTCTAGGTATCCAAGTGGTTTGTTTTCTTTAAGTTATATTGTTAGTCTCATTTCAGAATCTATGTAGGAACTGCAGTAGAAAATGCTTGGCTTGTAAAATCATTGGCTTGTAAATAAAATTTTTATTTAAATTTTAGTTTTTCTTGGCATTGAACTCATTCTGGCTTTGGTTGCTTGGGACAATAAAGTCTATTTAAAATGTTAATAGTATTTTCCCCATGGAGAGTAACTCTTGGACTTGCCATTGTTCATGTTATTTTTCTATTGTATCACAGTTGAAAAACAGTCATTTTCAGAGATAATTTGTCAGTACCTTTGTCAGAGTAACATATTTGTACCTTGGTTGCATTTGGTAGTTGCACAATTTGGGGACAGATGTGTGATTTCCAGTTACTGTATTTACCCAGAAGCTCTACAAGATCAGAATTCTCAAGACAGAGTTTAAAAGTAAGTTGGGTGTGTTGCATGGATGTGACCAGTAAAAAAAGAGAAGCTTCTCTCCATGCAATTATTGCTTAATAAGATAGAAGGTACAATTCTGTTTCCAAAAATAAGAATTAAGTGAAATGTTATATGGATAAATATTAGCAATTATATTAATTTTGACTCCATTGGCAGAATTCTTTTGGAGACTATCCTCTTTGTCAGCTGTTAAAGGAGAAGGTGTTTTAGTTCTTAATTTTATGTGTGTGTGCGTACATATATAGACACACATTGTGTGTATATATTTAGTTTTTATAAAAGGGAGCAATAGAAGGGAACCATGTGAGGATGATACAGAATAAAGAGCCTCCTGGGTTTAGTGTGTCAGACTTGTTCTCCTTATTGTATCTGGGAGACCAGAGGCAGATTTACCTCTCTCAACAGCAGCTTAGTTTTCTCATCTGTGAAAATGGGGATAACAATACTTACTTGGCAGAGCTGTTGTGAAGGTTAAATGAGAATGTATTTAAGTACCTAGCACTTAAGAGGTCAGGAAGTTATAGTAGCTGTTAGGTTTTCCTAAAATCTATGCATGTAAAAGGATTTTGATTTCACATGTATTTGCTGCTGATACTGCTGTGATGGTGTTTTCTCCTTGCTGTGATAATATTCCTGATCCTTTGTATTTCAAATTATAGGTTGTTTTTAAATTTTTTTTTATGTTTTTTATTTATTTTTGAGAGACAGAGAGAGACAGCGCGAGCAGGGGAGGGTCAGAGAGAGAGGGAGACACAGAATCTGAAGACAGGCTCCAGGCTCTGAGCTGTCAGCACCGAGCCCGACACGGGGCTCCAACCCACGAACCGTGAGATCATGACCTGAGCCGAAGCCAGACGCTTAACCGACTGAGCCAGGCGCCCCAGGTTGTTTTTAGAATTAAGATACATTTGGAAATGAGGAATAGACACAGAGAGACAGTTCTTTCAATTCAGACTGAAATAGTAACTAACCTCTTTAGTTGCTGATGTGGTAAGACTTTTAGGCTTGGCAATCAACTTTTACATCTGCCTTTGATCCCTCAGAATTTGTTCAGTTCTGTCTTTACAACATTTGCTCATTTGTTTATTCATTTATTCAGTAAATAATGAATGGCTGCTCTTCCTGGGTCATTGTGTTGGCAAAGCTATTTTGAGCTCTTGCTACCTGTTGATTTATATTTAACAATTTAGAAATTTACCTGTGAGAATGACATCCATTGAGTCGTGCTGTAGATTAAGGTCAGAAGTCGTGTGTATTTTGGGGAAATAGTGGTATAAAATTATTAGTGATGAAATTTATCTTATTTTCCAAATTAAATTATTTCCCATCACAAACTGTCCTTTTATATTTCCTTTTTATTTTTCAGTTTAATTATATTTTGATGAGTTACCTCAAGTGAAAAGGGCAGGGTTTTCAGGTGAAATTTAAGAAGCTTTAGATGTTCATTACTTTTGAATGGAAGAAATCAGTTTTTATTGATTAGGCGTTGCTTTAGTCACTATTTGAAGGAGACCATCTCATTAGCTACCCCTTTGAAGGTGCTAGCAGCCTGTTTAGCCTATACTTTGTACATCCAATGGTAAATATGTTGATTTGATCAGTGAAAGATTCTGGAAAGTTTGTTTATTAGCAAGACAGTGCTTAAATCCTGATGACTTGGTGTACTAGTATTTTATATTTAAGAAAGGTGGAAAGGTGACTGTGGGTAAAAATGAACGCTTCAAAGTAGGTGAAATTTAGTCTTACAAAGAAATTTGGGATGTGGTAAAGGATTTTTGTTTATTGAGTACATATTAAGTGTTAGGCATTGAGTACATATTAAGTGTTAGGCACTGTCCCAGGAACTTTTTGTGCATTGTCTTTTTTAATCTTCTTAGGTGTATAAGTTAAATATTGTTGTCCCCATGTTAAAACAGAAAAATGAGGCTTTAAGACATTCACGAACTTGCTTAAGGTCACATAGTTTCTAAGCAAAAGAGTTGGGATTATGATCCCAATGCTCATTTTCTTTTGGCCTTCTGGCCTTAAGCCTGCTTATACTGTGTCAGATTGGCTCATCTGGATCAGTCAGTCGATCTTTTGAATCAGTTGGATGAGGCCCAGAAAGTGGATTTTGTCTTCAACAACACCATTAAAGTGTTGTCTTGCATTATACTTTTATAACTATATTTTATTCTTTCTATTTTAATCACCTATTCACTTAGCTCCCTTTTCCAGATTGCTGACATGAGGGATTTTGTCTCATTTCCTCTAAAGAATGGCTACATTGTGTTTTTTTTCTTATTCATTGCTTTAAATATACACACATCTGTAAACATTGGAGTTTTTTGAAGCCTAATATATGTTGCTTATAAATCATTTTCCATTATAATTATTCTAAAGTTCTTTTAAGAAGTTTAAGGTCCATCTAAAACAAGTTTTGTGGGGTTTTTTTGTTTTTTTTTTTTTGTATTGTAAGCACAAAGCAGTGAGAAGGAGCTTAAAAAATTGTTACACTGAGTAACAAGGAAGAGAAGGCAGCAAATGAATGATTTTAATACTAGGTGATCAGGCCTTTGTGAAGTGTAAGTGATTTAAGTAAATCGGGTTTAAGTTTTTCCTAAACAAGAATCTTTGGTTAAGTGGCAATGGAGATACTTTTCTTCTAAAGATTTCTTGTTATAATAGTGATCTTTCCTTCTTTGTCATTCATTTTATATTTTCTACATTTCAAAGAAAGATGTAAATAAACACTTTTATTCTAAAGCTCTAGATTTATCTTCTGAGCCATAAAAGAGTTAATTTTAATCTTTGGTTTTTCATTGTAAATGACTTTTTTTTGTTGTTGTTACTGAAATTCTGCAGCACGAATCATTTTAGACCAGCCACTTTTTATGCCATAACGTTGGAAAAGAAATTTGCTTAAGAGATATTTAAGTGTATTTTTAAAACCTAATCGTTTTTAACTATAAATTGTTTTATTTTGTTTTGTTTTGTTTGCATTGTCTTAGCAACCTCAGAGAATCTAGAACAGAGGTAGGCAGATTAGTTGATTTAAAAAAGAAGCCTACAAACGAAATCTTTTATTGAAGAAGTACTGCTTCTAGGTAGAAAAAGGCTAGGAAATTACAATTTGAGAATTTTACTAGGTTTAAAACCCACAGAGAGGATGCCTGCAAAAAAGCAATGCCCTTTGAAGCATTTTTCTGGATGTGGAGACTTCTAGCCCTTAGGGAGATCTGCAGACATCCGCTAGCTGAGTTCTGGGAAGAGGCTTTTTCCCAGGCTTGCAGCCTCCCTGTGGGGTAAAGGTCTGTTAATTTTGCATAAATATTTACCATATCTCATTTTAGCTAGCATTGCTTCCTCACACTGTTAGCAATAAGGAAACCTTTGCTTATCCAGCTTGAAAAGTTTACTGTTCTCTATATGACTAGTCTGGAGTATGTTCTGTTACTTTCTGAGGGTTGCTGAAGGTAAAAAATCAGACTGGAAAAAATAACAAGGAGGTAAACAACCAATTCATAGTCTGTAAATAATCTGGTTATTATAGAAATATTTGCCCATGCTAGTTTTTTGTATTTAAAAATGGGAAGATTGGTATCTCACAACAGTGTAGTTCACTTCAGTCTTGTCACATTTAACAAATCAAATTATTGTCACTTTCATATATTTATTTGTATGATGCTAGTAGTCGTTTACATTATACTTTTACAATTATTTTCTCAGTAACAATAACAGCTTCCATTTATCAAGCATCATTCTAAATGCTTTATAGGCATTGTATTAAATGCAGAGAACAATACCACAAGGCAAATGTTATTCCCATTTTACGGATGAGGAAAATCTTAGATTCATAGCCATTCATTGACTAGTCCAATATTTCCCAGCTAGTACATTTTTGAAGCCAGGTTTCAAATCCAGGTCTTTTGACTCTTAGTTCTTGTATTTGCTACTGCACATAATTTTGTACCTATCATTTCTGTAAAGTCAGAATTCAAGCACAAATAGAAAGTGTAAAATTCCTTGAATTTTCAGCCAAAGAAGGTTAGTTAGTTTCTTTTAATATAATTTGAAGTTAGTAATTCTTTTTTTTTTTAAAGATTCAAACCATAACCAATAAAGAAATCGAATTAGTAATGAAAAATCTCCCAAAAAACAAGAGTCCAGGACCAGATGGCTTTCCAGGGGAATTCTACCAAATATTTAAAAAAGAGTTAGCACCTATTCTCTTGAAGCTGTTCCAAAAAATAGAAATGGAAGGAAAACTTCCAAACTCTCTTTATGAAGCTACCATTAATTACCCTGATTCCAAAACCAGACAAAGACCTCACTGAAAAGGAGAGCTACAGACCAATTTCCCAGATGAACATGGATGCAAACAAGATACTAGCCAACCGGATCCAACAACACATTAACAAAATTACACACCATGATCAAGTGGGATTTATACCTGGGATGCAGGGCTGGTTCAATATCCACAAAACAATCAATGTGATTCATCACATCAATAAAAGAAAGGACAAGAACCACACGATCCTCTCAATAGATGCAGAGAAAGCATTTAACAAAATACAGCATCATTTCTTGATAAAAACCCTCAAGAAAGTACAGATAGAAGGATCATACCTTGAGATCATAGAAGCCATATATGAAAGACCCAACGCTAATGTCATCCTCAATGGGGAAAAACTGAGAGCTTTCTCCTTAAGGTCAGGAACAAGACAGGATGTCCACTTTCAACCACTGTTATTCAACATAGTATTGGATGTCTTAGGGTCAGCAGTCAGACAACACAAAGAAATAAAAGGGATCCAAATCGGCCAGGAGGAGGTCAAATTTTCACTCTTCGCAGATGACATGATACTCTATCTGGAAGACCCAAAAGATTCCACCAAAAAACTGCTAGAACTGAACCATGAATTTAGCAAAGTTGCAGGATATAAAATCAATGCACAGAAATCGGTTGCATTCCTATATACCAATGATGAAGCAACAGAAAGAGAAATCAAGGAATTGATCCCACTTATAGTTGCACCAAAAACCATAAAATACCTAGGAATAAATCTAACCATGGGGCTACTGGGTGGCTCAGTCGGTTGAGCGTCCAACATCTGCTCAGGTCATGATCTCACACACTCTGAGTTCGAGCCCCATGTTGGGCTCTGTGCTGACAGCTCAGAGCCTGGAGCCTTCTTCGGATTCTGTGTCTCCCTCTCTCTGCCCTTCCCCCACTCACACTCTATCTCTCTCAAAAATCAATAAACATTAAATTAAAAAATCTAACCAAAGAGGTGAAAAATCTATAGAATGAAAATTATAGAAGGCTTATGAAAGAAATTGAAGATGACACACAAAAAAAATGGAAAAATATTCCATGCTCCTGGATAGGAAGAACAGATATTGTTAAAATGTCAGTAGTACCCAAAGCAATCTACATAGTCAATGCAATCCCTATCAAAATAACACCAGCATTCTTCACAGAGCTAGAACGAACAATCCTAAAATTTGTATGGAAGCAGAAAAGACCCCGAATAGCCAAGTAATCTTGAAAAAGAAAACCAAACTGGAGGCATCACAATCCCAAACTTCAAGCTCTATTACAAAGCTGTAATCATAAAGACAGTATGGTAACTGGCACAAAAACAGACACTCAGATCAGTATAACAGAATAGAGAACCCACAAATGGACCCACAAACGTATGGCCAGCTAATCTTTGACAAAGCAGGAAAGAATATGCAATAGAATAGTCTCTTCAGCAAGCGATGCCGGGAAAACTGGACAGCGACATGCAGAAAAATGAACCTGGACCACTTTCTTACACCATACACAAAAATAAACTCAAAATGGATGAGAGACCTAAACATAAGACTGGAAGCCATCAAAATCCTCAAGGGGAAAGCAGGCAACAACCTCTTTGACCTTGGCCGCAGCAACTTCTTACTCAACACGTCTCTGGAGGCAAGGGAAGCAAAAGTAAAAATGAACTATTGGAACCTCATCAAAATAAAAAGCTTCTGCACAGCAAAGGAAACAATCAGCAAAACTAAAAGGCAGCCGACTGAATGGGAGAAGATATTTGCAAACGACATA
>CM053575.1:90134731-90164663 GCA_028646485.1 Cryptoprocta ferox | reverse complement strand
TCCTACAACGTAGCAACACCTATGACCTAGGTGTTTATCCAAGGGATACAGGTATGCTGTTTTGAAGGGGCACATGCACCCCAATGTTTATAGCAGCACTATCAACAATAATAGCCAAAGTATGGAAAGAGCCCAAATGTCCATCGATGGATGAATAAAGAAGATGTAGTATATATACACAATGGAGTATTACTTGGCAATCAAAAAGAATGAAATCTTGCCGTTTGCAACTATGTGTATGGAACTAGACGGCATTATGTTAAGCGAAATTAGTCAGAGAAAGACAAGTATCATATGACTTCACTCATATGAGGACTTTAAGATAGAAAACAAATGAACATTAGGGAAGAGAAGGAAAAATAATATAAAAACAGAGAGGGGGACAAAACATAAGAGACTCTTAGATATGGAGAGCAAACAGGTGTACTGGAAGGGGTTTTGAAAGGAGATGGGCTAAATGGGTAAGGGGCATTAAGGGATCTACTCCTGAAACCATTGTTGCACTACATGCTAACTAACTTGGATGTAAATTAAAAAAATAAAAAAGATTAAAAAAATTTTTTTAAGTAATCTCTACACCCACATTGGGGCTTGAGCTCACAATCCCGAGATCAAGAGTTGCATGCTTCATGGACTGAACTATCCAGGCTGCCCCTACAGTAGCAATTTCTAAATTGTGTTCCAGAGAATGTCAGGACACTTTAATAGAAGTTTTTATTTTGCCTAATTGTCTTAAGACCCTTCCATTGTCTCTGGCACACAAGGCAAAAGGTAGAATGTAAAATAGAATCAGTGTGTCATCCCCAAACTTGTATTTTATTATTTAAAAAAGGCCCAATCCATCTTATTAGTCAAAAGCAGTTCAGCATTTGCAGTTTCATATGATTTATCCTGGGACTTTATCAGCATGAGTACATCTTAGATCTTGTCATTGCTTGGAAGGATTCCACTTTGAAATTTTTGTGTTTTCATGTCTCTTACCATCTCTTACCTTCTCTTCCTTCTTTCTCATACCCTTTTGCATGTAGTCTTTACTTTCATGGTCATCACCAGGCTTCTCATCTCCTATCTGATGCCATCTAGAACCTCTGCTCTTCCTCAACCTTTCATTTATTTCTAGTTGAGTCCTTTTGCTATTTCCTGCACTTTTCTAACCACATAGTAGATACCCAGTAGGCTTCCTGGATTACCTTTCATTTTTCTTTAGAGTAACCTAGCAAGTTATTTCAAAGATGATACCTTCTATTTTGACCTTTCTAACCCTTTCTTTACCTACCTAAGAGGTAGTAACCAAACCATTAATCTCTCCACCCAAAATATATTTATTGAGTAAAAGTTATATAATAGGTGCTATAATATTTTATACATATTATTTTACTTAATTTTCATAATGATCGTGTGAAGTAATGCATTTTGTTATAAAATGTCCATTTGACAGGGGAAGAAACAAGCTCAGAAAGGTTAAGTGGTATGCCTAGTGAGTGGTAAAACTAGGATTGTAGTCTGAGTTTGTCTGACTTTGCAACCTACATTCTTAAATACTATGCTGTACTACCTGCTATATTAGCATCGAATGAGGAGTTCTAGACTAATCGAGGGAGACAAACATGTACGCAGCTAAGTGCACTAGGTAAAGTAGGGACTTGAGAAGCATCAGTATTTTCTGGGTGAATCAGAAATAGCTTCAAAGATGAGGTGAATGCTTCTGTTGAGGGATGGAAGAGCATATTAGGTAGAAGTAGCGATATGATCAAAGGCACAGAGGTGAATTACTCATGGTTTCTAGGAATGCATATAGGTGATTAGAGCAGGGAGGTTGATGATGGGCATAGCAGTTGATAAAGTTACAGTGATGGGAGGCTCCAGATTATTTTATGTTCTGAGGAGATGGGGTTTTATCTTCTGGACTGTGGGAAGCCACTGAAGACCTTTAATCAGAAGGGTAATAAGATCAGTGTTCTGTCATAGCATGATCATTTGGGTGGCAGTGTGAAGAATGGATTCGTCTCAAGAAGCAATTTTAGGGGCCGAGAGGCCAACAAGGAGATGTTTTTCAGTAATCCAGATGAAAAGATGAAGTTCTAAACTGAAGTTGTAACAATATACAGAAAAGAAAAGATAAATAGAGCTATTAAGAAGGTGTTAAGAATACCAGTAGTATGAAAGGGTAGGTGGTGAAAGGAAGACCTTTCTGGCTTGGGTGTTTTGATGTTGGTACCATTTGCCAAGATGGGGAATATAAAAGGGAGGAGGCACAATTTTGTTTTTTTATTATGTTTGTTTGGCTGACTGGTTAGATGAAAGATTGAGAAGAGAATAGATCTAGTAAGGGGCAGATTTAGTTTAAGGTGCTATGGTAGTTGTCTCTTGCTGCATATAGATTATCCCAAAACAATACATAAACTTGCTATTTATGGTAGCCATAAGACACATGTGGCTACTTAAACTAGTTAAAATCAGATAAAATTGAAAGTGTAATTCTTCAGTCACACTAACCACATTTAAGTGTTCAGTAGTCACATGTAGTCAGTGGGCACTGTGTTGAACATTAGACCTAGAACATTTTAATCATTGCAAAAAGTTCTGTTGGACAGTGCTGCTAACCCTTTATTAACTCATATAATTTGCTGTGATCAAATCAGGGAGCAACTTAGCTGGGTGGTTCTGCTTTGAGGTCTCTAATGAGGTTGGAGTCAAGATGTCTGCTACTGAATAGGGCAAAGGCTTCAGCGGAGCTGGTGGGTCCATGTCCAAGGTGACTCACTTACATGCTAGGCGAGTGCTTGTTGGTAGAAAGCCTCAGTTGCTCATCAGGTGGGCTTCTCCGTAAGGGTGTTTGAGGCAGCTGACTTTACCCAGAGCAAATAATCTTAGCAAGGTGGAAGCCATAATCACCTTTATGAGCTGACCTCAGAAGTCACACTACTGTCGTCTTTGTAATAGTCTGTTGATAACAAATCAGTTCTATTCAGTGTGGGAGGGAACTAAACAGAGCATGAATTCCAGGAGGCAAGATTCTTTAGAGGATATTTCAGAGGTTGCTCACCATGGGTACCTATGGACTATCCAGGTGTAAATGGCTATTCGGTGACATATATGTCAGCTGTATAGAAGTGAGGTCTTGGCTACTGCTGTTGTGTTTGTCATGGTAGTTGAAGTAATTTGAATAGATTAGTTCAAAAGAATAAGATTGTGCGGGAAGGATGACCAAAATAATATCTTGGGTCACATTTTGAGGGGGGGACAGAAGTGCTCTCAAAGGCCATTAAGAAATGGTTACAGAGAATCAAGGGAATGGTTACAGAGGAGTAGAAGGAGTACCAGGAGTGTACAGATACATGTACAAAGGAAACTTCACAAAGGGATGAAGGGGAAAGTAAATGCAGTTAACATTGTTAAATGATATAAAATAGTCAAGTAAAACATAGGAGAGTCATTCTTTGAAAAATTACTTACTGAATAACTATGCTGAGAACCAGAGAAAGATGATATAGAGAGTAAGACAGTTTCTAATTACTTATACAGGCATACTTCAGAGATAGTGCACTTTGGTTCCAGACCACTACAGTAAAGCGCATATCATAATAGAGCAAGTCAAATGAATTTTTTGGTTTTTCAGTGCATATACAAGTTATGTTTGCATCATACTGTAGTCTGTTAAGTGTGTGATTGTATTGTCTAAAGTACATACCTTAACTAAAAATACTTAGTACTAAAAAATGCTAACCATCATCTGAGCTTTCAGCAAGTCCTCATCACTGATTACAGATCACTCTAACAAATAAAATAATAATGAAAAAGTGTGAAATATTGTGAGAATTAACAAAATGACATAGAGACATGAAGTAAACATGTTGGAAAAATGTCACCGATAGACTCACTTGATTCAGGGTTGCCACAAAGCTTCAATTGGTGCAAAACACAATATATGCTAAATGCAAAAAAAATGAGACAGGACTGTAAGAGTCTGAGGAGACATGGCTAAGGGAAGTTTTCTCTGAGGAAGGTAATACCTTCATGATGAGCCTCTTTAAAAGGTAAGGATTCGAGTTCGATGTTTAGGTGTGTGTTTGGGGGGTGGTGGTAGTGATACGGATAATAGAGTGGACATATTAGAAAGTATGTTTTTTTTTTTAATGTGTGGGATATTGCTAGAACGTGAAATTTGTGATGAAGGAAAGTGGTGAGAAAGATTGAGAAGATAATTAGAGTAGTCTTGAATGCACGGTATCGTGTAGCCTATATTGTAGGCTATTTTTTCTATACTGAAATTATTTGGATACTGGCTTAATAATTTGCCCTAGTCTTATAATCAGAGAACTATAAATTACTTAATTTTTTTAGATGGAATTTTATACATATATTTTTTTAATTTTCTGGCTTCTTTTTTTAAAAGTTTATTCTTGAGAGAGAGGAGTGTGCGTGCATGTGAGCAGGGGGAGGGGCGGAAAGAGAGGGAGAGAGAGAATCCCAAGCAGGCTCTGCAGTCAGCGCACAACCCACAAAACTGTGGGTTTTGTGGGGCTCGAACCCATGAAACTGTGAGATCATGACGTGAGCTGAGGTCAACAGTCAGACATTTAACTGGCTGAGCCACGCAGGTGTTCCTGGAATTTTATATTTTATGTTGCTTGTAATTTTAACATGCATTGTTGTTAATATGTTTTTAACATTACTTTTTAAATTGAAAATCCATTTCCAAAAGAAACTTGATTTCCTTATTATAAATAGAAAATCCGTATTTTTGCCACTTATAGAAGGCAACAGTAGAAAAAATTACACAACTGCTATTGTTTTTAAAAATTAAAAATGAAATACAGTAATGCACCCTTTGATTAACAGAAATGTCTGCCTGAAATACCAGTTCCTCAGTGAGAAGACTGTTTTTGGTCAGCAGTGGATATTTGGACACTGCTTGGTGTATAACTAAGAAGAGACTTGAGGTCATTAAGACAGATGCATTGTTAAAATTTTGATGCTAACAAATACCAAGAATCCCAGCTCTCAAGTATTTGTAGTTGGAAAGGCAGAAGCTAGTTAATGGTCAACTTTGATCAACAGTTTATACTAATAAATATTAGATCTTTTGTTCCAAGAAATCATGTAAAGGAATTTTTAGAATCTGTTCTTCTGAATGTGTCCAGTTATTTATTAGGTGATGTTCATGAAATGGAAAAAGAGGTTCCTCGTCTACCCTTTGCTGCCATCTGGTTTGGGAAAGTTCTTCTGAAAAAATATCAAATCTGTCAAGCATCTTTTATAACATCCAAAATATTTTCAGTGGTTTTTCAGATGAGTCCTCAAGTGGTCCTTTTAGAGAAGAAAAAAAAAAAATCCAGCTCACATATCTTGTGATTTTAGTCTTGCAGTTATCTTGTTTGCTTTGTTTTGTACATGGAATACTTTAATTCGTTAGGATAAATTTAAGTTGTTCACATGAGCAGATATATTTGTCAGGATGTACTTATTTGCAGAGCTTGTCTCAGTCACGCATATGAGCTCACAAATTGAAGATTTCTTCCAAAATAGTTGAAATTCTTCCTGCATCCCAAATGGATGTGTGAAGACTTTTCCACTATTTCTGCCAGACTATATACATAGTTCCAATTTTGAAGTTAAGATAGGGAATACTTTCATAAGATTTTTAATGAATGTTTTCAGGCTCCAGTGGCTGAGAAAAAGCATGCAAATAACAGCATTAGAGATGCTACAAAAGTCCCCCAAAAAGAGTATCATTCCTGATATTAAGATCCAGTTTTGGAGTGTCTCAAGGTGGCTGGTTAGGGCTAAGGAACTGTTGGAGGAAATGTGGTAAAGATGGGGGGTCATTTAGGAATTCATGAAGTCCTATAACATCAAGCGTAGCTAAACACGATCAAGTCTTGAACGATGTGACTAACATATTTAGGAAGAAGGGAGGGGAGAAGCAGTCTCTCAGTTAACCTCAATTTAATGGACTCCATTTCCTCTGTAGAGCAGGACTTTTATCTGCAGTGAGAAATGTTTGTGTCCGGTAGGCTACTTTGTAGTATGTCTACATACTTCTGCTTCCGGTTGAACTGTAGAATCCTAACCTGTTGTACTTGTATTGGAATTAGATGATTTAGTTAAATATTATGAAAAACAATGAAATATGAGCATAAAAAGAAAGGTATTTCTATGACTGTTGTGTGCACTTTGGAAATGTGAATAGAGGCTTGTCAGTAAAGAAATTGCTTTTATATTAGATGTGACTGAAAAACAATTATTAGTTATTTGGGAAAAAAGTAGAGTCTAGTGAGTATTTTTAGTTTCTTGGTCTACTGTAAGGAAACTGAAACAGGAAATAAATCATAGCTGAGGTATTTTAGTATAGTTCATACAAAAAAGATAATAGGGCACTCAAATCAACACATCCTTACTTAAGGAAAAGGCCTTGATCCCACATTTAAAAATTGGTAAAGAAACGTACACTTACATATTTTATTGTTTTTTTAAATGTTTTATTTGTTTTTGATCGAGAGCAAGCAGGGGAGGAGCAGAGAGAGGGAGACAGGATCTGAAGCGGGCTCTGCACTGAGAGCAGCGAGCCTGATGTGGGACTTGACCCCGTGAACTGTGAGATCATGACCTGAACTGAGGCCGGAATCTAAACTACTTGAGCCACCCAGGTGCCCCTTACATATTCTAAATTGAAGTTTAAGGTATATACAAGTGTTGTATTTTTTTTAACGCTTCCTTACTTTAACTGTTTTTGTTTCTGTTTTTTTTTTTGTTGTTGTTGTTGTTTTTTGCATTAAATAAGCAATGACTAGTATCAGTGAATTGAAGTTTTTACTGTATAGCTAAAGGCATGTGATGACTTCAAGTCGGGTAATTATTAGTGTTCCTACTTCCAAGAATGGTTTACTTGCATTTCACTTTTAATTTTTTAAAATTTAACAATGGTTTGTATTTTTTGCCTACTATTGGCTTCTATTGTGGCAAATAGTATTGGCTTTTTACTTATAACAGTGAAATATAGTTTCCATGGTAGTTAAAGGAAAATATTAAGCAGCTAATAGTTCAGGGCTTATGTGACTGGCAGATCAATAAGGTAGTATTTAAAATGCAAGAAATGGTAGCCCACAGGTTAGAGGCAAGTTCCTTAGCATGCATTTAAGACCACTCATGATTTGGCCTTTAACTTTTCTGGTGACATGTCTCACCACTTTCAGTTACCTCACTTGTCATGTTGGTCAACATAGGGACAGGCTCTTCTCAAGAATTGAGCCCAGACTGGATATGGAAGGTAGCTAGGGCAGAGGGAATTCGATAGGACACTGCTTTGGATGCTTTGGTGCTTTGTTTTCTTTTTCTTTTTTAAATTGCAATTTAAGGAAATATGGAACGCCAGAGAGGATTGTGGTAAAGCGCTGTTTTTTATACTCTACAATTGAGCATACAAAGTGGTTTTAAACTTTACAGAAAATAATTTGACAATATAGCTCAAAAGCCCAAGAAATATTTAAACCTTTTGATTCATTAGTGCCAATTTTAATATATATCTGAAGACATAAAAGGAAATAAGGATTTAATTGTCAGTTTTTATGCAAAGATGTCAGCCACACC
This sequence comes from Cryptoprocta ferox, assembly GCA_028646485.1. Lineage (NCBI taxonomy): Eukaryota > Metazoa > Chordata > Mammalia > Carnivora > Eupleridae > Cryptoprocta > Cryptoprocta ferox. The sequence goes on along the minus strand of CM053575.1, from coordinate 90,157,073 downwards.
ATTATTTGTAGTAGAAGCAAAGAGGAATCCGTCTAAGTCTGGTGTCTCTGAAGAGGTAGACCTAGAAATTGTAGTGGCAAGGAGCTGTTGGGAGATCAGTGTTAATAAGTTACTGTATGCCATTTGATAGAATATTATATATTCAAGCACTAAAGACAGTTTCAAGTAAACTTTAATGGGAAGGCATCCATGGCATGTGAAGAGCAGAAGATAAAACTTCAAATATAATGCCAGTTATGTTTTAAAAAACACATGGAGTGCTCAGGGTGCCTGGGTGGCTCAGTTGGTTAAGCATCTGACTTCAGCTCAGGTCATGGTCTCACGGTTCGTGGGTTCGAGCACTGCGCCGGGCTCTGTGCTAACAGCTCGGAGCCTGGAGCCTGCTTCTGATTCTGTGTCTCCTTCTCTCTCTGCCCCTCCCTTGCTCATACTCTGTCTCTCTCTCAAAAATAAATAAAACATTAAAAAAATTTTTTAAGACACATATAGTGCTTAAAATATTTAATATACAGACTTCTAGGTCATGTACTAATTTTTAAAATGTTTTTGGGTTGGGGCACCTGGATGGCTCAGTTGGTTGAGCATCTGACTTCGGCTTAGGTCATGATCTCGTGGTTTGTGGGTTCAAGCCCCACATTGGGCTCTCTGCTGTCACTGTAGAGCCCACTTGGGGTCGTCTGTCCCTGTCTCTCTGCCCCTCTGCCACTGGCATGCACATGCTATTTATCCCTCCCTCTCTCTCTTAAAAATTATTTTAAAAAATGTTTCTGGGTTGTGAGATTATTGATGATTTTTATTTTACTTTTTATATTTATCTGTATTTTCCAGGCTTTCAGTGAAGACTATATACTGATTTTGTAATTAGAAATGTTTTGAAGTGAAAACTCTATTTACTTTTTATTTATTTATTTGATTTTTATTTTAATTAAAAAATTAGTAATCTGAAAGATGACCAGAGGGAAGTAATTCCTTTTTTTTTTTAAGTAAGCTCTAGGCCCGACTAGGTCTTGAACTCATGACCCCAAGATCAAGAGTCACATGCTTTACTGACTGAGCCAGCCAGGTGCCCTGAGAGGGAAGTAATTCTTGAGACTAGGAAGGCAGTTGGGAGACTAGAGTGGGAGATAGAAGTTCCTGCGGTGGAGTAGTGGTGATAGGGTTGTAGAGGACCTTAGTGACCAATAAGATAGAGGGATAAAGGAAAATGAGGGCTGTGGGAAGCCCTCATTTCTGGATGTTCAATGTAAATACAAAGATTTTGATACGGGGGCGCCTGGGTTGCTCAGTAGGTTAAGCGTCCGACTCTTGATCTATACTCAGGTCATGATCTCACAGTTCGTAAGTTTGAACCCCACGTCGGGGTCTGGCTGAGAGCACAGAGCCTGCTTAGAATTCTGTCTCTCTCCCTCTCTCTGCCCCTCCCCCACACACGTGTGTGTGCGGCTCTCTCTTTCTCTCTCTCTCTCAAAATAAACTTAAAAAAATTTGAGATGAAATATTAAAAAATATTCTTATTTGCAGAGCATAATAAATTTAATGTGGTCATTAACAACTTCAGGTTCTTTTTTCTTTATACTTTAATTCTTTAAATCCTGTATGTTTTTGAAGATCCTACTTGTAATTTGTTAAGGTTAAGAAGAACAGATGTATGACAATGAAGATAATGTTTCTGACATCTGTCACCCTGTGGATTGCCAGTCAGTGAACCTGATTTTCTTGATAGCTGATTTGCTCACCAATTTATGAGCACCACTCCTGAGGTTATAATCTTAGTGAAAAAAGAGCACCTCTCAAGGAAGGAAGGATAATTTTTAGGTCAAATAGGAAAAATTACATGTATCTCTGGTAGCACTTCCAACAACAACAACAACAAAAGAGTCAGGAAAAAAATATCCTGCCAACTGTTCCTCCGCTGCCAGACTCTGGAAAAAGGGTCAATTAAAAACAGAAAACAATACTAAAAGGATATTTCTTGGTGACCCAAAATGTAATTTAAATTAAAATATATCTGCTTTGGGGGAGTTACATTAGATTTCTTTTAAAATCTTTTCGTGATGCTGTGGGCAATGAAGTCATGCAGTGAGTGCTCTGTTCTTATGTATCACATATATGAGGTTCCTTATTTTTCCACAAAAGCACTGGCCGATCTCTTCCCTTTTTTGACTGTGAGCAAACAGGTAAATTAATATGACTACTGTCTGACCCCCAAATGCTGACTCCTGTTTCCTAATTCTAAACTTACCCATCTTCTCTTCTTGGAGGTCACATGAAAAATATTCCATAGGTGTTTAGAAATAAATAGAAAAGAAAAAAAATTTAACCAGTCACTACTACACTATGGCAAAGTAGAGCCGGTAACTTTATGAAACTTCATTGCTGTCCAGTGGTAGTCTTATCGCATGGATTCTTTGAGCTGTTACACAAGTAGGGATCCCACAGCATGGGAAGGAGAGAGTGTATGATTGATCTTTAGTTCTGCTGTTCACATCTCTGAACTGTTAGATATGTTAGTTCTGAAACCTTTTCTGTAGTTTTGGGGGAAAATATGCCAATGGGAGCTTTCCAAGGATTACAGAACAGCGCATAAAGATCAATTATTTCTGTTGTTTACATGCTTTTAATAATTTTTAAAAACTATTTTGGAATACTTTTTTTACTCATAAAGTAAGACCCAAAGATTCCATTGTGGATAGAGAAGAAAATTGAGGTGGATGTAAAATTTAAGATAGTATCCTTTATTTGAGTAGCATTTTTATTAAAGGGGATCAGCATTTGTTTATCACCTGGGTTGTATGAAGGACTGGGTTCTATCCTTATTTCATTTAATTCCTCAGAACGTTCCTGTAAAACGTCTTCAGTTTCATCATTTGTGAGGAAATTGAGGTTCAGTTAAGTTCAGTAAGCTTCGCAGGCTCACCTGGAATGGCCGTGCCATTTTGACCTCATTCTGACCAATACCAGACCCATGTTTTTTTTTTTTTTTTCCTCTCTGTATATCCCTTTTAGAAGAGTTCTATTAATAAATATCGTCTGGCCTTTAAATTAGGCTTATTTCCCAGCAGTCATAGTGTAAGTGGTTATTCTTTAGCCGCTGGAACAGTAGAACTGGTTTTGTCCTTGGTTTCTAGCCATCTGCCTGATAGCAGCGTGCTCTTGTAGCGACTGATGACCAGAGTGCGCGCGCGAATCTTTTGTCTTTAATTGAAAACTTACAGTGAATTTCAGACATAAGACAAAGCGATTTCAGAACTGGCACTTGCTGATACATTCTAGAGAGCTTTCAGTCAGTGAACTGGTGGTGGAAGCTCTTGTAAATACTACGTTTATCATTTTATAGAGACTAAGTGGAGTGATGCGGTTTTCACAAAGATAGTATATGGGAGGAATATAAAAATGTTTTATGCTTACAATGAATTCTAAATTAAAAAAAGGAAAAAATCCTATGCTTTCTCAGTGTTATTAAACAGAAGTCTCAATTAGCTGTAACATCTAATTTTAATTTTTTCTTTCCTCTCATTTTATTTCATTATGAAATATTTCAAGCATAAGACAGAACAAGAGAAAAGAATATAATGAATATTCTTGCACCTACTACCTAGCTAGCTAGCATCGTTGTTTTGGGGAGTAGGGGAAGAACTAAAATTACAGTTTTGTAGCAAGTCATGACCAACTTTTTAAGATGTCTTTTCTAATGACCTCTAGTAAAAACCAGAAGTGATAATAAAGCATAAGTCACCAAAACTGTTCTTTGCATGGACTAAGCTACTGTTACTTTGGATATTTTATAATCTAATTTATAAAGCATGAACTTGGATTATAATCTTGAAAAGTGTGTTACCTTCATACTTTTGAATATTGGAATTTTTAGTGGCACCCTTAAAGCCACTATATAAAAGAACACTTGATAAGTAGTCATAACTACAAAGTAACTACTACTACAGTAAAAATGCCTTATAAATTACAAAAGAATCTACAACGACCTTATTATTTAGCTAGTGACCATTAGCACTGCAATCTAGGTTTCAGTAGAACTGTTTACTGCTCTGATCTGCTGATAATGTTTTTTGTTTTTTGTTTTTGTTTTTGTTTATGCATTCCGGAAATAAAATTCTCATATATTCTAATAGAGATGCCATCTTTAACATGGCTTGATATTATTTAATGCCTCTGAATTTATTTGTGCTTCAGTATACACTGTGTCATGTACCAGCCTCATACAGAGTTCTTTCTGGCAGACCTTTCTCCAGTGTGTTGCTAATCAGTTTGCTTTGCAGGGTTCAATCTGCTCTCAGATATAGCTTGATCTTCCGAGGCAAGCAAGCAATAGAGTATAGGAATCCTTTCTTGGTTAACTCCTTACATTTGAAAGATTTATTTATGGGAAACTGAAGTTCATTTCTTAGAGATATGACAGGTGCTCAATTTTTGTAGGGTTTCTCCCCCACAAAATTTTCCGACTTTTGATAAGAAGCAGATAGAATTTGCAGTCAGATATGTTGGGTTTCAAATTCTGTCTCTAGCTTTTGTTAGCTAAGTGACCTTAAAATTACTTAGCCTCTCTAACTGAACTTTTGTCTTTTTATCTGTGAAATCTACTGTAATTCTACTTTAAGGGATTTTGAATTATATATATATATATATATATATTTTTTTTTTAGTTATTAAATTGTAGATGGTTGATAGTTTTTTGTTTAAGGGGGATCTAGCTAAGATACCTACCTCTAGAATTAAAAACAAATGCAGACACAAACAAAAGGCTAATTCAGGATGAAACTAGTCGCAAACATTTTTTTCCTTAGAAGTCGTTTGTTAAAGTGCCCTTTTACATGATTTTATTGTGTAAAAATTTAGACATGCATTAAAGTTAGAATAGCACAATGAACTTTCATGTACCTGTTACCAGCTTCAGTACTGAAACTATACTTTAGATTACTTTTTCAACCATTAGAGGAACGTATAAAGTGAATAAAGTGACAGGTTCCCTCTCTTCATTCACTCGCTTAATCTGATTTACCAGATATAGTAACCATTGTTGCTTTATGTAAATGAAATTAATCTATATGTATTGTTTTGTAACTTCAGGTTTTCAATTAGCAATATACTTTTTAAATATGTTTTATTTCTATGTGAGTGCCTGTACTCTGTGGTTGTATCATAATTTATTATATAGCTGTATAATTATTTAGTAGAGTAATGATGGATAGTAAGACTTAAGATGATTTTTTCCTTTCTATGTTTCTTTTCCATATTGTTTTCAGTGAACGACTATTTTTTTTATACTGGTGGAAATAAAAAACTAATTTGAGAACAAAAAATACGAAAAATGTATTTTTGTGGTTACTTCCCTTAATTATGCTTCCTTTAAATTCCACTGTGATCTAGTGGCTGTCATTAACCACCTCCTCCTGCATGCCTCCTGTGTCCTTCTCCTATGATCATTTCAGAGTGTAACCTTTGTTCAGTGTAGGAGAGATGCTTTGACTTCTAGATGGGCTTTTTTTCCATAAAAATGAATTGCATAGTTAGAAATTTTTTTTTAAAAAAAGTCTCTAACAGTTCTGCAATTTTGACATTGCTGGCATATTTTTTCCTTGGGTAGAGAAGAAACATTCACTCCTTTTGATTTAATCACCTATAAAGAGCAGGGAGGTACTTCAGGAGATAAAGTTGGATTATTGTGTACAGCTATGTATGTGAATGTTGTGATACTTGTTAAAAATAGCTTTGTGGAACTACCGACCATCTCTATCTGATTTTTCTGCTCAGCTCCAAAGGCTCACAAAACTAAGTATATGACATACATAACATAGCAGAAATTACCTTCCAGAATGCAAAATTAACCTTGTGAATTTTGGTATAACAACCCTCACTCATGTAGTTACAAATTTAGGGAAAAAAAGTATTTTTAAAAACAGATATCTCTTAGGATAGTGAAGATTTTATATGATGGTTTTAGTGAAGAATATGCTTTTATGAAAAACTGATTACACTGAATCATACAGATAAGTGATTCAAATCACTGATATAACTATTAAATCTACCATACAAAATATTCCAGATATTCCAGACTGAAATTTCAAATGTTTTTGGATATCAAATGTTTTGTTTTGGATATCCAAATGTTTTTGGATATCAGTTGAAAGGCACATTAATAATTTGCTTTTACCCAATCAAATTTTTTCCAGATTTGTAAAAGAAATGAAAGAGATTAGTATTTCATTGTTGTTTCCCAATGAAGATTAAGAATGAGAACATAAACGACTTCACGGGCTGAGCAGAATGACTTTAAACTCAAATGAACATGTTCAAAATGGCCCTCTCCATTTCTCCTCCCCCCATCGTTAGCCACTGTATTTCTCAGATTTTAGGCAAAGTTAATCTTCTCATCATGGAAACTGTGAACATTCATTAACAACTGGGTTTCACTTTGAAATTTATACAGCAAACACCAAAGAATGAATTGTTGTTACAATCCATGGGAGTCTGGAGATTGACGTCAAAACACCAGTACAGCTGTATAAGCAGTAGGAAGAGTATTTTTAACATCCCTGTTAGATCATCTTTTGACCTTTCTTTTTATGCTTTCTCTTCTTCCACTAAACAGTTAAAAAAAAAGAAAACAAGCTTTATAACATAATTTTCTACACAAGCTGCACTGATGTTCTTTAACACCTGTACAATTCCTTTCTTGATTCTCTTCTCCTTGTATCTTTCCTTTCCCTGTAGTGTTCTAAGTTCTGATGTAATGGTCTTCTTTATTTAGTAGTGGAGGGAGGGGAAGTTTTTTTTTTTTTTTAAACTTTATTTTTTAAAACGGGGTTAGATTACATAAAAATCAAAGAGCTAGTTTAGAGAGGAACATGTACTTCAGACTTGCACTCAGCTTCCCCTATTACGTATTACATTAGTACGGTACTTCTGTTAAAATTAATGAATGAGATTTAATATGTTATTATTCACTAAGTCCAGTGTTTATTCTAATTTCCTAAGCTTTTATCTCTTGTCCTTTTTCTGTTCCAGGATCCCGTGCAGGATGCCATATTTCATTTAGTTGTCATGTCTCCTTGGGCTCCTCTTGGATGTGACAGTGACTTAGACTTATTTAGATTTACTTGATGATCCTGACAGTTTTGAGAAGTACTAGTCAGGTATTTTATAGTAGCCTCTACATTAGAATTTGTCTGTTTTCCTCATGATTAGACTGGAGTTACGGGTTCTTGGAAGGAAGATCACAGAGGTATAGTGCCATTTTCATCACATCATCATATCAAGGGTAGTACCATCAACACAATTTATGACTATTGATGACCTTGATCAACTGTCTGAACTAGCATACATCAGGTTCTCTACTGTAAGTGTTGTACTGTTCTGGTAAGAATATCCCAAGTTAGGTGAATTGCTCTGATAATTGCTTGGGCTTTAGGTATTGAAGTCAGTCATCATATTGATATAGTAGTCATTGAAATGTTAAATAGTTTTCTAAATAATATGTTCAGAGCTAAGAATTAAATTTTAAAATGTACAACCTTTCAAGTATTATTTTTGAAATAAACATTTATTTTTTTGTGGAATTCTAAAGATTTTATGTTTTAAAGCAACAACTTAGGTTTTATATTTTAGGTAGGGAGTAAAAGAAGTTTATCAGCTATTTAAATTCTGGGCTTACTCTCTTATTTTATCTCAAAAAAACTTACTTTGAGATACCTATAATAAAGTTCACTCATTTTAATTGTGTGTTTTGAAGAACTTTGACAGTGTATGCAGTTTTTAACTAATAGTACTGTAATTAAGATACAGAACATCTCCATCATCCCAAAAAGCTGTTTCCTGCAACCATCGATCTGCTTTCTATTACAAGAGTTTTTGCCCTTTATAGAATGTCATGTAAGTGCATCATACAGTGTATATAATCTTTGTGTCTGTCTTCTTTAATGCTTTTGTGATTTCTCCAACTTTTACATGTTATGGTAGCTTCTTTTTCTTGCTGTAATATTCCATTGTGTGAGTATATCAGAGTTTTATCCATTTATCTGTTGATGGACATTAGAATTGTTTCCTGTTTGGGCTATTTTGAATAAATCTGAACATTTGCATGTGAATTTTTGTGTGGTTTACATTTTCATTTCTCTTTGGTAAAAACCTTGAAGTAGGATTGCTAATAAAACTATATGATAAATGCATGCATTCTGTATAAGAAACTGCTGAACTCTTTTCCAAAGTGACTATATCATTTTACATTCCTACCAGCAAGGTAGGAGAGTTTCAGTTGCTCCATATCCTCATCAGTGCTTGGTATTGTCAGTCTCTTAAAAATAGTCATTTTAGTGGGTATGGATGGCCATCTCAATGTATTTTTTAATTTGTATTTCTCTTATGATTAATGATGTTGAGGATTATTCATGTGCTTTTTGCTGTTTGTTTTCTTTTGTGAAGTATCTGTTAAAATCTTTAGAAATAATTGGCTTGCCTTCTTATTATTGAGATGTAAGATAGGAGTCCTTTATCAGGCACGTGTTTTGAAAATGTTTTTCCCAGTTTGTGCCTTGTCTTTATTTCCTTAAAAGTGTCTTTCAAAAAATTAGAAGTTTTTAATTTTGGTTAGGTTCAATTTGTCAACTTCTGTAAAAGAAAAACTATTAAGCTTTTGCTTCTTGGGTCCTATCTGAAAAACCTTGACCTAACCCAGCATTGTTAAGAATTTTCTCCTAATTCTTTCTAGAAGTTTCATAGTTTTGCTTTTATGTTTAGTCCAATGATAGATATCAAGTTAACATTTGTATATGGTGTGATGTAAGGATTGAAGTCTGTGTGTGTGCGTTTGTTTTGGCATATATATGCTCCAGTGCTATTTGTAGAAAAGACTGTTCTTTTTTTGTTCAATTACCTTGGCATTTGTGTTAAAAACTCAATCAGCCACCTACACATGATTCTATTTATGATCTTTCTGCATTGTGATCTTCTGATCAGTGTGCCTGTACTTGTATCTTGAGTACCTTAGTTTTATCTTTTTAAAAAATTTTTAATGTTTATTTATTTTTGAGAGAGAGAGTGAGAGCTGAGGAGGAGAGCAGAGAGAGAGGGAGACACAGAATCTGAAGCAGGCTCCAGGCTCTGAGCTGTCAGCACAGAGCCCAGTGCAGGGTTTGAACTCACAAACTATGAGATCATGGCCTGCGCCGAAGTCAGATGCTTAACTTGACTGAGCCACCCAGGAGCCCCTACCTTAGCTTTATCTTAAGTCTTAGAAATAAGATAGTGTAAGCCTTCCAGTTTTGTTATGTTTACTGAAAAAATTTGTTTTGGCTCTTCTAGATCCTTTCTATTGAATGGATCTGAATTTGAGAATCAGCATGTCAATTTGTATTTTTTTTTAATGCTGTGATATTTGAGGATGATTGTGTTGGATCTAGAACAGGCAAGGTCGAATCGGTATCTTAATATGAGTCTTCTGATTCATAGACATAATCTCACTCTTCATGTATTGAAGTCTTTTATTTCTCTAAAAAAATCTATAGTTTTCAGTATATATAGGTCTTGCACATAATTTAACTTAATTTCTATATATGTGTTTTGAGGTTATTGTAAATGGTAATGAAAAATTAACCTTTAATTTGTTGCTAGTATATAGAATATAATTGCTTTTCATATGTTGATCTTGTTTACTGTTGTCTTTTTTTATTTTTTTAATGTTTGTTTATTTTTGAGAGAGAGAGAGAGCACAAACAAGGGAGGGGCAGAGAGAGAGGAAGACACAATCTTCTGAAGCAGGCTCCAGGCTCTGAGCTGTCAGCACAGAGCCTGACGCGGGGCTCAAACCCACAAACCGTGAGATCATGACCTGAGCCAAAGTCTGACACTTTACAGACTGAGCCACCCAGGTGCCCCATTGTGTACTGTTATCTTGTTAAACAACTGTTTAGCTAAACAATAAACTGTTATCTTGCTAAAATATTTTTTAAAATATAGATTTCTTTTGGATTTTTTTAATGTTTATTTTTGAAAGAGACAGACAGACAGGGAGGGGCAGGGACAGAGAGAGAAGGAGACACAGAATATGAAACAGGCTCCAGGCTCTGAGCTGTCAGCACAGAGACCAATGTGGGGATTGAACTCTGAACAGCAAGATCATGACCTGAGCCAAAGTCAGATGCGCAACTGACTGAGCCACCCAGACGCCTCTCTTTTGGATTTTTTGCATAGATGATCATGTCATCTGTGGTTACAGACAATTGTATTTTTTTCTTTTCAGTCTGTAAGCCTATTAACATATTTACTTTATTATCTTATCTCTCTGGTTAACATGTTAATTAGAAGTTGTGAGAATAGACATGTAGACATGATAACTTCTCAATCATAGAGGGAAGACATTTAATTTGTTACCATTAAGTGTGATGTTACATGTTTTTTATAGATGCTCTTTATCAGTTTAGGGAAGTTACCATCTATCTTAGTTTGTGAGATATTTTATCATTAACAGGTATTGAAATTTGTAAAATGTCATTTCTGCATCTCTTGAGATGATCATAATGGTTTTTTTTTTCTTAGACATGTGATATGGTGAGTTACATTGAATTTTAAATGTTGAACAGCCTTGCATTCCTGGGATAAACCCCATTTGGTCATTATGTATTTGTCTTTCTATGTATTAATAGATATGGTTGGCTAGTATTTTGATGAATTTTACATCTGTGTTTATGAGGGATATTGGTTTTCATTTTCTTGCAATATCATTGCCTTGATTTGATGTTGAGTGTAATGTTGGCCTCATAGAATGAATTGGAAAGTGTCATGGGTTTTCAGAAAGAGTACGTGTAGGATGTTATTACAGCTTCCTTTAAATATTTGTGACTGTTTATCAATGAAGTCATCTGAGCCTGGGGTTTTCTTTGTGGGAATGTTTTTAACCAACAATTGAAGTCACTACCTAAGAGCACCTACTGTTCTGACTTCTAGCATTATATATTAGTTATTAAATAACTTTTATTTTGGACTAATTTTAGATTTACATAAGAAATGCAAAGGTAGTGTAGAGAGCTCCCGTATATCTTACACCTAGTTTTCCTCGTTGTTAACATCTTACATTACTATGGCTTATCTATCAAAACTAAGAAACTGATACTGGTATTAACTACAGACTTTATTCGGGTCTCACCAGCTTTTCATTAATGATCTCTTTCTGTTCCAGGATCTAATTCAGGATACCGCATTGTGTTTTTCATGTTTCCCAAGTCTCTTCTGGCTTGTGAAAGTTTCTTAAGCTTACCTTGTTTTTTATGAGCTTAATAGACTTGAGGAGGCACTGGCCTAGGTATCATTTAGACTTTCCCATGGTCTGGGTTTGTTGCTGTCTTTGATTATTAGGGTTATGCATTTTTGGAAAAGATACCGCAGGGATGAAGCGCTCTTTCATTTTTGTGTCAGGGGTATATGATGTCTATTTGGCATCCATATGACATCACTGGTGGTATTAACTTTGACCTTTTAGGTAAGGTAGTGTTTGCCAGGTTTCTCCACTCTAAAGTTACACTTTTTCTGTTTCCATGCTCTGTTCTTTAGAAGCAAATCATTTATATCCAACCTACACTTAGGGGGGGAGGAAGTATCTACATACATGATTTAGAATTTTTCTGTCAGGAAGATTTTTGTGTCATCTATCTATCTACCTATCTATCCGTTTTCTGTCTATTAATCTACCTGTCTATTTATTCAGTTACTTATATATGTATGAGTAGGGTATATTTATTTTATACTTTGAATTCTAATCCAATACTATGTTTTTATTTTGTTGCTCATATTGTTCCACCTTTGACCCCTGGAGAAACTTTCAGGTTGGCACTTGTCTCTGTCTTTTTTCTTTTTTAAGTACTTCCTTATTTTCTGGTACTCTGAGTTGCTCATGTTATATTTTCTTTGCCCTAGTTGCAGCCATTTTCACAAGGACTTGTGATTCCTTTTATTGGAGAACGGTATTTAGAAACCAGAATGTGGGTGTTGGGTATGCTCATGACTATTGGGATGCCATTGCTTTTAGGCCCTCTCAAGGGACAGAGCTAGCTAGGTAATATATGTATATATAGGCAATATATGTATATGTGTATGTGTATATGTATATCCATATACATACACATACCTGTAATTGTTTTTGTATCTATTTGTGTATTTATTAAACATGAATTCTTACTGCTGTATCTGATTTTAATTCAGTACAGAGTTCACTCTGGTCTTTTTTATTTGTTTATGTGTGATTTCCCTATTTGACAGTGAGAAACCTGGCTCCAACCATATATTATCCATTTACTTATTTGTTCCACTTCAGTATACATGCAAAACAGTTTCAGAACTGTTAACCTGTAGACCCATGAGAAACAAACCTTCCAATTAGAGTCCAGTGTTTGTTTTTGTCATTAGCCTCACAATTTGCAAAGTTAGTTAGTAGCTAGGGGCGCCTGGGTGGCTCAGTCGGTTAAGCGCCGGACTTCGGCTCAGGTCATGATCTCACGGTTTGTGGGTTCGAGCCCCGCATCGGGCTCTGTGCGGACAGCTCAGAGCCTGGAGCCTGCTTCAGATTCTGTGTCTCCCTCTCTCTCGGCCCCTCCCCCACTCATGCTCTGTTTCTCTCTGTATCAATAATAAACATAAAAAAAAAAATTAAAAAAAAACATTAAAAAAAAAAGTAGCTAACTAGTCAGTCATATCAGCTCCTTTTCTCCCCATCCCTTCATTACAGTTATGTCATAATTTGTAATGCAGTTAGATTCATTTATCACAGTCTGCATTTCATCTTGGAGTCTTCCAGCATTTTTGGTTCATAGATTTTTGCTGTTGTTTGGTCTGCATTCATAGAAGTTCACTATTCAGAATGTGCAGTTCTGTGTTTTCTGACTAAAGAGTTGAGTCCTGTATCTATGCCCCTAGTATTGTATGGAAAAGATCCTGCACCCCAATGTTTTCCCTCTGCATCCCCTTTGTAGCCAACCACTCTCCCCTCCCCTAATTCCTAGTTACTGTTAATCTGGTTTTTTTGGTGTTTTATTTTTGGCCTAATTTGCTTTTGCTTTTGCATTTTTCAGACTGTTCCATGTAATGGAACGTAATGGATATGAAAATCTTAGGGTTTTGCATCTGACTTCCTTAACATAGTGAAATGCATTTAAGATTTATCCATATTATTGTATGAAATGATACTTTATTTTTTTAAATTGTTGAATAATATTCCATGTATGAATGAATCGTAGTTTGTTTATCCACTCCCCCGCTGAAGGACATTCTGGTTACTTCTGATATTTAGCACTGATGAGTAAAGCTGCTGTAAACATCCACACAGATTTTTATGTGGACATACATTTTCACATCATTTGGGTAAAATCCCTCTGAATTGTGATTTCTGCCTCATATGGTTGTATGGTAAATTGCATCACTGCTTCTCTACTAAGTACTTATAAGTCATAAATTCAGTAAGTGTATTCTTTAATATTGTTCAAGGAGAGCATTAAAATCATTAGTGTCTAGTTTAGCAAATCTAAAAATCTACTCGTCTATCTGTCCTTTGGTTCTTCCTTTATTTGTTTATTTTTTACAAACTGGGTTTTCCAACGTGTAGTTCCACGGAAGCTGATTCCTCATAGATCACTGACTGTTGATTCTGGGGTTCTGTGAATTCGCTTATAAATCCACAGAACCCTAGGCTATAATTTAAGTGAGTGCAATGATTACTGGGTTTTAACTTAAAATTAGATACATTCAGCTGTTTTAGGGAATATGTTTTGTCAAACAAAGAATATGTTTTTTATTCATTACTAATGTACTGACCCCAGAAATTATGTGTGTGCAAATTGTCAAATTGGGTTGATGCTTCAGAAAAGGAAAATAGAGGCTAACGAGTCCTCTTAGTGTGGCAGCGCATTTGTTAGGGAGCAGTAGTTGAGGCAAATTACTGTTTTAGCAAAATTACATGGCTTCCAGGGATTAAATTGAATGACAGTGTGTCTCTGTCCCTCCCTCATTGTACTGTAAGTGGCAGGGATGCAAGTTAACAGAGTGCCAGACATCATAATGCCTGGGGCATAGTTAGAGACCAGGGAAGATTTACAATAATCAAACACAGACAAAGTAGCATGAAGAAATTTCAATCCTCCCAGCCTTGCTTACAAACTTAATTAGGCTTATTGGGGCAGAAAGTATTTTTCCTCCTCCCATATTTTATATGTTTCTCTTCCAGGGCCACCTCCTGTCCCAGATTATCATTGAAGAGATCACACTACCAACCAACAAAGAGACCTTTTTTATAAATCTTAATTTATTTGGCTAATTTGCCTGTAGGGAAAGGAGCAGTAGCAAGAAGAAAATTTTAAGATATCTGAGGAACTGCATTTTTTGTAGAGAACACTGTATGTTTTTCTAAAAATCATACTTTAGGGGCACCTGGGTGGCTCAGTCAGTTAAGCATCTGACTTCAGCCAGGTCGTGATCTCACGATTGGAGAGTTCGAGCTCGCGTCGGGCTCTGTGCTGACAGCAGAGGCTGCTTTGGATTCTGTGTCTCCCTCTCTCTCTGCCCCTCCCCCACTCATGCTCTGTTTCTGTCTCTCTCTCTCAAAAATAAAATAAACAGTAAAAATTTTAAAAAGAATAAAAATCATACTTTACTCAGGAAATTCTGAAGAAAATTAATTTTTTGTGGCTCTACAATTAGATCTTAAGTATCTTTAATATTGTGGGAGCTGCTTTGCCTGCTCCCTTAAAAATATTGTCACCTAAATCTTTGCTTGCTTTATCATTTAAGTATTTTTATGGTGTAACCTTTGAGAGTAGTGCTCATGGATGCTGTTCTTTACCTTTCCATCAGCAGCGCAGTGTTGGGCCTCGGTTGATGATAGTAGATGATTGGGGCTGGGAGAAGAGGTGGGGTTTCTTCATCTCATCCCTCTTGTGGGCAGTAAAATCATCTGGCAAATGCCTTTCCAAGGATGTCGAGTGTGTATATAAAGGAAAAGCCTAAGATTGCTAAGGGAGTGGTGTTTTGGTGAGGATTTCATTCTCTTTTACTCCGTGGAAACGAGCCTTTTGAGCTTTTGCTTGTCTGCTGATTTGTCCGGTGATCCAGGTAATCTATAGCAGTCTTTGTTTTCTCGGTGGTGTATGAAATGTAGCAAAATGGTAGAAAAATAGCTTCAGTGAAAGGGATGGACCTATCACAGAGGAGCAAGATAGAAAGGGAAAAGGATGTTTTTACATTGTTCATTATTCTTAAAATAGCTTTTAAGGTTTTTTTTCATGTTTTAAAAAACCTAATTTGACCTAAAGGAAGAAAATTTCTAGTTTTGAAAATCTGTGTTTTAATTGCTTAGCCTGAGAACAAAGGTTTAACATCCAGCATTGCAGTGATATTTTCATTCAAAAGGATAGGAAGCAGCATCCTTTTTTTTTTTTTAACCTTGTTTTAGAACTGAAATGACATAACTTCTCTTGGATCTTAGCTAGGGACTTTGATTTATTATTCTGTAAATTGTGATTTAATTATCTGAAGCTTCAGGATGGTGGTTTCCCTTTGATACCCAAGGGACCTCAGATGGGGTATGGGAGAACAGGGATTAATCCTATGGTGGGGGAAGGGAATGTTTTTATAGAGTAATCTTCATGATTATTTTTTCATTTGAAACTAAAATGTAGCACACACTTGGAAAAGGTGATCTCCATGGTGCCAAACACTCTTACGAACTTGAATTATTTTATCCTTTGTTCAGTTTGTGGTATTTTTTGCCTTTGTCAGCTCAAATGTTGGTTATAAACATGAAGATGCTGCCGGATTACTATGTGATGGCATTGGAATTGCAGTTTGCTTTTTTTTTTTCCTTCTGCATTCATATCTGTGAATACAAGAGCAGAGGCATGAATGTGAAAAGAAATGGTATAAAATGCTGCAGGCTTTTTTGTTTCCTCCTGAATGTGTTTTTCATAGTGGAAGTTATTTTCTTGTGGACAGAAAGATCCAGGACCATGATTTATGACACTAAAAAGTGTTTAGTGCTATAGATGGCTCTGTTTAGAAAAGATAGCCTGAAACCATTTTCAAGTATACTTTGAAGCTTTCAGTTTATTTGATCATCTCCATCGTGGTGATTTGAGTTATCATACTGTTTGCTACATTTTGAAAGCTGATTAACCCCTTAGAATATGAACAAAATAACAATATTTATTATTTACATTATATTCTGTACTTTAGATATATATGAGGTTTATAGTCTAGTAGAGAATATATAAAAACTCATGCAAATGATGTACTAGTTTTGGTGCTAGGATATGAGTACTGGTTATATACTCATGTACTAATATGTAGGTATTTTTTGTAAACTGCTACATTTAATTCTCATAACAACTCAGTCACAAAATTATGACTGGCCCTCTTTTGTAGAGGAGGAAATTTATATTTTGAGAAGTTAAGCAATATAAACAAAACCATGAAGCCCAGGCCTGTCAAATCCCCAACTCTTTCCACTGTTTCCGCATGAGCAGATTAAAACACTTTATCGCAATTATTTTATATCACAAAGAGTGTTGTCAAGAGAGTGAACAGGAGATAGGGATCCTAATCTCTGCCAGGTACCAGGCGATTGTGCAGATAATGTAACATCATTTGTAAAGTGTGAGATTGGACTAAGTCACCTTAAAGTAGAGCTCTAACATCATGTGGTTCTATTTAGTAAAAGAGATTTTCATGTGTGGCTTCTGGAAACAAGTCTCACTAATGTGTGTTGTTAAAATATGTACCATCTTCTAACTTATTACAATATACATTTATTGAGATCATTATTATCTATTTTCTCTTTCTTCCCTTTACCCCAAATATATTGCAAGGATCTAGGCTAGGGCCTGACTATAGAGTATGTAGTTATAAATTCATTTATTGAATAAATGAGTGAATGAATAATAGACTTGTATAGTACATGGGTAAAATAGATAAGTAACTTTGTACTTTTTAATACCAACATGTTCTGTTGGGGCTAAAATTATGCATTTTATTATTACAATGATCTTTTGAAGAACTAAATAGTGTGAGAATCTTAAAAAGAGAACCTACAATCAAGTTTAGGCAGGTAAACTTAAGTTTGCTAAAACTTCTCCATATAAAAGTATTGATAGTACAGAACTTGATGACTGTAGGCTTGCCCAATATTTTATTTATTTATTTATTTATTTATTTAATTTTTAAAATATAATTTATTGTCAAATTGGCTAACGTACAGTGTGTAAAGCGTGCTCTTAGTAGATTCCTGTGGTTCATTGCTTACATACAGCACCCAGTGCTCATCCCAACAAATGCTCTCCTCAATGCCCATCACCCATTTGCCCAATATTATATTTGAAAACACTGTACTAAAGCACTATTGGATGCTGCCACATAAGCAAACAAAAGAACAAAACAGCGTAGCTTTTGGTTTATCCTTTAAGTTATATATACTCTCAAATGCTATTAGTTTATAATTAGTAGAAAATATTCAGACCATTTAGTTTTTCTACTTAAAATATTTCTTAAGTAGCTTAAGGTATGGCATAATGTTTACTGGTAGTTTTGGTTCATTTGAACGTGAGGCTTTTATTTGAACAGCTTTATTGAAATATAATTGTATAATAAACTATATATGTTTAAAGTATACAGTATGATAGGTTTTGATTTTTGTATACAACGGGGAAACTCTCCACTACAATTAAGATAATAAACATATTCATCACTCCAAAAGTTTCCTTGTACCTTTTGCCATTCTTCCCTCTGAATCCTTTCCACCCATCCCCCAGGTACCACTGCTACTGCCATTATGGATTAGTTTGCATTTTCTTGAGTTTTGTATCATTGGAATCTCATAGTATGTGTTCTTTTTTGTTTAACTTCTTTAGTCCTGCATAATTATTTTAAGATTTGTCCAAGTGTGTATCAATAGTTTGTACTTTTTTATTGCTGAGCAATATTCCAACCTATAGATAAACCATAATTTGCTCATTTATCCATTGATGGCCATTTGGTTGTTTCAAGTTTTGTACTATTAAGAATAACTTTCCTGGGGCATGTGGGTGGCTCAGTCAGTGTAGTATCTGACTTCGGCTCAAGTCATGGTCTTGAGGTTCATGTGTTCGAGCCCCGCATCAGGCTCTGTGCTGACACATCAGAGCCTGGAACCTGCTTCTGATTCTGGGTCTCCCTCTCTCTCTGCCCCTCTCCTGCTCACACTCTGTCTCTCTCAAAAATAAACATTAAAAGAAAAAGAATAAATTTCATTTGGACATACAAGTTTTTATATGGACATATGTTTTCATCTCACCTACAAGTAAAATGGCTGGATCATGTGTAAGGAGTGTATTGAACTTTTTAAGAAACTGCCAAGTTGTTTCTTGAAGTGGCTGTATTGTATTATATTTTTACCAGCAATGTTCCAGTTGCTCCACAGCCTCACCAATATTTGATATTGTTAGTCTTTTTCATTGTTTGTTTGTTTGTTTATTTTGAGATGGAGGGGGAGACAGTGTGTGAGAAAGTAGGGAAGGGGCAGAGAGAGGGAGAGAGAAATCCAGGCAGGCTCCCCATTGTCAGCGCAGAGCCTGATGCAGGGCTCAAACTCATGAACCATAGATCATGACCTGAGTCGAAGTTGGGTGCTTAACCAACTTTGCCACCCAGGCACCCCTGGTATTGTCAAGTCTTTAATTTCAGCCATGTTAGTGGATGTATAATAGTATCATGTTGTAGTTTTTATGTGGATTTTATGTAATTACCAGTGATGCTGAGCACCTTTCCATGTGTTTATTATCATTCACATGTTTTTTTTTTCCATGAATTGTCTGTGCAAGTCTTATTTTTTTAATTTTTAAAAAATAATTTATTTAAATTCAAGTTAGTTAACATAGAGTGTAGTATTGGTTTCAGGAGTAGAACCCAGTGATTCATCACTTACATATAACACCCAGTGCTCATCCCAACAAGTGTCCTCCTTAATGCCCATCACCCATATGGCCCATCCCCCTACCCACCTCTCCTCCAGCAACCCTCAGTTTATTCTCAGTATTTAAGAGTCTCTTATGGTTTGCCTCCCTCTCTGCCTTTATCTTATTTTTCCTTTCCTTCCTCTATGTTCATCTGTTTTATTTCTTAAATTCTACATACGAGTGAAATCATATGATATTTGTCTTTCTCTGCCTGACTTATTTCGCTTAGCATAATACACTCTAGTTCCATCCAAGTTGCAAATGGAAATCCTATTTTTAATTATGCTGTCTTTTTATTATTGAGTTGTAAGAGTTCATTATATATTCTGGATATGAATCCATTATTAGATAGTTGATTTGAAAATACTTTGTTCCAGTCTTTGATTTGTCTTTAAATTCTTTTAGTATTCTCTCCTTATTTAAGAAACAACTTTATTGATATATTGTTCACATTTCAAAGGTCAGAAGTTTTTAACTTTGAATTCCAGTCTGTACGTTTTTCCTTTTATGGATTGTGCTTTTGGTATATCTAAGAAATATTTTCCTAATCAATATTTTCTCCTATGTTTGCTTTTAGAAGTTTTATAGTTTTATCTTTACTTTTAAGTCTGGGATACTTTTTGAGGTAATTTTTTAATATGTTATGAGGTATAAATTGAAGTGTATTTTTTTTGCATATGGATATCCAAATAGTCCAGCACCGTTTGTTAAAAAGACTGGATTGCTTTTGCACCTTTCTCAAAAAGTCCATATAGATGGGGGTCTGTATTCTGTTCTGTTGATCTCTTTGTCTCTCTTGACCACAATACCACACTGTCTTGAGGAAATGCTAGTTGGGGCGCCTGGGTGGCTCAGTCAGTTAAGCATCCAGCTTCATCTCAGGTCATGATCTTGTGGTCCGTGAGTTCAAGCCCCACATCAGGCTCTGTGCTGACAGCTCAGAGTCTGGAGCCTGCTTCGGATTCTGTGTCTCCCTCTCTCTCTGCCCCTCCTTCACTCATGTTCTGTCTCTCTCTGTCTCTCAGAAATGAATGTCATGTTTGGTGTTGAATTTTTTTTCCTATGTGCAATGGAAAGTTATTGAAAGAATTTAAATGGGGGAGGAACACACTAAGATTTGTGTTTTGAAATTTTATGGCTCCTGTATAGGAAAATGAATTGGAGGATGTGTGCAAGAGTAGAAGTGGCAAGACCTTTTAAATTACTTTTTTTGTACTGTTCATTCATCTATTTTGAGAAAGAGAGAGAACAGGGGAGGTGCAGAGAGAGGGAATCCCAAGCAGGCTCTGCACTGCCAGTGGAGAGCCCGATGCGGGGTTTGAACCCACGAACCGTGAGATCATGACCTGAACCAAAAGCAAGAGTTGGATGCTTAACTGACTGAGCCACCCACATGCCCCTAAATATTACAATAGGATAAATCTGTGACAAGGTGGAAAGCTCTGAGCTCGCAATGGCAAAGGTCAGAAATAAACAATCTGAGATGCGTGTTGAAGGTACAGTCAGAATGCAGTGACGGATACTAACTCCCTGAAAACGGAGACTTACTTAGTTTGTGTCCTCGACCTTTAGAACAGTGCCTGGTGCACAGCAATTGCTCAATAAGTATTGCTGGATTGACAGAGAGTGAATATATTGGATGTGGGCAGGGACAGTAAGGTGTCATTAGTGACTTCCAGATTTCCAACTAGATCAGAGAGGTGGAGAGAAGTCTATTCTAGATGGAGAAGAAGTTTTGAGAGGCTGAGTAAGAATTTAGCTTTGCGTGTATTCAGTTTGAGATTTCAGTGGTATATCTAAGTAAATATGCCCAAATAGTAATTGTTTAAAGCCCAGAAGATAGAGGAAGTCCATTTCCTGAGTCTAATACCCATTATTTCATTAGGCAAATATTTGTTGAGCTCTGTATGGGGATAAGCAGTGAGCCAGAGGTCCTGCCATCATGCAGCTTATATTCCTGCAAGTGAGGGGGCATGAGCGGGTGGGTAATATATCAGATGATCATTTTTTATTTATTTATTTTAATTTATTTTATGGTTTTTATTTATTTTTGAGAGACAGAGACAGCACGAGCAGGGGAGGGTCAGAGAGAGAGGGAGACACAGAATCCGAAGCAGGCTCCAGGCTCTGAGCTAGCTGTCAGCACAGAGCCCGACGCGGGGCTCGAACCCACAAACTGTGAGATCATGACCTGAGCTAAAGCCAGATGCTTCACCGACTGAGCCACCTGGGCGCCCCAGATGATCATTTTTTAAAAAGCATTTATTTATTGATACTGTGTGCAGAAGTGTCATGTAGGGTATAGTGAGAATACAAAATTAAGACAAAGTCTCCGTTGGGGAGATACTAATGTTTTATTGAAAGGCAGTAGGAATGGCTTTTGTGACAGGTATTTATTAGTTCCTATATGTTAATTGATCCAGTGCTCACCCTCAATCCTTTCACTGTGGCTCCTGAGTTCTTTGTTTTGAAGATATTTTTATTGGATGGATTTTGTCTTTAAGTAGGTTTTTTTTTCCCTCTCCAAGAAGGACTCATAGGTGCTTTATATCCTTATTTCTCTATAGATACCTTATATTTCAATTTCCAGTATGCATAAAAAATTTTTAAAGAAATTTTCGACATTCTGTCATTATCTCTCACACTAGAGTCCTATATTATGGCATATGAAGTCTTACCGTGGAGAAATTTTGAGGCTAACTTAATCTTTTCTGCTTGCACAGGACTTAAATTTTCTTGTCTAGGTACTCCTTTAACTTTCTTAAACAATAATTTTTTTAAATTCCAGGTAGTTAACATATTATATTAGTGTTATATTAGTTCCAGATGTACAATATAGTAATTCAACAGTTCTGTACATCACCCTGTGCTCATCACGACAAGTGGACTCCTTAATCCCCATCACCTATTTCACCCATCCCCCCACCCTCTTCCCTCTGGTAACAGTCGGTTTATACTCGATAATTAAGTGTTTCTTGGCTTGTCTCTCTCTCTCTCTCTCTCTCTCTCTTTCCCCTTTGTTTGTTTTCTTAAATTCCACATATGAGTGAAATCATATGGTATTTGTCTTTCTCTGACTGACTTAGTTTGCTTAACCTGATAGTCTTTAGCTCCATCTATGTCATTGCAAATGGCAAGACTTTATTTTTTCTATGGTTGAATAATATTCCACTGTATATATATATACTACATCTTCTTTATCCATTCATCAATTGATGGACACTTGGGCTACTTCCATATCTTGGCTGTTGTAAATAATGCATGTATTCCTTTGAATTAGTGTTCTCGTATTCTTTGGGTAAATAGTAGTGCAATTACTGGGATCATAGGGTAGTTCTATTTTTAACTTTTTGAGGAACCTCCATACC
>CM053575.1:90016153-90134231 GCA_028646485.1 Cryptoprocta ferox | reverse complement strand
TTCTGCCCATTTTGTAATTGGATTATTTGGGGTTTTTTTGAGTGTTGAGTTTTATACGTTCTTTATATATTTTGGTTACTAACCTTTTTTCAGATAAGTCATTGCAAATATCTTCTCCTGTTCCATAGATTGTCTTTTAGTTTTGTTGGTTGTTTCCTTTGCTTTGTGGAAGCTTTTTTATTGTCACGTGGTCCCAATAGTTTGTTTTTGTGTCCCTTGCCTCAGGAGACATATCTAGAGAAATGTTACTGTGGCCAAAGTCAGAAAAATTACTCCCCGTGTTCTCTTCTAGGATTTTTATGGTTTCAGGTCCTCACATTTAGGTCGTGACTTCATTTTGAATTTATTTTTGTGTATGGTGTAAGAAAGTGGTCCAGCTTTTCTTTTGCATACTGCTGTACAGTTTTCCACACACAATTTATTGAAGTAACTGACCTTTTCCCATTGGATATTCTCTTCTGCTTTGTCAAAGATTAATTGACCATATAGTTGTGGGTTTATTTCTGGGTTTTCTGTTCTGTTCCATTGATCTATGTGTCTGTTTTTGTGCCAGTACCATACTGTTTTGATGACTACCACTTTGTCATATAACTTGAAGTCTGGAACCATGATGCCTCCAGCTATGCTTTACTTTTTCAAGATTGCTTTGGGTGTTTGGGGTCTTTTGTGGTTCCATACTAATTTTAGGATTCTTTGTTCTAGTTCTGTGAAAAATGCTGTTGTCATATAACTGTTTATTTAAAAATCTTATATTTTCATAACTTTAGCAGTGGGTATGTTAGTGTTGATTATTTTGTGTCTGTTTTTATTTATTTTAATTTTTAATTTTTTTTTTTTTTTTTTTTTTTTTAGTGTTTAGAGCAGGGGATGGGCAGAGAGGGAGACAGAATCCGAAGCAGGCTCCAGGCTGTCAGCACAGAGCCTGATGTAGGGCTTGAACTCACAAACCCTTAGATCATGACCTGTGCGGAAGTCGGTCACTCAACCGACTAAGCCATCCAGGCGCCCCTTTTTGTGTCTGTTTTTAGAGTATGGTGTGTTGTTCAGATTTCAATTATTTTGTATTTGGGGGGATTTTTTCCTAGTATATTTTTGAATATTCTTTTTACTTGTAAAAATATCACATAGTGATTAAGAACAAGAATTGTAAGGTTTGAGTTCACATCTCCGCTTCTCTGCTTACTAATCGACGTTGGGAAAATTCCTTAATCTTTCTGTGCCTTAGTTTCTTCATCTATTAAACAGGGATAATAATAGTATTTACTAAGGATTAAATGGGTTAATATACGTAATACAGTTACAATAGTTACTTGTATATGCTATATACACAGTAAGTATATACACAGTAAGTGTTAGCTGTTATTATTAAGCATTCAATTTTTCTGTTACTCACTGTTCTTTTCTGTCTGTGTTCGAAAGGCCTATGTGGCTCACAGCAAAGTTCTTGGTCACAGGGTTTCTATGCTGTGTTCTGGTGGCAGGTGCTCTGTCTTTCCCTCGTTATCTCCACTTTACCTCCAGCAGTATCGTATGCTTAGGAATGTGTCAGCATGTTTTTGTTTTTTCATTTGACTTCCTCCTGTTGTTCTGGGTCTCTACAGAGTCCCCTCCTCCTTTGTTCTATTCCCAAACTGGATAATTGACTTCTAATGGAAGGACAGTTAGATCTTCGTTTCAGATCTGTGATCCTTATGTTTAGGGAAATCGGTTTCCCATTCAGGTTTACCAAGACTTTTTTTTTTTTTGGTAGAGCTCCAGAAATTAATGGATTTGGCAAGTATGTTTTGTAGTTAGTGGTTTAAGGTTATAGTCACGTCCTTCTTTCGTAGAAGATGGATTTTTTCCCCCTGCTATTTTTGCTTTTAGTGTTGAGGAAGGCTGGTGGAGTAAAACTGTTATCTTTCATCTTTACTTGGAATTTAATGCATATTTATTGAAGGAACGGTGGTTTGTGAGACCATCACCATGAAGAAACACATTCAGGTGGAAACAGGTTTCCTTTATGATGTGTAGCTGGCAAGTTGCCCACATGGCATGTAGATATTAACTGAATTCTCCACTGTGAGCTTTGGGATTTGGAGACGCAGATTCTGTCGGATTGGGAGTTCTCTTGTAACCAGTTTATATTGGCTTGTCTTTGCCTAAAACTGTATAAAGAGTGTGAATACCTTTCTAGCTAATTATTTTGTAGTTTATATCAGATCTGATTTTCTGATTCTCATTGAAATGAGAAAATGTGAAAACTTATCAGAACCTGTACAAAGGGAAGATAATGTTTTGTGGTAAGGCAGTGGTCTAGAGGTTGAAAGCAGGGACTCTAGACCATGAGGGTTTGAATCAAAGGTCCTCCATCTACTGGTTATGTAACTGGTATAAGGTACTTTAACCTCTTTGAACCTCACATTTTTTGTTAAGAAATGAGGCTAAAAATAGTATTTATCTCTTAGAATGTCATATATATACACACATATACGTATCACATTATATGTGTGTGTGTGTGTGTGTGTGTGTGTGTATATGTATGTATATATGAAGTACTTAATGCAGAGACTGGCATATGTCAACAACTCCAGTGAAACTAGTTGGGTAAGTTTTAGCTATTATTCTCATGCTTGTAATTGTTAATCATTATTCTTCTGAATAATGGAGGCCATATATCTGGAGCAGTTTGTCTAGCATTATTTTTAACTCCCAAGTGTCACTTGAAGGTATTGAGTGTTCCTCAACTAATCATTGTTTCCCAATGAGTATTTTTCAGGGAATCCAACCCCAGGAAAATACGCAACAGCTTACTGTGTTATTCTTCACCTCTCTAATTTACAATTATTTCCAGCCAGTTCATCTCTTCTTTAAATACAAGTTCAGTAGAATGTTTTTTCCTCATAAGAATTCAGAAACCTTTGTTCTGATGATGAGCTCATTTAAATTTGGGTTTGAGCACTGATAGAAAACTGAGCTGGGTTTCCTTAATGGGGAGTCTGGCCATTCATCCTCCTTCACCCTTCCCGGGTAGAATTTTTTTCCAGGAACTAAATAGCTTTATCTAGCAGGGTCTTCCTGCCGTTAGCAGCGGACAGTACAAAGGCCACATTGAGCATAGCTGCTGGGGAAACCCTTTTTCCTTCTCTGGCCTGTAAATGCTGTTCTGTCTCTCTGAAAAGCCCTGACATCAGCTCTTGGAAAAATCCAAATAACTTGTGTTAGAACAGGACTGAAACACTTGCCTGGGCAGACACCAAATGGCTGAACTATAGTTCTGAGTTTACCAGATGCCTCTCGGTCCTGTTACCCTTAAAATTAAAAAAAGTTACACCTATGAGTTTCAGACGTTATATAGACAAATTAAGATAGAAACAACAATTTAACAACCCACCTCCCGTATCCTCATCTTATTCTTTTTTTAAAAAATAAAGTCTAATTTCAAGATAATGTGGAATTCATACATGATGGGGACAGAGTATGTCAACATTATAAACTTCAGTGTTCTTCACATGTTAGGTGCTTCCTAGGTATTTGATGTTTGGGGCAAAATACACTGTTACTATAAACAAAGACTGAATTTGACTTTCTTGGAGTTCATGTCTGTGGCACGTGGTCTATTCATTCTTCAGAGTGCTCCTTTAAAACATGAATCAGGTCATGACTTAAAACCCTCTAGTTTTCCATTATACTTTAAATAAAGTCTAGATTTATTGACATGGCTCTCACATTCTTACATTATCTAGCTCCTGTCTATATTTCTTAATCTCATATCATTACTGCTCTCTTGGTCATTTTCTGTGCTCAAGACACACTGGACTTTGTATTTCTCAAATGCACTAAGCTGCCTCTCCCTTGTGAACCTTGTATGACTATTCCCTTGACCTAGAATTCTCCGGCCCCATATCTTCTCATCGCTGGCTCCTTCACCTCGTTAGGTGTCAGTTCAAATGCCCTGGAAATCTTCTGTGAATAAACAGAATTAACCCATTTAGTCATAGTCACATCTCTTTTATTTTTCTCATAGCAGTTAACTACTGTCTGAAATATTTGGTACAATTATTTGTCTAGTCTGTCTTCTTCTTGTAGAATGTAAGCTTCTTGAGAGCAGAGGCTCTATCTGCTCATGGATGTAAACCTCCTGTGACTAGAACAGTGTGTGGCACAGATTGCTGATTGTGTAACTTAGTGTGTGTTTGGTGGCCCGTAACAGGAAACCTAAGAAGTAAGGACATTTACTGGCTCACATAAAAAGAAGTCTAGAGGTAGGCCTCAGGGATTTTTGATCTCTTGGCTTACCTGTGTCAAGTGCCCAGGTTATTTACAATTATCCACTCTTGCCATTAGTGTCCACATCATCTTAAACTAGTTCTTAAGGATGGATACTTAAGTAAGTAGCAGTCAGGGCTACTTTCTTCCTCATTCCTGTCCAGTGGGAAAGAGGAAAAGAAGTTTCATGTTCCTTCTTAAGAGTAAGAAAATACTTTGACAAATACTTTTAGTAAACTTTGTTTCTATTCTCATTGTCTCTTTCTGAACCAGTTACCCAACAATGGATTTACCATTCAGTGCAAAAAGGACCATCTCTGTTGCTACAAATGGGGCCATGGATAACTAAATAGAATTGAGGTTAGAAGGAGGGCTGCGATATGGATTGGGAATCACTTATATCCTATGTAATTCTAAGTAAAAATGTTTTGAACGAATGAATTCATTTATTAAACATGTATTGAACTGTCAAGTGTATGTGCAGCACTGTACTAGTTAATTAGAATACAAAAATCAGATAAAACACTGTCCTCACCTTCCGATAATTTAAGATCTAGTGAGACAAGTTAACAGAATATTAAAATTGTTTCAAAAATCGATTGAAGAAAGTAATTTAATCCAAAAGAAAGCAAAAAAGAAAAAGGGGAAACAAAGAACATATGAGACAGAAAGCAAATGGTAAGATGATAGGCTTAAATCTAGACATATTAAGAATCACATTAAAGGCAAATTGTTTGAACACCCCAGTTAAAGGCAGAGCTGATCAGATTGGATAAAACAGCCAAGCCCACCTACATACAGCCTACAAGAAACACACACCTTAATAAACATAAAGACACATATAGTTTATTTTTATTTTTTTTATTTTGAGAGAGAGAGAGAGAGAGAGAGAGAGAGAGCACGCAAGTAGGGGAGAGGGCAGAGGGAGAGACAGAGTGCAAGTGGTGGGAGGGTTGGGGGCAGAGAAAGAGACAGAGAGACACAGAATTGGAAGCAGCCTCCAGGCTCTGAGCTGTCAGCACAGAGCCAGCCACGGGGCTTGAACTCACGAGCCAGGAGATCATGACCTGAGCTGAAGTCGGATGCTTAACTGACTGAGCCACCCAGATGCCCCGAGAGAGGGAATCTTAAGCAGCCTCCACGCTCAGTGTGGAGTCCAACAGGAGGTTTGATCCCATGACTTTGGGATCATGACCTGAGCCGAAATCAAGAGTCAGACGCTCAACTGACTGAGCCACCGAGGTGCCCCAAGACACATGTAGTTTAAAAGGATGGAAGCTGATATGCCATGCTAATACTAATCAAAGGAAAGCTATAGTGATACATTAATATCAGATAAAGTAAATTTCAGAGCAAAAATATTAGGGATAAAAAATTTTACATAATAGTAAAAGCATCAGGTAAAAAAGAAGGCATAACCGTTCTAAACTTTTATGCACCTAATAACAGAGCTTCAAAATTCATGAAAGAAAAACTGATATAACTGCAAGAACAATAGACAAATAGACAAATCCACAGTTATTGCCAGTGATTTTAATATCTCTCAATAATTGAAAGAAGTAGACAAAATCAGCAAGTGTATAGAATCCTTAACACATTGACCAATTTGATCTAATTGCATGTTTAGAACATTTTAGCCAATGACATAGTACACTTTTTTTATTTTGGAAGTACACACAGAACATTTGCTAAGATAGATCATATTGTGGGCCACAAAGTAAGTTTCAGTAAATTAAAAGGATTCAAGTCCTATAAAGTATGTTCTCTGACCACAGTGGAATTAAATTAGAAATCAATAAAAGAAAGATCTCTGGAAAATAGCCAAATATTTGGAAAGTAAACAGCACATTTCTAAATTCCCTATGGGTCAAAGAAGAAATCAAAAGGGAAATGGGGGTGCCTGGGTGGCTCAGTCAGGAAAGCATCCAGCTCTTGATTTTGGTTCCTGATCTCATAATTTGTGAGATCGAGCCCTGTATCGGACTCTGTGCTGACAGCACAGAACCTGCTTGGGATTCTCTATCCCTCTCTTTCTCTGTTCCTCCTCTGTTTGCTTGCTGTCTCTCTCAAAATAAATAAATAAGCTTAAAAAAAAGCGGGGGGGGGGGTGGAATAGGAAATTATTTTGTGCTGAATGCAAAAAACCCCCACAATTTATCAGAATTTGCAGGATGCCACTAAACCATTACTTTAAAAAGCATTAAACACCTATTAGAAAAGAAGAAAAGTCTAAAGCTGATGACATCAACTTCTTTTGTAAGAAACTAGAGTAAGACGAGCTTATTAAAACCAAAGTAAGCAGAGGGGCATTAAGGAGGACACTTGTTGAGATGAGCACTGGGTGTTTTATGTAAGTCATAAATCACTAAATTCTGTTTCTGAAATCATATTTACACTATACGTTAACTAACTTAGATATAAATTAAAAACAAAAAACGAAGTAAATAGAAGAAAAGAAATAATATCAGAGTAGGAGTCAGTGAAGTAGAAACAGAAAAACAGTAGAGAAAATCAGTGAAAGCAAAAGCTGCTGCTTTTGAGAATATCAATAAAATTGTTAAACCTCTAGCCAGACTGATAGGAATAAAAGAGGGAAGACAAACAGGATCATTCTCAGGAATAAAAGGTGACATCACTAAAGATTCCACAGATATTAAAAGGATAATATGGGGGGGGGTGCACCTGGGTGACTTTGTCGGTTGAGTGTCTGACTCTTGATTTTGGCTCAGGTCATGATCCCAGAGTCATGAGATCAAGCCCCTCATCAAGCTCTATGCTGAGTGTGGAGTCTCCTTAAGACTCTCTTCCCCTCTTGCACGCTCTCTCTCTTTCTTAAAAAAAAAAAAAAAGGATGATAATGGAATATTATGAATACTTTTGTGCCAGTAGATTTAACAATTTAGATGAAATGTGGTTTGGGATTTTAGAAACTCTACCAATATACAAATATTTGTAGGATATGTAACTATTATACATATATATGAACATGTAAAATACATGTATGTATGTGTGCATATATACACACATAGTTATATGTATATATATACACACATATACATATACATGTGTATACACATACATGTATATGTAAACATATAAAATGAACAATATATTATGAACAAGTGGAGTTTATACTGGGAGTACAGAGTTGATGGAAGCTAATTTTCTCACTGTCAGGTAGTGGAGTTAAGCAAGGAGAGAAGATCAGTGAACCTTGTACTGGATTAGAATTAGAGACATCAGTATGAACTCGTGTTTAGCTTAATATATACATACAGATGGATAGATACTGAGGCAATTTTAGATTTTCTAGTTCTATTTGCTGAGAAGGCATAGAAGTAACAGGAAGCACACCCAGAACCCAGATCTTGGTTTCTAACTACCAATCCTCAGTAAAATAGCTCTGGTAAAATGGTTGATTCCAAGGCTCAATGGAGTAGGGAAAATAAAAGAGGAGTCTAGAGCACCTTATAGTGCCAGAAGCAAGGAAGTGCTCAAAAAAACCAAAAGGCTGAGCCTGGGTGGCTGAAGTCAGCTCAGGTCATAATCTCGTGGTTCAGGAGTTCCAGCCCCACATTGGGCTCTACACTGACAGCTCAGATCCTGCTTGGGATTCTCTGTTTCCTTCTCACTCTGCCCCTCCCCCACTCACTCTGTCTCTGTCTCAGTTGCTCAAAAATTAATAAATATTTTAAAAAGCTGGGGGCATGTCAAAACAGGTGCCAACCTGAAATACCTCTGAATGACTTTAAGCCGAAACAATTTGAGCAGGAAAATAAGTTGTGTATTGGATTAGAACTCCAACATGAGTTCAATATTGACGTAAATGATTGCATAAATAAGAAGACAGAACTATTCCTTATGGAAGAATTCCAAATAGCATGCGTACATTTTCCTTTATCCAGGAGAGGGAGCTTAATCTTCCTAACCTCTAGTATTGGTTGGATTTAGTGACTTGCTTTTATTTAAAAAAAAATTATTTTTGCGGGGGGTGGCATGGTGGTTCCTGAGTGGCTCAGTCGGTTAAGCATCTGACTTCAGCTCGGGTAATGATCTTATGGTTCCTGAGTTCAAGCCCCACATCGGGCTCTGTGCTGACAGTGCGGAGCCTGGAGCCTGCTTCAGATTCTATGTCTCCCTCTCTGTCTCTGCCCCTCCCCTGTTCATGCTCTTTCTCTCTCTCTCAAAAATAAATAAATGTTAAAAACATTTTTTAATGTTTATTTCTGAGAGAGAGAGAGAGAGAGAGAGAGAGAGCGTGAGTAGGGGAGGGGCAGAGAGAGAGAGGGAGACAACAGAAAGAAAATATCTGTGACTTTGAGTTAGGCAAAGACTTCTTAGATATGACACCCAAAGCAGGTGCAGTGACCCTATTTCCAAACGAGGTCATATATTCACATGTACTAGGGATTAGGACTTACAGTGTACCTTTTTTTTTTTTTTTTTTTTTAATGAGAGAGAGACAGAGTGTGAGCAGAGGAGGGGCAGAGAGACAGACAGGGAGACACAGAATCCAAAGCAGGCTCTAGGCTCCAGTTGTTAGCCCAGGGCCTGACACAGGGCTCGAACCCACGAACAGTGAGATCATGACCTGAGCCGAAGTCGGATGCTTAACCTACTGAGCCACCCAGGTGCCTCTTCAGTGTACCTTTGTGGGGAGATACAATTCAACCTACAACAAATGTAATAGTTCCCAGTTTAGGGATTGCCTTCATGTTTAATACAGGGGAACTGAGAATCTCTATATACACTTAGTGCAGTTCCCACACTGCATAAATAATGCATCTTCCACATCTATGTTTACTTGTTTTTCAAATGTAACGATGGTATTATAATAAAATATAAATACAGCTTTTTGGTATTTATTCAATTTGTGGCTTTTATGTGGGTCCCCTGTTTTGTTTTCACTTTTAACAAAAAGAATCTCTCTCGTCTATTTCATGAGAAAAATTTTGTCAACTTGAATACCACTGTGATGTTACTCTGTCCCTTTGTTCCCAAAACGCCTCCTTTATTAGCTTCTTTCTACTGTGTCTTTCCATAAGGGTTAGGCATGAGTCCACCGGATCGAGCTAAAGGAATAGTGTGTCCTCTCTTTTCTGTTTACCTGGCACACACACAAACTCCTCTTCCAGTCCAAACTCACATGTGGATTCTTTATTATAGTTAAATTCAACCTACAGAAAAAATCAAGAGGGAGTGCCTAATTTGAGTTACAAGGTTAAGGTTAGTTGTTACGACAATGCCTGTTAATACTGAAAAAGCTGGGCCTAGCCCAAATATTTACAAAAGATAACTGGTTAAATTAAATAGCGTATCTCAAAGCACTTTGCAGCTATCAGGAATTATTTATTTAGAGATCTCTTTCTCAAATCTTTATCTCACTGGGAAGCTCAAAATATAAAATAAATAAAAGCTAAGCAGCTGTGTGGTGCGGGGAACCTAGGACTCCCATCTACCCATTTTCGCTCTCTGAGCAACGTCTTTTGAACCCTTAAGGTTGTGTGCAGGACAATTTAAAATCAATGCTGTAGTGAAATATTTAATGATGTAAAATTATGTCAGTGTTTTATTAGTTTAAAAAGGCTGCTGAATAGTATGTCCTGTATGGTGTAATTGTTACAAAAAGAAACTTTTTACACTGTATCCATACTATACAAATAGAGAAATCTATATTTTTAGAAAAAGTGGGTGTTCATTCATTCATAAAGATGCTGGGCATTGAGTTCTTTTGGGTGATTTTTATTTTCTATTTTGTCTTTTTAATTTTTGAAACTTTTGTGCTATGTATTTTGGGGAATAAAGATATTTCTTCATGTTGAAAAGTAGAAAACCGTTGCTTTATAGGAAACTTTACACTTTTGGAAAGGTAACAGTCTAATTCTTCAATTCCTTGAGAGAGAGGAATTATCTTGAAAATGTTATAAAAATGATATTAGTAACAGATCTATTTAGAAATTAATGTCAGTAGTCTTACATGTTGAAAGTGTGTTAGGATAAGTCACATTTTTAGTATCTAAGGAAGAAAATAGAACCGAGTGTCAGTGAATTAAAAATGAACTGAACTTTGTAAAGCAGTGATTCCCAGTTCTGGAGTGATGTAAGAGGAATGTCAAAATATTTAAAACACACTTTCGCTCCAACTTTCCAAATTCAGTGCTGTGGTGAGCCATTGTTACTGATAAGACTATTCCCTCTACTCTAACTCCATGGTTTGGGGCCAAGAAAAAGTCTTATAGAAGAAGATGTAAGATAGCATGTGTGTAACTGATTTTCTCACCTTTCCCTCTCAGAATCTGAGGTCTTTTTTCCTTTGTGCTGGTTTGAAAGTTTGGGGTATTCAGATTTGTCATCGAAAATGTGGCTTCTTGACAGACCAAGTGTATGGCTAAGGGGAATTGAAGAATTGTTACATTCGATGCCAGAACCAAAGCATTTATGAAGGGAAGTCTAGTTAGAAACCAAAAACTGCATTATAACATTCATTATGTACATAGCTAGTAAAAGTGTTTTTAATGAAAAAAAATTCTTTAAAAGAAAATAAGATGCTTTTATGAAGGTGGGAATGTGTGTTATATAGAAGATGTAATTGTTATGGTATTGGCTATGATCAGTTTTTTTAGTAGTCTTAACTGATATTTTATATTCATATATCCTGTAAGTTTTATTTATTTATGGAAATATTTCACCAACTAAGGAGTGTGACATATAAATTTGATATATAATCAAAATGCTTACTCATCCATTTCTTAAATAATTTTAAAAATTATAAGTAGAAAACATGGAATGTCCTTAATCCTTATTCTCTTAGAGTTCTTCCTGCAAAGTATATGAAGTTTTTATTTCTTAATAAGAAATAGGTCTATGTTGGTTTAGTTCAAGGAAATTGTGAACATTTTTAGAATTTATGGTCACTAAGTTTATACTTTTCTGATTCCCTGTGTTTCCTTGTGCTGTGATTTATTTTGGGTAAATCCTTGTCTATTCAGCTTTGTGGTATAGATATAATATGAGTTAGCCTTCTTTGTAGTCAAGGAATGAGTGCATACCAAGTACACTGAAGGGGAGCAGAGATCATGATTAATACTCTATGATTTGGGTGTCAGTGTAATTCTGTTTTTTCCTTCTCCTGAAAGATTCCTATTCTTATAATTGTGTTGACACTTGCTGAGAAATGTTTAGGAAAATTTAAGAGAAATCCATTATAATTTGCTTTCTTGTTGAGTTGGTATTCCTTGCTACAGTATGCTATTCTTATGGATGTTTTAGACTTTTTCTTTAATAAAAACGCAAACTGCAAATGTATCATACATGTGCTTTAAAGTGATACATAAGAATTTAGATTTTGAGTAGAACTTTCTTATATTCTAGAAAATATGATGTTATTTGACATATTATTTTATATTTTAATTTTACATTTTCATAAAAGTCTCCAGTTCAAATTAATGGTGGAGTTTGTCTCAATGACACCTCAATATAAAAGGTAAAAGTGAACTAAGATTTTCTGCTTTTTCAGAGGCACAGTTGTGACCTTTGGCATATCTGTAGAAAGAAGCTTGTCCTAACAAATTTTGCACAGTTCTCGCTTCAGTTTACAAAATTTGAACATTCAATCTTAATGTATTTTATGTAAAATCTTGGGAAACATGCCCATCCCAGATTAAGAGGACATTTTTTGCCCTTATTTTTATTATGCTCACAAACATATTGTTTCTTGAAGTATGTCTGCATTGCTATGAACTGTCCTCTTCTAACTGCTTTTGCTGCATCCCAGTTGTCTTTTTTTTTCTTTATATGTTTATTTATTTTTGAGGGGGGGGGCAGAGGAGGGGCAGAGAGAGAGGGAGACTGAATCCCAAGCAAGGTCTGTGCTGTCAGCCCAGAGCCTGATGTGGGGCTTGAACCCACGGACTGTGAGATCATGACCTGAGCCAAAACCAGAGTTGGATGCTTAACCGATGGAGTTGCCTAAAGTCAGTTGTGTTTAGGCATTTTTTTTTTTATTTCTTAGATTTCTCTGATGACCCCATGATTGTTCAGTAGCATGTTGTTTAATTCCACATTTTTGGTTTTTTTCCAGTTTTCTTATAATTGATTTCTAGTTTCATACCATTGTGGTCAGACAAGGTGCTTGACAGAATTTCAATCTTCTTTAATTTATCAAGACTTTTTTTGTGGCTTAACCTGTGATCTGTCCTGGAAAATGTCCCATGTGCACTTGAGAAGAATGTGTATTCTGTTGCTTTTGGATGGAATGTTCCATATATATCTATTAAGGACATCTGGTCTAAT
This sequence comes from Cryptoprocta ferox, assembly GCA_028646485.1. Taxonomy (NCBI): domain Eukaryota; kingdom Metazoa; phylum Chordata; class Mammalia; order Carnivora; family Eupleridae; genus Cryptoprocta; species Cryptoprocta ferox. Next base: position 90,121,691 of record CM053575.1, on the reverse strand, counting down.
GTGTTGTTTAAAGTCAATTTTTTCTTAATTGATTTTTCTGTGTGGATGATTTATCTATTGATGTCTACTGTTGTATTGTTATCAGTTTATTCCTTTAGATAATATTTATTTATTTTGGTGCTCCTATGGTGGCTGCATATATATTTAAAAATGTTATATCTTCTTGCTGGAATGACCCCTTTATCATTACATAATGCCTTTGTTTTTATTAAAGTCTTTGTTTTAAAGTGTGTTTTGTCTGTTAAATGCATAGCTACCTCAGCTTTCTTTCAGTTCACCTTTGCATGGAGTACTTTTTCCATACCTGCACTCTCAGTTTCTGTGTTCCTTCTGAAATTAGTCCTCATCGGCACCATATATATGAGTCTTGTTTTTTTAATCCATTCAACCATTCTGTACTTTCTGGTTGGATAATTTAGTCCATTTACACTTAAAGTAATTATTGGTAGGTGTGTACTTATTGCTATTTGGTTAATTGTTTTCTGGCTGTCTTTGTAGTTCCTCTCTGTTTCTTTGTTCTTCTCTTTTTCTCTTCCCTGTGGTTTGATGACTTTCTTTCATTTATGTACAGATTTCTCTTCATGTTTCACGTGTATTTACTATAAGTTTTTGCTCTGTGGTTACTGTGAAGTTCACAAATAGCATCCTTATTTATATAACAGTCTATTCTAAGTTGATGACAACTTAAATTTGAATACATTCCAAAACTACATTCTTAACCCCCCCCCCACATTTTGTTTCTGATGTCACATTTCATAGGTTTTTATTTTATGTATCCCTTAACTCATTATTGTAGTTATAGATATTTTTATTACTTGTCTTTTGACTTTCATGCTAGCTGTATAAGTGATAAACTCACCACCTTTACTATATATTACCTTTTCCAGTGAGATTTTTACTTTCATATGTTTTCTTGTCATTAATTAGTGCCATTGCTTTTCACCTTAAGGTCCTTTTCACATTTTTTTGTAAGGGCAGTTTAGTGGTGATGAACTCCTTTAGCTTTTGCTTATCTGAAAAATTCTGTAGCTCTTCTTCTATCTTGAGTGATAACCTTGCCAGATAAAGTATCTGTTCCCTCCCATCCCCCACCCTGGGTAGTGTATTCTTGGTTGGAAGGTTTTTTTCTTTCAGTACTTTGAATATGTCATGTTATTCCCTTCTGGCCTGCAGATTTTCTGCTGAAAATTCTGCTGATAGCCTTACAGGTTTCTCTTGTACATAACATATTGTTTTTTTCTTGCTGCTTTTAAGGTTCTCTCCTTATCTGTATCTTTATTTATTTATGTTTTTGAGAGAGCAAAAGAGGGGGAAAGGGCAGAGGAAGAGGGAGAGAGATAATCTTAAGCAGGCTCCATGCCTAGTGTGGAGCCTGATGAGGGGCTTGATCTCATAACTGTGAGATCATGACCTGAGCTGAAATCAAGATATGCTTAATTGAGCCACCCATCCACTCCTCTTTTTATCTTTAACTTCTGATATTTTAACTGTAATATTTCTTTGTGTGGATTTCTTTGGATTTGTTTTGTTTAGAACTCTGGGCTTCTTGGACCTGGATGTCTGTTTCATTCCCCAGATTAAGGAAGTTTTCAGCTATTATTTTTTCAAATAGGTTTTCTGCCCCGTTCCCTCTCTCTTTTCCTTCTGGGACTCCTGTAGTGGGGGTGTTATTCCACTTGATGTTATCCCATATGTCCTTTCATGTATCTTCATTTCCTAAAGTTTCATTTTCTCTTTTTCTTTTTCTTTGCTGCTCTGTTTGGGTGAGTTCTGTTGCTTTGTCTTCTAGTTCTTCTGCTTCATCCAGTGGGCTGTTGAACTCCTCAGTTCTTGCATTCTTCAGCTCTGTAACTTCTTTTTGATACTTTCTTGTATTTTCTTTTTCTTTGTTGATGTTCTCACTGTGTGCATCTATTCTCCTCCCAAGTTTGGTTACCATCTTTATGACCATTAGTTTTAATTCTTTATCAAGTAGGTTACTTATCTCTGTTTCATAAAGATCTTTTTCTGAAGTTTTCTCTTGTACTTTTGTTTGGAGTCTATTCCTGTCTCCTCATTTTGTCTGAGTCTTTGTGTTTCTATGTATTAGGCAAAATCAATACATCTCCTAGTGTTGATGAAGTGGCCTTCTGTAGGAGGTGACCCAGGGGGCCCAGAAGTGCAGTCCCCTTGGTCACCAGAGCCAGGCTCTCAGAGGGCATCCCCTGTGTGTTCTGTGCATGCCTGCTGGCTGAGGTGGAGCTGTGACTGTGGCATTGGAGGTGGTGAAGGGGGTGTTCACCTGGCTGTGGCATGGTTGGGCACTGAAGAGGGGATACCAAGCTGCACTAGCAGGTTAGAGGGAGATTATACAAATGGTGCCCACCAGTGCTAGCATTAGCAGGGTAGAATGTGATCACAAAAATGGCACCTGCCAACACTTCTGTTCTTGGAGAGAGTCCCAACAGGTTCCTTCCTCTTTGGAAGTTGCTTTAAGATGAGTAATTGGGTCTCCTTCACCTATGGTCTAGGAACTTTTCAAACTGTGCTTTTGCACTAGGTCTCGGGGTGAGTGAGTCTGCCTGCAAGACCTTCAAGAGTGGGTTTTTAATTCCCTACACTTCTGTGGTTCTCCTGGATGTAATCCCAGTTGATACTAAGTTTTGAGGGCTTGACTTTCTGGTGCAGGGCCCACAGCTTGGGGTGCCTGATGTGGGGCACAAACCCCTTGCCTCTCTGGAAAAAGTTCCATATTTTTTGAGATCCCTCCTGATTGTGGGTCACTGCACATGGGTGGGGTTTTGGCAAGAGCATATCTGTCTCTGCCTCCTCTACCTGTCTCAGTGTGGCTCTTTTATCTTTTGTTGTAGAGGCACTGTTCATCTAGTTTTCAGAACTTTTCAGAGGAAATCATTCCATGTTAGCTGTTGAATTTTGTGTCCATGGGAGGAGGTAAGTTTAGGATCTTCAGGCATTGCCATCTTGAACCACTTCTCCAAACAAATTCTCAAATAGCGAATTGTGAAACAGGATTAAGATTTAAATCCCTATCCAGTGAAAATTATGTATTGTCACTATTTTAGAAAGTATGAGATTATTCCATAGAGTCCAGTTTATTGTTTATATAAGCCCAGATCCATATATGCATGGATTTGATGGTTTGAATGATGTTGAATGGGTTGCAGATAACTAAATAGTTTGAGGTTCTCATACTTTTTTTCTCCCAGTTCTCTTGGTTTTTTGAAGTGAGGAATTTGAAGTCTGAAAAGACACTGTGTAAGTTAATGGTGATACTCATGATTCCGAAGGAAAGTTATTTAGAAACCTTACAGGAAATATTTGCAAAAGTGATACTATTTCTGATGGTCAATGAGTAAATGAGAGGCTGTAATAAATAAGCTATTACATTAATTGTGAACTACTTTTCCCAGTTCAGAAACGAAGAGTATCCAACTTACAATATCTGACAGAGGCAATTAAAATAATTTAGAATTTACTGTTTGATTTGTCAAAGTGTGTGCAGGAAAGAAGAGCCACTTACTGAGGGTAGAAGTGGCAGTATACCAAACTATATTTAAGAAGAGCTATATTTAATTTGAGATCTTACATTACATTTTAGTGAATCATTTTTGAATTTGACACCAGAACTGAGCTTCTTGGTCCTTGTCATTCTGTGGTTTTGTATTGCAAGGTCCAGAGGTTTAAAACTAATAACACCATGAAAAATTCTCCATGAGTCATCCTGTCAGCTGTAGCTTCTGTTTGAGTCTTTCTGATGTAACTAGTGTTTTATTGCCAGCTCTGCTAACAACTTTTCATGCTTTGGATCTATATCCTAATAAAAAGGTACAATGGTAGGTCGTTTTCAGACTTTTATTATTTTGCTCTTTCCATAATTTTTAGTTCTTTTAGTGACTTTCAGCTAGGCCAGTTATAAATTGTAGGTGGTGACAGGATCTATGAGTGGTGTTTTTTTGAAGGAAGAAGAGTGGTGGTAGTGGTCATTACTACTTTTGGTTCTATGAATTGTACTGTCCAGAGACCTAAAGATTGAATTAACAGTTTAGCTGAAGTCAGCAGTGTGTTCTAAATCCCTATACTTATGGGTACTTATGGGTACAAATGCCCTTTTAGCTGTTTTGTTTGTTATTTTGTGAAAAATGATGTAATGCTAGAGCTAGCTGGTTCATATTCATGTTGGAGTAATTTCAAATTTAAGTGTACTTTAAGCCATTTAAATTATTTTGTAGAAATAGATAAATAAAAAACCTAATTTATATTCAGGACACAGGATGCCTCAATCATTCTTGATATTCTAAAGATGTGGAAATAATGGACTCTTTTGCTAAGAAGTGACAGGTATGGTCAGCACAATTTCATAGCCTTAAAAAAAATCACTGACCTTACTTGCTACAAAAATTAGAAGTTTTGGTTGTAACCTGATCTTTTCTTTTACCCTGCAGCATCTGGGAAGTTTGTTAACTTGAGCATTGACGTTAATTTTATATAATATGGCTTGGCACGTTGAACCTATGGTTTCATCTTTGGCTTTGAATTATGCATTTCTGTGGATTTTGCTGAGCTAAAAGCCTATTTGAATATTGTTAGTCTTTAAGTTTATTTTTCTCCTCTACTTAATTTGAAGTTATGTCTCTAAAGTTCAGATTTTATTTGCGTTTTAACGAATAGCTAATAATAATTAGGTTATTATGTGCTAGGCAGTGCTTCTCATTTAATGTTCTTCACTTTCTAATTTAATCCTGAAAACAAATTTGTAAGGTAGGTACTAGTATTATCACTGTTTTACAGATGATTGTCAGAGAGGTTAAGCAACTTGCCCAAGTGCAAGCCCCTTTTAAAACTAGAATGTGAACCTTGTTATTTGTTTTCTGAAGCATCCCTGTTCCTGAGGCCTTGAGATCACACGTGATTTTCATTGACTATAACAGTATTGGGCCGCTGTATTTTTTGCATTGATGTTTGCCATCATTTTATGAGGATTGAGCCTTAGAATTATCTTAACTCTTACCTATTTTGCAGAGTTCTTTGTCTAGAAACTCTCCTCACTGACATGAATTCCAATAAACTAGTGCTATATTTCATGGATTCCAAGGTACACAGGCTTTTCACCCTGCATTTTAACATTGCTAAAGTCAGGATGTATCTTACAATGGAATTTTTTGGAATTCTAAATTTAGTAGCTAACATTGTTTGCTAATGAGAACTTGACCACAATCCAACAATGTAGGTAAAATATCTTTAACTTCATTCTCCTCATTTCAATCATCTCTTATTAAAAACCATCCAGACTCCCAAATTCCTCATCACATTACTAAACCCAAGAAAAAAATGTCTACCTTGAAGGGGAGACAGGGTAGGAATTAAGGTTTGAGTGTGATAATCTCTATTTTTTCTTTCAGGACATTTCTCATAAGAATAGTGTCAAAGGCTAGCTCTTTTCTCACGAAAAATCAGTAAAAGGAAAAATGACTTCTAATAGGCTATTCATTATAAGCAAATATGTGAAAAACGCAGTTTGGTGGCCCTTTCCAATTCTTTTTTCATCTAGGAGAAATTCTGTTTAACAAACTTAAAGCAATATCCCAGTTAGAAAATCATGTATGTGTATGCATATAGTGTATACTTAAATATGTGTATGTATATATGTATAGTTAAACCTGGCTAAAACTGGAAGTTTTACTAAAGTAAATATTATTTATTTGGTTAGGGTTTATTTAATTACCAAATCACAACTCCCTTTACACTGTAATAACACATGGGAGGAGTGTGAAAATAAAAACTTTGGGAAGGCCTCTGTATATTGCTATCTAAGGCTTTAATTTTACAGCTCAGGACTTGTAAGAAAGGTATCCTGGATGCCTGGGTGGCTCAGTCGGTTAACCATCCGACTCTTGATTTCGGCTCAGGTCATGATCTCACAGGTTCGTGAGTTTGAGCCCTGCATTGGGCTCCTCGCACTGACAGTGCAGAGCCTGCTTGGAATTATTTCTTTCTCCTTTTCTCTCTGCTCCTCCTGCACATGCTCTCTTTCTCAAAGTAAATAAATAAACTTAAAAAAACTGGCATCTTGGGGCACCTTGGTGGCTCAGTGGGTTAAGCGTCCGACTTAGGCTCAGGTCACAATCTCATGGTTTGTCAGTTCAAGCCCCACATTGAGCTCTGTGCTGACAGCTCAGAGCCTAGAGCCTGCTTTGGATTCTGTGTCTCCCTCTCTATCTGCTCGTCCTCCACTCGTGCGCTCTCTCTCTCTCTCTCTCTCTCTCTCAAAAATAAATAAATGTTAAAAAATTAAAAAAGACTTCCTGAAGTCAGGTGAGTCAACATAATTATAACCTTGAGGCCCTTGGTTAGGATTTGTGGCATATGAGTATGCTTAGTATAGGTTATCAAAAGTAAAGGCATCTAGTTACCTTATCCCAGTGGCTCAAATTTTGACAACCCTTTCCTTTTTATTTCTTTATTTTTTGAGTTTATTTATTTATTTTGAGAAAGAGCACACGCATGAGTTGGGGAGGGGCAGAGGGAAAGAGAGAGAGACAGAGAGAGAGAGAGAGAAAGAGAGAGAGAATCCTAAGGAGACTCCGCACTGTCAGCGCAGAGCCCAATGTGTGGCTCAAACTCACAAACTGAGTCATGACCTGAGCTGAAATCAAGAGTTAGAAACTTAACCGACTGAGTCACTCAGGCGCCCCAATTTCCTTTTTAAATTACGATTCTTCATATTAGTACTTGGACTTCGTCTTACATCTGGAAGAATACATACACACGTACATAAATATGCACAAGCATGTTCATTGTTGGCTAAAATGCCCAAGTCATCAATATGATATTTTCAAAAGCCAGATACAGTTTGATTAAGCATATCTGATATAATGTCAGCATTCAACTGTAGCTCTTTTACATAAATATCGACCCAGAGGAGATTGTCAGTTTTGTGCTTGGGTTACAGAATGGACAAGGACTTGAAAATAGAGGATTTTGTGCAGAGTTGTTTCTTCATCTCGTGTTGGGCTAACTGTGGAATTTAGTGATTAGAGAAAAGGTATTGTGACTTAAAAATTTTTGTTCTTCATCTGTGCTTTAAGAATTTAGTAAGTAGATTATGTTAAGCAAAGTTTCCTGTACAGTAGTCCTCGTTCATCTTTTCATTCCATTTTTATCTTCTTTCCCCTCCTCTTCCATTCCCTCGTAAGAGAAAACTGCTCAGGAAACTGGCTTACAATCAGTAGTCCGGGAACTTCCGGGATTCTTTACCAGAATCTCCCTGGATGTTGCAGTCAGCCCCTGACGCAAGTGGCATTGTTTTGGGGTAGAAGTTTCTGTAATGGGTATCAGGAAGAGTGGCTGAGGTGGCTAACTGCAGGTATTATCCTTTGCAGAAACTCAGTTGGGAATTCTTTCCTGCCAACTTTTATGTTTCTGAATTAAAAAAACATTCCCACCTCCCTACTCCCCCCAACAAGTAGGGATGGACTTCTTAGGTACTATTTCTAAAAGTTTGATAATCTTTTATAATTGGTACATTCTGTAGAGCAATGTGCTCTTACCCCCGAACCCCTTTTCTTTGTTGTCCCTAATTTTGTTGTGAGTTAGTATGCACTTATTATGGAAGTTTTTAGATTCTTTGTCTTTTTCTTTGGATCAATTTTGGCTTATATAGGAGTTAAAGGAAATTGTAATTAAACTTTTATGTTAGTGGTGTTTTTTTTAACTGAACTATTTCCATGCCAAATAAAAAAGTCATTCAAGTGTCATTGCTTTTTTTCTTACTGTGTTTACTAATAACCTTAAAAAAGCATTTTATGGATATTCTTAATAAACCCTGTTTTTATTATGCAGACTAAATAATCTTTACATAAAATGCCATAGGTTGAGGTGATTTCTGAAAGGACAGACCTGAAAAGGAGAATGGGAAGAAATTTGAGAACACTTACAGACTTAGTGTTTATGTGTAACATCAAATTCTTATCAGGAAGCCACCAATAATATTTCTTTCAAAAAAGACAAGCAGGAGGAAATCCTGGTTCTTTATAGCTTAGAGAACTAAAAACAGAAAAGATGTAACCTTTGTTTTCTACTTTTGGAACATAGTCTTAATAACTGATAGTCCTGCAATGGTATTTTCTCTATATTTCTGTTATAAATGCTAAATGTAAATAAACAAGACTATGATTTGATTATGATCAAAGGGTAGTAGACACAGATAACAGAACAGTAATCAGCACCCACATAACTTGTGGGGTTTGGGAAGAGGTAATGGACGGGAAGAAACTTTCCTTGCTAGGGAAACGAGGTATGATATTTTAACAAGATATTTCTCTTTATCTCAGTTTTTTAAATCAGTAAAATGGAAATTATATATATGGATTAAATGAGATAGTACATGTTAACAGTTTAGAATAGTGCCTGGCATTTAATATTTAGATTTTTTAAAAGGTGAACCCATACTCAGTGACAGCTCCTAGCACCTGAAATTTAAGATTTAACAAAGGAGTTAAAGCATTAAAAAAATAGAATCCAGCTTTTTACTCCACTTGTTTGTTGAATCTTGCTTTGGGAAAGTTAGGGTAAGATTTAAATTTCTTCTTCTGGTTTAGTAAAATGAATAAATTGAATAACAATCTTACGAATGAAATAACTACATTTATCCTTTTTTTTCCTTTGTTTCAGGTTTCCCCTCAAAAAACCTATAAGGTAAGTTGTTCAGTTGCCCTTCATACGTTTAGGTTAACTCTTAATTAGAAGCATTCCTTCGAAATTATGGTGGATTTTTGTGGCTTTTGAAAATGTGGATTTTTTATATTAAGTAGTTTAAAATATCAAAATATTTTACAAATTTAAAATATAACAGGTGTTGCATATTTTTTCTGGAAGAGAGCATTGTTTTGATAACATTTTCAATGTTTTTAATATAAGCATTTTAAAAGTTTGTTCAAATTGATAGTTAAGGTCACTCCCTATGAAGAGATTTAATTTTAAAATCTATTGTGACTGTTTTCATTTGTGAGTAGCTTGGGGAGTGTAAATGGATTGCCAGTTTTTGATGTGTTTTATCACTTGGGTAACTACAGCTGCCTTTAGTTAATGAACTTTGGCAAACTGAATCCGTCTTAATTACTTTAAGACAGTAAAGGGAAAAATCCAAAATGTTCAAATATGCCTGTGCCCACATCCACGTCTCCATATGTGTTCATATCCTGGGATTAAATGCCTTTTCCTCAGTACCTGCTCTTCAACATCTCTTTCTCATCCTAGTTGTCATGAATATTATTTAAAATGTAGGTCGTATATCATTCCTAATTATTATAGTACTTTTGTCATTTTTACTGACGATATGGTCCCGGATACCAACGCTGATCGTGGCATTTCAGTTAATTAGTAGTGTATGTAGTCTAGTGACGGTCTTATTGGCTGCCCGGCCATTATTTGGTCAGTATAGCTGGGTAGGCCACAGGAAGAATAGTAATTCTAGTGTCAACTGGGCCTGCCTGACTTCTGTAGCTAGAACTATAGTGGAGGCTTGCCTAAGCCTTTTTTTTTTTTTTTTTTTTAACTTTTCTCATCCATGCTATATTTACACAGTGATTTTGAACCCATCGTATATGGAGAGCCCGGTCGGGGAATGTGTTTAATTACTTTCAGGCACTGTTTTTTAACCTGTTGAGTGGAAATAATAGTAACGTATGAAAACTACTGGAAGAATTTAACTTATTTCTAAGAATAAAATAGACTTACTACTAAATACTACTTTTTTATTTTTAAGCACTTTTTATAACCAATAAATAGACTCTTTATTACACATAGCATAGACTGAATTTAAAACTTCTTGAAAAACCTAAGTTAGATTTATGAGACTGTATAGGGTATACTGATGAGCAAGTTTTAAATTACATTTTTATTCTGTTGATTTGCTTGTAGTAAATGTTTTATTGCTTTACTTTAATTTAGGCATGGAAGTATTTTGAACCGAGAGTCACCAACAGATAAGAAGCAGAAAGTTGAGCGCTGTGCATCACATGATTTTGATCCCACAGGTAAAATACCGTTTTTCCAAAGAATATTGAGAGTAATGAAGTTCAGACTAATACAGCTTAAGCTGCATAACTACCTGAAACACCCAGGAGTTACTGTTTGGTGTGTTCAGGATTCTGCTTCCTCCTCAGTGATATTATATAAAACCTGTGCATTCAGGAGGAATGTATGCATTTTTATCACTCAGCACTATGCATTGCACTTATGGAAGCATCATTGTAGAGTGTGTTTTTTAAAAAAATAATCATGAGAATAGAAGTAGTTATTATATCGTAATTGGAGATTCCAGTCAGACCAAGGACTTAGTGTTAAAATGAATCTTAAGTATGAGCAGTAGTAACTCATGAAATCAAAGCTATAAGAGCTACAGATTTCTGTAGTTATTTAAAAATTCATGTGTGATTGTGGTAAATTGGAGTATTAGATAAAAGTCAACTTCAAAAATTAATGATCATCTGATTTTAGTGTAAGCAAATGAATAGAGATCCCTTTTTCTTCAGTCAAAACTATTCTGAGCTTAGAGAGTCTTTTAAGTAATGTTGATCTTTCCTATAGTTTTCATGATTATTAAATTCTTAATTTTATACATAGTGATTGAACTCCTTTTGTAAAATATGGTCTTTTGCTTTCTCTTTATAAATCTACTCAGATTTTATTTTATAAAAAATGATAATTTTGCTTTTGTCATTTGAAACTGATTTGTGTTTTTTGTGCTTATACTATTTTACTCAGTTGTATGTTCCTATGACAAAAGATAAAGTAAATAAATGCTAAGGTCTTAGATACATAAATAAAATGTATCTTTTTATATATTTTTGTTTATAATACAATTTTTAATTTTTAGAAGTATATATTTTGTGCCTAATTCACGTTTCATACTCTTAGTACAAACTGTTATTTTGAAAAAATATTATAAGATATTATCTAGAAAGGGAAGAATAGGGAGTGAATAGCTAATAATTTACTTGCATCTTGAGCAGTAGGTAAAAATGAAGTCCTGATCATCAGTTTAGGCTTTGTGGTGGGGTATAACTTCTCAATTTCGGTTAAAAGACTATTATTTCTGACACCTAATTTTGACATCATGAGGCTCAGAGGCTTTTATTTATTTATATGATTAGTTATTGTCTTGCTAATGAGTTTCTGCCCAAGTGCACGTAAATAGTATAGACAGATTTAGCAAAGTGGTATGCAGTGCTTCAAAAGGAGATTATTACAGCTTTTAGTGCTTTTGTCATTTCTACAATTGTCAGATGATATATTTTGTAGACTATTCATGTGTTGTTTTGTTTGAACATATTTTTATTGCACTATCTTTTCTTCGATAAATCTTTAAATTATGTCATTACCTGTGCTGTTCGTGACTGTTCTAAGTGCTATCACCTGTGATATTCATACTTTGTGTTTGCACGATTTAACTTGATCATGATTCATTCTTTTTTTCCCCATGAATTTTTCCCCTTACATTGGTCTCCATATTTTCTATATCTCTCTCCTTTTCTCCCGCTCTTGTGCAGATAGCTCCTCCAAGAAGACAAAGTCTAGTTCAGAGGAGAGTAGATCCGAGATATATGGTAAGCTAATGTAGCCAATTCAGCCTTGCACCTTTGGAGCTTGCTTCATGCTGTTTCCTTTTTTTTTTTTTTTAATAACTGCAGCCTTCCTTGTGTCTGCTCTGCATGGCATGACCTACTGCAGGGAAAGGGAGCCGGGGTTTTAATGCGGCTGCAACTGGGAAGCTTAAGGTTGCTAGAAACTAACATTGTAGAGTAAGGGTAGGCCCCATGACCCATCTTCTCTTCCATCTTGTGGATGAGGGGAAAGTGATGATGTCTAATATGTCTGAGTCAGCCTCTTCCATGTAACATGGATGGGCTTTGAATTCTTGGCATCTTCTTCCCATGTCCCCTTTCTTGGCAACTTCTTCCCATGTCCCCTTTGCAGAGATTGGCTCATGTAGAATTTCTTGGCACCAGTCTTTCCCTCTAAGTATAGCAGTGGTGTGATTCAGAGGTGTTAGCATTTCTTTGGGATTTTTATTTGATTTTTTTAATTTGTTTCTTTTTAATTGCCTTCATTATCTGAAAATGCTGTTTGTGTATGATTTATTCACAACAGCAAAAATACCTTAAGTATTTTATTTCTGTGGCCTGAAGAATTTGTTTACGCCTTTTATAAGTTTCCCCAAAGCTTATTCTGGGTGGGAAATTTTCAAAATGGCATCTTTTAAAGATAATTTTCACAAAGAGCAGGTTTAATCTGAATGGTTAACTTTTTGCAACAGAAAATTGAAACACTGATATTTCTAGACCGTGTCCTGTCTTCCAAAGACAATATAAACCATGTTTGTGAAGTTCATACATATGTTTCCCTTTGCACAGTTTTACCTGCCGTCCTCTTCCCTTGTTTTGGCGTCCAGTTCGTTTTTTGAGAAAAGTGAATAGGAGAAGCACTGCTTGGAGCCAAGACTTTTAAAATAACTGAAAGACTAATAAGTTACTTCTTTTTAAGAAGATTCCAAATTTGGCCTCAAAGGAAAACCAGGTCTTCTCTAAAAGAGCAAAAAGTCTATCAAACGGAAGTTTCCCCAGATGTAGCTGTTTCCTAGCTTGACATACATGAAAGGAAACAAATATATGAGAATGCCCCCGCCCGTTATGACATTTTATAATTTGTATTTCCTGACACTTGAGCCCATACTTTTTAATATTATGAGGCCTCAGTGTTTGGTTATAAACCAGTTAATGCTTCTGTGTGGTTCTTTGCTTTGGTTTTTGTGACCAGTGCCTTTTTCGTGTAGTTAAACCTTTTACAGTAGTTCAAGATGAAACGTGTACCATGCTGTATGGCATGGCAGGTTTTTGTTTTTCCTTCCTTCCAAAGTATCTGGCTCCTCATAAGTAAGAGATAGCTTCCGAGTTTCTCGAGACTCTGTCTTTCTGTTCTGTTATAAAGAGCTTCCTATGGTTTATCCTCTCCTTAGCAATGGGAACACCATCTTTATGGCTCCCTTCTTTTCCAGTAGCCTTTGCAGTGTTGTATTTCTCCTCCCCCACCATTTTCCTTGATCTGTGGTATGTATGCAAAAGCTTGCTATTTGCTTTGGATGCTAGGATGATAGGTATGTATGCAAAAGCTTGCTGTTTGATTTGGATGTTAATATTTCAGTGATAGGAATATTAACACTAGTTCAGACATGCCATTTGCTTGTTACTAATAGAAACATTTTAAGTGGTAATGGGGAAATAAGGTGTGGCTTCTTTGTATGTTTGTTTCTTGAAAACCCTCGAAATACCTTTTCTGGAAGGAACTGAGCCCTGAGTCCTTAAAAAGCACTTATAAAAGGGATGAGTTGATCGGAACAGAGTTAGCATACTAACTTAAATTTCTTTGACATTACAAATATTTTATCACCTGTGTGAATAGATTCCTTCAGACTTTGAGCGGTTAGCACAGATGGAAAAGAATCTCTAGGAAGTCCAGAAAAGCTTGGAAATACTGAAATATGATTGAGTAGAATCATAGCAACTGCTGACGTTGCTTTAGTATAGGGTCTCTTAACGGCCCACTTCTAACTTCTGAGATTACATATTGTCTTGGGGTAAAATTCATTAGCTTGATATTTAGACAAATGCTAGTTCTTCAGTTACAAATTATTTTGAACTCTCTTAGCTATTTTTAGAGTTATTTTGTGAGATAGATTTACTTTGCTCATTTTAAAAGGAAACCAAATGTTTGTTTTGTATGGACTTCTTTTGTTAGGTTTCTGCCTGGTGCAGTAGGTCAGTATTTATTCCATTTTTCCTTATTTTTCCTTCTGTACCTTTTGGAGCCCGTTGATCATGTGCAGATCGTGTTGCTGATCTGCATTTTTAATTATACTTAATTTTCTGGTTTTCCACTACTATCGTAATGGAGAAATTTTGTGGATTTTTGTGGGATATGAGAGAGTTAGCAAGGGAATTTTGAGTTTGCACCTTCTTCCTACCTTCTGCCTTGATTTCATGAAGAGATTCTAGCAGATAGGATTATGTACAAGAAATTAAGCCATTTGAAGCTGTCTTAATCTGCTGGGGCTACTGTAACAAAATACTAGAGACTTGGCTTAAATAACAGAAATGTATTTTCTTGAAGTTTTGGAGGCTTGAAGTAGGAGATCAGGGTGCCAGATTCTGGTGAGCGTTCTTTCCTGGCTTGCAGGAAAGATGGCCACCTCTTTGCTTTGTGCTCACATTGCCCTTCTTTGGTGTGAGCTCATGTAGAGAGAGGACAGTCTCTCTGGTGTCTCCTCTTCTAAGGACACCAGTCTCATCATGAGGGCCCCACTCTCTTCACCTCATCTCATTCTAATTACCTCCCAAAGGCCTCATCTCCAAATACCATTATGTTAGGGGTTAGGGCTCAGCATATGAATTTTGGGGGGGACACAAACAGCAGTCCGTAACAGAGGCAAACTGTCAATACTTGAACTGTCCTGGTTGGATACTCTAGAGTGCATTTTTTTTTAATTCAGCCTTTTTAGATTTATAAATATAAAAGTCCTTGATCTGACTCTTAACTCTCACCAAGTTATTATTCTTTCTGCTTTCTTCTTCAGCCTTGCAAAGAGCATTCTATAACATGAACCTTCTATGTCCTCATAAGTCATTCACTTCTTAACCTCTTGAAATCTGACCTCTGAACACATACTCTCTGGAAGGTGAACCAGAAGATCCTACTTAAAATCAGTAAACCTTTTCTCCATTCTCACCCATCTCTGAACAATTTGGCAATGCTGATGCCCTTTTTTTTTTTTTCATTTCCATGATACTGCATTAATCTGGTCCTTTTCTGTCTGCAATTGTTTTGACTTTTCTTTACTTGATTGCTTTTTCCCTCTTATAAATGTAAGCTTGGTCCACTTTTCTGTCCTTGATCTTTTCTCCTGTTTCCAGTCTTCTGTTTTTAAAACATTTCCTGATTTCACTCTAACCATCCTTCTTTTTTTTTAATGTTTATTTATTTTTGAGAGAGACACACAGATTGCAGCAGGGAAGGGGCAGAGAGAGAGGGAGACACAGAATCTGAAGTAGTTTCCAGGCTCTGAGCTGTCAGCCAAGAGCTCCATGCAGGGCCCGAACCCACGGATCGTGAGGTCATGACCTGAGCTGAAGTTGGATGCTTAACCAGCTGAGCGACCCAGGCGCCCCTAACCAGCCTTCGAATTCAGAGTGGCCAATGTGGAATTCATCATTTTTCCCAGTGGCTAGAAATCAGACTTCCTTTTGATTTCCCTGATTCTTTTCGTGGCACTGCCGTTCTTCTCTTCCGTTCACCTAGTCTCATTTTCTTGAAGTTACCTTTGACTTCTCTCTTTCCCCTGTCCTAGATTTGCCAAGTCCCATTGATTCTACCCTCACTCTTTGGTTCTGTCACCACCGCTTTGTTCAGTTTTCCATCACAACATAAGACTATTTTCATATACTCATAACTTTCTTTCACATTGATTCCCTTTTCTCCATTCTGCTCTTTCTGTTAGTATTACTAAAGTAAGGATTTGGTCATTCACTCACTCACTAGGAAAGTACAAATAGCTAATTAAGATATGCTGTAGTTTGTTTCCAGTTTACCATTCTGCCCTAATCTGTTGACTTCTACTACCACACATCTAGAGATACCAGCCTCTCCTCCAAATTTTCACTTTCCAAACATGGCTTGGTATTCTTTTTTTGCTCATGCCATTCCCATTGTCTTGAATGGTTTACCTCCTTTAACTCTCCATCCTACAAGGCACAATTCAAATACCGCCTCCAGCAAAGGGCTTTCCTAGGTCTACCCCAGTCCTCTGTTGTCTGACCTTTGACGTCCTGCTTCGTATCTAGTTATTTGTGTTTGTCTTTGTCTGTGCATCTCTTATAGTGCCTAACACAGTGGAGGCACACATCAAGTGAGTTTTGAATGAGTGATTATTGATATTGAAATAAAGTATTTTAGTAAAGAGAATTGATAGAATAAAATGTTAGCTCGCCGTGATTGGATCTTTCTTCTCTTCAGAAAAATTTTAAGGTAGAAGAAAATGTAACTTGGAAAAGAGACTCATTGCTGGTAATAGTCTAAAAGAATGAAATAAGCATACTTGGAAGTTAAGGCTTCCTCTTGCTGGCAGCATTGTGCATTTAGAATCCAGAAGCTTCTTAATCAAAGGATTATCTGAGGTCTTACTCATAAAACATGTATGTCTGGCAGCAGTTTAAAAATGAGCTGTTTTTTATGAGGTTGCACATGGTCTTTCTCCACACCCTTCCCTGAAGCTAATTCTTAAGAGGTGAGACTTCGAGAAGTTTGGTCATGTAATAAAATCAAAGGTGAAGAAAGACTAATGTGCTTTCCCTGGAATAAATGCAGTATGGAAGGGTTCGCATGTTGCCTTGTGTATTTAACACTCCATTTTCAGTAATTTGCTGTTTGGCACTATGGTTGTTGCCTTTTTTCCAGGAATGTCTTACAGTGAAATCTGAGAGAACTTTCTCCTCTTTTTCAGAGGACCTTTTCATGGCTTCTTCCCTCCCCCACTCCAAAGCACTACAAAGGCTTAATTTTTTTCATTTTTCAAAATACCATCCTTGGTAATTATCTTTTAAGTAAGAAATAGTCTTTTTATGTTGATTTCAAATACCCCACTGTTACAAGAAGAAAAAGAAATGTCTTTTATTATAAAGAGACAATAAAATTTAGGAAAAGATAGTATTTCTATAAATTTTAAAGAACATTCTTACTTCACTGATGATATGAAGCATGATATCTATTGGCTTCCAGGTGAAATATCATAATCCTTAAAAAACAGAAAATAAAGAAAAATTTATTTGAAACTAGAGGAGTTATTTTAGGGTAGGTGGGGAATCAAATTATTTTAGTTAGAATTTAGGCAAGACAGAAGACTAGTGTCCTTACAAAAGTATTTTTCTACTTTGCACAGTTTTCAGGACTATGATTTTACTTTTTGCTAAAAAGTGATTGACTATGATTTAAAATTTCCCATATATAAAATAACATTCAGATTCACTTAGTGAATATACATTGAGTACCTATTGTATGCCAGGCACTATGATATGGGATAGAGATACAAAGATAATAGGATCTGTACGTGCTTTCTAGGAGTTCACAGTCTAGCACAAAAGAACAATATTAATATATTTTGTTAAGTACAGTAATAGAGATATGCTCTTGTTTGCCAGAGCTCCGTATGCCCTTAACAAGGGCATAGCTGTGAAAACAATCTTCATATGGCACTAAGAACAATGAGAATGAGGAAGTATTACCATGACTATGTTTCAGGGGAGGTTGAGCTTCATCATTATCTTACTTGTTGAGCCCTCTCTGCCTGTCTTCACACATGATGCTTGGATGCAGCTCCAAAGTGATTTGTGACCGTATAGAAACTTCTATTCATAGGCCAACACCTTGTATGTGATTATCACAGACAATACGTGATTCAGCAAAACAAACCCACAAACCAACCATGAACTATATGTGTTTGTAAAAACCAGAAAAAGTAAAAATGTTGGACGGTGTTTGTTGGTTGGTTGATTTTTAATTAATGAAATTTGAAAATGGCTGTTTTGGAGTTAGGACTCCACTTTCATCTTTCCCTTCTTTTATAAAATCTAGGGCCTGTTATCTGTACCATACTCTGATTCTTCGTTACACATTGTCATTGTTTATCTGTTTGTTTCTATTTTGTCCTTTCCTGCCAAGATTTTAAGTTCTTTGAGAGCAAAGACTTTTAGTAGTTTTGTATTCTTTACAGCATCTATAGGCGGTGGTGTTAAATAACTAGTAGACAGATGTTCAATGCAAATTTGCTAAAATACGCAAGTAGGTTTTAGTTTGTCATAAAGGACATTTCGGCGATGTAATAATTTGATCTTTGATGATTTCAGTGTTGTTATATTGGTGATTTCAGTGTTAAGGGTGTTAAGGGTGCGATTTAGCTTAAAACAGCTTCTGGTCTACAACAAGTAGAACATTTTTCCTAATGGGGTGCCTGGGTGGCTCGGTTGGTTAAGCTCCTGACTTCAGCTTGGGTCATGATCTTGCAGTTTGTGAGTTCGAGCCTCATGTTGGGCTCTGCGCTGACAGCTTAGAGCCTGGAGCCTGCTTCCGATTCTGTGTCCCTCCCTCATTAGCACTCTCTCTCCCCAAAATAAATAAATAAACATTAAAAAAAATTTCTCCCAAGAAAAAAGAAAAGCATTTTATTTGATTTTCATTTGGTAGGAACATAATAGATCCAAGCATTTGAAAGACTGTTTTCTGAATTTTGAATGGAACAACAGCTTAGGTTTTAGTTAATTATGACCCCCAATCCAGGTTTTTGCAGATGCACTAGATTCATAGGACAAAATAGCATTGTTAATTTGAATTCTGTGGATTCTGAATTGGCTGTATATGTAAGGTACGTGTTCTTTTTGTGTTGTTCTACTAGTTCTTATATGTTAAAGTACATCAGAGTCTCAGATTGGCAGATAGAATAATAATAAATGGACAGTATAGTAGGATTGGGGAGAGGAGAAAGATAAATAGGATAGGTACATAGCTCTTTCTCTGTTTCCTCTTATCCTTTGTTCCTCATCTCCATTTTATGTAGAATTAAGAGGTTTCCCTCTTAATGATCAGACTAGACAGTGTTGAATTGTAGAAAATAGGTTTGTAGTATTCTGAGGTAATCCTACTATATTCAAATTTTAGCAGTTGTTGGGACTCTAGACATATTGGCTAAAATTGACTGTGGTGGTGTTTTTTTCTCTCTCATTAGTGACTTCCTTTTCTAAGCTTCCATCCATCTCTAGACTCCTCAACTTTTCCAATTTTTATTAATTCATGAACAATTAAAAAAATTTCCTTCTGTGTCAGAACATTTGCCAGTTCCTAAAATAAGATTGTAAACAAGATAGAGGCCCTACACTCTTGAAGCCTATAATCTCGTGAGAAGATAAAAACAAATAGGAATCAGTTGTGAGTGATAATGATATTGTGGACAGAACAGGAGGGTACAGTCTGTAAGGGGGTACCCGGCCCAGTCTGGATGTTTAGGAAAAGCTTACAAGAGAAGGTGATTTGTTTCTCGAGGCCTTCTTGCTGTCTCCTGTATTCTGAAGTTGTCTTCTTATAAGAACAAGCCCTACTCTGTGATAGTTCCCTTCTCTATTCCTTCCCCATCCCAAACTAACTTGCTTGTTTTGTTAAAACAAAACAAAATGAAATTTGGACAAAGACATAAATTAGAATTGATCTTTTTAAGAAGCATTTGCATTAATGATAGTTTAACAGAAAAGTGGGTCTTTTTAAAAACTTCTTTTTTCAATTTATTTTGAGAGAGAGAGAGTGGGGGGTGGGCAGAGAGAGAGGGATAGAGAGAGAATACCAAGCAGGCTGTGCGGTGTGAGTGCAGAGCCCAACATGGGGCTTGAACTCATGAACCATGAGATCATGACCTAATTTAAACCAAGAGTTGGACACTTGATTGAGTCACCCAGGAGCCCCTAACATAAAAGTGTTTATTAATTGATTTTTAATTGATGGCATGGATAGATGAGTAATATATTTCTGAGCATGAAAATCTAACGGCAACCTACCCCCAATCACAATGAAATACTTAATGTTTATGAGCCTTTTTTTGTATTTGTCAGGCATTAAGCTAAGTACTTAACATATATATATATTCAAGTGAAATACACAAATGTAGCAAATTCTTAATGCCCACTGCTCCTCTCCCTCATTTTTCTCAAGCATCCTGTTCTCTATAGGGATCAGAAAAACAGTCTGTTTAAGAAGCCCAGTGGCTTAGCACAGCAAACCCCAACACTAGAAACCTTTATTTCACTGATTTTCATCTCTTGGGAGTTGGGGTAGGAGAACTGGGGAACATAGATATAGTATGAGAAAAATCTATATTTGGTGTTGCAGTTGTCTTGATTTTTATTTTAAAGTCATGATATCTTACTTTGAAATTTCAGGGGCACCTGGGTGGCTCAGTCGGTTAAGCGTCTGACTTCAGCTCAGGTCATGATCTCATGGTTTGTGAGTTTGGGCCCCATGTTGGGCTTTGTGCTGACAGCTCAGAGCCAGCTTGGAATTCTCTCTCTCCACCCCTCCTCCATTTGTGCTCTCTCTCTCTCTCTCTCTCTCTCTCTCAAAAATAAAAATAAACATTAAAAAAATTAAAATCAAAAAAGAAATTTCAAATAATTATAAAGGAGATAGATTATCAAATGTTTATGTTTCTAAAACTGGGCATGGATTTTAAAAAATTCTGATAAAGCATTGCCCTTATTCTACTCTGATTCTTATATTGATTGTATTATGTACTGGAAATTTACAAAGAATGCTTCTTCCTTGATTTTATAGTTTTTCTCAATTACTTGAAGGATGCAACATTAAGTCAAACATTGAATTCTGACAGGTTTTCTTTCCTCTGTCCCCGTTATAATTTACTGTTTTGTGGGAGTGGTGAATTTGCTAATTCAAATACTGTTTGGTGTTTGGTAGTCTCTAGAATTGAGGGTTAACAAATTTTGATGTTGAAAATCAACTTTCGTAAGGTACAATTTATATAAAATAAACTGTAGTCCTTTTAAGTGTACAGTTGGATGAATTTTGACACTATACTCATGTAACCATTACCTTAATTAAGATACAGGACCCTCACTCCAGAAAGTTCCTGGGTGCCTCTTTATGGTCATTCTCCCCCTTCCTCCCCGCCCTGCCTGCAGGCCACCACTAATCTGCTTTTGTTACTCTTCTTCAGTTTTGCCTGTTCTCCATTGGAATCATATAGTATGTACTCTCTTTTGTATATGCTTTCTTCTGCTTAGCATGATGTTTTTGTGATTCATACATGTTTGCTGCATGTATGAGTTATTCCTCTTTTCTCCTTGCTAAGTAGTATTTTTTATAATGGATATATGACGGTATGTTTATCCATTCATGTGTTGATGGACATTAGAGTTGTTTCTAGTTTTTGGCTCTTATGAACAAAACTGCCAGGAATATTTGTGTACCAGTCTTCATGTGGACATGAGTTTGCATTACTCTTGGGAGTGAAATTGCTGGTTCATATGTAAATGTATACTCACCTTTATAAGAAATTTCTAAACTGTTTTCCAAAGTGTTTGTACCATTTAACACTCCCATCAGCAGTGCATGGGTGTTCCAGTTGCTCCACATCCTTGCCAACATTTGGTATTATCAGTCTTTTTATTTTTAACCATTTCTAGTTATTGTATAGTAGTATCTCATTGTAGTCTTAATTTGCCTTTTCCTGATGACTGCAGATGTTGAGCACCTTTGCATATGCTTATTGACCATTGGGATATCTTTCTTTGTGATGTGTTTATTCAAATCTTTTATTCTTTTTCTTTTTTATATATAATTTTAAGTAATCTCCACACCCAACATGGGGCTTGAACTCACAACCCTGAGTTCAAGAGTCACATACTCCACGACTGAGCCAGCCAGGCACCCTGAAATCTTTTGCTGTTTTTAAAATGTGTCCCCTATTATTGAATTGTAGAGTTGTTGTTGTTGTTGTTGTTTAAATATAATATAGATACAAGTCCTTTATCAGATATTTGTATCGTGAATATTTTCTCCCACTCTGTGGCTTGCCTTTTCATTTTATCAGTGTTTGGAAGAACAGATATTTAAATTTTGAGTCCAATTCACAGTTTATTTTTCTTATATGGTTGATGCATTTTGCATCCTAAAAGATCTCTGCCTACCCTAACGTCTTGATGATTTTCTCATGTGCTTTCTTAAGAAAAGTTGAAACTTTTGTGTTTAGGTTCATGATTCACTTCAAGTTAATTTCTCATATAGGTTATGAGTGAGGTTCATAGTTTGTGTTTCCTGTACTGTGCTGCACTTATGCCAGGCTTTCATTTATAGTAGGCTCACATACTTGTGACACTGAATGAACAGGAAGAAATATATGTATTCATTAATATGCCATCTTTAACATGCCCTTTGTTTTGTGCATCAGACTTATTTAAAACGTCATGCTCTTTGTATAAAAATCTTTATTCTCAAGATATTTTTATTTTCTAATCATCACTGTGCTTGCATTATTTTACATGTTTTGTATATTGATTTTTGGTGAAACATTTAGATTCTGCAAAGCTGTAAGTATTAAATCTCTGGCTGACACAGAGTTCAGGATCTTCCGATCTTGATCTGTGATCAGACAGCCCTGGGTGCTAATCAGGTTCTGTGGTGGGACATGTCTGTCCCTCTGGTTGTGGCCCTCTTTCTCTCGCCTTGCCAGGGCTACTTATGTTTGGTGTCTAGCTAGAAGGAAACCAGTTCGGTAGGACCCAGGTGAGCGTGTGAAAGAAGTGAAGGAACTGGTTGAGCTCGCAGGTTCTTTCTTGATCTTTTCTGCTTTTTTCTCCTTTCTGTTTATTTTTTCTGTGAGCCAGGGTCTGTCTTCTCTTTGAACTCGGTCGTTCTCCCTTTTGGGAGAAGAGCTGCCGGTGCTCTTCTTTATATAGTCAGTTTTTTTCTGAGTAGATTTTTCTGAGAGTGAGATTGGATTTCTCTAGCTTCTAGCCTTATATCCCAAAATGTTTTATTTCCTTGGGTTCAAATACTAGTTAGAGCACCAAAAACACTGCAGTGGGGACGATTTCGTGTTACAGATAAATAGCAGAGATGTGAATGGGCCTTCCTTCTGTCTCTTCTCTAATCATTCATCTTTTCCACTTTGCCATAGCTGTTTTAATCTTGGAGCCATTCTACTCTACCTCTCCAGTGAGAAACCAATATATGTGACTCTTCATGATGTTCTTGTGTTTGTTTTGTTTATGGGGTTAGTACTCTGATTTTGGATAAGGGTTTCACATGCCATCTTGTGTTTCTCCAGATAGAATATAGTTCATTACCGTTCATTATTAATATGTAATAATGTCTTTTTCTCTCCATTTTCTCTTCCTTCTCTCTTTACCCTGTGGTTCTTGTGCAGGTCTTGTTCAGCGTTGTGTGATCATCCAGAAGGATGACAATGGATTTGGGCTGACGGTCAGTGGAGACAATCCAGTCTTCGTACAGTCTGTCAAAGAAGGCAAGGCATTTTTTTTTTTTAAACAGTATTGTCACTTGGGAGCAAACAGAGTAAGAACAGAAAAGCTTAATGTCTCTTTCCCAGAATAAAATAATCACCTACATTGCAGGTCATGTGGCCTGTTGTGCTAGATCAGTCTTCAGTGTCATAGTTATAGGTACAAATCTACTCTAGTTGATTTTCTTTGTACTTACTAGGAAGAAAACAGTCTCATATAGTTTTAGAAATGATATGACTCCTTGTTCATGTTTATACATTATCATGTACAGAAATTAATGGACTTTTATTTCTTCATGGCACCAGAGATATTTTGGTAGACCTGATTAAAGAAATGGTTATATGCCAAAAACATCCACTTTTCCCAAAATGACAATAATATGTTCTACTACTATATATCAAATACTTTATTTGAGTACTATAATTTGAGCTAGGTATTTTTCATCCCCATTTTATAGGTGATAGTGAGGCTTAGAGTAAAAAACCATAAAATTGACTGATTTTATGGTCACCTAGTTAGTGAGTGGCAGAGCACATGTTTTTGAACCATTTGGTTATGCTGCCTTTTTCAGGAAGATTATCAGTACATTCAAATGAATTACATTTTGAGTAATTAATTTTTCTTATAGATGGAGCAGCCATGCGGGCTGGAGTACAGACAGGTGATCGAATCATCAAGGTAAGGAAAAGATGGAATTTATGGTAGATTAAAAAACAGCATATATTAACCATATTTTGGATTGGATTTTTTAATTGGATTTTTCAATGGATTTTAATTGAATTTTTACAAAAAGCGGTGCATTATACATGATGTATTTATAAAAACCTATTTATTTTAAAGTTAATATTACTCTGTACTGAAGGGCATAATAAAAGACTTGAATAAGTGGAGTAATGCGTGTTCTGAGATAGGAAAGTAACTCACTGTTATAAAGATCATTTCTCTCCAAACTAATCTGTTAGCAAGAAATTCTCATCAAAATATACTAATATGATTGAGGAGATGTATCATTTCTTGTCAAACTGATGATTCTTCCAAATGAATTTGAGGGATAAGAATAGCTAAAAACAACCCCACGTATATGACATGAGATGGTGGGGATTAATTCAAAGCAAGTGGCTCTAGTCTAGATATAGACCCATCAGTCCAGAAACAGGCCTTGAATTCTGACAAGTAGGGAAAGAGTGGATTGGTTAGTAATTACTCTTTTTTTTAAGTTTATTTATTTATTTTGAGAGACGAGCAAGCGCAAGAGAGAGACAGAGCTAGCGAGCACAAGTGGGGGAGGAACAGAGAGAGGGAGACTTCCAAGCAGGCTCTGCCTGACACTCTGCCTCAATCAAGAGTCAGATGCTTAACCGATGGAGCCACCCTGGTGCCCCAGTTAGTAATTACTCTTAAGACAGTTGAGTAATCTGAATACTTAAAATCAAATTACTGTGCAGGAAAACACACCATGAATGTATATACAACTATCTGGAAAAAAAATATTTGAAACTTAGTATAGAGTAGGATAGCCTTGCTTGTAAAGAGCATTTTTAAATTCTTAAGAAAAGAATAAATTAATAGCTTAATAAAAAAAAACAGGCAAAGAATTTTATCAGCTCCCCAAAGTAATTGAAACAAATAATGTATTATAGAGAATATGTCTCACCTCACTGGTAACAAAGAAGTAGAAATTAAAATGGTGAGTGAGGGGCGCCTGGGTGGCTCAGTCGGTTGAACATCTGACTTTGGCGCAGGTCACGATCTCATGGTTTGTGAGTTCAGGCCCCACATCAGGCTCTGCACTGACAGTGTGGAGCCTGCTTTGGATCCTCTGTCTCCCCTCTGTCTGCACCTCCCAGCTTGCGTGCATGCTCTCTCTCAAAACTAAACAAACATTTAAAATAAAGAAAATAAAATGGTAGGTGCAAATATATTTGATTGTGAGGAATTTTAAAGTTTCTTGAGAGGAATTTTGAAGTTTCTTGATAATACTCATTTGGCATAGTTTGGGTATGGTAAAATGGCTGCTCTCATAAACTTGTGAGTATAAATTGGGTGGTAGAATCTCTTTGGATGGAAGTTTGTGTATTTGTATCAAAAATTATGTACTTTTAAAAAGTACATAACCTTTGATCAGCAACTTTGCTTTTAGGACCTTAAACCTAAAAAAATAAGTTTACAAATGTGAAGTGGTATATGTACAGGGAAATTCATTTCAGCTTTATCACATTGAAAATTTGTAAACAGTCCAAATATGTATAAATGGAGGGCTAGAGAAAGAAATGACATTTCATCTACAGCTGTTAAAAAGAATAGATTAGGTCTCTGTGTACCTATATTGAAAGATATCCACAGTAGGATAAAAAAGTATTTATTTGCAGAAAAGAAGGCAGATAAAATGTATATGTATCTGTGTATCTGGTGCTAAAATAGTGTCACAAAGATTAAACATCTTGGTTAGTAGTGATCATCCCTGGTGGGCATGGTTAGTATTTTACTGCTGTTTTTGACACTGATCTATTCGAACTTGTAAATATTAGCATTATATGCATCAACAAAAATAATGTTAGATCCGTGTTTGATATTTTTATCTTAATTTGGTTTAGTTTAGACTTTGGATAACATTTCTTACAGTTCGCCTCTCTGAAAATGAATTTTCATTATGAAGATTAGGTCATGATTGGAAAACTAAAAGTAAATTGAGTATTATGGAAATATTGCTTATTTTTTTATCTTTTAAGAAAATTAGTATTATTTTGACAAATCAGTGAATTTGTAATTAAAAGCAAACAAGTCTTTTTTGTTTGTAAGAGCCCTTCACTGTGAAGGACTTGTAAAGCCTGTTGCATGGTGTGTTTTGTCATTTTTCACAGTAAATTGTAATGTCCTTTAAATCAAGGCCTAATTTTGCATTCAACTTCATTTGATTGCCGAGTATACGTTATGGAATAGCAATAAAAGTGATTATTGCACCAAATACATACAAATTTCAATATAGTTCTGTGTACTATGTTATATTATATTTGGTTGTACTATGTATAATAATTTCTGAAGTCGATTTATCCATTCTTGGTGAAATGTACCTGACATACGCTTTCTGTTTTCTTACAGGTGAATGGTACATTGGTGACTCATTCAAACCATTTGGAAGTGGTGAAGCTAATCAAATGTAGGTGATTGTTATTCTCAGTTTTAATGATTTCTGAATTCCTTAAAGCAGGGATCAGCAAACATTTTCTGTAATAGGCCAGACAGTAAATATTTTAGGATTTGTGGGCCTTATAGTCTACTAGTCCACTTTGTCATTGTAGCACAAAAACAGCCTTACACAGTGTGTAAATGAATGGGTGTGGCTGTGTTTCAATAAAACTTTATTTTGTCAGAACAGTCTGGGCTGGATTTAGCCTCTTGGCTGGAGTTTGCTTTAACTCTGCATTAAAGGAAAGTCTGGGGTGAAAATTCTTAATATACTAGTAACTATCTTTGGTCCACTTCGTATACATGGTTGATTATAATATCCTTGGCATTCTTGGTAATATGGAAAGCATATATTTGAAAGAAATGCATGAGTCATCTGAGGAGAAAGAGATTAAGAATTCAGATGGAATGACTCAGATGAACTGAAATGGAACTTTAAAAATCATCTGGCACAATTATGTTTCCTCAGATAAGTAAATGATTAAATAAAATCCAGGGTAGTGATCTCTTGGAAATCTCCAGTGTTAAGAATTTAGAATCTTCTGCATCAGACTATTTTACAGTAAAGTAGACTACAAATGGGGCACCTGGATGGCTCAGTCAGTTAGGCATCTGACTTAAGCTCAGGTCATGATCTCACGGTTCGTGGGTTCGAGCCCCGCGTCGGGCTCTGTCCTGACAGCTCAGAGCCGGGAGCCTGCTTCAGATTCTGTGTCTCCCTCTCTCTCCGCCACTCCCCCAACTCATGCTCAGTTTCTCTTACTCTCTCGAAAATAAACAAACATTAAAAAAAAAAATTTTTTTTTTAAGTAGACTACAAATGAGAGATCACTGTTTATGGCCAAGCAGAAACTCTACTGTTTTATTTAATCCTATTTTTTTTTCATAGACCGGACATCTTTTGGATAAATTTAATAAATGGAATTCTTCTTTGGCCATCTTACTGTTCAAAGCAACCCTTGAATTCTTTTACATTTATCAGACTACCGGTGCTCTAAATGGTCACTGTGATCATAGTTCTTAACTTCAGTACGTTTTAAAAAGAAAGGGGATAATCAAAATTAGATCTGCATTCATGAATAAATTTGATTACTTATGATGAGATTGTAATTTATGCATTTTTAGGTGCTACATAAATATTATGGCTTATGATAATAAATAAATATATGCCTGATAATTAACTGTTGCAGAGTATAAAAAGATGATTTCTTTAGCTTTTTAGGTTATATATTTTATTCATTCCAATGTAAATTTTACTTAAAAAATTAAATCCTAGCACTATAGCAATAGATGATTTATCCACTCATGAGAGCCAAGCTAAAAACTTAAAGCATAAAGCACTCTGAGTATCCACAACAGATATAAATTTGCAATGCCTTAAACCTGTGTAATATACTTAAACTGGAGGTCCCCCTTGTCCTACTCTAATGCATTTTCTAGACATAATATAAATGATTTCATGGGGCACCTGGGTGGCTCAGTCGGTTAAGCATCTGGCTTTGGCTCAGGTCGTGATCTCACGGTTCGTGGGTTCGAGCCCCGTGTCGGGCTCTGTGCTGACAGCTAGCTCAGAGCCTGGAGCCTGCTTCAGATTCTGTGTCTCCTTCTCTCTCTGACCCTCCCCTGCTCGCGCTGTCTCTGTCTCTCAAAAATAAATAAAAAACATTAAAAAAATTTATAAAAAAAAATAAATGATTTCAAATGAAGGCAGTTGAAACATAGCTGGGGAAGGGAAAGGAAGAAATAGGAAGCTAGTGGAGGCAAGCATATGGATAAGTAAATAAGACACAATAGATGACTTTCTCACAGAGAGAAATATGATCAAAAAACCTTAAGTATATAAAATACCCCCAAATAATAGCATTTGTGACCAGTAAGTGTTTAAAAAAAAAATGGTTTTGAGGACCCCAGGCACTGAAATAATTGACAGTGAGTTCCATGGACAGTTAAATAGGGAGAAAAGTGTGAATACATTTAAAAGTTGTATTGAAAAGTCTAAGGAAGATTTTGTTATTCAGAGGTCAGCCATCTAGAAAAGTCCTTTATTTGGAAAGTCTCATTTTTTTCTCAGTGCTAGAAGACTGAGCGTCTATGGTTGATCTTTCTGGTCAGGGTTGATTTTGTTTTCTGTACTTTCTTCCTCCAGTAATATGCCTAGCGAATTTCTGTCTTCTCCACATTTTAAAATAAAAACTTACTACTTATTTATTGGGTTTTCTTCTCCAATTTTCGTGGATGTTTTTGGTCATACTCATTTTTTAAAGTTAATTTAAAAGTGCATCATGATATTCTAGAAGATTAGTTAAACCCTGCCTAATTAGTACCGTCTTAAAATAGGATTATTCTTTAAATTTATATTTGAGAAATTAATTAAACATAACCATTAGTAGATGGTTGCTACTAACATACTCTTCCCTAAATTGAAAACAATTCTTGGGACTATAAATTTTATTTCCTTCTATGTAATATCTGATCTTTTGAATGGTAATTTGCTATCTGAAAATGGCACTGTTTTTTTAGATTTTTAGGGGAGTAATAAAAGAGAAAGGACAAGTTGGATTCTTTTTTTCTGGAGCAGTGGTTAGCAGATGATCAAGCTTGCTCACATAACTGGATCTTATAGAACTGTCAAAGATGAAGTAGTGAAATTCTGTAAAAAAGTTGACAGTGTTCTTTTTCCTTCCCTCCCCTTCCTCTGCCCCCTCCAAAGCTGGTTCCTATGTAGCTCTCACTGTTCAGGGACGCCCACCTGGGTCGCCCCAGATTCCACTTGCCGATTCTGAAGTCGAGTCATCAGTCATTGGACATATGTCTCCCATCATGACATCCCCTCATTCACCTGGAGCCTCTGGAAACATGGAGAGAATCACTAGTCCTGTGCTCATGGGGGTAAGAGGGGGAAACCTCCTTTATAAATGCTCAGGTTGTATAACGATGCCTTTCCTTTGTATTAAGAGTTTTGAGGTGTTGAGCTGACAAATTCAAGTTCAAGGTAGTAGAAAACAGCTTCCTAATATAAAAATTACATAATAATTTGAAATGATTATAGAGTATTAGGCTGGCAGATTTAATTAACAAATATTTAACACCTGCCATATACAAAACAGGAAGTCATTCACAAAAATACAATTAAGATACCCTATGTTCAAGGTCCTCAGTTATCTTAGAATATATAGTTTAAGAGGACAGAGGTATTTTTTTTTTGTTTATTGTTGTGTCCCCGGTGCTTAAAATATTGCTCAGCATATAGTAGATACTTAAACTTTTGTTGTTTGAGATAGAATCAAGAGTATATGAGTAATTACAGTACAAGGACAGAATGCAGACATTATGAAGGGGAAAATACTAAGTTCTATGACAATTCAGAGAGGAAGCACGTCCAGTTGTAATAAGGAAGGACTTTATGGAAAGCTATTATTTGAATTGGGCCTTAAAGAATGGGTATCATTTAAGTGGTGGCCGTGGGGAGGAAAGTAGCCCAGGTAAAAGAAGTAGAATAAGCAGAAATAAAGAGCCAAGAAAGCACTGAGTATTTGGGGGAAGTTGCCAGGACTCTCATTTGTCTGGTGCCTGTTAAGGATTGAAGCAGTGGGAGATGAGGCTTGAAAAAAGTAAGACTATTTATTTGAAAAATCATAACTACCAGGCTCATTTACATGTAACTGAGTAGACAGTAAGAATCTATTAAAATTTGAGTGGGGGGCAAGAGAGTGATGTTGACTGTAAAAGGATTTTAGGAGGGCTAATTAGATAAAATATTACAGGGTTGTGAAGCAAGGAGAGAAGAGTGAGGGAGTAGTCTTAATACTTCAGGCAGGAGTACTAGGAGTCGTGAGTGGGGATTGATAGTACAGATCCAAAGGACGGAGAGTGTAAGATCTCATTCTTGTACTTAAGGCAACTTCATTTCTCCAGCTAATAATCAATATTTAGAGTTCTCTCGAACTTAGTTTAGTAAAAGTGAAATAAAAGGGCTAAAATTTCTCTGTAACCTTTTAAGTGTCATGTCTAATAGCCTGTCTTCATAACTGCTACTTATTTTAGCTTCACTTTCCCTGTATTGGTTCTTTTTTGTTTGGTTGTTGTTGTTGTTTTTTTATCTTTTTTCTAGGAGGAAAACAATGTGGTTCATAACCAGAAAGTAGAGATTCTGAGAAAAATGTTACAGAAAGAACAGGAACGGCTGCAGGTACTAAATTAGAAGTGGGGCTGTTTACAGGCTGGTGAAAATGGGAGTGGGCATAGTTGAGTTGATGTTTGTCATGATCACAATCAAGCAGTATCATAATCAATGCCATCTGCTAATTTATTAAGAATGGACTTTTTCTATATTTCCTTGACATAAGTAATTAATTCTCAAAATATGTTTATAACTTTTCAGTTATTGCAGGAAGATTACAACCGAACACCTGCCCACAGATTGCTAAAAGAGATCCAAGAGGCCAAGAAACACATTCCTCAGCTGCAAGAGCAGTTATCCAAAGCCACAGGCTCTGCTCAGGTAGCATCGCTGTTAAAAATGCTACCCAACTTTTTGCAGGAGATTTTTCTTCTGGGAATGTGTTCGAGAGTGTTGCAGTTGCCTTTTTTAAAAGTGATTTTTTTCTAGCCTAGGCCAACAGGATGTCCTTTGTAGCATGTTAAAGAAATACTGATGAACTAAAAGAAATGTGGGCTTCTGATTCTCCGCTTGCTCATGATAGCATGATTCTTTGTTCCGTAATAATTTTAAAAAGAATTGAGTGCTTTTGCTTTGATGTGACAAACTACTAAAATGCATTTAGATGCATATATTTACATTTTTGAGGCTCATTCTGCCATTTTGTAACAGAATGGCAGTTATGTGTTTAGGAACAGAAAATTTTATAAAATGACAGGCATTGTGCTAAATGCAGAGACAAGCATTTTCTTGCTTAATTTTCACAACAAGCCTCTGAGATTAGATACAACTATTGTTTTCCCCCATTTCACATGTACAATTAGAGAACCTCAGAGAGATAAAATAATTTGTCTGAGGTCATGTACCTCAAAAGCAACAGAACTGGATTTAAACCCAGTCTGATGAATTCAAAGCACTTTCATATTCTTTACAACTATACTTTTACTGGAGTTTTAAACTAGATTTAAACAATTTGTTACATAGGTGTAAGTTATGGAGATGATGGTCTCATTAGAAAAATAGCTTAACCAGATTTATATTCTGTAATATTCAGGTTTGGAATATGAAAAGCTCCTTATAATTTATCTTAAAGCAAAATGGACATACACCATTTAAACTGAGTAAAAGCTCTTGATTTATTATGCTTCCTGAGTCTGTAAGTGAAAGCCACAGATTCTTTGAGATCATTTAGCCTCATCTCGTTTTAAAGTCAAAAAATACACACGGTTGAGAAAATTAGGGTCTACACTGGTTAAGTGACTTACACAAGGTCACGCAGCTGTAAGGTCTCCTGACTTCCTGGTTTGATGTACTTTGCATTACACAGTATTTTTTTTTTTCATTACTTTCAGTCCCATTAGCTCTATGAAAGTTTGAGTATTATGCCTCAGTAATGTTGACAGTTTTATGTTGTTATAATTACTGAGCAAAGATAACATTTTTATTTTGTTCAAACAATAAAAACGTGGTTCCTGATCTAAAAGCCTGTAATAATTTATGTTATAGTATTGTGTCTCAGAATTGGCAATTTATTGAAATTCTAGAGTATTAGAAGGTAGTTAACCAGAATCTGTAGTGTAATAATCTTTGCTATAATGGGCAGGAAATATGCATCATACAATTCAACAAACTATTTTATCTTTTTGTTTTATTCAGAAGTTTCAATTTTTATTCACCTTGCTAAATTAAGATCATGCCATTTCAGAACCACAGAATTGGTAGTTACTGATGCTTTAAATTTTTAGAGGTTTAAACTTTCCTGATCACATCAAACTGGCCAGCTTTTACCAGTCTCCAGTTAGATTGCAGTGCGAGTCTGTTTCTTTATGCAGTCAATAATTACTTTTTTTTATTGTGTTGGTGTGTGTGTGCATGTGTGTGTTTAATCTGTTTTAGGATGGAGCTGTAGTTACATCCTCCAAGTCTTTAGGTGACCCCCTGACAGTCAGTGAGGTAGAAGCAGACCCTGGTGATGGACTAGGGAGAACTGACTGCAGC
Source organism: Cryptoprocta ferox (assembly GCA_028646485.1). Lineage (NCBI taxonomy): Eukaryota > Metazoa > Chordata > Mammalia > Carnivora > Eupleridae > Cryptoprocta > Cryptoprocta ferox. The sequence goes on along the minus strand of CM053575.1, from coordinate 90,089,222 downwards.
AGTGGAGACGCTTCTCGGCCCAGTAGTGACAGCGCAGATGTAAGTGTTCTACATCTTCATCTTGTGTTCTTTACAGCTCCTTTCCATATTTGATTTTAAGTTACATGAGTAAGAGGTGTTCTCTTAGTACTTTCTTTTTATCACCACCACCTTTAATATAGCAATTCGAAGAGCAGAAATCCTGGCCACTGTTGTATATGAGCTTTTAATTCCAGAGTTCACTTTTTCCCTTAGACACACATTGCCAAATGTTTCTTTTGAGGAGGTGGAATTTCCCAGCAGGCCTCTTGTTTGTGGGTTGAGAAGTTAATAATGCTAGTGTTTTTTTTACTGAACCCAGAAGCCAACTGTTGATATCTTTAAGAGCATGTTAATATTCCATTTGTGGTCGGAGTGACTCAGTCTTGAATCATGGGGCACTTTGCCATTACAAAGAGGAAAAGCCCTAGTCCTGTTAGATAGACTTGAGTTAATAGCCGTTGTTTAGTAATGCTTTCTTGATTAACCCTGGAACTGCCAAATAAACATGGATATTTGTTAAGAAGATCATAAGAAAAAATTTCAAGGTGAATATGATGTAACACTATAGTCATATGAATACTTAAAAGCAAAGTTCACTGTTGCTGGCTCAGCAATACTTTGTAAGTGGTATGCAATGATAGGAATAATCATTAAATTAAAAGTAGACCACCCTCTTTAAAAGTGATGAGGAAAATAGTCTAAACCAGTGTTTTTGGAAACTGTGGATCATGGAGTCAGTTTAGCGGATTGGGGCTAGCATTAAAAAAGAAAGAATAGAATAGGATATAATGCTTTGCAAACGTAGATGAGGTAAGTATTACTTCTTGTGACTTTTGTTATATACACAGGTACGTGTGTATGTGTGTGTGTGTTTGTATGCTGGTTAACAATGTAAAATTTCTTCTTTTTGTAAATTTTTTTAACATTTATTTTTTGAGAGACCTAAAGAGAGTGTGAGCAGGGGAGGGAAAGAGAGAGAGAGGGAGACACAGAATCCGAAGCAGCCTCCAGGCTCGGAGCTGCCAGCACAGAGCCCGATGCGGGGCTTGAACCTATGAACTGCGAGATCATGACCCGAGCTGAAGTCAGATGCTCAACCAACTGAGCCACCCAGGCGCCCCAACAATTAAAACTTCTTATTGAAGGTTGTGGTAAAAAGAATTTGAAAGCCACCAGTTATAATCCTTATTCAGGCCACCTTTTGAGGATTAGGCCCAATGACTCAGTACTTAAATTCAGGGAAAATTTGAGGATTTTTGTTTTTTGCTTCATTTTGTTTTGTTTTGTTTTAGAAAGACAGTGCTAGCAGTCTTATGATTGGTAGATAGGCTAAAGGTTTTAATGAAAAATTTCTATTTTGACTCGAAAAAAACATTTATTGGGCATACACAACATATGCTGTAATGAGTGTTTTACATTCCTTATTTTAGTTAATTCTAAAAACAGCCTTATGAAGTAGTACTATTGTTACCATAATTTTACAAAAGAAAAAACTTAGAAAAGTTAACAAAGGGAGTTAACTAATTTGCTAACTTACCCAGATAGTATGTGCTCTGCCTATATCTAGCTCTAAAGTACCATTACCTGAAACATAAAAAGGCACTGAGGAGTAAAAATGCATAACATTTGGGAGAGCAGTGAAAATTTTGCTGGTATTTGGGGTGATGGATGGAGTGGCTAGAGTTTATCTTAGAAACAGAGGCTCAAGTTGACGTGATAGAAGGCTTCAAGTTGTCCCAGCACTACTCTGTTTTTGGGGGATCCTTTTCACATTTTCCTTTTAGAGTTCCTGCTGCTGCTCCTCTCTGTTTTCAAGGCTCATCTCTACCATTAGAGAGTTTCTTGAGAGGACAGGACAGTCTTATTTGACTCTGTGTCTCCAAATTCTTGCAGATCCTACAATCTGAATCAAGAATTCAGAACAGATGGTGCAAAAGAAAACTGAATTTTATCTGGTATTTAGAGGAATGTTACAATAAAATATGTGAGTTAGAAATATAACTTTATGGGGGTGCCTGGGTGGCTAAGTCAGTTGAACATCTGACTCTTGATTTTGGCTCAGGTCATGGTCTCATGGTCATGAGATCGAGTCCCACATCAGGCTCTGTGCTGAGTGTGGAGCCTGCCTAAGATTTTCTCCCCCCCCCCAAAAATTTAAAGAAAAAAATAAATATAACTTTATGAAACGCAGAGTGAATTGGCAAGTGTAGAAATAAACATTCCAGTGACTTGAGACTATTTGAGATGTACTTGGTGTTTAATAAGTATTTTTTTTTAATTTTTTAAAATGTTTTTTATGAGAGAGAGAGAGCGAGAGAGAGTGAGTACTGTTAGGGGAGAGACAGAGAGAGGGAGACACAGAATCTGCAGTAGTCTCCAGGCTCTGAGCTGTCAGCACAGAGCCCGACGCAGGGCTCGAACCCACGAACCCGGAGATCATGACTTGAGCTGAAATCAGACACTTAACTGACTGAGCCACCCAGGCGCCCCTATAAGTATTTGAATGAACAACAGAATGAATGAGAGTTTGGGCTTTATCTTGCTTACACTGGAGAGGCACAATCAGAAACGTGTCAATGTGGAAATGAATTGAAATAAAGAGACAGGGGGATCTGTAAGGAAAGAAGACTGCTTGGCTTAATAGGACTTTAGCAAATGTGTGCTGAACGGTTAATAAATGGTTACCATTTGTTGACTACCTACTTTGTGTCCACAGTCATGCCTACGGTACAGATACTCTTTTAAAAACTCTCATAATAATCCTAAAGAAGCAATATCACTATTTTATAGATGAAGAAATTAAAGCCAGGTAAATAAATGGGTGTTGTGGAAATCCAAGTGAGAGATAATACAGTGCAGACTAGGATATTTACTTGAACACATAACTAGTTTAATTCCTACAGGGTGTGTTCAAAGCTTAAGGTCTGCTGCATTTAGCATATGGATTTCCATGTTTGTTTCATTTGTAGTGTATTAAGACCACAGGAACCATTGGGTCTTACTGTTTTTTGAATCAGTGCTTTTCATTTTTCCCCACTTTCTGCTCACTTTTATAAAATAATATTCTCGTAACGTTTGTGACACTATTATTATTGTAAAATTCCCTGCTTATGCTCCCCTCAGAGAAGGCTGCGAAGAATACCCGTGGGCCCAGTTCTCAAAACAGAAGCAAGTACATCACAAATCATCATCTAAAATGTGGAGCATCTGTCTGATTTTTGTGAATTTGTGGCTGATGTTTTTAAAAACTTACTTTGGAATCTTTCAACCTGTTCAAAAATAGAGGCTAACATAACAATCCCTTTTGTGTCCCTGATCACCCAGCCCCAGAAGTCATCCACAAGTGCTCAGACGTGTTTTGTCTGTATCCCCCATTCTTCACACCCTCCAAATACTGGATTATTTTCAAGTAAATCCAGGCCATTATTTCATCAATATATGTCTTGAAGAGAAAAGAGGACTCTTTCAAAAATACAGGCGTAATAACATTATCAAATCAAATTTCTAAGTATGCAGTTTGATTACCGTAATTGTCTCATAATGATCTTTCTGCTGTTGGTTTATCTGAGTCAGGATCTGGTCAAGGTTTTCGGCCTTTGGTTCATAAGTCTCTTAATTTGTTATGTCCTCTTTTTTTTTTCCTTGCTGTTCTTTTGTGACAGAAACTGGGTCATATGCCCAGTAAAACAATCCACATTTTAATTGTATTTTCATGGTGTTGTTTAACATGTTCATCTCTCTAGATTTCCTGAAAGCTATTAGTGAGATCTAGAATCTTGATCAGATTAAGAGCTGTTGTTTGGCAAGAACAATTCATGGGTGGGACTGTGTATATCCTGTTACATCACATCAGGAGGTGAATGTCTGGTTGTCTTTCTCTGACTGTAAGTTTGTTTAAAGTGTCCAGATGATGTCAGTATGATTCCTTCATAATCAAGTTTTCCATTAAGCTTTTATATAATGTTTTCACCAGTCACCGTTGATCAGAATGCCTGCATCCATTATTTAATTAGTGGTTTCAAAAGGATGATATTATAATTTTGTCATTACTTCTGTATTTATTAGGTAGAATTATTTTAAAAGAAGAATTTTTCTTCCTAGCTTTTAGATTACCTTGAAGTATAGCCGATATAGAAAATGCAGGATAAATACTTGATTCTTACCCTTTATGTGCCTGTTTCCAGAGGAGTTGGTACCCTGACAGAAGCTAAAGGTCACTTGTGTGGGACGTGTCTGTGTGTGTGCGCACACACACATGTGTAATATTTTGAATTCATACATTTTAACGTACTTGCTTATTGTGTTGTAGTTTATTGTGGTCATTATTTCTTTCTGTTGCTTAAACTGTCCCTCTTTTGGGCAGTGGGAGCTCCCTCTGGTTGTCTTCTGTGTTCTTTTAACACTACCTCCCCGTAATTTTGATAACAACAAGTTATCAACAGTGCTTTCTGGAGTGACAGGATTATTCTATCTTTATCTTTTATATCTCTTGTCCAAGACCCAGAGTCATCCATTTCTCCAAGGTGGGGCTTATATTTGAAAGTACTGTTTTTATCTTGTGCTGTCTTAGCATATGTATAAATAGCATGCATTTTCCCTGTTGGCATTCACACAAAAATCTCTTGCACCTCATTTTCAGCTGCTCTGAAGAATGGCTCCCTTGCTGTGGGGTGTTCCTCATCCTCCAGAATTGAAGTTCCACACATCCTATTCTTTGTGTTTTGTATTAGGTCATCCCAAACATACCCTGCAAATTTTAGAAGAATCCACACATCACTTTCACACGATACTCACAGAAAAATAGACGGAAGCTTAATCTCATTCCTATAAATAGGCCAAAATGCTTTTAACTTGCATAGAAAGAAATAGTTGGGGGCAGAGGGGGTTAGAAGTGGTGGATAAGGACAGAGTTTGACTTTGACATAACTAGTTTGGGATACATAGTGCATCTAGTTAGGGTTATTTGGTAGAAACTAGCCCGCGGTCCTGGAGATGAAGTACAACTATTCTGTTAGTGTGATATTGTTTATCAGCATAAAACTCAAAAGGCCAGGAGAATAAGTGTCTTGCCAAAGGCAGGAAAAAATAGTAGAGTGAGGTATTATGCAAGAAAGATATTTTGTGGTTTCAGATACAAATGTGAAATCCGGAACCTTATTTTCCACCCTGTTTTTCCTTGTCCCTTTTTGGTGAGCCTCTTGAAATGAACTGAATGTCTTTTTTTAGAGTCCCAAGAGTGCCCTGAAAGAGAGGATTTATCTAGAGGAAACCCCAGAGAAAAGTGAAGTGATTCAGGACACTGTGAGTATGGAGTCTATGAAGTGACAGCGCTTCCTTTCGCTTTCCTTCTACTTCAGTAGCAAACACACCTGATATATTTGTATTTTGGGCCCATGGGGCGGGGGGGAAGTGGGGAGAGAAAAAGCTTAAATTTCATAAAGATTTGATAAATGAAGAGCTACTTCATGATAGTATTATTAAGTGTTTCAATGTTACTTTGCTTATTGTGGTAAAAAATACATAACATAAAATTTACCGTTTTAATAATTTTTAAGTATACAGCTTATAAGCTGTCACTAAGTTATATTGACGTTGTTGTACAACCATCATCATATCTGTCTCCAGAACTTTTTCATTTTCCCCAGCTCGAAGTCAGTACCCATTAAACACTGATTCCCCATTCTCCTCTCCCCAGAGCACCTACCCACCTGACAACCACTGTTTTACTCGGTGAATTTGACTAGGTTAGGAACCTTATATAAATAAGTAGCATCATACAGCGTTTGTCCTTCTGTGACTATCTTATTTCACTTAGCATAGTGTCTTCAGGGTTCATCCATGTTGTAGCATATGGCAGAATTTCCTTCCTTTTTAAGGCTGAATAATAATCCATTGCATGCACATACCACATTTGCTTATCCATTTATCTGTCAGTAAATACTTGGGTTGTTTCCACCTTTTGGCTGCTGTGAATAATGCTGCTATGGCCATGGGTATACAAGTAGATGTTCAGGTGTGTTCTTTTAGTTCTTTTGGGTATTTATTCAGAAGTGAAATTGCTGGATTTTGCATTTTCTTACATGAATACTTTTAGCATTCTGCTTTTGTTTTCTAATTAGATTTAGATAAAGTTTTATAGTAAAAGATTTAATTAAACAGCGTATTGTGATCCATCAATTATTAGCAACATAAGGGTTATTGAAAATTCAGAGACATTGAAATAACTATTAAATCAAAAGTTGTCCTCACAATCATTCTGAACAAATTTCTCTTGTTTCACCATTTAAAAAAAATTACTAAAGCCTTGGGGTTTAAAAAACAAGTAGTAAAAATGGCAGAATCAAGGTTAGAAGATGCAAATACAGAGGGCTGCAACACACTTACGGAGGGAAGACTGTAGGTACATAAAACTTCATATAACTTGTGGATACATGTGCATACCTTCAGCTCTAACTAAGATGCACATGACCCCACAAATCAGTAGAGCCCCACTGTCCTTGCTCAGCCTCAGATCCTGCACGTTCAGCTGCTGTCAGGTTTGAACCAAACTCATTCTTTCCCTGTTTCTTCCCAAATTTTTATTTCCTTAATACCATATGGCCTTTGATTTTAATATTTATGGACTTAATACATCGCATATTTTTTTACATTATACGTTAATGCCCTCACACTGCCTTTTTCCTGCTCAATCCGTCCCTGTGAGTTGACAAGTGGATGAGCTATTGCACGGGAGGGGAGATCTGCCAGCCTACATTTTCGTGTTTGCAACTTTGGTTCTTTGTTTTTATACAAAATGATTTTAATTTTGTGTGATTGCTTGAAAATTTTGTTGCATTATGCCAGCGATTTGCAACCGGGAGTGATTTTGTCCCTCCGGGAACATTTGGCAGTGTGTGGAAACATTTTTGATTGTCATGACTGGGAGGCTGCTGCTGGCATGTAGTGGGTGGGTAGAGGCCCAGGATGCTGCTAGACATCGTACAATGCACAGGACGGCCCCCACAACAAAGAATTATCTGGCCCAAAATGTCAACAGCGCCAGAGTTGAAAAACCCTGCATTATGCACTTAGGAAAATGAATTGAAAATGAAAAAAACAGGGTTCAGTGACAGCTTTCAATTATGCGACGTTAATAGAAGTCTTTGTATTAACCTCTTGACTCACTTCATCTTATCATTTCTATTCTCATTTTTCCTTTGTCTTGTTGTCTTCATTCACTTTTCCTAATCTAGCTTTTTAGAATTGTAATTATTTACATAAGCCAACTTTCTGTCTGGAACGAGGTTTATATGAAATGAATGGAGTACACAGAGATTAGAATCAGATATCCAAGAGTGTAGTGAGCAAAAGGTGTTAATTATTTCCAGAGGAAAGGATTTTTTTTCTTCCTAAGAACAGTTGATACTGTTGTGGTTTTCTTTGCTAAAGTGATTCATTGCCTTGAACATTTGAGAACCACTTCTTTGAAAGTGAAGCACTTAAAGAAAATCAATAAAATGAAATCTAGTCAGTTTAGTGAACCATTTCTTTTTGATGATTTGGCTTCATTCTTTCTCTGAATTTGACCAACAGATAATTTTTCTGTTCCTTTTCTCTGAATGTTACCAGGATACTCAATCACTCATCGGGAGTCCCTCTCCCCGTATGGCACCTCATATTATTGGAGCAGAGGATGATGATTTTGGTACTGAACATGAACAGGTGATGACTTTTTTTTCCTAAAAAACAAATTATTAATTATTTGAGATGTTTGGTTTGTTATAAAAATGAATACTTTTTGGAGATTGAAATTATATTTGTAAAGATTTGAAGCTGTATCTTAGAGCTAAGATTAATTAATTGCTTGAATCAGTTGTTTATTTTAGCTTTGACCAATAGAAATGACTTTGCTTTTAAAGCTGATAAGAAGTGATTGATTTACACTAAAGTACTTCCTTTTGGGAAAGGAGGGTGTAATTGTAAATATATATTTTTTTGATTTAAAATTCCAGTGGTTTAGAAACATGATTGGCTTGATTCTTAGTTTTGTATCCCCCAATCTTGCTAATAAACTCACTATGTTTCTAGGAGGTTTTTTGTTGTTGTTGTTGTTGTTGTTGTTTTAGTGTTTATTTTTGAGATTGAGAGACAGAGCGTAGGCGGGGACAGGCAGAGAGAGAGGGAGACATAGAACCTGAAGCAGGCTCCAGGCTCTGAGCTGTCAGCACAGAGCCCAACATGGGGCCTGAACTCAACAAACCTTGAGATCATGACCTGAGCTGATGTTGGACACTTAACCAAATGAGCCACCCACGTGCCCCTCAGAGCTTTTTAAAATAATTTTTTGGGGGCTTCTGGGTGGCTCAGTGGGTTAAGCATCTGACTTCGGCTTAGGTTGTGATCTCACATGTCATGAGCTTGTGAGCTTGAGTCCCATGTCGGGACTCTGTGCTGACAGCTTAGAGCCTGGAGCCTGCTTTGGATTATGTGTCTCCCTCTCTGCACCTTCCCCGCTCACTCTCTGTTTCTAGCTCTCTTAAAAATAAAACATTAAAAAAATTTATTTTAAATGAATAAAATTAAATAGCTTTCTGGGATTTTTCCACATAGATAAGCACATTTATTTCTTTATTTCTTTGTTTCTAATCTGTTTATCTTTTATTTCTTGTTCTTACCTTTGTTGTACTGGTTAGGAATTCCACTATGAGGTTGAATTGGAGTGGTAAGACAGGACATTCTTGCCTTATTCCTGACCTTCGGGAGAAGGGTATTTAGTCTTTCATCATTAAGTGCGATGTTAGCTATAGGTATTTTGTAGATACTTTTTATTAGGCTATGGAAGTTTACTTCTATTTCTAATTTCTGAGAGTTTTTTAAATCATGAATGAATGTTGAACTTTGTTGAATAATTGACATGATCATATGGGTTGTTTTTCTTTCTTAATTTAGTCTCTTAATATGATAAATTACATTGATATTAGATGTTGGACGAGCTTTGCATTCCGGGGATAAACCACAGTTGGTCAAATAGTGTATTTTCCTTTTTATATATTGCTGGATATTATTTTGCTGATGATGTTTACATTGTTTTTTATGGGGTATATTGGTCTGTAGTGTTCTTTTTTTAGAATGTTGATATTTGGGTATTGCTGTCCTCTTAAGATGACTTCAGAAGTGTCCCCTCCTCTTGTATGTTTTGAAGGAGATTGTGAAGAATTGGTATTATTTGTTTAGATTAACTTTCTTCTCTATTTAAACATGAGAAATTAAATGGAAATTGTGATTCAAGGATACCTTAAGTTGAACTATCAGTTTTCTGTGTTCAGTACAATTATTCTAGGAGTTTTCTTGCTTAAAATTATACATCTCCATTTTCATACTACCATTTCTGTGATTAGCTCAAAAGAAAAGGAAGACACTTATTTCATTATTAGGCAAAAAGCCTCCCATTATATTTTAGAAGTGTTGGTACACTGGTTTTTTACCTACTGGTTCGTAGACATCTGAGCTCCTCAGTAATTATCTATTGAACTTGCATTCTCCTAAGATGATCTTTCTGCCAAGCTATTTCCAAGAGATTATTAATTTCCAGAGGGAGAGATTCCATAAGCCTATGTGCTCATAAGTTCCAGTGAAATTTTTAAAATCTTGAATTTTTTTTAGGATATGTCAGAGTGAAATTTCGGTAGTTGTGTTTAACTGAGCTTACCTTACATTTGCATCTGTGTGGTGGGGTTATTGACGTATCATTCTTTTTCTAGATCAATGGGCAGTGCAGCTGTTTCCAGAGCATTGAACTGCTAAAATCTCGCCCTGCTCACCTGGCTGTTTTCTTACACCATGTAGTTTCCCAGTTTGACCCTGCAACGTTGGTAATGTATTTGACGATTTAGCCAATTCAGAGTTCCTACATTGATTCTTGTACTATAAAACTTTGTACTTCTGCAAGATGAGTTTCTAAGCATATATGGATAGATATGTAACATAGTTAAAAAGTTATTAATTTATTTTTTTAAACTGCATGGTAATGATTACATTGTTTGTAGTGGCCTACTTATTCAAAACTTTGCTACTCCATGAAGATCTAGCAGATTATATTTTTCATGATTTCTCACTTTCTCTTTTCCATTTCTTCCTCTACTACAGCTCTGTTATCTCTATTCAGACCTATATAAGCAGACCAATTCCAAGGAGACTCGTCGTGTCTTCCTCGAGTTTCATCAGTTTTTCCTGGATCGATCCGCAGTAAGTTACCAAGTTGATATTATGTCATCTGTGGTGTCATACGTTGAGTTATTGGTCTCCTACTTCCAGTCTTCCCTCTCCTGTTTTTGGACATTATTGTTTTGGACTTTCTGACATCTATATTTATCTCAGTTACTAATTAATCTTGACGGTTACTCTTATTGTTTCTCAATTAGCTGTAGGCTCTGAAGTCTCACAGTAGGTTTTAGGGGGTATACGCATACATTTGGGTTCATACATGTGCATAATTAGGATAAGAGAGTGAAAAAGAGCACACAAATGATATACACATATATTGGGATCCAAAGGATAATACTGGCATAATGAACTCTGTTTGGCCTCTTTGAAGTTTGGAGGCACAAGTTTAACTAGAAAATGGTGGGAAAGTCTTACATAAATGATAATAGTGTTTATTTTATTTTACCAGGAGAAGTCTTTATAAGGTTTTTAAACTAATGAGTTTTATTATTCTTGGCCTTGTGGTAGGGTAAGTTCCAGCCTGTAATAGTCCCTGGATAATGGTGCTGCGATTCCTGAGGCCTCTTCCTCGTTTGCTCCCCTCTTCCATGACTGTCACAGCTTCCCTCTCCTGAAGCCTCATCGCCTCCTCTCGTGCCCTTTCTCAACTCATGACCTTGCTGTTTCTTTGAGAAATGTGAAGTATCCGCACGCGAACTTCTACCAGATAATATCAGCTGCCTTCATCATAGTATATGCTCTGCCCTTTCTCCTGATGCTGTGGAGAGACTGTCTTGTTTTATCCAAAGGCGACTCTTCCCCTGTTTACCTGGACTGCATTTCCTTCTTCCTACTCAACAACATTATCTGGCAATTGCCATCCTTCTCTCTGATATCATCAATTTTTTGTTTTCTGTTGAATCATTCACATTAGCATGCAAACACTGTGAGTTTACCAATCCTAAAACAGACATATCCAGAAACATTTTTGTCTCCACTTCTTCCTCCAGCTCTTACCACATTTTCTTTGTATTCCTTTACAAAGTTGCCTGCACACCTATACATTGCAGGATACAGTTACCTTCTCAGTGAGGCCTTCCCTGACCAACTACTTGAAATTTTATCCCCTTCACTTTCTGTCACCTGTCTTGTGTTATTTTTGTCCATAGAACTTTTGTTTGTTTATTTTGTCTATATTCTTACTCTTCTGCCCCGAATGTAAAGCTCCATTAGGGCAGATATTTTTGTTTTGTTTGTTCATTGCTGTTTCTCCAACACTGAATAGATTCTGGAAGAGTGGTCACTCTGATATTTATTGAGTGAATTAGTTAGGGTTCTGATTATACTGCCATTGTTTAAAATATTATAGGGGCACCTGGGTGGCTCAGTTGGTTAAGCAATCTGACTCTTGGTTTTGGCTCAGGTCATGGTCTCATGGTTCATGGGTTTGAGCCTCATGTCAGGCTCTGCGCTGAGCACAGAGCCTGCTTAGGATTCTCTGTCTCCCTCGCTCTCTGCCCTTCCCCTGCTTGCTCTTTCTCTATCTCAAAAATTTAAAAATAGACTTAAAAAATAAAATATTATACATTATGTTCATTAAGATAATTTACTTCCATGAAGAATTGATAGTATGTTGAAATATTTGAATTTCACATTTCCTTTTTTTTTAATTGAAGTACGGTTGACATTCAATATTATATTAGTTTCAGGTATACAACATGATTTGACAATTGCATATATTATATATAATGCTCACCATGATAACTGTAGTTACCATCTGTCACTATACAAAGTTATTACAGTATTATTGACCTGTATTTCCTGTGCTATACGTCTCATCCCTGTGACTTATTTTTTTATTTTTCTTGTAAGTTTTGATTCCAGTTCATTAGTATACAGTGTTATATTAGCTGCAGTGTACAGTATAGTGATTCAACAATTCCATGTATCACCTGGTGCTCATCACAAATGCACTTTTTAGTCCCCATCACCTCTTTAACCCATCCCCCACCCCACTTCCCTCTGGTAACCCTCAGTTTGTTCTCTCTAAGAGTCTGTTTCTTGGCTTGTCTTTCTCTTTTTTCCCCTTTGCTCATTTGTTTTCTTAAATTCCACATATGAGTAAAAATCATATGGTATTTGTCTTTCTCTGACTTATTTTGCTTAGCATTATACTCTGTAGCTCCATCCATGTCACAGCAAATGGCCAAGATTTCATTCTCTTTTATGGCTGAGTGATTTGCATTGTACATACATGTGCCACATCTTCTTTATCCATTCATCAATTGATGGACACTTGGGCTGCTTCCGTATCTCGACTATTGTAAATAATGCTGCCATAAACATAGGGGTGTGTGTATCCCTTTGAATTAGTAATGTTCTTATATTCTTTGGGTAAATACCCAGTAGTGCAATTGCTGGATTATAGGACAGTTCTATTTTTAACTTTTTGAGGAAACTCCATACTGTTTTCCAGAGTGGCTGCGCCACTTTGCATTCCCACCAGCAGTGCCTGAGTGTTCCTTTTTCTCCATATCCTCGCCAATACCTGTTGTTTCTTGTGTTGTTGCTTTTAGCCATTCTGACAGGTGTGACTCATTGTAGTTTTGATTTGCATTTCCTTGATAGTAGTGATGATGAGCATCTTTTCATGTGTCAATTGGCCATCTGGATATCTTCTTTGGAGAAATGTCTGTTCATGTCTTGTGCCCATTTGTAATTGGATTGTTTTTTGGGTGTTGACTTTTATAAGTTCTTTTTATACTTTGTATATGCTAACCTTTATGGGATATGTCATTGCAAATATCTTCTGTTTTGTAGGTTGTCTTTTAGTTTTGTTGGTTGTTTCCTTTGCTGTGTAGAAGCTTTTTAATTGAGATGTTGTCCCAGTAGTTTATTTTTGCTTTTATTTCCCTTGTCTCAGGAGACGTATCTAGAAAAAAATTGCTACAGCCAATGTCCAGGAGGTTACTGCTTGTGTTCTCATCTAGTATTTTTATGGCTTCGGGTCTCACATTTAGGTCTTTCATCCATTTTGAATTTATTTTTGTGCATGGTTTAAGAAAGTGGTCCAGTTTCATTCTTCTGCATGTTGCTGTCTAGTTCTCTCAACACCATTTGTTGAAGAGACTGTCCTTTTCCTGTTAGATATTCTTTTCTGCTTTGTTGAAGATTAATTGACCATATAGTTGTGGATTTATTTCTGAGTTTTCTATTCTGTTTTAATTGATCTGTGTGTCTGTTTTAGTGTCAGTACCATATAGTTTTGATAACTACAGTTTTGTCATATAACTTGGAAGTCTGGAATTGTGATACCTCCAGCTTTGCTTTTCTTTTTCAAGGTTGCTTTGGCTATTTGGAGTCTTTTATGGTTCCATACAAATTTTAGGATTCTTTATTCTAGTTCTGTGAAAAATACCATTGGTATTTGATAGAGATTGCATTAAATATGTAGATTGCTTTGAGTAGCATAGACGTTTTAACAATATTTGTTCTCCTAAACTTTGAGCATGGAATGTCTTCCCATGTCTTTGTGTTGTCCTCACTTTCCTACATAAGTGTTTTATAGTTTTCAGAGTACAGGCCTTTCACCTTATTAGGTTTATTCCCAGGTATTTTATTATTTTTGGTGCAGTTGTAAATGGGATTGTTTTCTTAATTTCCCTTTCTGATGCTTCATTATTAGTGTATAGAAATACAACAGATTTCTGTACATTGATTTTGTATCCTGTGACTTTACTGGATTTGTTTATCAGTTCCAGCAGTTTTTTGGTGGAGTCTTTTGGGTTTTCTATATATTTCATGTCATATGAAAATAGTGAAAGTTGAGGCGCCTGGGTGGCTCGGTTGGTTAAGCACCCGACTTCAGTTCAGGTCATGATCTCACAGTTCGTGGGTTCGAGCCCCACGTTGGGCTCTGTGCTGACAGCTAGCTCAGAGCCTGGAGCCTGTCTTCAGATTCTGTGTCTCCCTCTCTCTCTGACCCTCCCCTGCTCATGCTGTCTCTCTCTCTCTCAAAAATAAATTAAAAAACATTAAAAAATAAATAAAATAAAATCAATTTTGAAAATAGTGAAAGTTTTACTTCTTCCTTACCAATTTGGATGCCTTTTATTTCTTTTTGTTGTTTGATTGCTATGGCTTGGGCTTCCAGTGCTGTGTTGAATAGAAGTGGTGAAAGTGGATATCCTGTCTTGTTCCAGACCCTTAGGGGAAAAGCTCTCAGTTCTTCCCTATTGAGTAAGGTGTTAGATATGGTTTTTAAAATATGGCCTTTAGTATGTTGAGGTACGTTCCCTCTGAACCTACTTTGTTGAGGGTTTTTATTATGAATGGATGTTGTACTTTGTGACTTATTTATTTTATAATTGGAAATTTATACCTCATAATCCCCACACTCATTTCACTTATCTCCCACCCTGTTTCCCCTCTGGCAACTATCACTTTTCTCTGTATTTATGAGCCTATTTCTGTTCTTTGTGTTTGTTTGCTCATTGGTTTTAATTTTTAGGTTCCACGTATAAATGAATTATATAGTATTTGTCTTCTCTGTCTAGACCATTTTCTTTGCATGATACCCACTTGGTCCATCATGAGGTTGTGAGTGGCTAGGTGTCATTCTTTTCTATGGCCAAGTAATAATTCCACTGTGTATATCTACCATATCTTCTTTATCCATTCATCTATTGATAGATACTTAGGTTCTTTCTGTATCTTGGCTGTTGTAAATAATGCTGCTGTAAACATAGAGGTGCATGTATCTTTTTGAACTAGTGTTTTCATTACTTCGGATAAATCCCCAGAAGTTAATTTCACATTTCTCAAGAACTCCAAGCTAAGTCAAATCTTTATTTTGCTGCTTGTGATCTTACTAAATTTATTAATATTACAGTGTAAGAAACCTGATAGATTCATTTGCTAATTATTCTTTTATATCACAGGTGGTTTACTTATTTCATATAAATACAGAAATGAGCATGTATATACTTTTTTACGTTTATGCTAGCAATACTTCTATGAGAGTTGATTCAAGCTACTGTGTGACACCTTCAGTGAAAGAGAAGGCTTTGAAATCCGTTTCACTGTTCTTCAGATGAATATTAGAGATCTCATAATTTTCAGCAGACTTACTTTTTAATGTTAAGCTTAAGATCTTACAGGAATTGTTTAAGTTCTCAGAGTGTATGACACGTACGTATAAATTACAAAGTAAGCATGAAGAGGTTAAGATACTTTCTCTAAATACAAAATAAGTTTTTTCCCCAAGACATTTCCCAGATTGATGAGAGGGAAAACACAGCTATGTGGTAATGGGACTGGAGACTGCAGTTATTATGGGGAAAATCCTAGGTGAGAAGAAGTTAATTATGGTTACCTTAGTTGGTTCAGTAGTAAGAACTACAGATGGTATTGGAGATTTAATACGGCAAAGGCTCAACATTGACATCTAGTACCTTCTCATTGGGGCATGAATGTTGTGAGGGTTCTTTAACTTTACATGGGAAATTACTGGTAACACGTGGTTGGGAGTCTCAAGTACAGTGAAAAAAAGAGTCATGGTTATATATATATGACTAATATATACACAGTTTCGGTATTAGCTATATAGCTATATTGATTGAAATGATGTATATAACTGATTATATTAACCAGTGATTATAGATATTTCCTGTATATGATCCTTGGGGAAAGGGTTTATTTTCATGTTGAAACAATGGGACCTTCCAGAGCTGTGAAATTTGGATGGGATAAGTGAGCTTATTAAACCTGAGTGTGATTGTAAAAATAGTTATCCAAGTTGTATCTCTTCACTTTATACAAGTCCTTATATATATACATCTTGAAAATTCCTTGGTGTCGTTTCACTTTTTGTTTGCATTTTTGTTTTAGCACCTGAAAGTTTCTGTTCCTGATGAAATATCAGTAGATCTAGGTAAGTTTGGAGTATCAATATCCTGAAGAATTATGTCTCTGTTAGATATGTAGCACAACTCATCTCTAAAGGTTTTATCTGTCACGTGGTAACTAGTAGATCATTTGAATCACAATGGAAATAGAGTCTATGATACATTAAAGGTATGTGAAATGGAATTGTGAGGTAAAAAACAAAATACCCCGAAGACTTTCTCTTTGTCTTACTCCGAGTTTGCACCAAATAGCATTGATATGTTGCCAGTTATAATGCAAGGAATATACCTTCACATTCCATAACTCCTTGCCTTTTCTTTATGCAGAAAAAAGAAGACCTGAGCTTATACCTGAGGATCTCCACCGCCACTATATCCAAACTATGCAGGAAAGAGTCCACCCAGAAGTTCAGAGGCACTTGGAAGATTTTCGGTAATCTTAGTGGTAGATATAAACTGATAATGGTTATTCTGAATTACCTTTCTGTTTAGGTATGAAAAGGTTACACATTAAGTCCTTGGCTTAGCATATGGTCTTTATCACTGTGATTAAAACATAATGAACATCTGGAGTTGAAGAGTTGGCATGGTACGTGAGTCCACAGTCCCCATTCCATATGCTCTCAGGATTTGAGCTCAGTGCACTTCTAGGCTAAGCGTGTTCCTTCAGGAAGTGTGTTCTGTCAAGTTATCGCGTCTAGAATTCTTTTCCTCTGGTGTCCTAGGTGACAGGGGCCCCAAAATCGAAAATTGTGACATTTTGCCTGTTGCTAGAAACTCATAGCCATAGAAACTCTGATGAAACATCTCCAGAGGGAGATGATCCTTCTCTAGGCCACCTCAGGAAGCTTCTCCTGTTCCCTTTAGGCAGAAACGTAGCATGGGACTGACCTTGGCTGAAAGTGAACTGACAAAACTCGACGCGGAGCGAGACAAGGACCGGGTAACTTTGGAGAAGGAACGGGCATGTGCGGAGCAGATTGTTGCCAAAATTGAAGAAGTGTTGTAAGTAACAGAAGCGTGTGCAGACGCACCCTCTCTCTTGAGACACTCTTTGAACAAACTCAGAAGGGGAATCAGACTGTGTATGTGGAGCCATGTATTTTGGCTTTAATGTTTTAATTTTTAAATTTTGCCGATGTTTTAGAAAAGTTCTTGTGTTTCTTTTTCTGGGTATTGGTAAAATGAGTGACTATAAAATGTCTAACTGATCAAAAACACTTTCAGTGGTTTCAGTTCATGGGCTTTGAAACTGTTTGAGGCCAGAAAACATTTACAGTTGATGACATGAGTGAGAAGAGCCTGTCGTCCATCCCATGGAGGGTTAGGGTTCTTCTGCTATTTCAGGCCAGGTGACAGAGGTTGAGCTCTGTTCTGTTGCTTCAGGTATCTGAGTTAACAGCAACTCCTTCATTAAACCTTAATATTTAATTTTGAAATATTTTTATTTTTAGGATGACTGCTCAGGCTGTAGAAGAAGATAAAAGGTAATATAACTGAGTTTTTTTCCAATAATTTTACAAAAAAAGAACCTGTCTTTTCTCCTGTAAGTCCTAAATTATGATTTATTTCTCTTAACTTGAAAATATAGAGTGTCTCCCTCTGGTGGCCTCTATTTTACTCGACTAATATTCTAGTGTCCTGAGTAGAGTCCTTTTCTATTTGCAACCAGTAGATACCTGCTTAGTTTTTCCTTGATGAATGAATTAGAAGAATTCCAGTATTGGGTTTTTTGAAGTCATTTCATGTCTTTATTCTACCCACCCTCCCTTCTCAGAGTCCTCATTTGACTTAATCCTTTTCCTCCAGTTCAACAATGCAGTATGTTATCCTTATGTATATGAAGCATTTGGGAGTAAAAGTGAAAGAACCTCGAAATTTGGAGCACAAACGAGGTCGGATTGGATTCCTTCCAAAAATCAAGGTAAGACTGGATACTAGCATGTTCTGATCTCTGTGCTTCTTTACACGGGGTTGCAGTGCCTTCCTTCGTCTTAGTGTTTACTGTTTCCGCAAGTTAGTGCTGGGCGTGCTAATGCATGTAAGACAGGAAACTAAAAAATCCAGAGCGAGATCCAGGCCTGTAAACTAGTGATCAGATAGTGTGAGGAGTGCAGGTAGCATTTATGCTGAGTGCCGTCCCAGCTCTGTCACGGCCTCAGTCTTTGCTTTTATGGCACCAGTCACAGTTTGTGATTATTTGTGTTTCTGTTTAGTTTTTGTCAGACTGTGCAGCTCTGTGAGGGCAAGGACCTCCTTCATCATGTCCCTAGCTTTTAGCACAGTGCTGTCACACAGGAAGGGCTTACTGTTTGTTCAATGGAGGAACGAATCGCTTGGAACAAGCTCCCAGTGAAACTACCTTTTGTTTTCCAAAATTGTCAGCTCGAAACGCGTTGAAAAGATGTCTTGAGTTTGATGTGTACATGGTACTGGGTGCCGGCTTAGATCTAATGAGTGCTGCGTGTGTGCGTCTCTCACTTACATTTAACCAGTTCTTTCAGCTGGCCGTTAGAATTACGTTTCTGTGTTTGAGAGCAACAAAAGAACTCCACTCTCTTGCGTGTCTCTTATCTCTCTGATTGCACCTCGACTCTAGCAAAGTATGAAGAAAGATAGAGAAGGCGAAGAAAAAGGGAAGCGCAGAGGATTCCCCAGCATCCTGGGACCCCCAAGGAGACCCAGTCGTCATGACAACAGTGCAAGTAAGTTAAGTTGGAAATGGCGCGTTCTCACCAGCTCCTGCCACCTTCCCTTCAGAGGCTCAGCTAGCTGGAATGAATTGCTGGAGAAAGGTGTTCTTGAAATGATTACACTGAACTTTCAGTGTGCCTTGTTGGCATTCAAGGTTATTTCTGAGCTAACTATCCTCACGTGGCTCTATAATTATCTTAACCATCTTCTTTAGGGGCACCTGGGTGGCTCAGTCGGGTAGGCGTCCAACTTCCTCTCAGGTCATGATCTCACGGTCTGTGGGTTCAAGCCCTGCGTCGGGCTCTGTGCTGACTGCTCAGAGCCTGGAGCCTGCTTGGGATTCTATGTCTCCCTCTCTCTTTGCCCCTCCCCAGCTGGTGCTCTGTCTCGCTCTGTCTCAAAAATAAATAAACATTAAAAAAATTTTTTTAAATCTTTAATTGTAGTGTCCTCTCAGTTGTCCATAACGTAATTTACTTACCTATTCTGATTTTATTTGCATTCAACTTCTGTTTGTTAAATTAAAAAAACAAAACGTGCGTGGATTTCTCCACCATTCTTTGTTTAATCTTTTTATACACATATTACTCACTCCCTCCATACTTCTACAATTTCTCCACCTCTCCATTGTGCTTTATTTCCTGATCTCCCTCCACCCTCAGGCCTAATGGAGAGAGATCAGGCCTTTGTGGGAGAAGTAGGGAGGGTGGTACCACCGGGAGGGAAATTAGGTCATGCAGTGGTCTTCAACTGGGCAACACCACATTTGAAAACATTGGCAAGGCTGGAGTGGGGGTGGCATTGTGGTAACAGTGATACTGGATGTTCGACACAATGAGGAATTCTCAAATACCAGTAGTGCCCCTTGTTGAGAACCACTGAGAAGAAGGAGGAAATATTTAGAGAAGAGCTTGAGGAGAATGGAGTATTTCTTTATATATATATATTTTTTTTCTTTTTTGGAGAGAGGGAGTGTATATGTGAGCAGAGTAAAGGGGCTGAGGTAAAGAGAGAGAATCTTGAGCAGGCTCCACGCTCAATGAGCATAGAGCCTGACGTGGGGCTCAATCCTATGATCCTGGGATCATGACCTGAGTTGAAATCAAAAGTTGGAGGCTCAATCGACTGAGCCACCAGGTCCCCCAAGAATGAAATATTTCATAGGTGCTGCTCATGAGTTCCAAGGGATATAGAAGAAGAATTTTAGGAATTAGGGAAGGAAGAATTTTAGGATCAGGGATACACAGAGCTCTGTGAGGATATGCAGTACTATGGGGGGTGATGACCTGCACTGATGCAAACAGGGATGATGAGCAGACTGCGGATTAATCTCGATGGTCTCTGAGGCACGTTATGATGATACAGCTGTGAGTACTGGGTGGGGGGCCACGGGCTTGCCAAGGCTCACAGAAGGCTCCATCTCCACTCTTACAAGTGAGCACAGTTCTGTGTGCGTCTGTCTCTGTCTCTCAGCACACTCCCTCCCCCACCAGTGCTCTCATCTCCTTTTCTCCCTCTTGTCTCTCCCTCTCATCTGCCACCTTCTCCTCCCTTCCTCTTCCACCCTTCTCCACCTTCCCCTGCCTTCCTTTCTCTTTCCCTCCCTCCTTTTCTTTCTTTCTTCCTATCTTCCTTTCCCTTTTTCCTACCTTCCTTTCTTTTGCTCTCTCTCCCTTCATTTTTCTCTTTCCTTCCTTTCTTCACTTTTCTTTCTTTCATTTCTTCCTGTCTTATCTATCCATCTATCTCTCACCCAGTAGTAACTGATAAATATTTTTCTAGGGCCCACCATGTTCCAGACAATTTTTAGATCCTTTACATCTTCTTCTTCTTTTTTTTTTTAAGATTTTTGCAAGATAAATTATTAACGATTGCTTTCTGTTCAGTTGGCAGAGCTATGGAACTGCAGAAGCAGCGGTACCCTAAGCACTTATCCACGCCGTCTTCTGTGAGTCCTGAGCCTCAGGACTCTGCCCGGTTGCGCCAGAGTGGGTTAGCAGGGGAAGGAACAGACGCTGGGTACCTGCCAGCCAACTCCGTGTCCTCCGGGGCTTCCGGGGCCGCTCTTTCCCAGGAAGGAGGGAAGGAGAATGATCTGGGTGAGCTAATGCTGTAGTGCAGCTTAACTGAGTCTCAGGAGTTTAAAACAGTCAGCAGTAGAGTGGCATATTATTTTTAATCAAGGCTGAATCCCCGTTTAACTTCATTTTAACATTTTAATATCTTCTACAGCTGGTGGTAAATCTGTGCTAAGTGATAATTTTGAATTCTTACCAATTCAGAAATATTGATCGAGCCCTCAGTCAGGCATTAGCTCTGTATCCGATGCTAGGACACAGAAATGACACTTAGACTCTTGCCCTGTGCTGCTTAGTCCCTTGGGGAGATAGTGACACCAATAAAAAATTCAGATTGTGCCCGATCCAGTAATGGAAGGGTAAAAGAAGTGTTGAGGGGATTTAGTAGCTAGAAGCAGACATGGGGGGAGGCTGAAGAAGACTTTTTTAAAAACCTGAGATACTAGAGATTTATTTTTTTATACTATAGGGAAGCCAGGAAAGAGGAGGAGGTTGGAGGTGCAGGGAATGGACTGTATATAATGAATAGGACAGAGTTTGGAGAAGGAGAGACGAGATGAGAGGCAGAGGGTGTGTGAAGGGCAGGGGAACTTGAGGAGTAGAGGAAGATGTGAAGTAATTGTAGATCACTGGGAAAAGAGCTTATTACCGTATTTCTTCAGACTTGTTATAATGGTTTTCTTAAGCAAGTGAGCTGGGTGAATCTGATTTTATTTGGAGAAGGGAATGCCTATCTCTATGAGTGATTTTGGAAGCACTTCAGTTTCTGGCATAACAAGGTCGCGGATAAAGCTATGGGAGCGGTCACTGAAATGGCATAGAGGAGGTCACTAGAACTGAAGAAAGTAAGGAACCCAGAAGCCAGGGGGTTGAATATCTTAACATCCCTGGGTTTTGAGGTCACCTCATGTGATATCAGCAGAGAGAGAGAAGCTGTGAGTCAGCAGCCAAAGGTTCAGTATTGCTAGATGATTGCCGTGAGCAGGGAGAGCATGTGATAATATTTAGGAGTGAGAGGTCAGGCAGCAAGAGATTTTTATAGGAAGGAAAGATAATGGTCTGAGAGCAGTATTGAGGAACAGGGTATCTGGCTCATCTCTGCCCTGAAGTACACAGTGTCCGATGGAAACATCGGTCTCCGTTTGAGAGGACTGTTGCAGAAGAGGCAATCCCCAATGGGATAGGCAGGTTTTTATTTAAGACAAAGAAGGAGGGGTGACATTTGTAGAAAACTCTGGAGGTGTTATCTTATATGGAATTCTGAAGATGTTGGGTTGAGTACATGCATTAATTCAGGGCTCCTAGCTCTCACTGAAATAAAAACATGGCAGATGGGTAACCAATAACAAATAAATGGAAACCATGAAGAGAAAGGAAGTGGAGGAAGAGAACATGTTATCAACAAGTAAGAGATTTCAGCAGAGTTTGGGGAGATTATAAGTGCACAAGAGTGGTTTGATGGGTAAACATCAAACAGAGAGGAAGCTGGAGTCCATAATTTGTACAAGGGGTCCTAGATGGGGAGCCGGCCTGCCCATTAGAACCCTGCAGAGACCGTGGGCTCAGCAGTTGGCATGTGTTCCATGGAGTGCATGAGCAAGAGATAAAGCTGAAAATAATGAATTAATTGAAGGCCTGTAATCAAAACAATGATGTCAGCAGTTTCTGATCCTCACATTGTAAAATGTGAGCTGTCTGTCATTTATGTACCAGAAGAGCCATGAGTGTGTTCTCTTTTAGAGGAGTTGAATGAGTTGTGTAGGGAGAGGTGGGTAGGTCCTCCATGACATTAGTGCCCTGGAGTTCTAACATTTGGGGGCCTGAAGCCTGACAGTAGACATGCCAGGGTCTCACCCTGTCCAGAGAGCTCCCATCTGAAATGGATCTGGTTCTATAGAGCTGCAAAGGAAAGCCCCAGCAGCTACTCAAATACCAATAGTATTACTCACTCTTGGAAAAATGTGCTTGTTAGAGCCAAGACCTAAGATAATACTTAATGCCAACCCTATTGATGGCATAAAAAAACGAACAAATACGAAATAAACAGAAAAACTGTCCCTAGCAGAAAACGGTAATATTATTATACCTATAAAACAAGAATAACAATGCTATCAAAAAGGAACTTTCAGAAACTAAAAAGAAATGATTTAATATAACCATTATAATACAATAACTACCATATTAGTTATCAACTGCTTTGTGATAACCACCTCAAAACTTCATAGCTGAACACAAAAAACACTTATTATGTCACATTTTTGGTGGATGAGGAACTTGAGAGCAGCTTAGTGGGGCAGTTCTGTCTCATGTGGTTGCAGTCAAGATGGATGTTAGTCATCTGAAAGCTTAGCTGGGGCCGGGAGACCTGCTTCTACGCTCACGGAGTTGGCTGGTGGCAGGGGGACTTAGCTCCTTGCTGGAGGCCTTGGCTTCTCACCACATGGGCTTCTCCATGGAACTGCTTGAGTGTTCCATGACACGGTGGCCAACTTTCTCTGGAATGATCCAAAAGAGAGAGCAAGAAAGGGGCCTCACTATCTTTAATGAGTTAGTCTCTGTGGGTGCACATAGTCACTTCACCAAGTTAGAAGCAAGCCCGCAAATCTAGCTCACACTCAAGGAGGGAAGAATTAGGCTCGACCCCTGAGGGAAGGGGTATCAAAGAATTCATGCACATAATTTTGAACCACCAGAGCTTCCAAGAATTAAAAAAAAAAGTCTATAAAAATCAAGTCAAGGAAACAGTTCAGAATGTATATCAGAAATACCAAGAGACAGAAATTGGAGAGACAAGAATTATGTAGAGACCCACTTGAGAAGTTCTACATCTGTCTGTTTGATGAAAGATCAGCAGAGGAAATGGAGGAGAGACAATTAGAGAAATGATAAGAGAGACCGTCTCGGGGTGAAGAAGAATAGTTGTCTTCAGACAGAAAGAGTTCACTGGGAACCACCTACTATGAATAACAAGAACAGTAATAATAACAAGAGCCATACCTCAAATGTCTCTGGAAATTTCCATGCACCAGAGATAAAGAGTCCTGAAAGCTTTGAAGGGAAAGAAAATGGGGATTATGCTGCATCACACTTCTCATTATAACATGAGGGGCTAGAATATAAAGGAGCCATGCCTTTCAACTTGCTGAAAGAAAATCACTGAACTTAGAATTCTCTATCTATCCAAATTACCCATCAGAAATGAAGGAAGATACAAAGACATTTTCAGATATGCCAGGATTCAGAGTTTAACTGAAATGCACCCTTTCCTTGAGCATGATTTGAGATACACACTCTGGCAAAATGAGAGAAAAATTAAGAAAGAAAATGTTATGGGATCCAGGAAATGGTGGAAACAACCCAGGAAAGTGGTGACGGGCAGGCAGTTCCCGGACAGTAGTGATGTCGCAGGCCAAGGGAGCATCCACGCCAGACTGGAGCACGAGAACTAGAAGATAAGAAAAAGGGAGATTCTCAGCAGGTGATAGTATGATGTAGCAAAGGAAAAACTCTGAGACTTGATAATATGATAGTGCTTTGACAGCCATAAAATAAAGCCATCTAGAAATGCTAAGTAAAACAGTTGTTCAGGAAAGTTATATCATCATTTAAATGTGAAACAACATAATAAGTGGCATAATCTTGAAGTAGCTGATGGAGTGCCTGACCTTGATGCAGTGAGCATTCTATTTTTCATGACCCATGAGTTGCAGCTTTGGACCAGCAGAAAAGGAAACATAATCCTAACTAATATCCCTCTTAACCTGGCAGGAATAATATGCATATGTAATATGTTGTATGTTCTATTTTGTGTGTGACTATGCTGACACAGTAATGTAAGCACTCTGTTGGTTTTCAGGCTTTTAGAATCCACCTAATAGGCAAGGCATAGAGTATTTATTTGTGGCCATAGATCATGGAAATGTAAAAATTCCATCTAATGATATAAGTAAAAATGTAGTTGAAAGAAATGAAGGGTAGAAGGAGGAAATACAAGTAAAGGGAAAGATATGGATACCAAATACCTAATTTGATATAGGAGAGAGTTAAGGTACTAACTTCTTGATGGAATAAAAATATAGATATAATTCTATCATTTAAACTTAGGTAATAACCAGTAATTTGGATAGTAATAACAATATAATTATTACCCATCGGGAAGAAATGGGGGGAAAGTGAAGGTGGAAAGTATAAGTGAGCAAAATCCTCAGGAGGAGAAATAGATATTACCTAAAGGTAGTAAATCAAGAAAAAGAAGTATGAGGTTATTATTTCAAACTGGACCACCAAAATAACTAAAATTTTTTTGGAAAAGATGGGCACACAGGTTAGAAAATGGTAAAGAAAGAAAATGTTTCTCTTCTGGGTTGTTTACGTGTCTTATGTTGGTTTTTAAAAGTTGCTTAAAAATAACATTCCTGTTTATTTTTTAGTGCATTTAAAAATTTTGTATATTAGAATTTTGATTCTAGCTAACCTATAATTGAATTAAGAATGTGTAATGGATGGATTGAAGCTCTCCTTGGAGACTGATTTTTTTGGAATCGTTGTCTTCATTAACACCATCTGAGGGTCTGACTTTCCATCTGACTTTCGTCTTTTCAGGATCAAAGCAAGTTGGAGAAACACCCATGTCCGGAGACTGCCTGGATGGCGCCCCTCGCACTCCCAACACCATCTTTGATTTCCCACCGCCTCCGTTAGACCAAGTGCAGGAGGAGGAGTGGGAGGTGGAAAGGTAATTCAGTGATATCTTACGGAGGGTGGATAGGACAACTTCAACTATTTCATTGTCTAGTATTCCTGTACTTTGTTAGTGTTTCCCCCACATGTGGTTTTTGGAAAAGAACTAGAACTTTTTGCTAGTAAATCTTAGACAGGTACTGAAATGTTTTTAATTTATTTTATATTCAATCATTATAATTTCCAGAAGAATTATTTATTAGCCACTGTAGTTTAACCCAGTTTTGAGTATCTCTGGCATAAATTTCTTTTTCTTCTCCTTTTTATTGAAGTATAGTTGACATGCAATGTTACTTGAGTTTCAGGCGTACAACATAGGGATTGGACAAGTTTATATGTTATATTGTGCTGGCCACAGGTGTAACTGCCGTCTGCCCCCCCACAACAGCTGTTACAACACCATTGACTGTGTTCCCTCTGCTGTGCCTTTCACTTCCCTGGCTTACACACTCCACTAACTGGAAGCCTGGACCTGTCACCCCCTTCACCCATTTTACCGATCCCCTAACCACCTCTTTTCTGGCAATCACCAGTTTGTTCTGTATTTATAGGTCTGTTCCTGCCTTTTTTCCTTCTTTGTTCTTTTGTTTTTTAGATTCCACGTATAAATCATATGGTATCTTTCTCTGTCTTACTTCACTTAGCATAATACCCTCTAGGTTTATCCATGTTGCCGTCACACATGGCAACATCTCATATTTTGTTATGGCTGAGTAATATTCCACTGTGTATATATATCACATCATTATTCATCTATTGATGCACACTTAGGTTGCTTCCATATCTTGCCTGTTGTAAATCATGCTGTAATAAATGTAGGGGTGCATATATCTTTTGAAATTAGCATTTTTGTTTTCTTTGGGTAAATATCCAGTAAGTGGACTTACTAGGGGGTTTGGTATTTGTATTTTTAATTTTTTGAGGAACCTTCATACTGTTTTCCACAGTGGCTGCACCAGTTTACATTCCTACCAACAGCGCACAAGTGTTCCTTTTTCTCTACATCCTAACCGAACTTGCTATTTCTTGTCATTCTGATACTAGCCATTCTGACAAGGTGATATCTCGTTGTTTGATTTCCATTTCCCTGATGATCAGTGATGCTGAATATCTTGTCATGTGTCTGTTGGCCGTCTGTATGTCTTCTTTGGAAAAATGTCTGTTCAGAGTCTTTGGCATAAATTTCTTGATTACTGTTTTGTTTTTATGTTGACCTTTTATCCTCCATTGTTTTAGGATGCCTGAACATGGGACACCAAAGCCCTTTCGAAAGTGAGTAATCCTAAAGTAGCTTTCAATAGATGCATATTTTAAGAAATAGAAAACTAACATTTTAGTTTCAAAGGAAAAAACCTGTACACAAATCCTTTAGATACTATAAAAGAAAGTTCTTAATAAATACAAAGCATTTAAAAGATATTTATAGAGTTATATATAACACATGTAAGTCATTTTGTATGAGAGGATGATGTTTCAGGCCCTGCGCTAAGCAATAACTTCAGAAATATGACTTATTTACTATAAAATAAAACTTGTGCTATTTCCCATTGTCCACCTGATGTCCTCAAAATAGAATTCGTCGTTTTTTTTTTCCATCAGATTTGACAGCATAGCTTTTGGAGAAAGTCAAAGTGAGGATGAACAGTTTGAAAATGACTTAGAGACAGATCCACCCAACTGGCAACAGCTCGTTAGTCGAGAAGTGTTACTGGGACTAAAGCCTTGTGAGATCAAAAGACAGGAAGTAATTAATGGTGAGTTTAATTAGATTTTGTTGTTGTTGTTCACATATAGTGAGTTTTCAAGCCCCTGAGTCTTGGAGTTTGCTTCAGATTTTCTGCTAGCCTTTTGTTTTGTATAAAAGGGAAATTAAACTGGAATTATGATCCTTGCACTTTCCAACTCAAAAAATGCAAATGATTCTGTAATGCTTAATGATAATTTAAAAGGAAAAGGTATTTAGCTTTCAGGGTATTTAAGATTCGTAGCATTATAGATCTTGAACTCGAAGAGTCATTAAGACAACATTGGTCCTCTCACTTTACTTTCATGCCTTGTTATGTTTATGCGTAGATTATGAGGAAGCTCAGGCTCAGGGTGATTGGTTGAATTAATAAAGATCACACAGCTAGCTGATAATGATGGGAAGAAAACTGGGAACCACGTGTTCCTTTATCCTAGAGCAGCATTCTTTATTTTACCCTAGCATACATGTGACAGAGATGGAGGTGACTTTGACGTGTCTGGTAACTTTGAGACGTAGTTAAATAACAAGTCCGGCCTCAGAAATGAGGGTTTGTAGGGAAATGAGATAACCGAAGTACTGTTGTTTCTGAAGAGGGCTCAACTGAAAGGCTAGATGCTGTTTGGGCTTACAGCGTTCTACTGTCGTAGCTCCTGTTGGTGGGTACTACTGGGAAGAGACAGAAGGATTTTGGAGTTACTTTAATATACAGAATAGCTTTGAATGATATTTTTCATCTGCCATCATTCAACTCTTAGAGCCAGTATGTAGGAGGGTCTCATGGATTCAAGAAAGTGACATCAGAGATACTACACCCTTTCAAAACTATGAACAATTATTATAGAGCTCATCTGCGCTTAATTCCAGTTAAAGCCTGTGTTTGGTCTCATGGAATTATTCTAATGAGGTAATATTTCATATTTCCTTTTTTTCTTCTCAGAATTGTTCTATACTGAAAGAGCTCATGTTCGAACACTGAAGGTTCTTGATCAAGTGTTCTATCAGCGAGTGTCCAGAGAAGGAATTCTGTCACCTTCAGAACTACGGAAAATTTTTTCAAACTTGGAAGATATTCTTCAACTTCATAGTAAGAAAAATAAACTCTGATCTTTGTCCCTAACATTTTTAATAGATAAAAGATTGTGAGTATACTAGGGCACCTGGGTGGCTCAGTCGGTTAAGCGCCCGACTTCGGCTTAGGTCAGATCTCACGGTTTGTGGGTTCGAGCCCCGCGTTGGGCTCTGTGCTGACGGCTCAGAGCCTGGAGACTGCTTTGGATTCTGTGTCTCCCTGTCTGCCCCTCCCGCATTCATGCTGTGTTTCTCTCTGTCTCAATAATAAACAAACATTAAAAAAAAAAAAAGATTGTGAGCATATAAAGGCACCATAACAGTAAAATCTTCTCAGTGTATCCATGTTAGCATTCCTGAAATAATATAATTATATGTGAACACATAACTTAAGTAAAGAAGTGATCTGATCTTTGAATACCTCCCTCCCCGAACACTCACCCACACCATCAGCCTTTTGTATATAAAGTGTTAGCACAGGACCTAAGGTCTAAAGTTGATGTCTAAGATGAAAAATATGAATAATCAAAATTACCCTTGGAAGTTTCTTATCAGTGCAGTGTATATGTTTTTATATATCCAATATAATGATGTATATATTTTTTGGATATATATATAGTATATGATTTCTTGAGGGGATAATTTTCAGGAATTAAATTATTGTTGCTTGAAAGGCTTGAGTAAATATATAAAAAAATTCTGCCTTCCTGGCTTTCCTTGGTTGTAGTCATCTCAGACTTCTGTAGATATAGATTCTTTCTTTGTAAGTCACTGCTTCTCTGTGATCCTTAATTCTCAAGCTTTCTTGCGTCAAGGATGCCATCAGCACCTGCCAACGCCTGCCTACCAAATTGATGCCTTTTACGTCTTTGTGGGTGATCTTAGGTTTCACCAGCATGAACTGACAAGTTCAGGGTGATTGTATCCACTGCCTGTGAATGTGAATGTTTTGAGAGCAACATTGGGCAGAATCACCTGTTCTATTTAAATTTCTTTATGAGCATGGTTATGATGGAGTCTTGAAGTTAAATGCATATTTGATGCACCTATACTGTATGTAACGTGCTAGTTTCCACATCGTTTTACGCTTTGGCACCTGGTTTTCAGAGAGAGCTCACAGGTATCTGTGTGTATAACAATTGTGTTCAGATTTATATTTAAGGAGGCTAGAAGCAGCTATCCTACTGTGACAATTTTTTTTTTTAAATTTAGATTCTTGGTACAACCGGTAATTCAGGCTGTATGCTTAATTATTTTTTGCTGTCCCCCCCCCCTTAGTTGGATTGAATGAGCAAATGAAGGCTGTTCGAAAGAGGAATGAGACCTCAGTTATTGATCAGATTGGGGAAGATTTGCTGACCTGGGTAAGGAAATTTGCTATTTCATTTTAATGTTTTTATAGACACTTGAAGATCAGATTCAAGGTTAAGTAATCAGATTCAAGGAAAGTAATCTTTCTGAATATACAAACTCATACACTTTGCAAAGCTACTGTAAAAATAAAGGGGTCCAAGTGTGTATTCTCTTGGGTAATATCAGTTTTCTTTTCTTTCTTTTTTTTCTGTTAGTATCGTTGAATAAGTGCTCATTCAAGTTAAGTGCTCTTATTTCATCGAAGATATTCTTTGTGTTTTAATGAATAGAGAGCAAAATGAATCTTGATAAGAATAATTTAATTATTTAAAATGTAGAATTTTAGCCATCTTTCATTGTCCAAATCTCAGAATTGTGCTCTAAGACATTAAACAATTGTAGATCCAGAACTACCGTCACAAAAGTAAAGAAGTTAATCTTATTTACAGTATAAGGAAAGAGTTCAGAGACTGTCATAGCTGTTTGTCTGCTTCTGTTTTTCTGTCCGACTCTGTGAGTATGTACTTCTGAGCCAAAGACTGTTCTCAATGCTGGGCGTACAGTGGCAGTCAGAGCAGACATGGTCGCTGCCCGGGTGGGGCTTGCGGTCCCTGGGAAGACAGCCTCTAGTTCTTCCACATGTGGTAAGAGTTACAAAAAAGGGAGTGTACAGGTTGTTAGGGGAAGAAATAGCAGGGAGACCCAAACTAGAACGTACAGAAAATTTTCCTAGGGGAAAGTGGATTTGATCCAAACTTTTAAAGAAAATACTGTAGTTAAGACTGTGAATAATAGTAAAGTATATGATCCTGGTCTCAAAATGTTAACCCAAGTTGAACAGGAACTGGTTAGATATGCTCACAGAAACTTAAATCAATATGCAGATTGCTCGAGAAAATGCCACAAGATTTTAGTAACTCTACAATGATAACTTTTTAAAAAATTAAATACTAGAAAGTTGACTAAAACAATGTCCATCTTACTTTTGTTGATGGGGAGATCGTGGCTCAGAATCTGCTAATCCAATAGTAGGTCTTCTCTCAACCACTTGACTCATAGAAGGGATCTCGGAATCACAGTCTGGTCTCATCTTGCATATACTCAACTTTCCAACGCATTTTCTCATAAGGCCCACGCTGGCATTATTGTTACTTAAGGAGATTTAAGTTCCTTGAAAAACCCAACTTACTTTACAACTACTCTGTGATCTTACCTTACAACTACTCTGTGATGGTGTGGCTCGTTTTGTTCCTTGATCTCAGGGTAACAGTGACCGTTGTAACTGAGTTCTCTTGGCTTGGCAGCACACTACTTAACTTGAAACAGAAAATTTATAGTATGATATAGTAAAGCATCAATTTTCATGTCAAATTTGGACTTAAAAGCTTAAGTCATATGGACTTAAGATACCAGTCTTGATTCCTATACAGTTTCCCTTGGATTTCATATAAAAATAGTGTTTGCCACCAAGTGCCAAGTGAGATTTATCATTAATAAGGTACAGAGGTGCAGTCAGTCCTCTTACCACAGTCCATTAGACTGCATAAACCTACTACATGGTACAAATAAGGTAGAGAAACCCTTTAACAAAGTAGAACAAAAGAAAATTTATTTTAGGACACATAAGAAAAATCGTATTCTTTTGTTTTTTAAGATTTTATTTATTTATTTTTAATTTATTTTCTAATGTTTTCTTTATTTTTGAGAGAGAGAGAGACAGCATGAGCAAGGGAGGGTCGGAGAGAGGGGGAGATACAGAATCCAAAGCAGGCTCCAGGCTCTGAGCTAGCTGTCAGCATAGAGCCCGACGTGGGGCTCAAACCCATGAACTGTGAGATCATGACCTGAGCCGAAGCCCGACGCTCAACCTACTGAGCCACCCAGGTGCCCCAGGATTTTATTTCTTAAGTGATCTCTACACCCAACATGGGACTCAAACTCAGGATCCTGAGATCGAGTCGCACGCTCCACCATCTGAGCCAGCCAGGTGCCCCAGAGGAACTGTGTTCTTGACCATTGTGATATACCTTTAAAAAGCTGAGGAAAAATAGAATAGACTAACCAATTTGGTTAGTAACTATGAGGGAGAAAGGGTTTGCTTAGGGCAAAGCATTGGCCAGAAATACTAAGAGCAAAAATTATAAATGGGCCTTTAGATTTGCTATGTTTTTAAAAATAATCTTGGAGAGTATTTTTCTGGTATTGGTCCCTTGAGATCACCTTATATATAATAAGCTACTTATAAAACTACTATAAGAAGAAAAAACTACTTGAAGTTGGGATGTTATTTTCTTTTGTAAACCCAGCTGCTGTTAGTATATATATAGCACTTTGATTCACTAATATACCAAAAATGCTGCTAGTCTCATCTTTGAATATGCTGAGTATCATATTTAAAACAAAATATCAATATAACACTGGAACAGACTATTAAAGTATCACATTGTGTGTGTGCTAGTTGGAGAAAGGATACCTTGAGTTTATCTACAAATGCACCACAAAAGGATTTTTCACAAAATACTTTCATATACAAACTTCTGGAAATAATGGCTTTATTTAAAAAAATTTTCTTTTTAATGTTTATCCATTTTTGAGAGAGAGAGAGACAGAGTGCAAGTCGGGGAGGGGCAGAAAGAGAGGGAGACACAGAATCTGAAGCAGGCTCCAGGTTCTGAGAACTCATGAGCCATGAGGTCATGACCTGAGCTGAAGTGGGACACTTAACCAACTGAGCCACCCAGGCGCCCCCGGAAATAATGGTTTTAAATGGGAGATTATATGAAAAGCTTGCTTGTAAACTATAGAGCAGCTATTACAAACATGAAGATGGTTAAAAAATAATTGAAACTGTACTTATAAGAGTATATATTATGAGTGAAGCACTTCTTAGGTGTTTTATAAGAACCTAAAATCAGTATATATACAAACTTAAATTTAGAAATTTAAAAGTATCAGTAGAAAGTGTAATTTTTGGCAAAAGAGGTTCATAGGTTCATGGAATTCTCCCAAGAGAGATTGAAGGAAGGCATGGATCTGTACCCTCTGCCTGGATGAAGCAGCAGCGTTTTAATTTTATTGTGACCAGAAAAGTGACAACTTGTTCTGGGTTTCATAAAAAGAAAGCTAGAATCCCACAGATTTTCTTCCTAGAGCAGCTAGTAATTTTTGTGAAGGTGTCCGCTTATAAGAAAATCAAATCTTAATCTCACTCTTCAAGTGTTTTGTGTCTTATATTTCCCCAGTGCCAACCTTTCTATTTAATTTGGAGGTGGAATAGACTGAACAAGTAAGAAGCTGTGGTAGCCTGTGAGCAAGGAAACATTGGAATGTGATCAGAAAAAGTCTGGACGTGTCAGGGTCTGACCTTTTTAACGGAGAAACATTGATAGCGCACAGACATATGTAGATCTCCATTTCTTGTCACTAGAGAGTACTTAGCGAGACATTGAAGGGTCGTGGTTGTCTCTCATTTTGCCTGGCCCGAGATGAGCTCTGTATGCCATTCTCTATTGTGTTCTTTGCATTCCCGGCACAGTTCAGCG
Organism: Cryptoprocta ferox; assembly: GCA_028646485.1. Classification (NCBI taxonomy): domain Eukaryota; kingdom Metazoa; phylum Chordata; class Mammalia; order Carnivora; family Eupleridae; genus Cryptoprocta; species Cryptoprocta ferox. Next base: position 90,055,891 of record CM053575.1, on the reverse strand, counting down.
GACCAGGGGAGGAGAAGTTGAAACATGCTGCTGCCACCTTTTGCAGTAACCAGCCTTTCGCCCTAGAAATGATCAAGTCTCGTCAGAAAAAGGATTCCCGATTTCAGACTTTTGTGCAAGTGAGTTGAGTGAGTCATGTAAGGAAAAAAATAATTGCAATTTTTTAAATCAAATATGGAATAAACTGGGGGAATTTTAAGACCAAGATTTTTACAAGGATTATGTTAACATTTTTGCAAGCCATACATGGTCTCTTAAATTATCGTAGAGTATAAAGATGATATTGAAATGGTAAATAACAAAGAAGAGATGTCAGGGTTAAAATACTTGACAGAGAAGTCCACATTGCCATGGAGATATGGTCAGGAAATGTCCCATGTACGCTGGTGAAATAATACGGTTGCAACATGAGAATGGGCTCATAACTAGCTCAGGAAGAGTATAACCGTAGTCATGCGCATTGAGGTGTATATATTGGTATATATCAAGGGTCAGTAAACTGTGGGCCACGGGCCATATCCAGCCTCTTGCCTGTTTTTATGGAGTTTTATTGGAACACGGTGTAGTAGATTTTTACAGTGGATTACCACAAATGTAGCAACTTAATGCAAATGTATTATGTCACAGTTGTGGTTTAAGAGTACAGGTATCATTTAGCTGGGTCCCCTCTTCATGCTTTAACCGGGCTGAAATGAGGGCATCAGCTGGAGCTGCGGGTCTCTTCCTGAGACTTGGGGTCCTCTTCTAAGCTCCCTGGTTGTTCACAGAATCTATTTCCTTGTAAATGTATAACTGAGACCCCTGTCTTCTTGTCGTTGGCGGCTAGAAGCTGCTCTCAGCTCCTAGAGAATGCCCATATCTCTGCCATGTGGCCCCCTTAGGCAGTTTACAAGATAGTTGTTTCCATTCTTGTAGGCCGGAAGGAAACAAGAAACAAGGAAACAAGTCTTATGTCTCTCTGACAGCTTTCTTTTAAGGACTCCTCTGATTAAGTCAGACTTGCCTTAGGAGTCACTTAGGAGTCACTCTCCTTTTTGATCGATACAAAGTTAACTGGTAGCAACCTAATCATATGAGTGGTATCCTACCACATTCACAAGTTCTCTCCACCCTCATGGGAAGGTGATTATACAGGCGTGTACACCAGAGAGTGGGAATCTAGAAGGGCATCTCAGAACTCTTTACTACACACAGCCATGTTCCTTCATTCATGTGCTATCTATGATTGCTTTTGTGCTAAAACAGCAGAATTGACTAGTTGTGACAAAGACTGGATGGCATGCAAAGCCTAAAGTATTTATCATCTGGCACTTTACTGACAAGTTTGCAGACCCCGTTAGAGATGAGCTGGTATATGTCCAGACCAGTGATCCACTGTGCCTACTTTGGAATGGCAAATACCAAGTCAGCCAACTGAATTTTGGTAGGAATGCCAGTCATAGGAAAATGTAACTAGATTTTCTGATGTGTAAAGATAAAACTTTTATCACAAGCAAGCAGTTCTTAGAGTTGACTATGGACGTTCTCAATTTTTGCTTAAACAGATAAGTAAGAAGCCATTGGCTTAGTGATAAAGGCTCCCCTCCCCCATCACGTCAGTAAAGGAGAAAGCAGAAGTATAGTGTGACCATGTTATACCTTGCCATGTTTTAAGTCTTGGTTTAATAACCAGAACTGTGATGTTATAGACACATAGATGATGAATATATGGTATGTATTAGGTAACTAATAGGAATAAGAATCACAAATTCACTTATTTTACTTTAATTTTAGGATGCTGAGAGCAATCCGCTGTGTCGTCGTCTGCAGCTGAAGGATATCATTCCTACCCAAATGCAGAGGCTTACTAAGTATCCTCTTCTGTTAGATAATATTGCCAAATACACAGGTACAGCATTCTCACTGAAATTAAAGAGCTTAGGAACACAACAAAACAAAACAACCACAAAAAAACCCCATGTCCTGCTAAATAATCTCTCACGGAGTCCTGGTGTCCAGGGGTTTGATTTCCAAAGAGTATGGCAACATTTTCTAACAAGATTCAATCCATTCGTCTTTAGGCCATTTGATTTAATGTACTCCATCAGTAGGTCTTAACACAGCATTTGACAAACTATGGATTGTGGGCCAAATCTGCCTCATCACCTATTTTGTAAAAAAGTTTTAACGGAACATACGCGTGCTCATTTGTTGATAAATTGTCTTTGACTACTTTTGCACCAAACAGAATTGGGTAGTTGTGACAAAGGCCACTTAACCCTCAAAGTGTAAAATATTTGTCATCTGACACTTTACAGACAAAATATACAATTGGCACTTTACAGACAGAGTGCACCAGCCCTTTCTCTAGCATACGTCCTATTTGCTTCGAAGAAGGCATATCCTGGGCAAAGAAATGCCGTGTATCTAACATGTACTTCCATGCAGCCCCACCAGTGCAGCTCTCCTGGGGTCAGTCTGAGTTTCTGAGTTGAGCTTTAGGCTCTTACATTTAGTGCTTGTTAATAGTTTTATGGAAACTCCTGTTTCTTGTACCTGAAAATTTGGAAATACTCATGCATGTTAATTTTTATGCTTCAACACACCTGTTCCAAATAGGTGGGCTATCATTCAGAGGATTGTCATCTTAAATATTCTAGTTGTATTCACATTGTAGGCCTCAATGTAATCTCAACACATTTTGGTGAATTTTGTCTTTTAATGATAAAATGTTGTAATCTATTCTCTTTCCTTAAATATATTCTCAAATTCAAAGAAACTTCTTCGGCAGTTATTTTGAATTGTGTTATGTTATCATTAAACACTTATTGCTGAACAGGTCCACTGGACAGAATCACATAGGCTGTGCACTCAGGGGAGATTGTAGGGGGAGAAGGCGTCCCACTTATATAGCTTACAGCATGAATGAGACCCACTCCCTGGAGTATGTAGCATGGTGGGGCTGATACTTGATGCAAAGCATAGCTCCTTGAATTTGGGCTTCTATTTGTCGTTAAGACATCTCACCTGCCCAAAGACTATCTGAATTGAGATTCTGCTGTAGATTTTAGCCTGATATAAAAATATTCAAGGTCTTCATATATTTATATACATAAAATGTATGTTCTTTTCTGATGTCTGTTATTTTATATTTTGGATTTTTCTTCCATCCTTAGAATGGCCAATGGAAAGGGAGAAGGTGAAGAAAGCTGCAGATCACTGTCGTCAGATCCTAAATTATGTAAATCAGGCTGTCAAGGAGGCAGAAAACAAGCAGGTAAGAAGGGAAAAACAAGAAGGATCAGGATGACACAGAGAGAGTATTAAATTAGTGTTACCTGGAATCTGTGAAATAATACTTGAAATTATCATGACATAATTGACAGGTGGAGCATTTGTTGGCTATTCATGTCATAGGTGGGTCTAGTTCAGTCTGTGGTGGAACATCAGATTTGTATTTGGCTTTTTTGAGCATCTCTAGTTGTTTGCTCTTTCACGTATCTGTTCATTCAATAAGTATTTCTAGAGCGCCTGTATGCTGAGTGTGTGTGGAGTATAGGGTCTAGAGCGCTTAAGTAAATGAGTATAGTGAGCGCCCACATTGAGCATAGTTTCTGGCCAGAGAGGAAGGTACTGAGCAGATTATGGTGCAAGTATTTTTGTAAGTTGTGATAGCTGCTCTGAAGGAGAATTTGGGGTGCCAGGATTGTATAGCCAGTGCTGGGGTTCAGGGGGGGCCTGGTTTGCGGGTGTTGGCTGGTGGCCATCAGAGAAAGCTTCCTTGAGGAGTTGACATTTAAGCCAAGTCTAAAGAATGAGGGGAAATAAACCAAAAGAATATGGAAGGGGGGGCAACCTTAGAAGTAGCGGGAACAGCATGTACAAAAGTCCTGGGGTAAAAGGGAAGCACGGTCTGTCTGAGGAACTGAAAGATTAGGTTAATGTGGATCATGCCTAAAAAGGGAAGTCAGAGTGGTAACGAAAGGAGGTACAGTAGGCCAGGGCCAAGTCATACAGGGCCCTGTAGACAATGTTACAGATTCTGATTTTGAGAGTATCAGGAATTCATTATAGACATTTAATAAGGAGAGTGTCATGTTCAGATTTTTCACTTTGCAAGTATCACTCATGCTAGTCTGTGGCAGATGGGCTGGAGGGGGCAGGGAGGGATGAAGGGGGCAGGGAGGGATGAAGGAGCTCAGTCTGGGGCAGCAGTTCAGGGCAGGTGGTGGCGGCTCGAGAGGTACAAGAATTGGAAAAGTAGAAGTAAAACTAGTAGGATTTGGTGACTGATTTAGAGAAGGATTTGAAGGGAGGTGTGATGGTAGGAATAAATTCCAGGTCTCTGGTGTGCACATTTGGGGGGACAGGATGAGTGAAGAAGCCCCAGATTTGGAGGGAGGATGAAGAGTTCAGTTTGGGATATCAGCTGAAGCTGTGCAGTATGCAGTGGGCTGTATGGATCCGCCTCTAAGAGGACTGTGCTGAAGAGAAGACTGTAAGATTGTGAGCACGAAGAGAGCTTAACTGAATCCATGGACCTGGATATAATTTCTTGAGAACTGAATTATGATGACGGCTCTGTTGGTGAGGCTGTAGGAAAACAGGAAGTTTCAAATGTGGTGTTTGGAGTGTAAAACGATAAAACCCCAGAGGGCAGTTTGGCAATATGTACCTAAATTAACAATGCATATATTCCTGTATCTACCCTTTGACCCAGCAGTTTTGTTCCTAGTGATTTACCCAGGAGAAATGAAGATATGTGCCCACAGATCGGCACAGGAATGTTTATAGCATAAACCAAATATGGTGTAGTCATAAACTAGAATAATAAATACCCGCAATAAAAAGGAAGAAACCTGCTGATACAACGTGGATGAACCTCACCAGCACGATGCTGAGGGAAGGAGAGCAGAAAAGAGCACATATGTACAGGTTTATTTGCGTGAACTTCTAGAGCAGTCTCAGCTAATCTGTGGTGGGAAAGAAGATCAGAAAAGTGGTTGTTACTGGGGATGTGGGGCCACATGCTAGCTAGGAAGAAGTATGAGGGAGCATTCCGAGGTGACAGCAGGGTTTCGTGTAGCAGTTTGATTGTGCAGGCTCATACGTGTGTAAAACTTTGTGGAAACGTACGCTTACAGTGCGTGCATCTCACTGCATGTACATTTTACTTTAGAAAAGTAACTGCAGGGGCGCCTGGGTGGCTCAGTCAGTTGGCATCCAGCTCTTGATACTGGCTCAGGGCGGGATCTCATGGCGGCATCGAGCCCTGCATTGGCTCTGTGCTGACAGCGTGGAGCTTGCTTGGGATTCTCTCTCTTCCCCTCTCCTTCATTGCTTAAGCTCTTTCTCTCTTTCTCAAAATAAATAAATAAACTTAACAAATGTTTTAAAAAGTAACTCTTGTTAATGATATGCACGCTAAAATGTTTAAAGGTAAAGTGTGCTTATATCTGTAAGTTGTTTTGAAATGCATTCAAAACGTGTGGTGCATTGATGGATAGCCAGAGGAATGAATAGATGTATGAGAAAACAAATACAGCAAATATTAACTGTGAGATTAAGTGGCGAGTGTATGGGTGCTTACCATACACATTCAAACTTCTCCGTTCACTTGGACATTTTTGTTATCTTGGGGGAGAATGCACAATATGCTTTGACCTAACAGTTGTTCCTTTAGAAATTTATCTTACAGATGTCTATAAAAATACATGTTTTAAGGCCATTATATCACAATATTGTTTGTTATAGGAGATGATTGGAAGTAACTTACATGTTCATCAGTACAGTGTAGTTCAACTATAGTACATTCATAGAACCTAATACCATACAGCCATTTGAAAAATGAGTTCTCTCTATATGTGCTAATGTGGAGCAGTCTCCAAGATACAGTGATGAGTGATACACACACACACACACACACGTATGTGAATATGTTACCGTTTGAGTAATTCATCTTATGTTATGCTACTGTATCTTTTTATTTATTTTTTAAATTTTTTTAGTGTTTATTTAATTTTGAGAGAGAGTGACAGAGCAGGAATGGGGGAGGAGCAGAGAGAGACACACAGAATCAGAAGCAGGCTCCAGGCTCTGAGCTATCAGCACAGAGCCTGATGCGGGGCTCGAACCCACGAACCGTGAGATCATGACCTGAGCCAAAGTTGGCAGCTTAACCGACTGAGCCACCCAGGCGCCCCTACTGTATCTTTTGAGAAAGGATATATATACACACAGCATGCCCAGAGAGAAGCATACTTACATACGCATATATTCTGTTTGCTTAGAATTTTTCTGACAGGCTACCCAAAGATGGGTATTAGGATTGAGGAGGCAAGAGGACAGGATTGCAGGGAGACTTCGTTTTTCATTGTGTGCCTTATATTACTTTTTGGAATTTGTACTATGTACGTGATTTACATATTCAGAAAATAACCATAAGCTGGTTAAAAGTCAGTGAGTTTGAAAAGCAGATTGAACAAGAACAGCCAAAGAGGGAAGAGGAAAGCTAGGAAGGTGTGAGGTCTCCAGAGCTAGTGGAAGGGCATGTTTTAAGAAAGAGTGAGCCGTCAGTTATGTCTAGTGATGCAGAGAGCTCTGTAAAATGCAGGTAAAAAACCATCCATTTGGTTTAGGAACAGGGAGGTCATTGATATCCAAAGCAGTAACCTTGGCGCCATCTTGTCTTAATTTTCAGCGCTTAGAAGACTATCAGCGTCGCCTCGATACCTCCAATCTGAAGTTGTCAGAGTACCCAAATGTGGAAGAGCTCAGGGTGAGAGATTGTCTAATCATAATTTAAAAAATGAAATACAGTTTACTAAAGACCTGGCAGGTAATTAACATCTCCGTGGGAACATCCATCAGCTGAAGGAGTTCTTGTATCAGAGATTATCTGTATTCATGATTCTGTTCTTCGTCTGCAGCATCTGGTCTGCGTGAAGATTAGTCTTTCATTAGAGGAACAATTTTGTGTAAAACTAACTTTTCGTAACAGGAATTTGCAAGAGACTTAAGGGAACATTAGTAATTTAATTTTATTGTGTTCACAGTTTGAATGAGAGTAGGGTTGTTTAGTATGGGAACTTTCTAGATTACTGAGTAAAACAAGATAATAATTTTTTCATGAAGCTCTTCCAAAGCATAAATGTCGAAACCATTACAGGAATGAGAGTAAAATATTCAGTAATTGCCATTTCTGTTACATGGAGCTTTTGTGTTAAGTAACTCCTTAGGATTTTTAATCTTTCTTGGACAGTTTTACTTGGTGGTTGTTTTGGCAGATTTATTTTGGTGGCTGGTTAATTAGACTTTTATGTCCCGTATAACAGCTTATCAAAAAGCAGGCTTAATATGCTTAGCCCCTTCACTTCCAGACAGTGGGATTTTTTTAGGGCTGCATAGACTAAAAGATGATTCTCTTACTAAATTATTAATATTTAGAGCAAGGCTGATCCCTGCTTCGACTCTTTTATGAGTACTTTTCTTCCTTAACTTGGTTTGGAACTAGAGCCTGGCACTCACAGGCCTCCTGCAGATAAGCTAGGCACCCCCTTATCTAGTTATTCATAGAAAAATGAGGGGATGGGCTGCGAATCCAGTGCTGAATGTCTGCAACTTCATTTCCGTAAGCTGCTGTCGTGTGTTTAGCGTGAGATTTAGAAGACAGCACTCCTGAATGTTTTCCTGCAAGATACTTCATCCTTTTTAGGAAATTGTATGAAGCTTACTTTAACACGATCTTTATTCTGTGGTCAGTAGTTGATAGATCTTGATAACGATAGTGAAGGTAAATGGTATCTTTTAGATGAAGAATTTCTTGAAAAGAGACTGTATGGAATATCTTCTCCCTGCGTGTTTGGAAATAATTTGTGTATAATTGTCTTTATTTTGGCAGAATTTGGATTTAACAAAAAGGAAGATGATTCATGAAGGGCCGCTGGTCTGGAAGGTGAATCGGGATAAAACTATTGGTAGGTATGATGTCTGTCAGTTTTGGGGGAGAGTGGAGGGAAGAAGAGAATAGTGAAGTTTCCTTATGCCCGAGAGAGGAGACGGCCGTTCACAGTTTTCAGCTGCAGCAGTGAGCTGTGCTGCTCTCATATTTTTACAGATCTGCTTATGCTGTTTTGTTATATGTGAAGTGCATTAAATATTCATTTGGGGTGAAGCAGAAGTTTGTCATGATTCTGCTTTGTCTCTATCATTCTTGTATTCTAATGAGCTTTCCAGTAAGCTTTGCTTAAACCACTGCATTTCAAACTACCTGTGGTGAGACACCCATGGTTTGTTTGTTTGTTTGTTCGTTTGTTTTCTCATCAGTCACAGATTGATACATTGGTGTCAATACAATATAAAAAGGAATTGTTATTATTATTATTATTTTAAAGTTTATCTTGAGAGAGACAGAGAGTACAGCGGGGGAGGGGCAGAGAAAGAGGGAGAATCTGAAGTAGGCTCTGGGCCATTGGCACAGAGCCCGGTGCAGGACTCTAGAACTCATGAAACCGTGAGACCGTGACCTGAGCCGAAATCAAGAGTCAGACGCTTAACCAACTGAGCCACTCAGGCGCCCCTAAAAATGAAACTGAAAAAGGCCATATAGCAAGTTAATTTTTAACATGTATTAGAATGGATTAGATTCAACAGAAATAAATTTTTGGTGTCAAATTGTTAAAAAGGCTATAAACCACATCTCTTTCTGCACTAATCACCTTCTCTATGTTTTTGTTTCCAGATCTGTACACGTTGCTGCTGGAAGATATTCTCGTATTGTTACAGAAACAGGACGACAGACTGGTGTTAAGATGTCACAGTAAGATTCTGGCGGCTACGGCTGACAGCAAACACACGTTTAGTCCCGTCATTAAGTTGAATACGGTGTTGGTTCGACAGGTGGCCACAGGCAAGTATGTCTGCGGAGCGACAGTAAGCTTCAGGTTCATCGTAAAGTGACACATTCGTTATTGGTTAAGGAGCCCAACTGGCGTAGAGTTTTGTTGTTTTTTATATTCTTAGAAAATGAAGTGAAATTTATTTGCTGGGTAGAAAGTCAGGGTCTGTACCCCCAAGTTGTTTGGGGTGTCTGGATTCTTGGAGTAGTTTTCTGCAAACTACTTTGATCTTTATTCCGTGTTCCAGTCATTGATAGACACCCGTGAAGATGGTGAATTGAGAGGTAATCCCAATGAGAATGCTTTCGTGAGAGTGGTATATTTTTTGATTTGTGAAAAAAAATGCAAACAAACAAAAATGAAGAGATGGATTTAGTTTGTGTTATTTGAGATCAGTTTAAGTCAGCAAGTTATATATTAACTGTGCCAACAGTGAGATCTCTTTTAAAACTTGTTAGTTCCACAATGGCAGGGTACATTGGTGACCTCTGTTCTCCAACATCTAGCTGTTTGGCAAAAGGGCAATTCAAAATAAATGCAAAAAAGTCAGTTCAGTAATTTAGATATATTGGCATCTCTTGTTGCTAATAAGGTACTGTGGAGTCAGTGCTGCTTTTTATAATCTTTGTCTTCTTGAAGTATAATATATACAGTATAACATACGGTGAGTTGCACAAAATTTTAAGTGTATTTAGCTTGATGATGATTTTTTAGAAAGTGAACGTGCTTACAAAGCGAACACATTAACCTTTACCTAGATTAAGATTCAGACTAAATCAGGACGCTAGAAGCATCCTTCATGGCCCCTGTAGGTCATATTCATGTCGTTAGAGTAATTATTGTCTTGTTTCTTCCAGATAACAAAGCTTTGTTTGTCATCTCCATGTCGGACAATGGAGCCCAAATTTATGAACTGGTGGCACAGACGGTTTCTGAAAAGACTGTGTATGTATTAGATATAGCTACCTAACTCCAGTAGTTTTTATTGTCCTGAATGTAATATTCTATACGTTAGTTTCATTTTTGTAATAGTACTTTGAAAACCAAAAGCTATATGGAAATAAGCTCTTCCTCTATATTCTTTTAGAGATATTTTTCTAAGAACCTGTTCCTTTTCAGATCGATGTCTCTTATTTTGATTCTATTCTTTTGAAAGTATCTTTCCTAAGAAAAATTCTCCCAAGTGTCAAGTGAAGTTTTTTAATGGGCAGTGTATGCATAATGTTGTTTGTTAGGTTTTTCTTTAAGGTTTAGCATTTTTTATAATCTACTCACGTTGCCAAAATAAAGATGCTCTCTGGCAGAAGTAGGGTTTTTGGATTGGCTTGGTTTGGTTTCTGGTTTGTTTGTTTTTGTTGTTACTTCTTTCTTTCTGAGTGTGTTTAAAGGGCATTTGTTTTTTCTTTTGCTTTTGGATTTTGGAACCTTTTCGAACTTCTGCAGGTGGCAGGACCTTATCTGTCGGATGGCTGCCTCAGTGAAGGAACAGTCGGCAAAGCCTATCCCACTGCCTCAGTCACCACCGTGCGAGTGAGTGTGCATTTGCACTATAGTAGGACCGATGATGGTCAGGAAAGGAATAGATAATTCTTACATTGTGTCACAGTGATGTTTAGGCACCTCATGAAGCTGAAAGATTGTTTTCTTTCTTCCATAGAGGAGACAATGATGAAGAAGAGCCTCCAAAATTAAAAGTGGAGCATCATAGCATTTCAGTCCCTGGTCTGCAGAGTCCAGGTAAACTGAGCGGTCAGGGTTATCTGCAGGAGTGCAGTCTATACATTCCTTATTAAAATGCAAAAGGCTTTACATCTTTTGGTTTATGCAGATTCTCACATAAGCTATTTCTTTTAACAAACCACTTACGGGCCTTTTGCATGCCATTTTAACGCTGCTCTAAGTGCCATGTCTTTTACTTAACAAGCAGATGACCTCTGTACTCATGTGGTTATTTTTTCAAGTATTTCCTGAATGCTTCATGTTCAAAGTTAAAAGTTGTATTTAAGATCTATTCTACTTTTTCTGTTCCATTGAACAGACAGAGATTTGGGATTAGAGTCTCCCTTAATATCATCAAAACCTCAGTCTCATTCACTGGGTGCTTCTGGGAAGTCCGAGGTAGATGATCTCTTTGTGGCTGAGAGACAGTTTGCTAAGGAGCAGCACACGGATGTGACCCTGCAGGAAGCTGGAGCAAGTTATCCGGTCCCAGTCCCAGAGCCGCCCTCTCCTGCCTCAGAAGAACGGTGGGCATTGGACGCACTAAGGAATCGTAAGTTCTGTTCCTAAGTTAACACAGATGTTTGGGAAGTACCAGAGTTGTGTCGTGTACGATGCAGCCATTTAGGGAGAATCCCAAGACCTCTAAGCCCTGACTTTTCACATAAAGAATTGTACTATCTAGTTGGGAAGATGAGAGAAAACCTCCTCCCACCTGTTAAAGTAACCAGTACGGGTTGTCACAGTTGATCTGGTGGTGGTGACCAAAGAGAGATGTATCAGGAAACAAGAGGGAGGTGATTATCACCTTGAAGAATGGGTAGGATGCAGATAGGTGTGTAGAAAACATGCAGCTGAGAATAGTGATAGGGCCAGAAGCAACAGAGGCAGAAAACTCTTGAGTGTGTTCAGAGAGCAGCAAGTAGACCACGTGAGCTGAAGGAGGTACGGGAGATACGGAGGGAAAGGTGGGAGATGGGATGCCGAGGCCAGGTGTTGTGGACCTTGAATACCAGATCGAGTCCTCCAAATTTTAAAGGTGGCACAGTGCAGTGCTTTGGGGCTTTTTTCAAACGACAGATGTTCTTCTTATTTTCTCATGGAGACTGCAGTACTCTCCACCCTGGCTCATTTTCTCTCTCTGTCTCTCACATACATGCACAACAGCACATATCCATGAGATGGGTGGCCCTTGCCACTCTATTAGCTACCCCCTCCCTCTCCAGCCTGGCTGAGAATCACTTACAAATGGGACCCTATCACGTCTCCCAAGTGTACTGGAGGTGGGGAAAGGCAGAGAAGGGCTGCCCGAGCTGCAGAGGATCATTTGAAGGTTTTAAGCTAGGGTGTGGCTAATGAGAACAGAGAATGTGGCTGAGAGTGGTGGACGGGTTGGAAGGGGAAGAGGTCAGGAGGGTGAGGCTACTGTGAAGCTACTGTAGGAGTCTGGGGTTCAGGTTAAAAGGGTTTGGACTAGAATGGTGTCAGAGGAATAAAAATAAAGCGAGGAGTCAAAAAATATTTAAAACAGTTAATTTGTTTGGTGGAAGGGCAAAGAAAGGGGAATATTTAGATAATTTCAGTATTCTTGCCAGAAATAAAAGTCAGAAAGGACCATCACTGCCCACTGTCACACCTTTTTTTTTTTTTTTTTTAACTGGCATGCATGAGTTGGGGAGAGGAGCAGAGACAGAGAGAGAATCCTAAACAAACTTCATGCTTAGCACGGACCCCGACGCAGGGCTCGATCCCACAACCCAGGGATCATGACTGAGTCGAAATCAAGAGTCGGATGGTCAACCCAGTGAGCCACCCAGGCACTCCAATTTTTCCTTTTTTTATTTACCAGAGATGATGGGCTCAGTTTTAAAACTGGCAAGCCATTTAAGAGGAAGTAATGAGCCTGAAGTTGGGAGTTTTAGGCTTCGAGCTTTGGAGAGAGGTTAGGGAAAGAGATGGATTTGAGTGTCAGAGCCGTAGGAATTCATAATATCTCTCGGGAAATGAAGGTAGAGCAGGACAGAGGGCCAAAGACTCAGACCTGTGTGGAGACAGTTTGCCTAAAGAAACAGAAGATAGAAATTAAGCCAAAGTGAAAAGTAGGGAATTGGTCAAATTCTTTAAAAATCTAATTCATTGTATATTTTCTTGAATTACAGTCAGAATGACTTTGGATGGTTTGACTAACACTGTCCCACTAGTAAGGTCATTTTTTAAAAAACTTGTAAATATTTTCTTCTCCTTTGAAACTATACATGCTACCAAATCATTGAAATTAAATTTTGTTACAAGCCAGCTTTATTTTCTTCACCATGTAAGGAAATTCTTTGGGTTATTATAAAATGATAAAATAAATGTTCTATGTGTCTAATAAAATTAGAAAAAATAACCCTGTGTATATAGTGTCGGCTTCTGGAAAAAGCAAAACTTTCAGGGCTTCTTTTCTAGCATAACACAGCTTTTTAACCTTTATTTCAAAAGTACTTTTGGGGTATCATTCAGATTACATGGAAGGAAAAATAGACAAAGGCATGGTATTAATTATTTGGCTGTTCTAAACAGGAGTATCTCCCCATTCAGAAGGCTTACTTACATCGTTTCAAGTCTTGTTTGATATTAAATCTTCTCTCAATGGTGCTTTAGTTCATTTTTCCATGCAAAACAAAAACATGATTGTACGAAATTAATATTTTGACTCTACATTACCAAAAAGATACTTTTAGAAATGATTGGTAGTTCCACAAACTAATTTAATTCTGGCAGTCTGAGGCTATTGTTGTGAATGTGTGTGTTTTTCCTCCCTCCTAAATCTTTCAGTGGGCTTGCTGAAGCAGTTGCTTGTACAGCAGCTGGGTCTGGCTGCGAAGAGCACTCAGGAAGACTGGCCACATTTCCCAAGATCCAGGACAGTGTCTTCAGGGGCGCAGACCGACCGTGGGACCCAGAACTCTGAAAATAGTAAGGCCTATCCTCCCGGTGAAGGACAGATGCCCTTTAGAACTGAAAGTGGTGACCTTTCCACTTGTTACAGTCCACGGACTTCAACTGAATCTTCTGCTCCACGGGATTCAGTGGTACTGGCATTCCAAGATAGCCAGGCAAGTAACATTTTAGTAATGGACCACATGGTTATGACCCCAGAGATGCCTCCTGCAGAGCCTGAAGGGAGTCTTGATGAGAGTGGAGAGCACTTTTTTGATGCCCGGGAAGCACATAGTGATGATAATCCATCAGAAGGTGATGGAGTGGTTAAGAAGGAAGAGGACGTTAATTTGCGCATCTCAGGCAAGTTTCTTTGACACTTAAACTTCGATTTCGATCGTCATTAACTGTGCTGTGTGCTGTGCTGAGATGGGTGTTGTTTGGGTATGTACGCATTCTCCTGTGTGTGCGTGTGTGCGTGCGCCCGCAGCACTTCTTCTTTTGTGCAGTAATTGATTACTGAACCTGCTCTATGCCAGACCCCATCCTAGATTCCGGGAGATAGGGCACTGAAAAACACAGAAAAACCCACTATTCTCGCGAAGCTTAAGTACTAGGAGAGGAAAGGATAACAGTAACTAAGTAAGCAGATGTCACATAGTAAGAAGAATTAGGAGGAAAACTAAGTCAGAGGCAGCAGGGATTGATGGGGCAGTCGGCAGCCAGGGTCAGGGAGCAGAGTGCTCCAGCAGAGAGCAGGGCACACAGGCCGGAGCAAGCGTCTGGCAGTGGCGGAGTGCGCGGTGAGGGAGAAGATCGTGTGCCATGAGCTGGGGGAGTGGTGGCAACATCATAGAGGGACTTCGCAGTTTCCAGCTTTTGACTTTTGAAGACACTAAGTAGTATGAGATTTTTTGGAGATTACCATGAAAGCGTGCTAAGTTTAGCTTCAAGCTGAAGTGAGAAGACCCCGATTTACTTAAAACGGGACTTGGGGATTGGGCAGTTAATGGCTTTTCTCCTTCTTTAACGGCTTCGAAAGTTGTCAGCATATCACCACCTGTCTGTGTTTTGACGTGAGGGTGGTGGCACAAAGCTCACCCAGCCGGTGGGTCTCTGTCAGCAGGAAACTACTTGATCCTTGACGGCTATGACACGGTGCAGGAGAGCTCCACGGACGGGGACGTGGCCTCCTCGCTTCCCCCACCGCCCGCAGCAGGCGCCCCCCCCACGGACTCTGCCGGCCAGCAGCAGCGCTCTCCCCAGAACGCCCATTCCGACGGGGCGCTCTCCCCGTTCACCCCGGAATTCCTGGTCCAGCAGCGCTGGGGAGCTATGGAGGATTCCTGTTTTGAAACCCAGAGTCCCCCCTCCTGTGCAGACTCCCAAAGCCAGATCACGGAGTACATTTGTAAGATCGAGGCTGACCTCGAACACTTAAAGGTACCTCAGACGTCCGTGTCCTCGTGGCGGGGGAAAGAAACGTATCTTAACAGGGGACGGGCATACAGCACAACTGCAATGCTGATGTCAGTAGGCTTGTTCAGGTTCTGGATTTGCTGTTCTCTTTGACCAGTATCCACGAATAGACCTGGATAAAAAGCCGAGGTCGGCGCCGTTTATCTGGTCACAGACCACAGGAACAGGAAGAGGTTGTAGCGCTATAGACTGTTTGTGGGGGGGGCGGGGGGTTCTGAGTTTAAGAACCCAAGTGTATTTGGGATGACTGGCCGGCCTCCGTGAGAAGATGTGAACAGCAGGCCGACAGAGGCAGGGTTTGCGTCGTTAGGAATCTAGGCTACAAAGATTCATGATCCACGAATCAGAAGGTGATGTCGGTAGCTTCCCAGACGCTTTGACACACAGAAATGAGCTCCAGTGGCTCCGTAATCTGAAATCCTGGGCATGAATGGGGTTTTGTGAGTTGGTAGTGGAAGCTGTCACTGGATGGGCCTCTATTTCACAACTAAAGTAGGTGGTAATTTCTGAGAAAAGGACTTTGTCTTAAAGTTTGTCATCAGTAGACACAACTGCTAGAGCCCAAATGTTTTTTCACGACTTCACAGACAGCATTAAAAGTGGTCTTAGCCTTTTAGCTAAAGACTGGTCTTCCTTAGTTTTACTTGACAACCTCACGTGGGAGGTGTTCCCTTCATCCCAGGGCTGATGAGATATCTCGAAGGCCATTGTGGGCAGGTTGACTCTGCCACTGTTCATGTCACCTGTGGGACCATTTTCAGGGTGATTCTAGGGGTAGGGTAGACTTGGGAATCACCTGTACATGAGAAGGTTTTAAGTTATTCACTCAAGGGAGAACCAGGTAAAAGGCATGGAGTTTCCTCCTCTTCCCCACTAACAAAATGTTAGCGACAGTAACGTGGACATTTAGAGGTGTGGACTGGTAACATGAGAAAGCTTTTTTCTTTCCTGTTTTCGTAAAGAAAGATTAGGACGTTCAGATGAAAAACCTACGGGTTTTATTTTACAGAAGGTGGAGGAAAGTTACAACATTCTTTGCCAAAGG
The DNA here is from genome assembly GCA_028646485.1 of Cryptoprocta ferox. NCBI lineage: Eukaryota > Metazoa > Chordata > Mammalia > Carnivora > Eupleridae > Cryptoprocta > Cryptoprocta ferox. Next base: position 90,039,850 of record CM053575.1, on the reverse strand, counting down.
CTGGCTGGATCAGCCCTCACAGACAAGCACTCAGGTATGTGAAAATTTGGGACTCCAGACTCTAGAGTCATTCTGTCAGAACAGTACCTCGAACGAAATGACTTATTATTCTTTAAAGTGGAAACCTTCTGAGAATCCATTTCTCTCCTGTCTTTAAAAAACCGCTTGTCTCCAAACATCATCTGTCAGGCAGAGGCTGCTGTTTGCTGACTGCGCTCTTCCTCTTGTAAGAGGAGCTGCGCCTGTCAGCTCCTGTGCCGCCCCCCCCCCCCCAGTCTGTCTTCACCTCTGCAGAAGCAGAAAGCAGGCCGGCGGTAAGCCTGGTCAGTCCTCCGTTCCTTAGTGATCTTCCCGTGCTGCTGTGAGGGGGCTCGGGGCTCCTCGGGCCTGGCTCTGCTCTGCTGTCTGTCCCAGCAGCGACTCCCCGTGACTGCAGTCTGATCCAGAAACAGAGGCCTAACTGTGCCCCCAGACCTCACGTCTCGGTATCCTCTAGGTGTTAATTGTGCTTCTGAACTTGATCTCCCCGTGTCTTTCTTCTTCCCAGATAAGAGTTAGAGCCGCGTGTCCTGGAGGCGACTGAAGGTGGTTGGCTTTTGAGCGTCGGCCTGGTATCACCCATCCTGGCTCGCCGTGGGCGCGGAGAAGAGTGTGTGACAGAGGGCCTGCCTGTGAACCCCCCGGGGCAGCCACATGCCCGGCGCCCGGAGCGGGACCAGTTCTTCACAGTCTGGCAGCTGCACTAGTCTGTCAGTGAGGGAGGATTCGTTCTCTCACTCTGCTCTCCTCACTATCGGAAATTCATTTTGATTCACAACAGAAACCAAATGTATAGAGCTTTGGGTGTAGGATATGAAATTTTACTTAGACTTAAGAAAAAGAGAAAATCAGATGTATTTATTTGACTTCATTCCGTATTTGAAAGCACATTTTAATTTTTATTTTGCCATGTTTTGAGTAGTGAGAGTTTTAGCCCTTTGTATTTAGTACACCCAAGGGTCAGTTGCTCCTGAAGCCTAGAGTTCAGGATAAGGTGTTAGGCGGTTGGGTAGAGAGGTGAGGGAGAGGGGGACGTAAGCAGGGGGAGCGAGGAGCATCTGGCTTCCACTAAACTGTACTCCATGCCCTCTGCTGCCCAGTAGGCATCTTCTTTGAGGGTCACCTCAAAGGCATAGTATGCCCATCACTCCTGTGTGCAGAGGACTTGAGCTGTGGGCTACCCAGATGGGCAGAGGGTTAGGTGGGCGTCCTCCCACGTGAGGCGAGCCCCTCTTCTCTGTAGCTTGGATCAACCCCCAATAACAGAAATCCTCAGTGTACTAAAGAGCAGGCACTTGAAAATGGGTGTGTTTTCTTCTTGTCTTCTTTTCTATTGAGGGTAGGGATTTGGGAGGGAGAGGAAAGCAAATTTTATTTTCTTGGCTATAAATTTGCTATTCTTGGTATTGTTTCATTTTTATAATTATACATTAGACTTCGGCACTTGGGTAAAATGATCCCTGCAGATTGAGCAGGAAGTAAAAACAAACGGAGACGCTTCAGATGGTGGCAGGGGTGGGGGTGCTGAGGAAGGGGGGGGATGGGCGCGGGGAGAAGAGTTTGGGAAGGCTGTCTAACGGAATCACTACTGAGTTGAACCATGGCTATCATTAGCCACGGGTACTGCTGAATATAAGGCCAGTAAAATTTTAGTACCTGGAGGTTTGACTCTTTATATTAATTTTGCACTGATGGTGCCAAAGGGCTCTCTGAGTTCAGAGGAGAGCCGCGAGTGGAGTGGAGAGAGATGAGGTGGAGAAGGCAGAGCCGCTCAAACCAGCTCCAGAAGCACTTCCTCTGACTTCACTGCCGGAGCTTTTTCCACACTGGTGCACGACCGACCTTAAAGTTGCAGACCAGAGCATACACTGGATACTGTGGGCAAGGGGTTGCCAACTGCCTGCTCTAGAATGAATTGTCGTTATTGGCTGCCCCCTACAGAGGGTAAATGTGTCAGAATTGTAACTTCAGAACTCCTTCAGTGATATTGGCTTTCTGTGGTTTTCTTTGTGCATCAGGTATATATGTTTTGGAGTATTTTTGCCAACTAACGCTAAATCATTGGTCAAGTCTTCAAATTCTGTTACTACGTAAAGAGTACCTCCACTGCTCATTTCAGTAGTGCCCTCTGAACTCTGTGGGTAATCAGGATGTAATTTTACTCTTCCCCTGCACTCTCATCACAAGTGGTAAGGATTCCCTACTTCTTGTATAAACACCACTACAACTTAACAAGCTCATCTAGTCCAGATTCCGATTTCCTGCTTTTTTTCAAATCTGACCTATGTTTTGAAGTAGATCAATTTGGACTGTTGGACCTCCTCTGTAAATTAGAATTATATTTTGAGTCGTAGACCAAGTATAAATTAAATCTGAGTGGGATTATAAATTTTAGAAGCAGAAGCTAGTTAAGTGAAACTTGGGACTTGAACTTTCCGTATCTCTTACGAGAAGCCAGTGGAAGCCAAATGGTTACGTCATGCTGCTGGAAATGGTGTCGTCACTCTAAACTCAAAGGGTAACACACCCACAGCCACCTGACACCAGTGTCATCAGCGAGCATTTAATCAGGAGAAAGGGACTTTTACCTTACACTCAGACAGTACAGGGTAATCCCATAATTCTCCAACACTCTTAAGGAGCTTTGTAGTTTAGCAAAGCGTTGGTTTCTCTTCGAGCTCAGCCAGTGTGTCTTGTCCTTAACAACCATTTGCTTTTCTTTTCCTGCAATTGAACCTCTCCTCAGAAGAGGGCTAACTGGAAAAATACTTTGACCATAGCTCTAGTGCTTCCAAATAAATTATATCTGGATTTTTAAATGAAGCCCCAAAACAAAGGCTGAGTCTGAAAAGATTCTGCAATTTTGAATGTGTTCTTTTTATCTTACCAGCCTACCTTCTTCCCTTCTCCCCTTCTCCTTCCCAGAGTTGCCTCCCACACCTTCCATTTTGTTGGTCATTATAATCACAGCCATTTTACTTTGATATCATATCTGCCTTTCAGGACGATGGAATTAGATATTCATACTGTCTTTGAGTGACAGCGGTCACCATCAAAGCTGTTTTCTCCCAAGGTACCTGACTAGAATCTGGAATCAAGGGTGGTGAACACAGCAACCTTCCCAGAGCAGGAGGGCTGGGCTTTAGCCATCGAAGTGACCTGCTGTGACCCTGTGCTCTCTCCCGTGGGCTTGATGGCTCCTTTGCTGTTAAGTGGCAAATTACATTTGGAGTGCCTCCTTCCTTTTCAGAGAACAGAGTTAATCAAGGCGAATCAGCAAGCCCCCAACGTGCTATAATTTAAAATCATGATTACAGCCCTGGAAGCCATATATTTTGCATACTTTAAAATCAGCTAACTTGGACTGCTTGAGTTATCTTGGCCTTTAGAACCCAAACTGTAACTATTCTATCGTACTGTGAGAAGGCATATTTCATTAGCTTTCTGGCTTCCCATTCCCCAGAACAACTGCTAACCACTGTTTAAAACACTTTTTATTTGTTTTTTGGAGGAGAGAGGGGGAACCGAATGTGAGGGTAAAGGAGAAAAGCTTACTTTTTCTTCTTTTTAGAAGCTAGAGAAAATAATTAAGGCTTCTTGTGAGTTGTCTTTTACTTGCATACTTTTTTTTTCTTTTCATGTTGGTAAATTTGGGGTATTACATGGAGCTTCTATATTTCAAACTGGAAACTGTCTTCTCTGAAGGTGGTATGCGATGTTATTTTGCACTGCTAGAGCTTTGGTCAACATTTCCTTCCGTACGTGTCACAGAGGGCACCATTGAGAGTTGTGCACAGAAGACCTCAGAATACAAAATTGGCAGGACCTTCTCGTCATCTTTCTGCTGGCTGGTTTTTTCCCTCTCCTATTACAAATTTTGTTTTAAATCATGTTTTTTTGGTTTGGGTTTTGGTTTTTTTTTCTGACTGGTCCACCCCTTTTCATTGATCTGCAAAATTGTTCCTTCTTCGAGAAAAGAGTTTCTTTTGCCTCGTTCCTTATGCCTTCCCCACTGGTACTGATGGTTTTGATAATAAATTGGTAGAAAAACAACGTACCTCGTAGAAGGAAGCCCTGTCGGCCATTTCCGGGTGCCAATGGCTAAGCGGATGTACTGCAAAAATGGTAACTGTAATGTGCACACCATTGGTTATTTTTAATAAGCCTCTTCCTACTAGAACATTTTATTTTCCTTGTTCACCATACAATCATGTACTCTTTAACAGAAATTACTTTTAAAAAAATCTGGAACTATCTTTAAAAGAACTTTATTAATAATCATGTATTTTTACTGATCACATTTTGAAATGCCTAAAAGACTTTATTGTTCTAATTATCCAGATGTACCTTTGTAAAATAGCTCTTTTATGAATTAGCTGATAAGGCTGTATGTTTCTGGAACAAAATATTGGTCATCTAAAAACTTTCTGTTTTCTGGGGTCTGGGAAAATAGAAAATGAGAGTTCAAATATTAAATATGCTTAAAGGAACCGAGTATGTGGCTTTTTATTTATATTCTTGTTAATTTGTCTCCTACAAGTTACGGTAGAAAAGTTTAGGCCCCAAGGAGGCCTTAATCTTAATGGCAGGCCACAGCATCTCCCTGCCTGTTGGAGCGCCTTTACTAGCCAGATGAGTGAGCCAGCTCATGTCTGTGATGGGGGAGTGTCCGTGCGGACACCCACAGTGGTGGTGGGGGTGGGGGCAGTGCCTGGGGCAGCGCTTTTGCTTTCTAACAGCTGTATTGAGACGTAATTCACCTTTCGTACAATTTGCTCATTTAATGTGTACAGTTCAGTGATTTGGGGTATGTGTTTTTTAAATTGTAAAACATATGTAACATAAAATTTGTCATTTTAACCATTTTTTAAGTGTATAAATCAGTGGGATTAATGAGGCAGCTTTTATGGTTCACTTGAAAATGACTTTGGTTTAATGCTACCCTAAATGAAAATATGATGTCTTTATTACCATTCTTATCCCCAATGCTGGACTTCCTAAAATAGCAATATATCTTTGCTTTTATGGACCCCATTTCAATTTTGGGGCTTTTTGGCCTGTTGGTTTTGACATAGAGGTATCATTCGACTTATTCTTGGGATGATATTTTAGTTTTCAGTCATTCAGGGGCACATTTGGCTGATAGATCTAATAAGCATGACAAAAAATGCTCAGTATTTTGTAGGATTTTTTAGTTAAGCCTTTTAATACCCAAGTGTACTTTGCAGAAATTAACCTGTTTGTACTTGTGGCTGTGTTTATGAGCATAACCGGTAGGGAAACGCATGCCTGTTCCATTCCCACTTGCTCCTGGATGGCCGTCTTCTAAGAAGAGTGGCAAAAATAAAATACTGTCTTTGCATATGAGCAGTTGCTTTCACTTTTTGCTGTCCTGTTCCAAGCTGAATGACTGGCTCACCAAAAGTTTCATACCGCTTTGAAAGATAAGAGGGTCTATCCTGATGAATAGTTGCTTTTCCGTTGGACTTGATGTCTTCCTACTCTGACGAATGTCCTAAAATATTACAGATGAATAGCTAGATGTAGGTGTTTCCCATTTCTTTCTGTAACATCAAGTGTAATCCATATTACGAACTGCAAGCCCTTGCCTGATCTTTGCCGTCAGGGGGCATATTTGTTCTGCCATCTATTATTAGGGAGACACCATCCTTCCCTGAGCATCAGCCGAGGCCTTGGTGTGAGATCATTTAAGGTAGGTAGAGCTCTCTTACTATTCCACTTCCTTCCCCCTCATTTGCTTAGGGTGCTTTGGGACCTCCCTCTAATTTAAGGCTTCCTTTATAGCATTTTATTCCAGGGGATCTCTTTCTTTGTACATGGGACCACAGGGTTGGGGTCACCCAATCACCATTCTGATTAATCAGTAACAATAATGAGGGTGTATCTTGGTAATTTTTTGAAATTTTTGGAGAAGTATCCGTACAGGGAGATTGTTTCTGCTCTCTATTTTAAATAATAAAGGTCAGCCATTCTTAATCTTCTTTTGGGGGAGAGGGACAGGGTGGAGAGTGAACAGGGGAGAGGGCAAAGGGAGAGAGAGAATCTTAATTTAGAATTTTTAAAGGTTTATTTTTTGAGAGGGAGAGGGGGAGACACAGAATCCGAAGCAGGCTCCAGGCTCTGAGCTGTCCGCACAGAGCCTAACACGGGGCTCTCAGAGGATCTGAAGCGGGCCCCATGCTGACAGCAGCTAGCCTGATGCGGGGCTCAAACTCACGAACTGTGAGATCGTGACCTGAGCCAAAGTCGGCCACTCAACCAACTGAGCCGCCCAGGCTTCCCTAGTTTGTCAAATGTCTTTAGTCCGTCGTAGTAGAAGACAGTCAGATCCTCGTATCTGCTCTCGCATGCAGTCTGGTGCGCCGTGTTGTTTTGGTTAAAGTATGAAGACAATCCAGCTTCACACAGACACAGATTTTAAAAAGGGAAAAGCATTTTAATAGCCTTTTCAGATGATTGTGGATCTTCTTGGATACCACACTGAAACTTGACAAGTGGTAGTTTCTTAAAAGAGCTGCAATGTGGAATCTGAAGCCATATCCGTTAACATTTTTATATTTTGTTATGCTAAAATCTATCCATCCATTTCATACTTTAAATGGGTGAAAGAATCTTTTACCTATGCATAATTTTGTAATATCCTGTGTCAGTAATTTGGGAAATACTGGTTTGCTGAATTATGTAGGCCTTCAAATGTTGACCCCATTTTTTTTTAATGTTTATTTTTGAGTGAGAGATAAAGCATGAGTGGGGGAAGGGCTGAAAAGAGGGAGACACAGAATCAAGAGCGGACTCCAGGCTCTGGGCTGACAGCACCCTAGGCTCAAACCAATGAACAGGAGATCATGATCTGAGCCGAAGTCGGGTGCTTAACCCACTGAGCCACCCAGGCGCCCCTCCCCCCTTTCTTTATATAGTGTGAAAAGCTCACATTTATTGACCTTAATGACTGATCTTATCAGAAAAGTCTCATAGTAGTGGACACAAATCTCCAAATCAGTAGTTCAATGAAAATAGTTATGACTCCTTATGTCCCTGAAAGGGTCTCGGGGACTGCCAGGGGTTTGGAGACCATACTTTGAAAACCACTAGTGGGTGAAAAGACCCTGAACTTAGATGATCCAGATTCACTTCTGGCTCTTCTGCTTACTTGCTGCGTGACCCTGAGCAGGTTCCCTCTAGATCCTATTTCCTCAGCTGTAAATGAGGGTCTGTAAACCTAATAGAGTTGTTGTGAGGAGGGAATGAGAAATTTCCAAGCATGTGATTGGTGTCTCTAATGATGGTGGTGGTGGTGATAGTGTTTTATTCTAGGAGCTGAATACTTAAAGCAGGAATGGTGAAAAATGATTAATGAATTTAGAATATGTAAATGTCTCTCTTACTAATGCAGCCATATTTCATGTTTTATAATGGTTTTGTATGTCCAAACTCTGGGCTCCTGTGTGTGTGTGTGTGTGTGTGTGTGTGTGTGTGTGTGTGAGAAAGAGAGGGAGGGAGGGGAGGAGAGAATGTACATCTTTTTCAAAATTGGTTGCTAGCCTTTATAATAATATACTCTTAAGCTAATTGTTCTCTTAAATGTAAAGAAAGAAAGAAAAAAACTTGATTTAGTAAGAACCTTGGTTTTAAGAAACCCGTAAGTTTCTTAAACCTGTAAGCACACCAAAGTGCTGCTCTGGTGCTACCGTTCTAAGGGTTCCAGTCAAAACCATTTGTATGCAATGTGCTAATACTACTTGGGTTTATCTTCCAGTTAAAGCTGGATCTTGGCTGTTTTGAAACATCTTTATTTCCTTAAAATATATAAGCTGCTTATATTTTAAAAAATTTTTATTTTGTTTATTTTTGAGAGAGAGAGAGCATGAGCGGGAGAGGTGCAGAGAGGGAGACACAGAATCCGAAGCAGGTTCCAGGCCCTGAGCTGTCAGCACAGAGCCCAGTGTGGGGCTTGAACCCATGAACTGTGAGATCATGAATTTAGCTGAAGTAGGGCGCTTAACCGACAGAGCCATCCAGGCGCCCTGCCCTGTGCTGCTTATATTATAAATATATTTAATGAGACTTTGTGTTTTATCTTCCTAAAAATGCGTATGTTGCCATATCTACTGCAGTAAAGAGCATAAGCAATTTTCATATTCACATATGAATATGAATTTCATATACTTTGAGACCTTTTCTAGAGAACCCATATGCTGTAGCCCAGACATCATGGCCTGAAGTCCAACGTGTGGCAGGGTTTCTGGGGTTTCTGCCTGCCCTCTCCAGTCCTTAGGGAGAGAGCCATACATAAGACCAAGGAAGCAAAACCAAACTAAAGTTCTTTCTACTCTCCACTCTTATATTAGGTCTACCCTAGAACAACTCATTTACCTTATCTGGACCTCTCTTTACTCGTCTTCTACTGAGGAAGTTAGATGATGGTTCCCTTCGGTCCCTCCAATGCTAGTAGTCCTGTGCAATTGATAACACAGGAACACAGACGTAGAGCTTAGCACTCGCTCGCTGGGTAGCCCCAGGTAAGCTCCATCCTTTCCTGACCGCATGTGTTTCTCCAAAAGAGAATATAATTTTAACGTCACTCGCTGACGTCTGTCCCTAGAAGTTTCTTTTTCTTCTATTCTTTGGAATCTCTTCTTCCGGTAGATTCTTCTAGTTCAGTATTACCTACAGTCTGATGAAGCATTAGTTACATTTCTTCTTTTGTCCCAATCTCACTGCCAGTTTAGTTTATAAGAGTCTTGGGGGCTTTGGTGGATGCAGATCTGACATTCCTGGTTCAGAGGAGACTTTCTGAGCATTGGCTGAGGAGAGACTGACAGATCTTTTCTTTTTTTAATATGGAATGCTTCTCGAATTTGCATGTCATCCTGACGCAGGGGACATGCTAATCTCTGTATTGTTCCAAGATCTTAGTGTATGCGCTCCCGAAGCGAGCACGAGACTGACAGATCTTATCTCTGTTCCCACTCATGTCCTGAGCGATGGCCTCTTCTGAAAGGTTCATGAAATTTGGCAAATTCACAAAAGTTAAGTGCCCAGAACATGAGGTAGCTGGATTGATTATTTAGCAAGCAAGTGCCCCATCAGAAAAACTGGTCCAGCCAGCAAGAATAAGTCTCGGAGAACTTGGAACCTTTCATGCAATCAAATATCTATGAACTAACAGCTCAAGTGGAAGGAAAAGAGACACAACAAAACTGTCCCTATGTCTTGCTATCTATTGAAAGTAAAAGCCTCAAATTTTCTCGACTTTTCTCTTTTCCTTTTAGAAAGTGGCCTCTTTAAGATAAATTCTAACTCAGTCGGGCAGTCAGTGGCATTTGGCTCCAGGACACAGAGAGCCTAATGTTTGCTTCCCGTGGGGGGTATTTGCACTGTAATAGGAGTGTGTAGGGAAGGTGTAGGGAAGGTTCTGGATCTTTAAATGTGAGTTAGGATTGATTGACTTGCATTCTCAACTTTTTTCTTCCTGTCTTTTCAGAAAAATTCTGAGCAGATTGCAGTGAAGAGGGGGCACATGTAGGCAGATTAAAATAAGCAGGAATCTTTCTATCTTAGGTCAGAGTAGCTTGGCAGCTGTGACTTGCAGGGTGACTGATTAATTGGTCAATTTATTCCTAGCTTTGTTTCAGAAAACAAAGAGTTGGAGGAGCAAGGTGTTTGAAAATGTTTTGGGGGGAAAAATAAAATATGGGCCTGAGAGGAAAGAGGCAAAAGACCAGGATCCTTTACAGTATTTGTTACTAAGGCCTGTGATTTTTTTTTTTCTTTCAAAATGTCTTTCTGATTTACTCCTTGCTCTGTTCCCACCACGGCCAGGTTATTTTGCACACGTGAGTATCTAAAACACCAGCAAGAGGGTGATGGGCATTGAGGAGGGCACTTGTTGGTATGAGCACTGGGTGTTGTATGTAAGCCAGTTTGACAATAAATTGTATTTTAAAAAATAAAATAAAAACCTCACCGAGACTTACCGCTCCTCTGTCGGTCATGCACATGGCTTCCTGTCCCATCTTCTAAAAAGCCACCCATTCCTTCATGTCATTGGCCTGCCCAAGAATCATGATGGCTATCTGGTGCCCGCTGTATGGAGACTGAACTGTGCCCAGTTACTGAGATGTTCGTAATTTATTTGGGTGACTTGATTTCCCTCTCTCAGCCATTGTGACCCTCCACCTCCAGGAAGGCTGAGCCTCCACCCTGCCTCCCTCACCTGCATTCCGCGTCCTGCCTTATCCTTGGCTTCGACACCAGCCTGAAACATGCCCGGCTCTCCATGGCTTGTTCATCTTTTCAGGCTCACTTTTTTCATTTTTATGCAACTGCTAGTAACTGTTCTCTTGGCCTAATTTCTGCATTTGTGGTTTTCCGCTGCATTCCACCAGGCCCCCTTTTCTACTTAGCAATACGAGTGATAGGTGAGTAGCCACCCCGAGACTAGTGTGCTGCATCTTGGGAGGATGAAAAGTAGTAGCTTTTGTATGAACACGTGTCAGGTCCTTCCCTTAGATATGTTACCTCTAATTTTCACGAGCACCCCAAGAGGTAAGCGGTTTTTCTTTTTCTTTTCTTTTTCTTTTTTCTTGTTCTTTTTCTTTTTTCTTTTTTTTTTTTTAACAAATGAGGTGGCAAGTTAGACACTATGATGTTCCTCGTGGAATAGCTAGACTTCAAGAGAAGGTCTGGCTTCCACCAAAGCCTTGTCTTTATAACCCTCCTGTGGAAATAGTTTCTTCCCTTAAAGGCGCCTACGATCGAATAACGAAGACAGGTGCACGACTGTCACTTTTCTGCCATTCTGCCTTATTGAACTGCAGGTTTACTTAACATTGGACCAAGGGGTAGTAATTTGCATTTCATTTCAGCTGCTTGATCTTGGGACAGGTTGGGACACAGCTGAACATAAAAAGGACAAATCCAGCAACTGAGTCACAGTAGAGTAGAAGGGGGGGAGTTGGTACATAGGGCTGGTAGAAAGCTGTGGTAGGAGCCGGGACGGAGTAGGGGGAAATGGTATCACTGAGGTGGGATTTACAGATGTTGCCATGTAAGTCACTGTGCAGGAGAAGGGGGAGTTAAAAACAAGACTGCCTCGTGGACCTGAGAGACTGGTGTTGGGTTTAATAGAAGTGAGGAAGCATGAAGGAGAGAGGCCGTGAGGAGAAATTAGTTTCATTTGACACGTTGAGTTGAGACTGCAGCCTATCAACAGAGATGGCCACCAAGAAGCTACAAATGGGGTCTTGGAGCGTAACTGGATTGAGTCATACATGCTAGTGTCCTGGCTGGATATAGAACAGGAAGGAACACTGTGTCCATAGCACCTCAGAGTGGAAAGTCCTTCAGAGTCCATCAACTGATGAACAGGTCCACGAAATGGCACATCCACACAATGGAATGTCATCTAGCCCTTGAAGAGGGATGAAGGACTGATATGTGCTACTGGTCCCTGAAAACTTCACGCCAAGCGAAGAAGCCAGTTACAAAACACCACAGATTGTAGGATTCATTTACATGAAGTGTCTAAAATAGGTAATTCCATAGAAACAGAGAGCCGATTACTGGTTGCCAGAGGCTGGGAGATGGGAGAAAACGAATGGGTATGGAGGGATCAAAATGTTCTGGAATTCCGTGGTGGTGATAGTCACACAACCTCGCAGACACACAACCACTGAATTGTACACTCTAAAAAGGGTGAATCCTATGGCATGTGAATTATACCTTTTAAAAACTGGAAGGGAGGGGCGCCCGGGTGGCTCCATTGGTTGGGTGTCTGACTTCAGCTCAGGTCATGATCTTGCGGTTCATGGGTTCGAGCCCCATCTCGGGCTCTGTGCTGACAGCTCAGAGTCCGGAGCCTGCTTCGGATTCTGTGTCTCCCTCTCTCTCTGTCCCTCCCCAACTTGCACTCTGTCTCTCTCGCAGACATAAACATTTTAAAAATTTTTTAAAAATGAAAGAGAAAAAAGTACCCCAGAGATTGCGTCCTTTGTTTCCATCCTGCGTGATTCCGCGCCTTCTTCCATCCCCTGCTTCCACGCCTCATCCATGCTTAAAGAGCTCCTGTCACAGGGAACTTGCTGTCTCACACACCTCATGGGCTTGTGTGGATGACAACGAAGCAATAAATGTAAAGTGTGTAGTACATAGTCAACACTTGATAAATGGCAACAATTTTTCCTTACTTCTCGCCTGCCCTTTACAACAGTAAGTACCTGGTAAGAGCTCAATTACTACACGTGTTTGGTCATCTGACAGCCTTAAAAACTTGTAGCACTAAGTTGAAGCAATGACATTATTGGAATAATCTGTGAAAATGTAAAGGTTGGTTAGTGGTTTTATTTTTTTAAGAATCTACGGAGCGCCTGGGTGGCTTTAGTCAGTGGAGCATTTGACTTCGGCTCAGATCATGATCTCGCAGTTCGTGGGTTCGAGCCCCCGCGTCGGGCTCTGTGCTGACAGCTCAGAGCCTGGAGCCTGCTTTGGATTTTGTGTCTCCCTCTCTCTCTGCCCCTCCCCCTCTTGTGCTGTCTCTTTCTCTCAAAAATAAATAAACATTAAAAATATATATTTTAAGAATCTTGATGGGATCTACTGTGACGGGCTTTCGGATCTGGACCGCTGCATGACGGCCCAGCAAGATGCTAGGCTTTGTATCTAGTTTCACCCCCTCCTCCAAAGAGCCAATGATATTAAGAGCTGGGAGCAGTCTTTATTTAACCTAGGGCAGCTGACCCCCAAGCCTTCCTAATATCCCTATGTTTTTGGTAACTAAAAGAAATGAAGATAGTTTAGAAAGTGAATGAAAGTAGTGAGGAGTCGTTTTCCTAGATTCTTGTCCTAACCTCAGATTTTTTTATCGGTGGTTTTGGCTAAGGTCAGGCAAGCACTAGGAAATGATGCGGCACTAAAATCCTAGATGGGAGACAATCTATGTAGGTTCCATCATCTAGAGCATCTGGTGACCTTTTACAAGCCACTTGTTATATTACATTAGTCCAGCGCGGCCCTGGTGTTAGCTGGAGATGCCTGGGTCATCTCTTGCATGGCTAAACCCAAGAGGAGAAGCCCTCAGTAGCTTTGCACCCGAGGAGCGTCCCTCCCACCTCTCATTTCCTCCGCTTCCTACTTCCCAACCCCTAGCCACTCCCCACAGGGGGCAGCTCGACCCCTGAAACACCAGTGTTCCTTTCAGAGGAACGATACCACTGAAATGTCCCCACCCGCTTGTTGAACTGGTCAGTTTGTTTCCAGACGTCCCTTGTGTGAAGCACTTCCCCTAATCCATGTCTGAACCTCCTTGATACCTATTCAGCAAGGTGGAATATACTCTATGCAACGGAACTCTGTGGATGGGAAAGTAAACCCGAATTTCTCTTCTCTGGAGATATCATAATATTTCTTATTATCTGAGATTATTGTTCTGCTGGGATATTATTAATGAGCAGAGTCCCTGCTGGAGATCTCATTGCTCCTTCCTTCCTTCAGCTGCCAAACAGTTTTGAAGTAACTTGGAAACCAAACTTAATTTCTTGACTCATCTCCTCTGGCTTTGCGTCTCTTTCTCTGTTTCATGCCACTGTAGATAATTTGGTGCTCCTATCTGGCCATTTCCTCTGACCCTCGCCACTGATAATGTGATTAAACCCTCCACTCTGGTGCTTTTCATTTACTTCAAATTATTTCTGATTATGTGTGCTGCATTTTCTTTATTTAGACCCAAGGTATAATTAGGGAAGAGAGCTGGACAAAAGAGTCCATTTTTTTTCTTTCTCTCACCATGGCGTTGGGTTGAAAAATGCTGTCCAGCACGTCGGGTGAGATCCCAGCTGGCCCGTGTCTTTTGTCACAGCCTGGGGGGAGGGGAGATGGAAGCTGCCTATCTCCACAAATCTAGATGTGATGGTAGCTTGTTTATCTTACATTGTGTTTAATGAGATTCTTCAGATATTGTTACTTAGAAGTACTGCTTCTATTTTTATTATCTAACATTTATTAAATGGCAACCATGTGCTCTGTTAAACACAAAGAATAACATGGTTCTGTCTCGATTAAGAATCTAGAATGCGTGTGAGATTAGTTTCAATGCTGGCGACTAAAAATATAGAGAGAGTGGACAGTGTATGTTATCCTAGGGTATGTTTTCCAAATATTTTCTGTGCAATTAATAAATATTAGACCCTGCCCCTAGGGGAGACATACATGAAACAAGGCACAAGATAAGAGAGATATAAATAAAATACACTAGAACTTACTTTAAAAGTAAGACTGATCTAAAAGTAAGATTTAGGGGCACCTGGGTGGCTCCGTCAGTTAAGTGTCCGACTTCAGCTCAGGTCAGGATCTCTCGGTTCGTGAGTTCGAGCACCGCATCGGGTTCTGTGCTGACAGCTCAGAGCCTGGAGCCTGCTTCGGATTCTGTGTCTCCTCTCTCTCTCTGCCCTTCCCCTTCTTTCTCTTTTTTTCCTCTCAAAAATAAACAAACATTGAAAATAAAATAAAGATTTATTTTTTGCTCTTGTCTCAAGTGATAGGTTGAATTTTCTAGCTACTTTGGATTTTGGTCTTACCAATGTTTTCCATTCTCTAAGGAATGTTTTGATCTTTTCATTTGGCCCAAGGCAAAATTGGTGGCTTGGCTCAGTTACAAGCAAAAGCCTGGAACTTTAAGGAGCAGGAATTTGGACTGCACCTCACTTAACCAAGAAGTGACAGAGATTTGTTCAATTAAACACTTAGTTCTACAGGTTCTGGGTGTATTACATCAGCAGGGCACCTGGCTGACTCGGTAGTGTGTGACTTTTTTTTTTTTTTAATGTCTATTTATTTATTTTGAGGGAGAGAAGGAGATAGAGAATCCCAAGCAGGCTCCACACTGTCAGTGCAGAGCCTGAAGCGGGGCTCGATCCCACAAACTGTGGGATCGTGACCTGAGCCGAAATCAAGAGGTGGACGTTCAACCGACTGAGCCACCTCAGCGCCCCACGTGTGACTCTTGACTTTAGGGTCATGAATTCAAGCCCTAGGTTGGGCATGGAGCCCACTTAAAATAAAACTTTGAAACCTAAACAAAGAAATAAAAATATGTATGTGTTGCATCAGGATGGCAGAGTCAAGGAGGGGGAGTTTTCTGGCTTAAAATCGGAAAATACAAATTGAAGGCTCATAACTTACTCACTAAACGGGTTTCTCTCCCATCTTTGAGATGGGGATGACACCACCCGTCACAGAGAGCATGTTATAAATTGTGAGACATGTTCTAAGCCGTGAACTGCTGTGCAAGGTGTTAGTGCTATGCTGTTAGAAAGAGCAGGTGGACCAGGCACCTACATAATAGAATTGCAAGGTATGTCTCTTGAGAATGCCTCCTATCTATTTGCATATATTTACATGTAAGAGATTTCTTTTGGTTTTGGTGAGTTGGGTGCACAGACACCAGTGTTGAGCTGAGGACTGAAATGAAGGGGGTTGGCTCCTACTCCGTGCCTCGCAGGAGTGAGGGAGCCTCTGGAGGGCAGGGACCACGTCCACTCATCCGTGTGCCTCCAGCATCCCGGACAGGACCTGGCACGGAGCAGCCAGTGAGAAGAAATTGTTAACTAAAGCCAGCTGAAAAACATGCCCGCAGTTAACTGTGTTATTTGACGAACTTTCTCCCCTCTGCCCCACCCACTTCCTTATCCAACCGTGTCGTGAAGTAGATCTTATATGAACATGAAAAAATACAAAAATCTTGTCTCTGGGGGTTGCGAGAGAGAAGACTTTCCTCCTATTTTGGTTATTTAATGTCTAAATATCTATGTATAGGTATTTTTGCTCAGGTCTGCTTTTGCCTTTTTTTTTTTTCAACTTCGTTCCTCTATTTCCCTTACCCCGCCCAAAATCTTTTTTTTTTTTTTTTAATGCTTATTCACAGAATCTGAAGCAGGGCTCCAGGCTCTCAGCACAGGGTCCATCAGGGGGCTCAAACTCAACAGACCCAGAGATCATGACCTGAGCCAAAGTCAGATGCTTAACCGACTGAGCCACCCACGCGCCCCTTAACCCGCCAAAGTTTTAAGTGCATCATATCACCTCTAACGCCGGCCTCATTAGCATTTGAAAAGCGGTGGGTTCTATCAGACTGGGGTGGGGGGGGGGATGCGGAGGAGAACTTGGAGTTGATTTGTATTCCAAAGAACGAGGTGTCATTGTGCAGGCTGAGACTCACCAAAGTGCTTACTGCTTGAAAATGCATGAAGAAAATCATCCTTCCTGCAGCAGGTGGTACAGTGTAACTCCAAAGCAGAAAAGCAGTAGATATATTGAGAGACGTGTTCGTTTTTCTCCACTCACTGTTTTCCTTCCTGAGTGTGTATGCATGTGTGCAGGTTGTAAGAAGCCGTTTAAAAAACAAGCACGACGTTCATCTACTCAGATTGATCTTAATTTGGAACTATCGCCCTTTCTTGTAAACAGATTTCCTTTTTTAACGAGGCCATTTACGCCATTTACCTAATAACACTGGAGTGTATCAATAATATTAATTTTGTCGATAAAGCATTTAAGTGATTATTGCATTTTCTAATATTAAGTATGTTCACTACACTTAAAGGGAAGTGCCCATGCATCTAAAGAGAAAAACCCAAACGCATAAGGCATGTTTTTGCTTTTGACAATAGGAGTTACATTTCTCCAAAGATCGGATTTTTTTTTTTTTTTTTAGCCTTGGGCCAAGGAGACAGACTGAGAATCCCAGAATTTAGAGATGGGAGACACCTCCTTCAACCTCCTAATCCAATGCTGGAATCCCTTCTATGGCAATCCTGGCAGATGGCCATCCATCTGCTTGTATACTTCAAGTGCTGGGGAGCTCATTATCTCCTGGGGCAACTCATAAATTCTTTCTTATTTGAGCTGAAATTGGCCCGTAATTTCCATCCATTGGTCCTGGTTGTGGAGCAAATAGAAAAGATCTTAAGTACCTGAAGACACCCACCACATCTTCCTTTAGTCTTTTTTAAATTAAGGTAACTGAGGGGCGCCTGGGTGGCTCAGTCGGTTAAGCGTCCGAGTTCGGCTCAGGTCATGATCTCACGGTCTGTGGATTCGAGCCCCGCGTCGGGCTCTGTGCTGACAGCTCGGAGCCTGGAGCCTGCTTCCGATTCCGTGTCTCCCTCTCTCTCTGCCCCTGCCCCGCTCACGCGATCTCTCTCTCTCAAAAATAAATAAACATTTTTTTTTAAAGCATCTCTTCTATATTCAAACTTGGGCATAGCCCACTCCGTAGTGCAGTTCTTGGATGTTAACTCATCCCTCATTTAGCTGGGAGTCGTAAGAAATCTGTCCTGGGTGAATAGAAATCCTACTATTTTATTCTTTTTCTATATTCCGAATTCCTTCAGAGGGCACAAAGTCCTAAAATCGCTATGAGAGAAAATGTAAAGGTTTTCCTTTAGAAGGGAAAATTAAGTGCACCAGAACATAAATATTTAAAAGTAGGAACTATGTCCAGTTTTGCTTTCTGTCCCCCTTAGTGCCCAATACCATTCCTGGCAGATAGAAGCTGCTTGCTGATTTAGTGCTTCGTGGAGCTCAAAAAGAGAACTGGCCACCATTATGTTGAAGTACACATGTGTTTGGGAATGCACATACACGTATCTATCTATCATCTATCTATCTTCCCACCTATCTGTAGAGAGACACATAAACACACATACACATGCACACACGCATTTCTTCTACCTTTATACTATCCGAGGGTCATTTCATCATAATTCATAGGAAGACTGAATGCCACAGTACAGACAAAACCGTTCTCTGGATAAACTGCAGACCCCCAAACACCTGGGGTAGTGTGAAATGTGGCATCTTATTTATTTACTTACTTGCTTACCGTGGCATCTTTGTATCCTCAGATGGCTGCATCAGGAAGGCAGACCCTCTCCTGTGTGCCCTCCGTTGCGAACGTGCGTGTGCTTTGCCCCCCAGGGAGAATGTGCCCCCCTATGCACTCCTGTTTCTCATCTTCCCGCCTCTCCCTCCTGCTCAACTGGATTACCTCTTCAGTTGCTCTTGTTATTGGAGATTGAGAAGGAAACCAGTGAAAGGGGGAGAAAAAGCATAACTTCTTTTTTTTATAATGTTTAAAGTCACTTATTGAGAGAGAAAGAGAGAGGAGCAGAGGAAGAGAGAGAGATTTCTTTTTAATGTTTATTTTTTATTTTTGAGAGAGCAAGTGTGAGCGGGGGAGGGGCAGTGAGAGGGGGGACAGAGGATCCCAGCAGGCTCTGCGCTGACAGCAGTGAGCCTGCTGTGATGGGGGTGGGGGAGGGAGGGGCTCAAACTCACCAACTGTGAGATCATGACCTGAGTCGGACACACAACCAACTCAGCCACCCAGGCCCCGCCCCCCCCCAAAGTACAGTTTCTTTAGTCTTTGCTTAGCACTTTACCCAATCTGACTTAGGTGGGCTTTCCCCTTTCTCACAGCGATCTTTGTCCGGTGTCCTTCACGCAGCTCCCTCCTGGAGCCAGAAGCCCTGAGTTTTAACTCAGCTTTGCAATCTCCTTACTGAGTGGTTTATAGCTGTATCATGGGGTAACGGAGCCTGCCTAGACTGAGTGTGAGAGCAAATGAGGAAAGGTGGGAAGGGAAGTAAGTGTAAAGCCCACCACAAGTAAAATGCATTTAGAAGTGAGCACAGTGCCCTTACGACCTTGGTACCGGTTAGCAGGCTCTGTCTTGCAGGTGAATGCCAATGCCCCTTTCCCACACAGGACACAGGTACAGTCGCAGCGGTGGGCCTGCAGCTGCAGTATCGGTCGTGTACAAGGTCCAGGCAGAGCATTCTGGGCGCACACCCAAGCCCGCGTGTGCTGAGGACCCTCAGTCCCAACACTGGAATTGCCATCAGCCACATGCCCCTGCTGTTTGCCACCACCCCCACCCAGTCTGCCAGCCTAGACTCTGAGCATGTACCTGAATTAACTGTATGTGAAATATACGGAAAATGACCTGATAATCAGAATGGGCCCTAACTGCTAGAAGAGGATGTGTTGCTTCTATGAACGCCAAGAGGCCAAGCCCTGGATTCATCTCATTTTCTCCTTCGTCTCCAGTGCCTGGCACATAATAGGCAACCACGGCTTTCTTGAAGGAGAACTGACTGCATGGGAGCCCATCTCCTCTGCAGAGCAGGAAATGGTAACTGAGACAGGGTGGGAAGGAATCCGGTTCTTGCATTAGGATGAGGAGCAGGACTACAGAAGGAGAGGCAGGTTGTATTCTGAGCGAGGAGGATCCAAGTTTTCGCTGTGATTTCAGTGCGAGCAGTATTCTGTACGCCTAGACTAGGAAAATGGAGATAGGAGAGATTGGGGGAAGGGAGCTGCATTATAACAGAGTTGTCAAGCGGAGGTGGGGCTTTTTCATGTTAGCCATAGTCTTCGCAATCAGCTAGGCGGAGCGGGACAGTGCTGAGAGGCTTGGGGGCTGTGCACGTTGACACCCACAGGCATTCAACCCTTGGCCATAATGTCATTATGCAAAACCAATACTCCGTGCATCCTTTAAGGCATGAGTAAAAATCGAAGTAAAATCAAAGAACAATTCTCTTTCTAATTTCTATTCTGCTTCTAAACCGGTTCCGTTAGACATTGTCCTTCGGGAATGAACCGTTTTAGCCCTCAAACAGGTGACAAGAAGGACACAGGATTATTTTCATTTAATCTGGAGTTTTGAGGTTAGTACACTAGCGGGGGGGTGCCGCATTATAACACTGTGTGGCGCTAAGGATATTCAGTCAGGCTCTTGGCTTCACCCTCAAGTCCCTCAAGCTGAACCCCACCTTCAGCTTACGGTTGTAAAGGCTTCCAGCTTAGCGGGGACCCACGGTTTCATACTGCCGGTCGGGTAATCCCATCTGGGTCATTTAGACCAGCAACAGAAGCAAATTTGATTTTCCAGAATTGCAATCCTCCCTACCCCTTACTTCATGTTGATTCACTCATTCAGCACAGTTACCGAGCACCTCCCGTCCCGGGCATTATGCTGTTAATACAGATTTTTTTCAAGTCCATCCTCTCATTATGAACTTGTGATCAACCTTCAAAGGGATCTTTGGAAGAGAGATGGTAGGTAAATTTAAGAACAACTGTTGTGCTATGTGGATATACCTGAGGCTAAATCAAAGAAGGGAGAAACTAAAAATAAATCCAGGAGAACAAGTCTGTAGTCTTTTAGCGAACGCAGACATGAAACAAGTAAGTAACCGTAAGCTCTAATAAGTGCAAGAGAATTCTAGAGAGGGGAGTAATTAATTCTGCTGGGAAGAGACCAGACAGCAGGGTAGGAGAAACTTCTTGTAGGAGGAGATTCCTAAACTGGGGTTTGTGTATGTGTGTGTGTGCGCGCATGGGGGTGGGGGTGGGGGCCTCCAGACAGAAATCAGCGTGTTAAAGCTCAGAGGCATAAAATAGGAGGACCAGAGACCTAACTTTGGGCAGCTTGGCATTGAAGGAGTATGAGACGGGCAGTGGTGGAAGATGCGTGAGGCCGGAGAAGCAAGCAGGGAGTTTATATGCTGAGGCGTGTTGGACTCAATTTTACTTTAAAGGCCAAATGGGGTTGTGGAAGGTTTTTAAGATGGGGGCTCATTTTCGGTCCATCCCTCGGGCAGTCATTTGTGGGGGGTTAGGAAGCCAGTCTAAAGGCAGGGACATCAGTGAGAGACTACTGCCCCGGTTTCTAAGAGACAGTGACACACTGATGGCATGCCCCACGAAGTCAAGCATGGACAAGCCACTCGGTCACCGGGGGCCTCAGCCGGCCCTCCTGATGCAGTGGGTTCGTTATGCACTTGTGATAAACCTTCAAAAGGACCTTTGGAAAAGAGATGGTAGGTAAACGTGAGATCGAGTATTCTTCATGGATATACCTGAGGCCGATACAAAGAAGGAAGAAGCTATAAATAAAATCCAGGAGAACGGACTCCTTCCTGCGGGCTCCAGCCACCGAAGAACTCAGATCCACTAGACTTCACCACGATCTCAGGTCATGATCTCACAGTTTGGGGGTTTGAGCCCGGCGTCCAGCTCTGCACTGACAGTGTCTCTCTCTCCCTCTCTCTGCCTCTCCCCTGCACACTCTCTCTCTCAAAATAAATAAATAAACTTAAAAAAAAAAAAAAAAAAGAAGAGCCTGGAAGGTAGTTGAGCTCGGCCAGCCTCATTCCCCTCTAAATGGTCTGGGCTAACCTCCCGACCTCATCCCCACCCCCCAGCGGAGCCTGGGAACTTGGCTTGTCTGGAATCACATTCTGATCGACAAGGGGCACTGAAGTTAGGAGTAAAGAAAGTGGAGAGCAAGCAGTGAGTACTCAGCAGCTGGGAGCAGAAAGAAGAGATAGCCAGGGTGGGGCTGGCAGCATCACCAACTGACTTGGAGAAGGGCAGAGGCCTGAAGGAAAAGAAAGTCCAAATCACCCTTGCAGGAAGGGGAGAGACGGGGGTCCTCATGAGGTCACAGCCCAGACGACCGCAGCCCTATCAGCGATCTCTCTGACCTTGTCAAAAGCTCCTTCCCGCCTCCTTTGGTTAATAGGATGAGCTCACCAGGCAAAAGAATGAGATGAAGCATTTCACTTAGTATTTTTCCTCCCAAACCCGTGAGCTGCTATGGTCTTACTGATCTCGCATCCTTCCGGTAAAAAGAAACCTGCATCCACGCTTGGCATTTCAGAGTTTGAAGTAACTTTACACATTATTTAGTCTGCTTCTCTCCTGTTTGGAGACGTGGAAATGGAAGCCAAGGGACATGATGTCCAGAATTCCAGGGACGCCCCTCTAATGTACCTGCTGCCTAGCCCATTGCTGTCCTTCTGTCCATTTTGCCAAATGAGGCCCCAGCCCCAGGGACTAGAGCTGGAATTAGATCTTAATTCTGTGCAGCCTAGTCACCCCCAGTGTGGCTGGTTTGTAGGCTTCCTCCTCGGTGAAATGGGGTTAGTGTCACCTTGCAAAGTTGATGCGAAGGTTACCGAAAACGACACTGTTAAGTGCTGCAGTCACGGCACACAGTAGGTGCTAAATAAGGTCTTCCCTAAAGACCATGCACCACGCAGCGAGTGGGGCTGGGGGAGGGCAAGTCGGGAGCCACATTCCTGCCTGCGGCCTGGGTGGTAGGGAAGTGGGAAGAGCGGGAAGGCCGGACCCCCCGGGGGAACGCACTGACGACAAAGAGGAGTATTCCGTCCCTTCAAGCCCAACCTGGGAACAAGCCGGTCACAGAGGAGCCAGGGAAGCTCTGGGTGTGCAGATACAGGGTGTGGGGCCGAGGCCTCCGAAGACGGGAGGGCTCTGTGATCAGTTTGCTTGCCTCCTCCCCAAGGCCAACCTGGGGGGTGGAAAAGAGGAATACTGTTTGGGGTCACGTGTCCTTGGGCCTCCTGCCTCGGGATCGGGGGCCCCGGTCGCCAGCCTCCTCCCGAGGACAGCTGCGCTGTAGTTAAAACGCGCACCGCCCGCGTGTCAGACGGCTTGGTTGCCCTCCTGGTCCCTGCCTCTCGCTACCTTGCTCACTTGGGGCCCCACGCTCCGGGCTGGACTGTGCGCCTCTCCCAGCCTGGGGGTCCTCATCCGTAGCCCGAGGAGACAGCTCCTCCCAAGACACTTGTACTCGGAAAGCGGCGCCCGGGAACTCCTACACGCCCGCTGGGCCTGTCCCTCCAGCCTCCTGCTACGATTCGCTCTCCTCCCTCCGCACACGAAACCTCCCGCTCTCCATCTTCGCCGCCGCGGGGCCGCAGTCTCCGGCCCCCGGGCACGCTCGGCCCCCGCGCGCTTCCCCCGCGCCCCACCAGGGGGCGCCCGTTGCCCGCCGAAGCCGGCCCGGCCGTAACTCCGGCGGCCGGAGCGGGCTGCCCCCTCGCGCCGGGCGGTGCGGGGCGCGGGCCGCGCCGGAGTCCCGCCCTCGAGGTCGCTACACCGCAGCGCCCGCCCCCTCGCTCCGCGGCCGCCGGGCTTCGCGCGCCCCTCGCGTCCCGGCCCCGCGCCTCCAGCTCGGCCGCGGCCCCCCGGGGCGGCGGCAAGTTTGCCCGCGGCCGCCCGGCCCCGCGGCCGGCCGCTCCTCTTGAGCCTCGGCTTCGGGGCGCGCCGGGCGAGGCCCGGAGCGGGCGCCCAGGGCGTGCGGGCCGCCGGGCCGCCGGGCCGCCGGGCCCCGAAGGGGGGCGGCCCCGAAGGGGCGCCCCCCCCCGGCCGGCGTGCGCGGGCCGCCGCAGTTCCGGCGCTGGCCGCCGGGCGGCGCCCCGCGCCTCGGCCGCGCTCCTCCCGCGCTGCCCGCTCCCCGCTCGCTCGCAGCCGGACACAGACTGCCTTCAGCTGCCGGCGGATCGCGCTGGGGCCGCCGCGGCTGCTGCGGAAGCAGGGAAAACCGGAAAACAACAGCCCGGCGGCCCGGCCCCAGCTCAGCCCCCGGAGCGCGGAGCCGCCCAGGTAAGGGCAGGGCCCGCCGCGGCGCCCCCCCCCCCCCCCAACAGCCTGCCCCTTGCGCTGCCCCCCAAACCCCCGCGTCCCGGCCGCGCGGGCCCCGCGCGCGCCCCCTCCCGCTCCCGTCCCCCCTACTTCTGACGTCTCCGCCTCTCCGTCCCCCCGGGG